>CM057453.1:711762812-712981875 GCA_016271365.2 Neoceratodus forsteri
CACCTGGACCTGCGCGGCTATGCTCCTAAGGCTGTGGACCCTGGAATACCCCCTTCCCCACACAAACACTAGTATGGCAGCTCCCTGTTGCTGTCTGGGACAACCCCCCACCACATGCATGGCTGTTTCCAGGTCCCTGAATAAATGGTGCCCCCCATCTGGGCACATGGCACCTCCCCCCCACACATACACACACACACATGACTGCCCTGCCCTTCATGGCACTGCAACTGCCAAGCCACCCCAGCCATACATCCCCATGCCCAGTACCCCCAGGACATCAATGGTGAACAGTTCCCCCCCACCTGCTGCAGCACCGCCCCCCTGCCTGATGCCTGACCATCACACCTCCATGGCTGCTGGCTGTCTGACTGTTGCTGGGACCATGCCTCTATTTTTAGACAGTGCACCCCCAGCAGTGATTGGATGGCCAGCAACCATGGAGGTGTGAAGAGGGCAGAGCCACCAGCCATCCATAGCTGTGGCACTGACAGTTCAGTATTGGGTAGGGGGGCCGGTGCCAAATTGGCTGTGGTCCACTGTACACCAATGATGTTGCTGGGGGGACAGGTCAGGGCTCCGGGGGAGGGTAGACAGGCAGGGCTGTTCAGGTACTGTCTGTTCAGACTGAGAACTGGGGGGGGTTCAGTACCTATGGTGCTGGGTACTGGATGGGTTTGGGAGGACAGGGATCAGATGTCCATGCAGGGGGCATTGATGCTCCAAGGACTGGACATATGTCTGGGGAGGCTGCATTGACTATGGGAGTGAGGGGCTGGCATGTGTGGGGTGTGCTTGGCACCAAACAATGTGAAGCAGCCCTGGAATTGGAAGGGGCTGGTCAGCACTCAGAGGCTGGGTGAATGTGCGCACCCATCTGGTTTGTGTCTGTGACACACTGCCCAAATGGATGGGCTCTTGGCCATGCAGCCACCCCAGCCCTTCCCATCACTCTCATTAGCAGGGGAAGCTCCAGTGGTCTGGTGCTGGTGCTGCCAAGAGTGGCGGCTGTAATCTGCTGGGGCATGCAGTGTGTTATGGCAGGGTCCCATCTGGCATAAACTGGTGCCCTCATCCACACCCCTGTGGGCAGCATTACATGCATTTATGAATTGCATGTAGTGCTGGCATGCTCCTGGTGCATTGTAGTCCATGCAGCTGGAGGATCAGGTGTGTTGGGGATGCACACCCCAGTTTATGCATCCTGCTCAATAGTCTTGCACTTGCTTGCAATATGGTGGTAGTGATATTATTATTTTATCATTGTTGTTGTGTTAGCAGTAGTAATATAATCATAACTACCATTAGTACAGCATACGTGTATTTTTCATTAATTGCAGTGCAGCTGTTCCTTGGACTTGCTTTCAGTAAGGTGGTATTATTAATTAAACAGTCCACCCAATTGCCCCTGTAGATTGTAACAGGGAGGTAGGGTGGGGTACTAATGTTATATGCTAGAGAGGAGGAATGGGGGTGGCTGGGCAGCCCCCAGACCTAAACTGCCAGTTGATGCTGCTGATCCTCCTTGCCTTTGAAACAATGGTTCCCACACAGCACCACAGCCACTGCCACCAATCCAGGCTCTGAGCTCAAATTCTCAGCTGTATACACACGTACACACACACACACACACACACACACACACCCTCTCTCTCTCTCTCTCTCTCTCTCTCTCTCCCTTCTTCAGTAGGCTCCGAGTGCAGCATCACATGCTGTAAAATCTCATAATCTCACTACCACGTGTAATCACGTCATCACACTAGCTCGCCTTCTCTCTATTTTTATCCCCCTTTGTCACTCTCAGTATCTCTTCCCCATCACTGCACCACTGCTGATGTCACTGTCTACTTTCACAACTTATTGTAGCAGAGTCAACCATGTTAGATTCATGGGCCAGCCCCTTGACGTCTGTGCCCTGGTCTAATTTAATGACTTGGAGCAGGCAGGGCGGCAGTGTCACTGGTGGTTCGTTTGCTTTTGTGTGACTCATGGGTAGGGCCCCAGATGATGCCACATTCAGGGCTGCTTGGCTGGGAGTTGTTACCCTGTAAAGGGTTATAATGGAACTGCTCAGACGCACTTGATAATTAAGGAAATTGTAGTTTTTTTTCATGGATGAAGGTTCTCCTACTGTAGTCAAAAGTACATATGAGCTACTGAGTACTAGACTGCTGCACTAGTCCAGTTCAATGATGTAGTCCTGGTATATCACCATTATTATAAACTGCTATACTTATGGGGGATCATGTGATGCAGGGTACTGGGTAGAAGCTCCTCTGTACAGCTCCAGCCTTCTAACCGGAAAATTTTGTATTTTGGGTGACTATATTTGCCTAAAACCCAGAAAAGTTGCTTAATATCACCTTCCTAGAAACCTGTGCTCCTGCTGGCTTGATTTCAGCTGCTATGGAGGTGTGCATGAAAAAAGCTCCACAGAAGCACGCCCCACCGGTCACCCCTGAGAAGGCCCCAAAGAAGTCATGGGCCTCAAGTGCAGCGGATAAGCCAGAGCCTTTGAACCCGATCACTGAACAAGAACCGCTAACACTGAGTAGATTCTTGGAGGAGTTTAAACCCTTCCGTGAAGAAGTAAAAGAAATCTCAGCTGAACTCAAATCCCTTTCCAAAAAGCTCGAAGAGGTGTCAATGGCAACTTCAGACAATGCAGCCCGAATCTCCTCCCTTGAGAAACAAGTGGAAAAAATTGACCCCAGTCTTGTGGCTATGCGGCAGAAATTCTCTTGATTGGAAGCTAAATTAGAAGATTTAGAGGGCAGCAGACGAAGGAATAATATAGTTATTTTGGGGCTCCCAGAAGGAGAAGAGGGTAGAATACAATTACCTTTGAGCAGAAATTGGTGGAAAAGATCACCGGTCCCTCTCCCTTTGGGGCCACGTATATTATAGAGAGGGCACATAGGTCTTTGTGACCCAAACCTTCCCCAGGAGCAATGCCACATCCCATTATATGCCGCTTTTTGAACTACTTGGAGTGGCAACATTTCCTGGCAAAAGTGAAAGAATTGCAAGAAGTTAAGTGGGAGACTGCGAGGTTCAGAACTGCACAAGATTTACTGTGGTCAGTTAGATTAAAATGCACAGCATTCCATCCTATCGTCTCAAAGATCATAGCAGCAGGCCTTCAGTTTAAAATGGGCTACCCAGCTAGATTGCAGGTACTGGTGGCTGGTACCTGGTCAACCTACGAGGACCCTGAAGCTGCTCTTATGGGGCCAATGTCTGCCTTGCCTGACCTGTTTTGGGACACCTGATCTGTTTTCTCGGTGTTACTCAAACCAGCGTTGGAAGGGAGAAGTTCTTTTCAAGTCACTATCAGAAATGGGAAAAGAATTTTCATCTGATCCTGTGTGTTTCTGAGAGTTACTGCCGAAGGGACTATTTTCATTGGGATCATGTTATTCTCATAGCATACTCTATTGCTTAGTATTTCAGGGAAATTGCATATGCCAAGAGACTGTTCAATAGGGGTATATTTTGTCTGGGGGGGGGTTCTCTCTCTGTATGGACTGTGTTTGATAATTATTTACATGGGCACCAGAGTGTTTCCTTTTGTTTAAATGTCAGAACGAAGCCTTCTGATTTGATGCTTCATTTTGCTATGGCAATATTCAGGAGAGTGACCCCTTTGTATAATTTTGGATGACCATGCATTTTCGAACTTGTATCACCAGAGGGCGCCCTAGCTATTAATTTGAAGGTTCAGCTCCACTAGATAATTCAGGAGTCTATTTTCTCCTGATAGAGTTTTCTGGTGGGGACTTGGGAATATATTGAGATTCTCCATTTGGGAGCATTTAGACCTGCTGCTGGCTTGGAACAGCTTTAAAATGGCTTTATTGTCGCTGTTAGCAGCAGTTACGATAGCGAACTCAGCTATCACATGGTATGTTACCGCTTTCCCATACCAGTATTCTGGTTCATTAGTTAGCTTCCAAACAGATAATGCTCTCCTCTGGCTATCAGGAGCTTAATGTCTGAGTGATGTTACTCACAACATTATTTCCTTTGCATAGATATTAACAGTTGTCAGTTTTTATAGGAAGGTGTTGCATAATTAGGCAGGGTTTTGGGGTGCACGCTGGGGAGGAGGAAGAAAAATGGTATTTTGCTTAACGTTGCTCATGATAGTTGGGGTGGGGGTGGGTAAGGTTAGGTTAAATTCAAGACTTTTGGTTTACTCAATTTTTGGGATGTTGGGGGCATCTTAGTGGGGGTTTGTGGGGGATTAGAGCGGGGGAGGGTGCTGAGTTGGGAGGGGGATACAGCAGTAATCAGGGGCTCTGGACATTTAATTATTGTTGTAGCAATTTCCGAATGTTATATAATGGACTTATTTTTTCCTACTTAGATGGCTAGTAGTATTAATCTGGCTACTTGGAATGTGAAGGGGATAAGGAAAACAGTTAAATAATATCAAGCGTTAAAACATCTAAATTTATTGTGTTCTCAGATTACGTTCTTGCAAGAATCTCATTTACTAGAGTGTGAAACTCTGCAACTTACAGCAGCAGGCAACAGACTGGACAGGTGTTCAATGCCTAGGGGTCCACCAACAGTTGCAGGGTTATGGTTCTGGTCAATAGAGGCATTCCCTCTGTCTCTAAGCAAGTCCTTAGGGACACAGGTGGTAGATAAGTCCTGGTTCAGGGGAATCTTTGGTCCATGCCAGTTTTACTTTGTAGTATATATGGGCCAAATGCAGATGATCTGGGCTTCTTTATGAAGCTTATTTCCATCATTCTTCCTATGCTTCCCATTGCTATAATTATGGGTGGAGACTTTAACCTGGTTTTGGACCCTGAAGTGGACAGGTCTGGCAGTGGGTTAAGGAGTTTGTCTCCTGGGCAGAGAGCATTCAGGGACTTACTGGATCAGTGCGGACTGTGTGATGTGTGGCATGTATTACATCCCAAGGTCAGAGAGTATACTTTTAACTCGCCTGTGCACAGAACCCAGTCTCGCATCGACTATCTCCTAATTTCCCAGGCCCTCTTACCGGGGGTCTTAGCAGCCTCGATTCAGCCAGGTCCAGTGTCCGATCACTCTTTGGTGGTTTGCAATCTGGCTTTCCTTAATATTCCCAAAAAAGAAACCCAATGGAAATGAACCAAACAATTATTGAAAGATGTTAAATATTGTAACTTAATAAAAGAACAGATCGATTTCTTTTTTTCTACCAACTTTTCGGAGGGTATGGCACCTGATATTTTATGGGACGCCTTTAAGGCCTATATGAGAGGGATTATTAGCCTAGCTACACAGAGGAAAAGGGCTTGAGAGGCTGAATTATTATCCTCATTATCACTAGTAAGATCTCTGGAAGCCAGTTTATCCTCCAGCACCTCGGACGAGGACATGAGGAGGCTCTTGGTGGCCAAAGATAAATATTAAGACTTGTTGAGAGAAAAGGCAGAGATATCCATTATCTGCACTAAAGCGAGCTACACCGACCAGGGGGGAAAAGCAGGTCACTTGCTTGCTCTAAGATTAAAACAGCAGGAATCTGCTAGGTTTATTCCTCCAATCAGGGCCCAGGCAGATGGATCCCTGAAGGTATCCCTTCAGACATTGTACAGGAATTTGCCTCATACTACGAGCAATTATATAGGGACATGGATAGTCCTTCTTCTTTGCAGGCGCTAGAGGCATACCTGAGGGATTCTTCTCTCCCTTCCCTGTGAGAGTCACAGAGGAAGTTGTTATCTTCCCCAATATCTCTTGAGGAAATATCAGAGGTCATCAGGGCTTTGCCCTCGGACAAAGTCCCGGGGCCGGACATTTTTTCTGCATTATTCTATAAAACTTTTTGAACACAATTATTACCGGTACTTCACCGGTTGTACCGTCATATTCTTTCTGGGGTAAGGGTAGATGTACATTTGTTTGAAGCCCTGATTGTTCTTCTTCCCAAACCTGACAAAGAGCCCGAGTTAGTTCAAAGTTATAGGCCCATTTCCTTTTTGAATCAGGATGTTAAAATTCTCTCGAAGATATTGGCCAACAGGATAACCTGGGTCCTCCTGGACCTGATTAGTATGTCTCAGGTGGAATTCATGAGGGGACGTTCAACGTCAGACCATTTACGCAGTCTTTCGCATGTCTTCTCGGTGGCCAGGGACGCCACCTTTCCTGCAGTATTGGCTTTCCTGGATGCCAAGAAGGCATTTGATCATGTCAACTGGAACTTCTTGTTTCAGGTTTTGAAGGTATTCAACTTTCCTACCATGTTCATAGATTGGATTCGGGCTCTATATCGGACCCCCTCAGCCAGAGTTTCTGGCAATGGAGCATTTTCCAAACCCTTTTCTTTATTTTCTGGCACCAGGCAGGGTTGCCCCCTTTCCCCTCTTTTATTTAATTTATACTTACAGCCCCTTATCCGAAATATTCTTAATAATCCAGAGATACAAGGCATACTGATAGGGAGCAACATGGTGAAGATCACATCTTATGCTGATGATCTTCTCCTCCATCTGTCTCACCCAACAACATCTATCCCTGCTATGTTAGGGGAAATAGCTAAGTTCAGTGCTTTCTCAAATTATAAATTGAATGCCAACAAATCATCCATTTTCCCTCTTAACCACAAGGTTTTTAAGAGTGATATTACCCCTTTTGGTCTTTGTTGGTCACCCCGTGTTCTTAGATACCTGGGTAGCAATTTAACACGTAACCCCTCTTCATGGCTCAAACAGAACTTGGAGCCCCTTTCCCAAGCGATTGTCCAGGACCTCAGTAGATGGTCTAAGCTTTCTGTCTCCCTTTGGGGTCGCATTAATATAATTAAAATGAATGTTTTCCCTCTTTTGTTTTATCCCCTCTCACTCTTAACTCCTTTATTCCTTTGTCTTGGTTTCAGAGAATGCACAGAATTTTTATCAACTTTATCTGGTCCAATAAGCAATCCAGGTTGGCATATTATAAACTGGCTGCTCTGAAAATGGATGGAGGGTTGCAAATCCTACATCTGGCAATCTATTACTGGGCTAGTCACATAGCAAAATACATGCACTGGGTGAGTCCGGGTCCTGAGCACCTATGACCAGTCTGGCTCAAAATTTAGTTAGATTTTATCCAGTCTGAGAATATGGATCCCTTGACTATGATCCATGTCAAAATTGCATCCCTTCAAGACGTTTGCAGATGTCCCACCCTTTGGACGTCATTAAATGTTCATGTACAGCTTTGTTCATTTTTGCTGTACACCCCACACTTGGATCTGTCCCAGTCCATTTAGAACTCCCTGTCCTTTACCATAAATAAACAGAGGATCTCTCGTATGTGGTTGCCCCAAATTGGGGATGGGATAGTTTCTACTTTTCTGGATGATGAAGGGGAATGGCTCTCAGTTTCTAATATAATTCACAAATTTGACATTCCAGTAGCTCACCATTTCAGAGTGGTCCAATTAAAGCATCTATTTTCCACAGTGTTTGGTAATACCCCTCCTCGCCCACCGGCCTTTTCATTGGTATCTGAGCTTTCCTCCCTGATGGGTTCATCAAGCGTTATTTCTAAAATATACCAAGTTTTATTCCACTGGAAGTACGGGAGACCTGAAGGTCTCACCAAGCTCTGGATTTCCTTTTTTCCCCAATACACTCCCAATTGGCCGGTTTTATGGAAGTTTTGTCACAGATATGTACCTCAGGAAAGATTACGGCTTATGCAATATCATATTATGCACAATATGTATTACACCCCAGTAAAGTTGATGAAATGGGGCCTTATAGGGTAGGGGACTTGTACCAGAGGATGTCAGGAAGATGGTACACTTCTTCACATCTTCTGGTCATGCCCCAAGATAAGGCCATTGTGGGAGGCTATCCAGACTAACTTAGATCCTATTCTGGGTTTGCAGGATCGCTTCACCCCAGACATATGTTTGTTGGGAGATTTGTCCTCTATCAAAGTTAAACTCCGGAGATTTCACATTTCCATGATTGCATTATCCGTTAAAAAAATTGTACTTCGGCATTGGAAGGATGCGGTAAGTCCAACATATCAAGAATGGATCAATGAAATTCTGGCTAACCTTCGCACAGAGAAAGCCATAGAGAGCCTCCATAATAAGTTACAGAGATGCAAGAATATTTGGGATCCCCTTCACACCCTAATCATTATTAGTATGGATAAATGAGTCATTGAATTAGTGAACTTTAATTTATTCTAGCACATTGTAATGCTTTTAATACTACAACATGGATTCTTACTGCTGTATGGGGCGGGGGGAAGGGAGGGGGAATGGAGGCAGATCACATACCATTCTGTACATATGCAGTGTACGTTGTAACTTTCTGTCCACTGTATTGTGGAAAATCTGTTAATAAAGTTGGAATTGAAAAAAAAAAATAAACTGGTATACTTATACTGAAAATTAATGAGTTTTAGGCATACCGCTCAACTGTCTTGCAAAGCAGGGACAAGGCCTGAAATAATTCAGCAACAAATGGCAAAATATCAAAGGCACATCTAGTCTTAAGCATTGCCCAGCATCAAATGTTCATTTGTTTGTATTTGCTGGGTAGCTATTGGACATAGATAGCACAGTTCCCTCAGGAAAAAGGATATTTTTTTGTGACTAGTAATATGAAAAAAGACTATTTCTTTGTATCACGAGTTATGAAAAAAGATTCATAATGTTAAAGAAAACAACATTTCCAGTGCATTTCTGTAAGAGGTAAGTGCAGAATCCAGCTAAGGGGGTCCCAATAAGCAAACTATATGTTTTGGTCCCTCTATACAATGTAATTTTTGTGGTTTTCCAGATTTGAACTTTTAAGTGGAAAAAATAGGATGGCAGCAATTGAAAAAAGATTATTGCCCTCATGAAAAGGATTCCCCATATGAAAACTTCATACAGCTATTTTTGGGAGTTGACTGAGCATGCTCAGAATCTGAAATTTTAAGATTTAATAACTTAGGAACAAATTAATATTTTTTCACCAAACCAGCAAAGGAAATCCTTCTGAGGCAAACCCTTTCTACCCTGAAACTTTTAGACACAAATTTCAAACTGTCTGGGCGTAATGTGATGGCAAATAAAACAGCAAATAAAATGGTGATTTTGTTGTATTATTTTGTTATCCACAGCTCAGAATTTTCACATCCTACCAGAATAAAACTTGGCACATCATGAAACCTAGACTGCACATGCAAACGTTCATGCAAATCCATTTAACAGTTGTAAAGTCATTAAAGTATAAAATATGGAATTTAACATACAGTAGAAAACCATGCTCAATCCTAAATATAGTGGTTCTACCATGATATTATAATAATGCATGTACACACACACACACACACACACACACACACACACACACACACACACACACACACACACATTATTAGCAAAATACTCCATTAATGCAACATTTAGGGTTCAGGTTAAAATGGAAAAAGAAGAAAATGTGGCTTTAGGGTTTCCTACCCTAAAATCCAACCCCCACCCATAAAACAAATCAGGTCTGCAGTCTTCTTTGGGGTTGTCAGTCTTAAAGCTCACCCCATTAGTTGTATATTTCTGGAGTTTATAGAATGTGGTGACCTTTAGGGTTGACAACCTCAAGGCAAACTGCACCTCTGATTTGTTTTATGCGTGGGGGTGGGGTTTTATTTTCTTACTTTTTGAGATAGTATAATCATATCCTTATTTGCCTATGGGAGCACGTGGCCCAGAGGGCCATGCACTCCCATGCATCCATACTTTCTCAGATAGTGTAATTGTATCCTTATTTACCTGTGTGAGAGCAGGACCCTCTGGTCCCTGTGCTTCAATCCCCTCCACAGGTGCATATATGTATGTTGATGTGAAGGTGCAGGACTCTCAGGGCCATGCACTTCCATTTGTAGGACAACAGCAATGAAAATGTCAACATAGCCTTCTTATTACCCCACCTCAGGGACTCAGTTCTAAAAATGGTCAAATCCCAGCTGAAACATCATTCTGCACCAGAAGCACAAAAACATACTTTGGGCAAGATTTGAAAAATGACAGTTGTCACATTCATAAGGTGGTGTAAAGAAATGACTATGTTGAAAATTTGGGTTAAAAATATTGAACATTGTCAAAGTTACAAGCAAGTGCAGCGAAATGTCAATGGATTTGCATACCTTTTCCATTTTAACATATTTTGACACCAAAGATTCAACATACCTTTCTTATAACCCCACTTATGAACAGAGATGGTGAAAATGTTCAAATCCTGCCCAAAAGTTGATTTCTCCAATTGACCGTGAAATCACCTTTTGGGCCAAATTTGCATAATTCCACTGACATTGTTCATGAGATGGGGTTTCCAAAACGTCATCTCGAAATGTTGGTGTCAAAATATGGCAAAATGGCAAAGTTATGCACCAAACCTGAAAACCCCATTAAAATACATTGAATTACCTTAGTTTTCATATTGCAATTGGTGGTTCCAACAGCAAGATGTGTCTTTGATTGGAGGGTGGATCTTCTCCCTGGGAGTTGTTCAGGTGAATGCGGGTGTGTGGGTGTGTAGGGCAGTGTGGGGTGGTGGTTGCTCAGTGGGAGGTTGGGGTGAGGGCTGGATCTGTGATGGACCATTTTTTTTTTTGACAGGTTCAGGAAAAAAGAAGTAGAGGGACATTTTTTCTTTTTTTTAATACGGGACGCAATCAGAGGGTGGGGGTGCCACTAGACACCAGGGAAAGAAGAAGAAATATAAAGGGGGTGTTGATGGGCTGGTGGGGGGGTGCCACTAGACACCAGGGAAATCTATAAAATAATGGGGACAGGAATGGGAGGGTGAGGGGTGCCACAAGACCCAAGGGATTTCTATAATTATTAGGGGTAGGGCAATCAGAGGGTTGGTTTGTGACTAGACAGCAGGGAACTCTATAACTATTATGGGTGTCAATGATCATAGGGTGGGGGGTGTCACTAGACACCAGGGAAATCTATAGTTACTCTGATAGGATTTGAAAGGTGGGGGCTGCCACGGGACACCAGGCAAATGTATTGGCAGAATACAATTATATTGCATGGCTATTTGCAAGTGCTTACTGAGCATACTCAGAAGCCAACATTTTTAAATTTATAACTTTGGAAAGGCTTAATATTTTTTTCACCAAACCAACTGAAGGCACATATGTGGGCCAATACCTTTCTACCCTGACAAATTCAGACAAAAATTCCAATCTCACTGGCTGCAAGCTGATGACAAAATAATTGTAATAAAACACCGTTCAGACAACATTGTTTGCATCAACAGAATATGAAACAAGTAGAAGCAAGCCACAACAAAGGATTTAAAAACAAAACATAAAAAAACACCTTTCCTGGTCCTTTTTCCATCAGTTAACTGTAGAATTCACCTAATGGGGTCCCGATGACCAACATACATGTGTTAGTCTCCCTCTATGATGCCATTTTTGCATCTTTAATTTTTTTTTTCATAAAAAGGAAAAACAAGATGGTGGCATACAAAGAACTCATAAAAAAATTCCCATATGAAAACTTCATACAGCTATTTTTGAAGTGCTTACTGAGCATGCTTAGAACCTGCATTTTTAAAATGTAATAACTTTGAAATGTATTAGTGTGTTTTCACCAAACAATCTAAAAGCAATTCTATTGGACAAGCCCTTTCTACTATGAAAATTTCAGACCAAAATTCCAAACCATCAAGGCATTAGGTGATAACAAAAAATTAGCAAAAAACAGATTTTTTACATTTTGTCACTATCTGCATCTCAAAATCTACACATCTGACCGGAAAAGATCTTGACGCATCAAGAGATCTGCTCCACAAGACCAAACATGCAACATTTTATATAAATCTAATAAATGGTTGTGAAGATATCAAAGTGCAAAAAGTGGGCATTAACATTAGGTGGCTACTTAACTCTAAGTAAAGTGGTGCTACCACACCACTATGATATATATTCTTTCAAAAGAATTCCATTAACACAACATTTAGGGTTCATACTAAAGTGGCAAAAGTACAGAAATGAGGCTTTAGGGTTTCCAACTCTTAAACCCCACTTCTACCCCTAAACCAAATCACGGTTGCAGTCTTCCTTGGTGTTGTCAACGTTAAAGCTCACCCCATTGGGTGTGCATGTTTCTGGAGTATATAGAATGGGGTGAGCTTTAGGGTCAACAACCCCAAGGAAGACTGCACCCCTGATTTGTTTTATGGGTGGGGTTTTATGGTTGGAAACCCTAAAGCCACATTTCCCTCCCTTTGTCGCTTTAGCCTGAACTCTAAATGTTGCATTAATGGAGTTTTTTGCAAACAAATTCCTTTCCTTTTGTGATAGTATTATCATTTCATATATGCTTGTGGAAGTACAGGACCATGACACCAGGGAAACTCCCCCGCTCTTGGCAGTAGGGGGAACTTATGGCTATCTGCAGTCCAAGATGGCTGGCCCTGGAGATGGTGAGGAATGAGGTAAAACAGTTGCTAAGGATTCAAGGATTGATATAGAGGATAATATATACCTCATGGCCATCCCCTCTCTAGGCTCATTATTATATAGACAGCCTTCCTCCACCCCTCCCATTATTTGGTCTACTCCTTTCTATCTATCTAAAACACCTCGCACATCGACGCTCTCCATAGGCTAACAGAGCTGCACATTACCATTTCATATAGCAGTGTAAGACAATATTGGTGCAGCCTACATTACCACACACATTACCATCTCATACAGTGGTGTAAGACCACATTGGTGCAGCCTACTTCGGCAGCATCCTACCTCTTTTTAAAATACCTACTACTGAGGGAGACCGCTCATCCTCAGTGATCATATAGGCTTGGTGCCATCTACTATCTTGATCAGCCCTGTGAAGTCCCCAAATACCTGCACACACCAACTTGTCTTGTTCTGTCTGGTGATTCTCTAGGAGTCCGAAATCCGGCTATGCCATCTACAGATAAAAACACTTTGCTGTAGTCATAGCTTACTATTTTTCACTATAAGGCATCAACATGAGGGTTGATACCTGGATCCCTCTCTTCATCTTCCTATGGCTGGTGCCTTATGTAGTGTATCACCCAGGCTGAAATAACTCACAGGGGGGAGTTGGACCCTCTGTCACAGTGCTATTTGTACAGCAACTCATCTCATAGTTTTTGTTGCACCCCCACGCTGCCATACTTGCATCAGTCTGAGGTAGCTTCTGTGGGTGGGAACTGTACCTCCCTATCCACATAGGGTATGCCCCCTATATCCCCAGTAATAATGCCACTTGGTGCCATGTGGCAAGAGTTTTAGCAGCTGCATCCTTAGGACAGCTCTGCATAAATAGCAGGGCCCAGCACTCTTGTTCTGTCATTGCAAGCAGTCGTGGAAGAATTAGAGCTTTCAAATTATCTCTGGCTGCCCTAAAGAAAATAATGTTTCTCCTGCTATTGTGCTCAGGCAATGTTGAACTTAACCCTGGTCCTACAGAAGCCTTGTCATCTCTGTCTGACCTTACAAGGCTTAGAAGAATGAGCTTTATGCACGTTAATGTTTGCAGTCTCTTAAAAAAGCTTACATCGATCCAAACCTGCATCATTCATACTGAACCAGATGTGTTGGTAGTCTCAGAATCCTGGCTCAGATCTTCTACCCCTGACAGGGAGGTTAACATCCCTTACTATTGGCTGTTCAGAGCTGACAGGTAGACTTGGGGAGGTGGGGTAGCCATTAATGTCAAGGACAAATATACAGCCACTACCATTGACTCCTCCTCTATTGCAAATGGCTTTGAATGTCTGTCCCTTAAGGTTGAAACATCCTGCTCAATGGCTATCAGGGTTATAGGGTGTTACAGGCCTCCATCTGCTGGGTCCCAGCTCCTGTCTCACCTATCAACTATTATGGGACATGAGACCCTTGAAACTATTATTCTAGGGGATCTCAATTATGACTGGTTATCCAAGGCTTCCTTACCTCTCAAATCCTTCTGTGACTCTCTTGGGCTCACACAACTCATTGAAAAACCTACGCGTCCTAACAAGAAAAACCCCAGGAATAACACCCTATTGGATGTCTTTCTTACAAGCAAGCCACAGTTCTTTTCCTAAGCTGGAATATTTTTCTCAGATGTCAATGATCACTGCTTCATCACTGGTGTAAGATCTGACTCCAATCCCCCCTCCACATCTAAGTTCTTCACCAGAAGGTCCAGACGCAACTTTGACCAATTTGCCTACATTGATGAGCTAGAATCATCTGTACACTGGCACAACTTTTACCTAGCCAAACCTGTCAGTATGACATATGACATTTTTCATGAAATATTGCCTTGTGCCATAAATAATCATGCTCCCTTGGTAAAAGTCCATGTAAACACTGGAACTTGACATTGGTTCTTTGCTGAACTCAAGGCTGCGTTACCAGTGAGAGGTAAACTCTGAAAAAAAGCCTGCAAATGAAAAACTGCCAAGGATTGGTGCCACTTCAGGAAGGCTAGGAACTCCTGCACCAAACTGGTTAGAGAGGCTAAGGCCAACTTCTGCCATTCTGAGCTTGACTCTGCCTCAAGGTGCCCAGCTAAATTTTGGTCTACAATCAAAGAGCTGTCTGGTCATACTGCTGGAAATGTACTTCCCTCGAAAATCATCTCTGACAAAGTTGCTTTCAATGATAGCAAGGAGATTCTCCAGTCCTTCAACAACCACTTTGCTATGGCAGGCCTAGCATTCAACAATTCACCAGCATCCGTGTTATGTTCTTGGGTTAGTGCACAGATTCCTTTTTTTTAATCATATAAGACTTTATTGAGTTTTATGTTTTCAATATAACAGAGTGCAGACTACAGTCATGGGAGTGCACAAATTCCTGAACCTAGCACCACTAATGTGGTCTTCTCATTCCTTCCTGCTTCGTTGAAAGAGGTCGAAGACCTCCTTCTACAGTTGGATACTAAGAAAAGCTCTTTTGCTGACTCTCTCAACCCCTACTTCTTAAAGATTGCATACCATGTCCTAGCTGTACCATTCACACACATATTTAACTTGTCCTTGTCCCAAGGGACTCTTCCACACCTATGGAAAATTGCCCATGTCATTCCTCTGTTTAAATCATGGGATCCCTGCGACCTAAATAATTATAGGCTAATATCTCTCCTACCAATATTGTCTAAACTGCTGGAAAAAATTGTGAATGCTCAGTTGAGAACCTACCTAGATAATAAGAACTTTCTAAACCCTATGCAGTCTGGTTTCAGAGCCAAGCACAGTACCATTATGGCTTTGGCCAAAGTGACTGATGACTGGCAATAAGAGTTGGAAAAAAAAATTGTATGTGTTGTGTTCCCGAACCTTAGCAAGACCTTCAACACTGTCAAGCACTGCCTGCTTCTTTCCACCCTAAAAGTGATAGGTTTGGACCCAACCTCTCTGTGCTGGTTCAATAATTACCTTACAAATAGGCTTCAGCAGGTCAAGGCCAAAGGGGAGCTCTCCCCACTCAAACCACTAAAAGGAGGCGTTCCACAGGGATCCATTCTGGGGCCTCTGTTGTTTGCCATTTATATAAACAATATTGATGTTGACATCAAGGAGGCCAATATTCACCTTTTCACTGATGATACAGTGTTGTACCTAAGCCACCCAACTCCAGAAACCACCTGTGGAGATTTACAAACAGAATTCAGTTTGTTGCAGAATCAGCTCCTAAATGAAAAACTCTTACTCAATGCCAAAAAAAACAAAAGCTATGCTGTTCTCTCCGGCTACTCATTCAATGAACCCTGCTATCTCTGGCTCCTTACCTCCCATAAACACTTTACTAGGAGAGATGTTGGAATTTGTTATGAAATTTAAGTACCCAGGGGTCTGGCTAGATCACAGACTCTCCTTCAAGGAGCATGTCGAGGATCTGCTAAAAAAGTTGAGGCAGAGGCTTGGTCTCTTCTTTAGAATAAACCACCTCCTGACCAAAGATGCCAAGATGCAATTAGTTTAATCCATGTTTCTATCCCTAATTGATTACGCCGATTTGTTTTATAGTCAGTGTTATGCCTCCTATCTTACTAAACTGGACACCTTATACCACAGAGCCTTGAGATTCATAACTGGCCTACCTATCACCACCCACCACTGCTCCTTATATGTAGCTGTGGGGTGGACCTCCCTTCAGTACAGAAGGAATAGAAATATGGCTCTTTGGACTTACAGAGCTATTACCAACAAATTACCCCAATACATTTCTGACTGTTTGCCGTTATACGTGGTAGGCAACTACACACTGAGAAGCTATTCTCTGCTTCTACTGAAGGTACCTAGGGCCAATACACACTTTGGGAGAGTGGCCATAGGCTTTGTGTTGCCCTCACTCTGGAACAAACTACAGAACTCTATTAAACTGAGTCTCCCTGTTAGTCTTACCACCTTCAAGACCTTGTATGCCAAGGCTGTGAAGGAGCTATGAAGCTATTTCCAGCACCCTTAGCATGCTAGGGTGTCTACTGCTTACCTGCCCATTACATCTCCACCTAACTAGGACCCTTGATTGTCTCCACCTATACCCCCCTTTTTTTCTGCTAATCCACTACCATTCTTAACCTCAGACTCCAAACATATATGTCCCCAGCCCATCTACCGTAGCACCCCTCTTAGAACAGCTGCAGTCCTGTACCCCTCTTGTCCAGATCTGACCCTTAAGTTTGTATGTGTCCTAACCAATGATATGCTGTGCTGTTTGAAAATGTTTTAATATGCTGGCTGTTTCAGAATGTTTTAATTCCCTTCTCATGCCATTCTCCCTAACCTTGTTAACCCTATACCTGAAATACTTGTTATTGCTCTGTGTATTTTTAATTTTTTTTCTATTTCTGTATAATTACGTACAGTATATTTATATCTGTACATAAAAGTGTTATTCTTGTCCTTGTGCAATGCAGGTCCACCTTGTAAATGATCCTGCTCAATGGTGTTCACCTGTATAAATAAAGATTGATTGATTGATCACAAGCATTTTAATTCATTGAGCAATTGACATGGCAACCATTTGAACCTCAAAAGTGCAGATTGAGACATTCAGTCACCACTGCAACCACGAGATGAATTAGCATGCTTGTTATAAATCGTGAGTTATACATTGTCTTGTTTAGTGTATGAAATCCTAGCTACATCTGACCCATTGCAAGGATTGACTCAGAGACAGTAGTTTAATGAATAAAAACATTTTTGACTTACAGGCTCTGTGCTGCAACACAAGACACTTGCAAAAATGCATCTCTCAGAACATGGGCTTCAAACACAACAAGCATATTAAACAAGTCAAAGAACTGCATTACTTCATTAAAGCTGAACAAATAAAATCCTTTTAAGCACTACTGCTGTTTAAAAGTCCTGTGCCGGCTAATGATTGAGGTGGTTCAAAGTTCTTGCAATCTCCTCTGCATGACCTGTAGGCAAAAAAAAATTCTCACTGTCAGAAAGATCTTTTGAAAATACTGCGACTGCCATAGTAGGGGTCATACTGTCACTATCTGATTTCATTGTTGTGGTGTAACTGTCAAGTCACAGCTGTGCCAAGCACATGGCTGAACAGAACGGACAGAGCTTGAGGCATGGTAGTGAGCTGTTATGCTGCAGTAGCTATGTAGCCAGGGCAGCATAACAAAGAAAATGACATAGTTACTGCAGCATAACAATGCTATCGAAATGACGGATTTTAGCACATAGCAACATTTCATCATACACTACATAAATATAACTGCAGCTACATCTGAACTTGGAAGTAATGGTCAATCAAAAGAAAATGAAAATAAAGTTCTTTCTGTGAAGGTAAATACACATGAAGCAGTGGCAGTTTCTTATACTGACCAAAATGACAATGTAAATGTGCAAATGGATATTGATAATATAACAGAAAAATAAAAACGATTACAGGAACAATTACATGTAAGGTAACAACAAATTTTGGCATTAATGGAATTCAAAGAAGAAAAATATGCAGGCTAAACAGGAATTATTAAAAAAGCAAAAGCAAGAAAAAATACTGTTTTTTTTTTCCGCAGAAGATGCTTTTCCCCCTCTAACACCAGAAATGTTAACCACTGGTAGCTTTCCACTGCAGGGTAATGCAGAAAATATGTTTATAACCCCTGGTGAACCTGTAGCAGTCCTGGTGCTCCAACCAGGAAGAGTGAATGAAATTAACAAAATACATAGGGCCGGATATTCAAACTGCACCTAAAATGTGCGCAATAGCAGGAGCAAGCACAAGTCCATTGAGCACATGCGCAATAGATGCGATATTCAAACATGGAGCAAGGCAAATTGCGCAACCAGCCAACGTCTGAATATCATACAACCTGCACTGTAGTGCAACCAGGAAGGGGAAGCTGGGCAGATACGACGTGCTATAGCGCAACAAGGGCAGCCCAGCTGAGCAGTGCAGAGGTGCCATAGTGCAAGCAGGGAGCCCCCCAGCAGCAGAGCAATGGAACTGCACAACCAGGGAGGTAGGCAGGGGCCCACCACCCATGCCACAGATGGGCACAGGAACACACTGCAGAACTAACAATGCACCCCCACACCCCAAGCACAGCATAAGTGGGGGAGGGACAGAATATCCACAGGCCCATGGGGACAAGCCACCAAAGCACAGCCGGGCCATGTTGCCCCAGCACACCCACTGGCAAGCTGAGACTGCCACACAAAGGGGGCGTACTACCCCAGTGTACATCAGACCCCCCTTGTGCACAGCACACCCTGCACTGTGACCCCAAGACACCACCCATGAGCAGTGACCATCACTGCAGGAATCCCCATGCATCCCCCCATCACACTGCAACCTCGTGTACCACAGAACCATACAAGCCAGACCCACCATGAGCTCCCAGAAGTGGGTGGCAGCACACGGCAATACCGACTGAAAGCCACTCCCACACCAGAGACACCTCCCCACACACACACACACACACATACCCATGACAATACCACCCCAGATGCCATGCACACCACTGCAACTGAGCACCTATAGCCAGCTGCAAATCAGAGACCACCACAGTATTCATATCAAACTATATATTTCAAATATAACAACAATAACAATAAGAACAACCATAATTATATACAAATATACAATACAGGGGTGAGGGTACGGGTACAAGGTAGGGGTGGGTAAGGGGCAGGGGTGAACAACTGGGAGAGGGAAGGCAGGGTGTGAGGGATAGGTAAAGGGGGGAGGTGATGGGCAGCTACTGCCTGCCAGCCTGCTCTCCATCCGCCTGGTGCTGGTCCCAGAGCCTCCTCCTGCACCTAACACCATGTTGTTGCAGGTCCCGCAGGATGGCGAGCGAATCCATCACCACCTGAATCAGCTGCTGAACTGACCGCTCTATGCGCTGCAGGATCCAGACACCTAGGACAAGGGATCAGAGTCAATGGCTGTGACTGTCCATATCCCTGAAGCCCACCCATCATGCATGGCATACAGCCAAGTGCCCTGCTCCTGTGATGGACTGCACCCACCCACAGTGACCGTGCACAAGACATGCCCAACCAGGCAGCAACAGCCATGCGTGCCACTGCACACACACACCACCCATGTCCAGCACAGCACAACCAAGGCTGTACAGTGACGTGGCTACGTGGTGGGAAGGCAGTGCCACAGCCATGTGCCCAGTGCATGCATGGACCACCATTGACGCACCCAGACATGCAGTGCCACTGGACAGTGCTGACTGTCACATGTCGCGTGCATGGCAGTGTTGTCCATGGATGGTGGCCATGCCCTGCCCCCCACACAGCACAGCATGCATGTCATGATGTCATGGCACTCACCCTCATCGTGCTGCTGCTGCTGCTGTCATGGTTCACCACTACCACCACCACCATGCTCAGCCACCGCTGCCACCTCTTGCTGCACCTCAGCCCTGGCTCTCCTCCGCTCTGCCATGCCTGTGGGAAAAAAAAGGTGAGAAACACATCAGTGAAATCCCAAACAAGACATCCCCCTGCCCCAATGAGTGTGCCCGCCCACCCAGCCAGACCCATACATCACATATCCTGTAAACACCGCCACAGCCAACCATAGACCAACTCTCCCCCATGTGCTGGACACAATAGACAGTGTTACCCATATGGACCATACAGGTGCATAGATGGCTCACCCACCTGGCCGATGCACCACGCCCCTCCTGGCACGTGACCAAAGATGTGCTAGTAGTGCCGGCTCCCTCCTCTGCAGGTCCCCGTACCGGTGTCTGCACTGCTCTGCGGACCTCCGCCGGCCAGTGGCCTCCTCAAGTTCAGTGGCCACCGGCTGCCACACATGGGTCCTGGCCATGTTGAGGGTTCATCCCCAAATAGTGGGCCATGGTGAGGCTCCACTATGGCCACTCAACGTTGGTTGCGTTCAGTGAACTCCACTGGGGCTTTTCTGCATGCCATCCTGCATGTATAGTAGGCAATATGGCACTCCGCAGTTCAGCAACCCCACATGGAATTGTTGCACAATACAACTCCGCTATTCCCTATCGCGCTGTTGGTATAGCGCCACCAGTCCCTATCGCGCTGTTACCGAACAGCGCGATAGAGCTGCAGACATGCCATACGTACAGCGCCAAGGGGGCAAAGGTCAGGGTCATGGGTCTCTGGTGCAAGGCCACGCACAGCACCATCAGATGTCTATGCATCCAGTGTGATTTGTCGCCTGTGTGCCATTGCCACAGTGGACTATTATATGTTAAAGCACAGCGCCATGTAGTGACCACGCCAGCACCACTGGCATAATGGTGGCTGTTCCAAATTGCCTACCGCACAGCAAGTCATCAGCATGGCAGAAACTCCGCGTAAGCTGGTTTGGGCATGCGCAGTGCAGTGTACTATGCAGTCACAGAACTGCGCCATTGGCTCAGCCGGTTCAACCGTATTGCGCAAAGTGCAACAGCGCGATATTCAGCCGTCATATGCAAATCATCCGATCAGCCATTCAATGGTGCAGCAGCACGATTTGCATCTCATTAAAGTTGCTCCAGTCCTAATTTGCATGGATTGCGCTATAAATATGCGACACTGTTCTGCAGTGGCCATATTCGGTTACTGCAGTTGACAGGTGAGTTGCATGCATTGTGCTGTTCTGGACCATGGCCTCAGAGAATTGCTGTGTACTGCACAGTCACAGGTGACCACTCTCACCCATACAGGCTGTGAAATGACCGAGCAAGGACTGGGTGAGGAGGATGATGGTGGGCGGAAGACGAGGCCCAACTTTACGAAGGCTGAGACTGAGGCACTGTTCGAGGCCTACCTGGATGAGGAGCCACTTCTCAGTGGATGGTGGGGCACCCATCAGGCCCGTGCTGCTGCATGGGAGGGGGTGGCATGTGCTGTCAACCTGCATGGCAGCCACCTGTGCTCTGTGCAGGAGTGTAAAAAGAAGATGGGGACTGACAGGAGGAGGGTGAAGGAGAAGGTTGCAGCCATCAGGGTGGCAAGTGCTGCTACAGGCGGGGGCCAGCCGGAGGTGGTGCAGCTGACTCTGGCAGAGGACATGCTCGCTGCAAGCATGCAGTGCAGTGCCATTGAGGGTGTTCCTGGAGGTGGCTTCTGGACAGGTGGTAGCCCATCACTGCACGGTATGTCATGGTTGGGGGGGAAGGTAGATCACATGCACTAATGTGCCCTTCCTTTCTGTTACAGATCCTGTGCATCTGCAGGGGTCAGCAGTGAAGGGCCTGTCCACTGCGGACAGCCATCTGGAGTTGGAGGAGGGACCATCCACCTCCGCAGATTGCCGGCGTGCACTGCGCTAGTGTGCACGCCTGGCTACCTTCACTGATGTTGTTGAGACAGGTGTGGGGAGTGCCCTTCCTGTGTCCCAGCGGTCTGGGAAGGAAGCATGCCAGCACGCTGCGGCTGTGGCTGTGGCACAGACCTGCACCATTGATGATGCACCGACCACTATGGGCATTGACATGTGTGTGTCACAGAATGGACACACAGCAGGACAGCTCACGCCCATGGACCTAGCTGGTTCCAACGTGTGTGCCAGCATGTCAGCACAGTCCCAGGCTGTGCTGTCAGCATCGGTGGGGCAGCACCGGTGGCTGTGCAGGTCACTGGCACTGTTGCGACCACAGCAGCGGAACAACTGATCCCTTGGCACAGCAGGCAGAGGGGCAGCAGCAGCAGTCACCCACCGGGACTGGGGGTACAGGGCTCAGCGGTGATGTAGGTGCACCACCTGTGGACATGCCCATATCTGGTCCTGGTGAGCAGCGCCCACCCTCAAGGGGTGTTGTACATCAGGCCCTTCCATACCCTGAGGGACAGGTTGCTGATGTGGCAGACAACCTCTTTGATGAGCACACCCACCTGTTGCAGGCATCAGTACAGCAGCAGATGTGGGTTGCAACATCCGTGGAGGCACTGTGTGTGGCTCTGCAGCAGCACAGCAGGGACAATGAGAGGATCCTGTCCCGGATTGACCATTTGTGGGTGGATGTGACCGCCGCCATCGACAGGCTGACACAGGCATTGGTCGCTGTCATGGCTACATTGGGCACACAGTCAGGTGCCCCTGTGCCACTCACACCACGCAGTACGCTATCCACTCCCCATTCCGCACCGGCGACACCCACCCTGTCGACGCCAGGTTCAGCTGGGGCATCCTGAGCACCCCGGTGCAGGTATGTTCGGTATGCTGCAGACCCCTCTGCGGGCAAGGTCACGTTCGCGCAGTGGGACCCCTGGAGGTCCATCAGTGCCACCCCATGTGGCCCGTGCTCAGCCTGCCAGTGCTGCTGGGTCTTGATGGGGCCGGCCATGCATCCGAGGTGGCCGTAGCACTGTGCCACATGACTGAGCTGTCTCCCAGTGCGGACCCTGTCTGGTGCTGCCCTGTGTACAATGTGTGTTTTGGTGGGTGCCCTGCCCTACACGCAGACACACGGACCACCTGCACACCCTCCCGACTGCTGTCCACAGATGCGTGTGCATGATGATGCCTACATTGCGCTGTACACCAAAGTGCAAAGGTGCCCAGCATCTGACACATGTACATGGACAGTAAAAGTGGAGGTGGTGGCCTGTGGACGTGTGTGTTTTTAGTGTCTGTGTTACTGCTCTGTTGTGCACCTGACCCCTGTGCACTTTGTGCCTGTTGTGTGTGTGTGTGTGTGTGTGTCTGTCCATGTGGCGTGTTACTGTTCACCCCTCCCTGGTTGTATGTGTGTGCTTCTGTGCCCAGCCACTTCCCTTGCCATCATGCACCCCTGGTATGTTTCCCTGTGTGTATGTGGGTTGTGCCCTAGCCACTGTTGGTTGCACATGGCCCCATGACTTACCTGTGTTGGGCTAAGTGCTCCTCTGTGATGGTGTCCCAGTGCAGCTGGAACAGCCGGATCAGTTGGGGGTCACTCCGTCCAAGGGGGGGCTGCTCATCCCCATCATCACCAGCGTCACTGGCGTCCCCATCGCTGTCCCCCTCCTCAACCTGTACGGCTATCCCACAGTCTTTGGCCATGTTGTGCAGGATACAACAGGCCAGGAATATCCCACAGGCCTTTGAGGGGCTATACTGTAGGACACCGCAAGAGGTGTCTAGGCATCGGAAGCTTGCCTTCAGCATTCCAAACACCCGCTCAATGATGTTGCGTGTGGCGGCGTGTGCCTCATTGAAGCATTGCTGCAATGGGGTGTGGGCCGCCGGTAGGGTCTGAGCAGCCAGGGATGGAGTGGGTATCCACTGTCACCTGTGTGGAGATAGTGGAGGTTAGTGTCTTGTTCAGGCTTATATTGCCCCTAACCCTGTGTGCTACACCCATGTCACCTGTGGCTTACCCACCCTTGGCCCCAATTTGCCAATCCTACATGCATACTCACCCACTAGATGTCCTGTGGGGATGTCCCCACTCTTGAATCGATGGCACAGTGCTGATTGGTACCATATGAATGAATCGTGTGCTCCACCAGGGTGCGTGGCACAGACATTGATGATGCGCCCACTGGCATCACACACCACCTGGCAGTTGACACAGGAAAATCTCTTCTGATTCTGATAGGCAGCCCCATCGGGGCCAGGTGGCATGCGAATGGACACATGGGTGCAGTTTATCACCCCTAGCAGCCAGGCATATGTGCTACCCTGTGGAACTCCTGTATGTTTGCTGTACACTCCGCCGCAGTGCTGTGGAAATGGATGTACTCCGCAGCATGTGGCAGCAGTGCGCTGAGAAATTGGGTGAGGATGCATGACATGGCCGACTGTGTTATGCCTGTGGTGTCCCCTGTTGGTCTCTGGAAGGTACCCATGGCAAGCAAGCACATGCAGGCTGTTACCTTTGTCTCCACTGACAGAGCGTGACTCCGTCGGGAGGGTGCCTGCATCACATCATTGCACAGCTCACAGAGCCGCCTCAGTATTGCCCTGTTCAGGCGGTACTGGCCCACAATCTCTACATAGAGCTCAAAGCTGATGCAGGCTCGGTACTGCCTGTTGGGGGCGTACCGCCGACGAGCCCTTCCACAGCCACGTCCCCCTACAGCATGCCTTCTCACCCCCCTGGCACTGTCCATGTCCCTGGCTTGTGTTCCCCCCATGGCTGTGGTTGCTCTGTTACCCCCGCTGTCCTGACTGCTACCTCCACTGCACCGGGTACACCTACTGGCCTCTGCACTCTGTGGCCCCACACATCTTCCCTTGCCCCTCTTCTGTCCTGTGCTTTCCCTGGCCTGCACTGTTTCTCACTCTGGCCTTCTCTGTCTCCCTGCCTCATGTGGCTTCCCTGTACCGTTCTTGCATCTCTTCCTTGAGCCTTTTTATTTTGGCTCATTTCCGCTATGGCTCAACTGATCCACTGTTGCGCATTGCGCAAGCCTTTGAATATCGCATTGCACACTTTATGCATGGTTCCACCCCCTTCGGTTGCACATGCCTTAATTAGAATTGTGCTGTTTCTCAGCATGTTTTCAGTGGCACAACTGCCTCCTGCTGAATATCGCAGAATGGCACAATTTCGGACTTGCGCTGGCGCAACCCTTTTGAATATCCCACCCATAGAATCATAGCAATGTGATGGCAGAAAAGGACCCTTTTGGCTCATCGAGTCTGCCCCTAACAATGTAATGGGACAAAAAAGCAAACAAGAAGATGAAAGTACCCCTGCATATAAACCCTGATTCATGTGTCTGGGGAACACATATGTGATATAAGTTTTAAGCTGCCATCAGAGTTGGAGAAATTCTGGGCAAAGTACAATAATCTCAAATATTATGAATTATGAATCCCTTTTCAAGCAATATTAATAACCAGACCCACTACAGGCACAATAACCAAAATGTTCAAGAACGAGGGGCTGGATGTTCACAACATCGCCTCCAAGCTTGGTAATAAATGTAAAATAACTAATAGGAAAACCTATCCCCATTCTGCACAGTGACCAACTATGGACTTGAGGCTGGAAATATGAAAACAAACTTACACTGGCATGACGCATCTCCCTAAAAGTTTTCACATTGTTCATGATTAGGGGTTTGTTTCTGTTTCAGACAATGAAGGCATGCTTCAAATGTGGCTCACATTCTCACTTCAGTAATGTATGTGGGAGTCAAGTGATGCATGGATCCATCTAGCTGCTTTGTTCCTCGGCTCCAGCTTCCACTGACTGAAAATCTCATAACTTCCTGCTTATTAAGCTAGAACTTTGGCAAAGTATACTTGCATCTCACTCCCATATCCTCAGCATTCATTTGGACCATTTTTGGTTGCCAGCATTGAGTCAGAGATGAAATTTGCACCACCTAAGCAGACCCCACTGCCCACCCCTGACAGATCCTCCAAGTGCTCCAAGGCCCACATGTCCTCATCAGGTCGTCCTGCTGCTACCACATTGATGATGACTCTATTAACTGATGAATGCATCTTAACAGAATTCCTCCCCTTCAAAGAGGAACTACAGGGGCTAACCAAAGAGATCAGGGCTACGCGGGTCTCTGTGGAAGATCTTACCCAGTTCATTGGAGATAACGAAGCATGAATCTAATCCCTAGAAAAATGGAAAGAAAAGATCGATCATGAACTGTTAGCACTTTGACATAAAACAGCACATTTAGAATCCAAATTGGAGGATTTGGAGAGTCGGAGCCGTAGGAACAACATCATGGTCATTGGTCTCCCTGAGAAGGCAAATGGCTGTGACCCTATAATCTTTGCTCAAAAACTTGCAGCCAAGTTCACCGGCCCATCGCCAAATGGAACAACTTATCTAATTGAGCATGCCCACCACTTATTGCACCCTATGCCTCCAGATGGATCACCTTCCGGATCCTTTATTTTTAGGCTCCAGAATTTTTAAGATAAGCAGCACATGTTAAATAAATTTCAGGAGCATAAATAGGTGTCTTTGGAGGGCGTCCAGCTTAGAATCACTCACGATCTACCGGGAACAGTGAGACAAAGATGTGCTGCTTATCACCTCACAGTGTCCAGGCTGATTGCAGCTGGTATTCTGTTCAGGATAGTTTACCCAGTCTGCTAAAAAGTCTCCATCAAAGGCGCATGGAAATCCTTTGAATTGACAGAGAGAGACATGGCTAAAATAAAAGATCTGTTCCCTGAGCTCTTCAAGGACTGTTAAAAATAAGGTTAACTATGCTTCTAGATGCCTAGAACTTCTGCAGTACCCTTTTTAGAATCATAGTGCTGCTTTATTTTATTTAGGATGCCTCCTCTGTTTAAGTTGTTCTACCGAGTGTGTCTGACTGGTGGCTGCTTACAATTGGTATGTGCTGCTTGCTCCTTATTGTTCTAAGACTGGCTTAATTTTCTATGAGGAGCTGTGTTCACATTCACCATGATTTGTTGAACTTCCTAGTTAATTTGAAGCTCGCCTTTAAATGCCATGGATCTTGCTACTAATGAGATGTTCTTCATTTAATTTTGTTCTTAGATCTCCTCAATTGGCATTCCTGACTGTTGCCTCTTACTATTGCATATGCCTGTTTCCTTTCATTTCGCCAGCTGTTCACTAGTAGACTGGTAATCTCCATAACAGGTGTGTCCTTCACGTCAGACCTGATGGTATTTGCTGACTCATTTAATCATCAGTTCTATATATGGGTTATGCACCAACTGCTATTTACTTTCCCAAGGTCGGGAATGGTACTGTCTGATTCTCGAATGGAGCAGCTATAAGACAAGAGGGACTGATTTGGGGACTAATGAGATGCTTCTTTTTTCAGCCTGTTTACCTTTTGATTTATGGACTGGACTTCCTACTTAATATATTGATGTACATTTACCCTCTTATTTTCTGACTGCATTCTTCAGTTTATTGGTCTCTTTTTTCTGTTGCCATATTTTGTATATCTTCATACACCCCATTCTGTTATTTTTTATTTTTTTCCATGTCTAAAAGTCTAATTGTTCTGTTCTTACCCAGTTAACCGTTTGCAATATTTTTCACTTACATATTCTAGGCTACTTACTTATACTCTTTGGTTATCTACAATTTTGGTATTTTACTAACATGGCGGCAGAAAAGTAAATTAGTTTATCAGATACATTCCAATATCTGGCAGAGGCTGAGTTTTTCTCTTTTATGTGTATTTGGATATGTATTATTACATGGCCCCTTTCTGGTGTGGGAGTTCGGGGGGGGGTTATGGGAGGAGACAGTTTGCTGGACCTGGGTTCACCATGGACCTGCTAGTTTGTGTGGATTGCTTTTTGAGAGGAGGGGTTTACTTAAGCAATAATGCATGACAGAATGTGGGTCATGCTGGGATAACCTCACACTTGGGTGGCTGAGCATGAGGCCACAGGCCTGAGTGCATCCAATATCTCCGAAGTGAGGTTATCCCAGCACAACCCACAGCCTGGAGCACATTATTGCTATTATACAATGGCTCATTGTTATACAAAATAAAAGAAAACATTTTAAAAATGTTTTTAGTAAATTATTAGTGTGGAAATACATCTTTGTTCCTTAAAAGAAGATGCAAACAATGCAGCTAAGCAGTGCAGTGAGGCTGTGCTCAGATAACCTCACTGTTGCCAAATGTTGATAGCCAATCAGATTACAGGATTTTTAATTGCCATTGTATAATTGTTTATGGTACATGGGGCTTTAGTATTTCAGGTTTGTGTGCGTTTCTACATGGGAGGGTTGGGGTGTTTTGTTTGTGCTTCATTTTTTGATATGTCTCAGTGTACTTGTCATAATCACACTTTCTAATGCCCATGCTTGTTTCATTATCTCTATTTTACTTTCTAGTTCTTGTATTGCATTTAGGAGACATAGTTCAGTACAGAAGGGGTGGGGGTGATAACAGAGTGGATTCTTTTGGTAAGGTTTAGTGTTTCACTGGCTGAGGGGTTGTTATTGTCTGCCCTTTCTTTTCATATATATAGAATATAGTTATGGCTAGCATAATTAAATATGCCTCATGGAATATCAACAGGGGTTCATTCCAGGGTTAAATTATACCAATTCAATAAACATATGAAGAATGTCAATGCAGTGTTGTATTTTTACAAGAAACCCATCTTCGTAAGTCTGTGGGCAATCTTTTTCATAGGCAATCAGTAGGCCAAGTTTTTGCAGCCAGAGATAGTACCAACAGAAGGGTGGCTATTTTAATTTTTAGGAATTTTTGTTTCACTCAGAGTTTGGAAGATCAACATGGTAGATTTATTTTTCTCAAGGGCATGTTGAATCAAACTGAAGTATTCATTGCCAGCATATATGGCCATAATACTGATACCCCCTTACTTTTTTATGGAGCTGACCTCACTTGTAGCTCCATTCTTCCCATGATTAAAGGGGGATTGGAATATCTCCTTCACCCAAGATATGAACAAAACAGGCAAATCTTTTGCCAGCCTGTCTCCTGCCAAACTTTCTATTCGGGAGATGTTGGATTCATTAGGTCTATGTGGTCCTTCATAAATATTACACCCTCAGGTCAAGGAATTCATTTTCCGTCCCCCAGTCCATGGGTCACATTCCTATATTGATTACATTTTAATCAGTCAGTCTATGTTGAGCAGAGTGTTGGGCTGTGAGATTGCCCCCAGAGTTATTTCTGATCACTCCTTAGTTTCACTTAAACTCTCTTTGATGCCCACTACCCAGAGGGAAACTTCTTGGAAATTGACTAAACCAATTTTTACAAGATGAATATGTTGTCTCCTGAATTAAAGAACAAATGAAAGTCTTTACCTCTAAAAATACTGGTTCCATTCAGAAGGTTGAACTGGAATGGTATGCCTTTCAATGTTTCCTTCTGGAGGAACTTATTCATCTAGCCTCCAAATTCAAACAAAAGAAAAAGAAAGATTCTATTACCCTGTTAAATTGTATCAGGGAAATAGAAAAATATTCAAGCCCACAGACCCCAGATGTCCTCTGTTCTGAGTTATTGTTGCTTAGGGATAAATACGCTAATTTTTTTGTGGTTAAAGGCAAAATATGCCATCTTTAAGACGCATTCTAAATATGTTGATCAAGGGTCTTTCGGCCTTGCATCTCAGGAAACAGGAAGCATCCTGTTTAATATCAGCCATTCATTCAGCCGATGATGGGTCTATTAAAACCCTGCCAAAGGACATTGCAAGAGAATTTGAGATGTATTATTGGGAACTTTATAGCCCTAGACCCAACCCCACCTTCCCTCTCCAATATTAATGACTATTGGGCATCCATTCCCCTTCCTTCCTTAACTAATGATCAGAAATCTTTCCTGTTGGCTCCTCTATCAACACAAGAAATTTTAGCTGCAATCAATGCCTTGCCCCTTGATAAAGCACTGGGGCCTGACAGCTTTATTCTTAATTTTTATAAAATGTTCACTTAAGAACTTGTCCCTTGGTTGCAATGCCTTTTTCTGTAGGTATACAAATCCACTATATCAGATAACTTCCTTCTTGAGGCCATGATTGTCTTGCTTCCCAAACCTGGCAAGGCTTTGAATAGAGTTACCAGTTATTATCCCAATTCTTTATTGAATTATGATATTAAAATTCTGTCCAAAATCCTGGCCTCAAGGATTAATGAGGTATGGGCCAGTCTTATCGGCAGTGAGCAGGTTGGCTTTATGCTTACTCATTCTTCAGTTGATCATCTGCATAAGCTTTTCCACATTTTCTCCATGTCCAGGGATACAGATACTCTTGTGGCTCTAGTCCCTCTGGATGAAGGGAAAGCTTTCAACAGAGTGAACTGGAATTTTTTTCTTGCCGCCTTGGAAAAATACGGTTTTGCACTTTCATTTCTTCATTGGGTTAAGATTTTATACTCCTGCCCTAGTGCTAGGATATATAGTAATGAGGTGTTCTCCTCAACCTTTCCTTTATACTCAGGAACTAGGCAATGATATATTTTGCCCCCCCCCGTTATTTAATTTGTATTTAGAACCCCTTTTATTGAAATTAAGTTCAACCCAGATCTAACTGGAGTGCAGGGTGGTTCCTGGGACTAAAAATTCACCACTTATGTGGATGATATTTTATTACGTTTGTCTCATCATAACTCTGCTATCCTGGCTGTTCTGGCAAATATCCAAGAATATTGTGCCTCTCTAATTACTGACTAAATTTAGATAAAACCTCTGTTATGTCTCTGAATTCCACTGTTCTCAACTCTGACTTTCTTGCCTTTGGCCTACTCTGATCTTCTAAACAGATTAAATATCTTGGTATCACTCTGTCTTGAAGCATGGCTCAGCTTAAAAAACTTAACTTAAATGACTTAGTGCTTCTTTTGCAACAAGATTTACAGAGATGAAACTCTCTTCCTTTAACTCTTTAGGGTAGAGTAAACATTGTTAAAATGAATATTCTCCCTCATTTATTTTATCCCATTAATGTGCCTAATGTTTGGCTTCCCCTAGCATGGTTTAAAAGAATTCATAGCCTAATTTTCAATTTATTCTGGTCAGGTAAGACTCCCAGAAGAGCTTACAACAAATTGGCAACTTCTAAGAAAATTGGAAATCTGTGGCTCCTGCACTTTACCCTATATTACCAGGCTAGTCATGCCAGTAAATATTTAAAGTGGTCTATCCCATGTCTTGAAGATGGGGCTTCCTCTTATTCCCCTATTTGGTTGTCTCTGGAGAAAGAACATATATCTAGGGCTGGCTTATCCCCAATGGCTATGCTATTTATTTCTCCTAAGGGCCTGCCTTTTGCTCCCCGTAAGTCCGTAGTTGGCCTCTCTGTTCCGGTTCATTCACAGTTTTGCGCAGTCATGTGATACAAGCATGTTAAAGATATTTCACAGCCTCTATTTCAGAATCTTAATTTTAAAGTTAGAGGGTGGGTCCTTACAGAAGCCACAGCTAGCAAATGTCAAGGTATGTGATTTGCTCCGAAATGGGGTCCTACTTTCTTCTAAGGAAATTTTGGAACTTTTTAAGTTAGAAAATATGCTAATTCTTAAGGTTTTTTAAAACACATCATGTTATTCTTCATCGGTTTGGTAATGCACCATGGGATATTAATTTCTTGGAGTTCCTGCAGTCCTTACAGGATATAGCTTCTCATCCACATCGGCTTCTAATTTGCACTCCCTTTTATTCTCCAAGACATTTCAAGGGTTTGATGGGTCCTCTTTTTACTGGAACACCCAGTTTCTGCAACATACTTTTGGTTGGCACAAAATTTGGGATGATCTCTATGCAAATACTTCTCAAGACAAGTTACTTCTCATTCAATTTTACATAGTGAACAATTTGTATTTTACACCTGCTAAACTTGTTAAAATGGGTAGACTCAAATCTTCTCTATGCATACGGTGTGCTCAAGCTGAGGAGATGCTATTATATATTTTTTCAGAGTGTCTTAAGGTCTCTCCCTTGTGGACTTTAATTAAGAATCCCTTCTTGGGATAGATGGATATTTTACCCCTGAAATTTGTATTGTGGGTTATTATAGTAAAGTGGCTGGTGAAAGAACAGAGACATTTTTGGGCCTTAATTTCTCTATCGGGTAAAAGGGTGGTCTTCTGTCACTGGCTGGACTAAATGTCAATTTCATATCATGAATGGTTGCAGGAACTCCTGTTTAATATCCATGTTAAACAGATGATTGCTAGTCTTCATAACCTGCTCTCATCCTCTATTAAGAAATGGAGTAAATTGCACACTCGCTATATGATTTAAAATGCTCTGGACTAGCTCCCCTCTGGATTTTCCTATTGGTTTTGCTTTTTTCCCCCTTTTTAGCTGGATTTCATTTTTCTTCATTTATGGCACACTAAGTCAGCTCATTTCATAAACTATTTTTTGATTTTTGAGAAATTTCCCTCATGCTCTCTTACACAACTCCTTTAGCCATTTTAAGTCTGATCCACTCTGCCTGGTGAGGGAGGGTTTGAGTTAGGGGGTTGCTGGGGAATTTTGTTGATATTGTATTGCTATTGTGCTGTGTTGTATCTTTACTTCTAAACAAAATAAAGAATATTACATTTAGAAAAAAAAGTAATGTATGTGATCAACAATTCCCGGTCTACCTACCCTGCTCCTGTCAGATACAAGTACAGAATTACAGAATTTTTAAATGACATGCCTGATCTGGTTCTGTTCACACAGCCCCACTTTCCTATTACTGATACAAGAGTGTAATTGAATCTGTTTTTCCCTAATATATTGGCTTGTCCATAGTCAGCATGGTGTGATCCTTGCATTGTCCAAATTTTGTGCCTGTATTTTATTTATTTTATTTTATTTTAGTCTTTGATAACTGGATAAGACCCACTAGGCAAAAGTGCTTGTTTTCAAAGGTGACATGGGAATACTGGGCAGTTAAGTGACTTTCTCAGAGTCACACAGTATGCAAGTGGAGGTTGTGAGAATCAAACCCAGGTCTGGTCTGCTGATCTGCTTGATGTACCAGGTTCATTCATTCATAGCTTGTTATTCTAACCTCTAGGCTATACTGCCAGCCCATATGTCTCACTGTAAGATATTTTTGCAGAACAGAACAACACTAAACACAACACGTCTTTTCATTTATCAAGTACAGACAGCAGCAACAGATTTCAGCACCCAGTTAAACTTATGTTATTAGCCAGAGCCTCTAATAGATGATGACTTTTATTTCAACTTTGAATTTGCCATGTGGCTTCTAATCAAGGGCTGCTACAATTACAGGTCAGCTAGTAATCAAAGATATATGGTTTCTCTATAAAGCATCTGAATACATTCCCAAAACATTCATTCTTATAGTAGTCATAATGCATGTTTCTAGATGATGTATTTAGAAGTTTGTTGGATAAACATTTAAATAAATATTTTTTAGCTGTATCTAAGTTCCTAAAGATCTTACAGGCTTCTTTAACTCGTTGTAGAAGCCTTGTTGCACAGCTCTCTTTTGAATGTGATTGGTCTCAGTCACAGTGATGTTGGGATACCATTAAAGATGCATTTTTATGTTATTTCCCATATTGGCTTGTTAGTCAGTTTTTGTGAATTCCCTGTGCTATCACTGAGCCACCATACATCACCGTTTATTAAGCAAGAACCCATGCCTTTAATTTTTTCTAATTTATTCATGGGGGAATCTTTGTTTGATGCTCAGTTATGCATTTCATGTGATTTACTTCTAATTAAATTAATTTAGTCCTTCATAATGCTTTAGAATTTTTTTATGGAATATGGACCTATTTCCTTTAACATTACAGTTGCCAGTACAAACAAATTACAGTTTCATGTAGCTGCCACACAATCTTTTTGAACTCACCAGTTTTCCTCACTTTTGCTTTCAGGGACTAAGCAAATGCACCTTTAAACTATTACCTTTAATGCTCCTGCTTATTTTTTGTATAATTTTAGTAATATGCAAATGTATTAATGTTCCTTCATGATTTGTTCAATTCAATATGAAATAGAATTGATTTTGTATAGAGTACGTTATTGTCCAAATATTTCATATAGAGTGTGATCTGCATTTGATGAACTGTATTTTATTCATATCCTGTGAATTTTTTATACACAGTTTTGTGGGTAGGTAATAGGATGGTGGGAGGGGTGCCACTAGATACCTGGCAAATTAAGCAGCAAATGACAGTTCATATGATACGTGCTTACTGAGCATGTTCAGAAGCCATAGTTTTAAAATTTAGTAACTTTGGAACAGATTCATATTTTTTTCACCGTACAAGCCAAAGGCACATCTGTGGGTCAAGCCCTTTCTACCCTGAACATTTCAGATCAAAATTCCAACCCATCTGACCACAAGTCGATGACAAAAAATGCAGCAAAATACTGTTCTGCCCACGTTGCTTGTATCAACAGAATACGAAACAAGAAGCAAGTCACAAAAACCTGGTACAAAAAAAGAATTAAAAACAAAAAGGAAGACCTTTGGGGGGGGCCACTTTTCCAACAGTTAACTGCAAAATTCACCTAAAAGGGTCCTGATGATCAACATACATGTGTTTGCTTCCCCTGTGATGCCATTTTTGTGTGTTTACATTTTTTTATATAAAAACAAAAACGAGATGGCAGCATATGAAAAAAAAATAACAAAAGGTTCCCACACGAAATACCATACAAAAACTTCATACAACTATTTAGAAGTGCTCGCTGAGCATATTCAGAACCAAAATTTTAAAAAAACTAATAACTTTGGAATGGATTAATATTTTTCACCAAATCAGCAAAAGGCACTTTTGGGTGCCAAGCACTTTCTACCCTGAAAATGTCAGACCAAAATTTCATACCATATGAGTGCTAGGTGAAACAAAAAAAAAAAAAAGCAGCACAAAATGGCAATTTTCTGTGATTTTTCATTATCTGCATCTCAGAATCTGCAAATCTGACTGGGACTAAACTTAACTCATCAAGAGAGCTACCACTGCAAGACCATGCATGCAAAACTGCTTGCAAATCCATTGCATGATTGTGAAGATATAAAAATTCAACATTTGAGTTTAACATTAAAGTTCCTACTCCACCCTAAATACAGTGACACTACCGTATCACTATAAAACATATCTATCTATCTATCTATTAACATACACATAGATATACTGGGTGGGATATTCAGACTGCGCCAGGCTGTTGCACAAGCCTGGGCCCAGCACAACTGGGATGTGCCAGGGTGCTGACAGGGTGATATTCAACAGTGCAGCACCATGGCACAGCACCATTGAATATCGCTCCATGGCCACCCACATAGCACATGGTGCAGTGGCACTGCACCAGTGCAAGTGGCCAGAGAGGAGCAGGGGGATGCGCTAGCACAAGTACTGTTGCACTAGATGCATCAACTGCAATATTCAACAGTGCACATGCAAATTGGGCCATAATGCATGCAAGGCACAAATGGGGCCATTTGCATGTCATTATGGCCCTATTTGCATGCAGGTGCACCGATCCCCGATGACTTGCACCTGGTGCCCTGCTGGCTGCGGCCTTCCGGGACTGACACCCCCTGCACAGCATGGCAACGTGCTCCAATGCCCAATTGTGGGCATAAGTTTTAAAATAGATAGTCCAATATGCCTGGTGATCCAGGGGACCACTGCCAGCCCGATCGTGGGCATAAGTAGTAAAATAACACTTTCAAAAGCATCCCTGGTGGTCCAGTCGACCGAATCCTGCCCAATCGAGGGCATAAGTATTAAAATAACACATTTCAATGCATCTCTGGTGGTCCAGTGGACCGAATCCTGCCTGATCATGGGCATAAGTAGTAAGATAACATATTCCAAAGCATCCCTGGTGGTCCAGTGGACCGAATCCTGCCTGATCATGGGCATGAGTACAATAAAAGTATAATAAAAGAAATCCCCATATCTCTGGTGGTCGAGCTGTACCCCTCTCCCCACCCGCCATATCTGGACTGTATAGTACGGTACAGTCTGCATGCCCATTGGCCCACGTTGTGGACCAATGGACATACAGCCCTACTGTATGCAGTCAGTCAGCGGGCAGCTAGGTGGCTTTCAGGGAGATGCCACCCACAGCTGACCAGGGGAGGGTTGGTGGGTCTCTGGGCGGGTGGTGAGGGGGGTACCGCTCGACCACCAGGAAGGTGGGGATTTCTTTTATTGTACTTATGCCCGCGATCAGGCAGGAATCAGTCCACTGGACCACCAGGGATACTTTGGAATGTTTTATTTTAATACTTGTGCTGACGATCAAGCTGGAAGTGGTCCACTGGACCACCATGGATATTGGACTGTCTATTGTAATACTTATGCCCATGATCGGGCATGGGGCAGTGCTACCATGATGGACCATACCGCCGGAGCTTGGGTGGCCACCCATAGCTGACAGCTGCCTGTGCACCCTGCAATATGGCAGCTCACCTGTGGGTGGCCAGCTGTTGCTCCATTTTTTCTCTCTTGCTCAACTGTGTGTGGCGCAAGTAGGGGTTGCACCTGTATAGGCTCAGCACATCCTGGGCTGCATATAGGGATGTGCGGAGTATGCATGGGCACGCCCACTCTGCGCTGCATACATTATGTTTGCACCCCGCATATTGGGATTTGTGCTGACACTTTCTCCTTTTGAATATCATGTCGGGCACACAGTGGGTTGCGCATGGTGCAACAGTGTTGTGCCATGCGCAACCCTTTTGAATATCCCAACCACTATGTGTGTGTGTATATATATATATATATATATATATATACACACACACTGTATATATATATATATATATATATAGATATATATGTATGTGATATGTATACACACACACACACACACACACACACACATATGCACACACACTGTATAATAATTCAGATAACTGAGCATGTGATAGATCAGGGCCACCATTCATTTCAATGGGTAGATGATTTCAGCACGGGGACAAAATGTCGCAAGACGGAATGCTCTGCGACTTTATCGCATTGTGTGATTTATTTATTTCTATAGGATTCTAACTCCAGGGGGGTCCAACACGGAGAGCGCACAGGTCCAGGGATCGCGCATAATGCCATACGCTATCAAATGTACGACATCATGACCTGGTACGGATGATTTCTGATTACATGTTGTACTGAGTTAATCTGTGATTGTGTAAGCTAAGAGATGCTAAGTGAATTTTTTTTGTATGCTTAGTGCTTGTGCTTTACAGTATGTGTAAAGAGTACTTCTGCATTACAAAATAAGGGTCACTATTCATTTCAGTGGGCAGAAGATCCTGCTGTAGCTTTCCTGCTCTGATGTTTGCAGCTTAACTGTTAAGAATTCTCAGTAGGAGAAGGTGGAGCAAGCTGCTGTCAGGCTTATTTTCTAGCCACAATAATCATTTAGTAAATGCCTCTGCCGTCTCATTTTCCATAATGGGCTTTGATGGCTCTCCCTCCTCCTCCTCACTTTCTGAATTCTGTTCTGACACTCTCTTTCTGTTTTTGTTGTGGTCTCAACAATACAGTCATGTGACATGTGTGCATGCCCATCCCCCTCCATATCATGAGCCATCCATTCAGTAGTTTCTGCATTTGTAATAGCAAGGGTAGGTTTAGATGTAAGTATAGCAAGTTGCTCAATGTAAGTCTCTGGTGTTTCATGTTGCTCTTCAATACTTGCCAGCCCACTCGCATCTCCTTCACCGTCCTCTGTACCCTGGTCTCTGTTACAGCCTGTGTCAGTTCAAGTTGTGATTCACCATTGGGCAGTTCCACAGCAGCATATTGTTCTTTGCTGATGCCAGATGATGCCCAAGCCTTTATTATTGTCTCTGCTCTCACCATCTACCAAGCCTCTGCTGCCATGTAGAGAAAAACGTTCACGTCTATTGCTTTAATGACATCATCAGAGGTTTATTTTTATTTTTCTCTAGAACAGTGGGAAGCGGTTTCTTTCAGTGGTATTTCAAATTTCAAGAACCCCCTGGTCGCATAGCTGAGTTTTTGAAATGGTGGGAGGAAGGAAAACACACCTGATGGTTACATCAACTGTTTTTTTTTTTTATTTAAGTTTTCATGGCCCTGATTTGATTACAGGCATTTCAGGATGGGCAGGAGAGTTGTCTAGTAAGAGAATTGCTTTAACTGGTAAGCCACACTGTCTTAGAAACTTTTTTACGGTGGGTACAAACTGTTCCTTGTGCCATCTGAAAAAAATAATGCCATCAATCCAGGCATTATGGTGATTCTCGTACTGCACAGGCAGGTTTTTAACATTTACATTTTTGAAACACCTGAGCTGCTTAGACTTTCGAGTTAGGAGGGGACATAGCTTGTGTCTTCCAGAAGCATTGACAGAGCTTAGTATAATAATCCAATCCTTTTGCTGGTTGAAACCACGTGCTTCCTTTTCCATTCCATGTGCTAGGGTTTTGTCTGGGAGACACTTCCAGTAAAGTTCTGTCTCATCAGCATCGAACTACAGATCACTAATAAACCCTTCTTTTGTTAGTATCTGATTTATCTGTTGGATAAATTATGTGACACCCTCCTTTGTAGTGCCAAGCTTCTCACTGCATAGGCACGGCTGTTTCATTCCATGGCACTTCTTGAGCCTGTGCAGCCAACTACTGCTCACCACAAAATCAGGCTGGTCACCAAGTTTCTTGCTAAAGAGAAATGATTTCTCTTTAAGCACTGGTCCCAATATTGGCACAGCTTTTTTGTGCTCTTGGTGGAACTACAGATGAATAGTAGCATCATGAGAATCATCCTAACAACCTTTTATATTTTTACAGTGCTCTGTTCATTTTGTGCCTTCCACTGACATCACAAACTCTCTCAGTATTTGTTTATCATGGGAGATGCCACTGATCGTTGATTTCCTGACACTGTACTTTGAAGCCAGGCTGACAGTGTGCTTGCCATTCTCCAGCCTCTCCAAAATCCTAAGTTTAATGTTGATGGAAAGAACATTTTGTATTCTCTTCTCTGCCATTCTGTTACACTGCACACAGCAGTGCCCAGTACAATCAGTAGGTACAGAAGAACCTCTCCTACTACAGTTCAAACTGAGTTGCAGGTAACTAGGTAACCTTTTGAAAGGAATGACGGTGATATCAGACTGTGACTGACAGAACACTGACAGCAAACACAGATGATCTGCAGCTGATTGACTGATTGCATCAGTCCATTGCACAAACAACTGATCTGGCTGAAAAGTTGGGTCCTGAGAAAAAAGTTTGTTAGATAGAGTAGTTTGGTGAATCAAGGTTCATTAGATCAAGGTTCTACTGTACATAGGTTATATACAGATATATAGCTATACAGTGTGTATATAAATTGTGTGTATTACATATATTCATTGCAGAAAACTTCATTAATGCACTAGTTAGGGTTGAAGCAACAAAAGTATGGAAATGTGGCATTAGGGGTTTCCAACTTCTGCCCACTGTTTCGTAGGCAGCAACAGGCATGGATGTGCCTTCAGGTTGTCAGCCCTAATGCTCACCCTATTCCATGAGTAAATAATCTGAGATGGGTACTGTATATGAGAATGGAGTGAGCGTTAGGACTGACAACCTCAAGGTACACTCCACACCTGTTGCTGCCTGCAGGGTGGGGTGGCTTGTTAGTGCTGGAAACCCTAACACCACATGTCCCTACTTTTGTTACTTCAACCCTAACTAGTGCATTAATGAAGTTTTTTGCAATTAATTTCCTTACTTTTTAAGATGATATAGTTGTATTATTATTTGTCTGTGGGAGCACAGGGCCCTATGTGCTCTGCACTCCATCACACCATAGGGGCATATACAGTATGTACAGTATATTGCTGTGGAAGCACAAGGCCCTTCAGGACCTGCTCTTGCAATTTTTGGAAAACCTTAACCAAATTGTCACCATAGCCTTCTTATTACCCCACCTCATGAATCTGGTATTGGAAATTTCCAAAACCCCGCCAAAACATGATTCCATGCGACTGCAACATCATTCCATTCCACAGGTATGAAAACACAGTTTGAGCAGGATTTGAAAGATGAGAGCTGTGATGTTCATGAGATGGTGTAAAAATACAGCTATGATGAAAATGTTGGGCAAACACATTTAAAATTACCAAAGTTACAAGCGAGTGTAACAAAATTTCAACAGACATGCATAACTTTGGCATTTTTACATATTTTGCCCATGAGCCCACCTCATGAACATGGGCAGTGAAAATGTTCAAATCCCATCTGAAAGGTGATTTCACCAAGCGACTGCGAAATCACATTTCTGGCCAGATTTGTGTAATTCCACTGACACTGTTCACGAGGTGGGGTCCCAAAAAGGCCATGTTGAAAATTTGGGGTCAAAATATGAAAAACATGGCTAAGTTATGCACGAAAGTTGAAAACCACATTGAACTGCACTTACCATGCTTTCTCATATTACAGTCTTTAGTTCCAGGAGCAAGATGTTTCTTCCATAGTAGAGTAGATCTTCAGCCTGGCGCCTGCTCTCATAAGTGAGAGTGTGTGGGGGGTGCTGAGTGGGAGGTGGGGCTGGGGTGTCAGATTGGAGAAGGACCATTTTCTTTCTAACAGGTTGCAAAAAATAACATTGAGTGACTATTTTCTTTATTTCAGGTTGGGATGGCACTCAGAATCGGAAGGTGAGGTCTGCCACTAGACAGCAGGGAAATGGAGAACATGAATGGTGATGGCTATCAGAGGGTGGGTATGCCACTAGATACCAGGAAAACAAAAATATTAGGGCATCAGCAATTGGAGGGTGCAGAGGGGGTACCACTAGACACAAGGGAAACAAAAGTATGAATGGGAGGGTGATCGGAGGGAGCAGGGCATCATTAGACACCAGGAAAGCATAACGGGAAAGAAAAAATAATTTTCCTTTAATGAAAAAGGATCTTTATTCGTGATTCATGATACAAAAAATGATTTTTTTTCATATTATGAGTCACAAAATAAGATTTCTAATGTTAAAAAAATTTCCAAGGGCATTTCTTCAACAGTTAAGTACAGAATCTAGCTAAGGGGGTCAGGATAAGCAAGCCACATGCATTGGTCACTCTCCGGATTGTCATTTTTGTGGTTTCCTGAATTTGATTTTTAATGGGGAAAACAGAAAACAAGATGGCGGCAAAAAGAAAAAGGAGTTTTCCCTCACAAAAAAGACTTATGTCAATACAGAAAAATAATTATTTTTTTGTTCCATACAGCTATTTTAAATGCTTAATGAGCATGCTCAGAACCAGTTATTCAATTTTCAAAATTAAATAACTTTGGAACAAATTCATATTTGTTCACTAAACAAGCAAAACGCACATCCATAGTCCAGCCCTTTTTGACCCAAACAATTTCAGGTCAAAATTCCAAATCATCTGGGTGCTAGCCATGTTGACAGAAATCCCATTTAAATCAATGGAAAAAAAATTCTGACAAATTCCCTTTTTATACTATCTGTATCTCAGTCTCTGCACATTGGACCAGAAGAAAACTTGGAACATCCAGAGAACAACCACATGAGACAGAGATGCAAAGTTTCATTAAAATCCATTTGGATGGTTGCAAAGTTATTAAAGTATAAAAATAGGGGTTTAACGTAGAACTGCCAGTTCAACCCTAATTATAAGGCCACAATTGTGCCCTTATAATAGATATAGTCTTTGAAAAAACTTAATTAATGTACCAAATAGGGTCACAATGCCATAAAAGTAGGGAAATATGGTGTTAGGGTTTCCAACCATAATACCAACCCCTCCCCAAGCAGCAAAAGCAAAAAAAAATCAATAGTGAGATCTTGCATGTGGTTGTGTACCATTATGCTCACCCCACTCCCCAAGATGGTAGCCACCAATCTGAAGCACAAGCTACAGGTCCAAGGTTCTGCCATCAGAACACACCCTTCCAAGTGTTCCCATAATTAGGGTGCCAGGATTTAAATTTTCTGCCTGGTATTTATGCAGGGGACAGTGCCCCCTGCACCCCCCTTGTGTGGGGGGATGCTCCCCCATGCCCCCTAACTAAATATTTTAACTCCAGAGGGGGCAGACCTCAGGGAAGGAGCAACAAATTTTGAATTTTGGTGCCTTTTTGACTGGCACATTCGGACCGGTGCACAGATGGCCGGACGTGCAGGTCCAAGCCAATGCCACATAGTGATACACTCTTCTAAGGTAGAGAAATATGTCTCACCACATGTTGCCAGCACAATTTGTTGTACCTTTCTTCATGCAAAACCCTGTGGGCCCTACATGAAGAAAAAATATCATGTGTGGTGTTTGCTCAGGGAAAGGAGTGGGCATTAGGGTTAAGAACCCCAAGGGAGACCCCACCACTGATTCGATAATACACCATAAACCCAAAACCATAAAATTTTCCTTTTTCTGCTTGTGGGTGGGGGTGGGGAGTTAAGGATTGTAAACTCTAGCACCACGTTTCTCTACTTCTGTGGTGTTAAGTTACCCTGACTGGTGCTTTAATGAAGCTTTTTTGCAAATAATGTCCTTTCTTTTTTAGATGGTGGAATCATATCCTCATTCACACAGGTCCCTTCAGGACCTGATGCCCTGCACCAAGGAAAGACTCCATCTGCCTACAGAACTGTCTAGTGGGCTGTGGATGCACAGGCCCTGGGATCCTTGCACTTCTATGTGGCAACAGATACAGATGATCAGGGCAAAGAGTGCATCAGTCAGCCAATGCACAGGGTCCTCGACCACCCATCAGTGCAGAGGTCCAGGGCCCTATGCCAAGAGGACAATTGCATTCACTATATGGTATCCCAGCCCACGCAGACAACCCTGCACTTTTCATTCCATCACTTGGGGGGATGTAGCAAAACAGCACCATCCCCCCAGCCTCACCCCATCCAGCTGTGTCACTGAGATTACCCCTGAACTGAGCTCACCAGCATGGGATTACAAAGCATACCCATTGGGGTCAATAGTGGCTCTACACACATTAGGTTTTTTTTTTCTAATTTTGAGCCCACATTTTCAAGATACTCATTTTATGATTCGCATTATAAATGCGACATCTACCATTTATAGCATACTGGACAAAATGTAATTTTGCACCAGAAGTGTGAAAACACATCTCATCCATGATGTAAAACATGACACATCATGTTTATGAGGTGATGTGGAAAAATGGCTATGTTGAAAGTTTGGAGTCAAAATAGTGAAAACTTGAGAACTTATGAGTGAATGTTTCTGAAATACTGCAACGTTCACTCATAACCTGGCATTTTACCATATTTGTACACCAAATTGTCAACATAGCCTTCTTATTACCCTACTTCATGAACCCTGTAGGTGAAAAGTTTCAAATCCTCACTAGATTATATTTCTGTAGTTTCAAAACATCAGTTTGTGCCACAGGTGCAAAAACACATTTTGGCCATGATTTGAAAAATGACAGCTGGCACACTCATAAGGTGGTGTAAAAACATAGCTAAGTTGAAAATTTGGGGTCAAAATATTTAAAATTGCTAAAGTTATGAGTGAGCACAGAAAAATGTCAACATATGTTCTTAACGTTGCCATTTTTATATATCTTGACCCCAAATTTTCAAGATAGCCCTCTTGTGATCCCACCTCATGGAATGAACAAGGGTTGTGAAAACTTTCAAATCCTGCCAGAAAGTTGGTTTTGCCAGCGGACCATGGAATCACCTTTTGGGCTTGATTTACATAATTTCCCCACCATCACTCATGAGGTAGGGTCCCTAAAAGGCCATGTTGAAAAGTTGGGGTCAAATTATGTAAAAATATCAAAGTTATGCATCAAAGTTCAAAACCCCATTGAAATATATTGAACCACACTTGACTTATTTTCTCATATTGCAGTCATCAGTTCCTTCGGCAAGACAAGTCTTGAATAGGAAAGGGGGTCTTTGCCCTGGGACATGTTCAGGTAAGTGAGGGTGTGGGGGAGTGTGTGGGGGGTGCGGGGTGGTGGGTTCTCATTGAGAGGTTGGGGTGGGGGCTCAGATCGACTAGGGATCATTTTCTTTTTTACATGTTTAGCAAAGAAAAAAACATTGAGGGATGGTTTTCTGTTTTACAGGTTACATTTATGCAGGTCCAACACACAAAACAAGGACACCATCCACTCTGTAAGCTCCAAGAGTTATAATGTTTATTGCCACATACAGAAAGCAAAATAAAAAGGATTACAACTGAGTGCCATATAGGTGCTTACCCCGCCCCTAACATGCCTGACTGGTTTTGTGCATGCGAGCTTCCTCAGGGAGCCTGCTCTCCTGTTTTCCTACGTTAATGCAGGGACAGCGATCGGAACTGCATATGCAAACTTTTGTGCAAATCTGTTGAATGGTTGTGAAGATATTAAAGTGCAAAATTTGAGGTTTAACATACAAACCCCTGCTCAATTTTAACTATAATGGCACTGCTACACCACTATAATACTGCTATTTGCAAAAAAATGTGTTAAGGCACCTGTTAGGTTGATCTCACCACTGGTCTACCAAGACTCCGAAGACCCACAATTCTAATGCTTTTTTCCTTTTGCTGCTTGGGGGATGGGGGTTGAGAGTTAGGGTTGGAAACCATAACTCCACATTTCTATACTTTTGTGGCCTTAAGTTGAACCCAAATTGGTGCATTAACAAAGTTTTTTCATAGAATTTCCTTTCTTCATGAGATAGTGGTATTATATTGGGCCCTGCATCGAGGTAAGACTCCATGCACCTTCAGGGCCCTGCAGTTCCATGCAATGATAGATGTCAAGAATTTTATGGGCTGTCTGGTGGGTTACAGAAGCATAGGGCCCTCTGGTCCCTGTGCTTCCATGTGGCCACAAATACAGATGCACAGAGCAAAGAGTCCATCTGTCAGCAAATGCATAGGGTCCACTGCCACCCATAGTGCAGAACTGCAGTGCCTTATTCCAAGAGGAAAGCTGTCCTTACTGTACGGTACTCAGGCCCATGCAGACAACCCTGCAGCTTTCATTCCCTGGCTGGGGAGAGGGTTGCATAATAGTGCCATCCCCCCACTCTCTTCCCATCCCGCGGGGTCAGTGAGCCACCCCCAAACTCAGCTCACAGGTATGGGATCACAAAGCATACCCACTGGGGTCAAGACTGGCAGTACACACATACATTCTAAATAAATACACACATATATATATATATACCTCATGAACCCTGTAGGTGAAAATTTTCAAATCCTCACTGAATCGTCTTTCTGCAACATCAAAACATCATTCTGTGCCACAGGTGCATAAACACATTTTGGCCAGGATTTGAAAAATGACAGCTGTCACATTCATGAGGTGGTGTAAAAAAATGGCTATGTTGAAAATTCGGGGTAAAAATATTTAAAATTACTAAAGTTATGAGTGAGCACAGTAAAATATCAACATATGCTCTTAACTTTGCAATTTGTATATATTTTGACCCCAAATTTTTAACATAGCCCTCTTGTGATCCTACCTCAAGAACAAGGGTGGTGAAAATGCTCAAATCCTGACCGAATTTTGATTTTGCCAAGGGACCATGAAATCACCTTTTGGGCTTGATTTGCATAAGTCCAGCAGCATCACCAATGAGGTGGGGTCCCTAAAAGGCCATGTTGAAAAGTTGGGGTGAAAATATACAAAAATGACAAAGTTATGCATCAAAGTTCAAAACCCCACTGAAATATATTGAACCGCACTTGACTTATTTTCTCATATTGCAATCATCGGTTCCATCGGCAAGAAATGTCTTGGATAGGAAAGTGGGTCTTTGTCCTGGGACATGTTCAGGTAAGTGAGGTGTGGGGAGGTGTGGGGGTGGGGGTGGTGGGTTCTGCTGAGAGGTTGGTAGGTCTAGATCGGCTAGGGACCATTTTCTTTATTACATGTTTAACAAAGAAAAAAACATTGAGGGATGGTTTTCTGTTTTACAGGTTACATTAGTGCAGGTCCAACACAAGAAATAAGGACACCATCCACACTGTAAGTTCCAATAGTTGTAGAGCCACATATAGAAAGCAAAATAAAATGGATTACAACTGAGTGCCATATAGGTGCTCACCCCTCTCCTAACATTTGACCATTCCTCCAACCTTGCCAAGTCCCTTTTCATCCTTTCCACCCCACCTTGCATATCAACCCTGTTGCAGATCTTTGTGTCATCTGCAAAGAGACATACATTCCCTTCCAGTCCCTCTGCAATGTCACTTATAAAGACATTAAAAAGGACTGGCCCCAGTACTGAACCCTGCGGTGACCCACTAGTAACCCCCTTTCTTCACTGTGGACTCCATTTACTATTACCCGCTGTGTCCTGTTGTTCAGCCTAGTGTTTTACCCAGGCTACAACCCTGGGACCCACTCCAAGGCTGGCTAATTTGTTTATTAATCTTTTGTGTGGGACTGTGTCAAATCCTTGCTAAAGTCTAGGTAGGCCATGTCCACAGCCCCTCCCTGGTTTACTACTTTGGTCACCCAGTCAAAGAAATCAATTAGATTTTTCTGACATGACCTTCCTGCTGTGAATCCATGCTGCCTTGGGTCCTGTGCCCCACTGGCTTCTAGGTACTCAACACTTCTTTCCTTCAGAAGTGATTCTATCATTTTCCCTACCACTGAGGTCAAACTGACAGGTCTGTAGTTTCCTGCCTCTGTCTTGCTCCCACTTTTGTGAAGGGGAATCACATCTACCCTCCTCCAGTCCTCAGGTACCACCCCATCCTCCCATGATTTATTAAAAAGGGTAGTCAGTGGTGTTATTAGCTCTTCCCTTAGTTCTTTTAGAATCCTGTGGTGAATCCCATCAGGCCCCATTGCTTTATCCACCTTCAGTTTTAAGAGTTCTTTCAGAACCCTTTCTTCTGTGAAAGGACTAATATCATTCCCCCTATCCAGAGTGCTTCTATTGACTGGATTAAGTATATCCCCCTGCTTTTCCATTGTGAATACTGAGCAGAAGTATTCGTTCAATATCCCTGCTTTTTCACTGTCAATCTCTGCCCAGCCACCTTCCTCTCTATTCAGCCTCAGTATCCCTGCCTTAGTCTTTATTTGCTCCCTAATGTACCTATAAAATGTTTTATCCCCCTTCTTAACCGAGCTGGCTATCTTTTCCTTGGTTTGGGCCTTTGCTGTTCTGACTGCCTTCCCCTTTCCTTCTGCTTTATCTGGTACAGTTCTCTGTCCTGCTCCTTCTGTGTTTCCTTATACTTCCTGAATGCCATCTTTTTCTTCCTTACCTTCCCCACCACTTCTTTTGAGAACAATAGTGCTTTTTTCTATATAGCTATGTTCCAATATAACTTCCTGTACATAATGAGCTCATATCCCATGAAACATCTGCATCACTGTTGGACAGCTGGATGGGATCTTCTGAGCTCTCCAGTATTATGCTGTTATTTATCCTATTTCCCTTTTGCAATCTGCTACGTATTACTGCTCTGTTCCCTTGTTGTAAAATATCATCATCTGATACTATGTTCCTTTTCTGCTAGCACCAAATAGGTAGTTATCCATTGCTGAATTTTCTGTCCATTTATTTCTTTTGGTTTATGTATTTTTTCCCCTTTGAAGGTTTCACCCTCACTTTCTGCTCTTTTCCTGACCTTTGTCCCTCTTCTGCAAGGACAGCAACTCTTCTCCTTTGTTTTTACTTGATCCACATTGCTAGTTTCCTTCTTATTATTTACATCTTCTTTCATTGTTTCATCTTCTGTAATAGTATAGTTCTTCCTTATCCCTCCTTCCCCTAGAATCAGTACATTTTGATGATGGATTTTCCTTTTTTTCCTGGGAACTAGTATTCCTTTGTGGTTCTGATTTCTGATTGTTCCTTTTTTTTGTTGTCCTAAATTTGGGGTCAGATATTCAAAACTTAGCCCCAGGGCAAAATTAACACTGCCTGGAACCATGTGCATGCTATATTCAAAAGAATAGCCCCAAGGCTAAATCAGATGACTATAGTGTGCAAATGAAGCCATGCAAACAGGGCTGAGAGTGCAGTGCAAAAAGAGCCTGGCAAATAAGAAAGCTCTGAATATAGCAAACTGGAAGGCCAAACTGCAACAGCAGCCCAGTGCACACAGAGGGGGAGTAAGGCAGAGTTGCAGTAGGAGACTAATGTGGGTGATAGCAATGAAGTGGTGCACAACAACTGCAAACAACATTGCAGGCCAAGCACAACAGAACTGTGCTATGGTTTTGCTAGGTTTGCCTGGGCTAACTCATTTGCCACGTGCTAACACGTTTGCCTAACGATAACACATTAGCCTTGTGCTAAATGTTGATATATTCAAAGCTCCTATGCAAATGAGCCTACTTAGGCAATCCGTGGGCAAACAGCCACATTATCATCCCATTATAGGTTGCTTTGCAGGCATTAGCATGTAGATTGGCCAGCACTATTAACTGGTGTACACAGCTCCCCCTGTATGTCACACTGGAACTTCAGGTCATTAGCTGCAGACTGGGTGTGCTCAAAGCTCCACCTGTATGTCAGACATGATAAACAATTTGGTAGCTGCAGGCTGGGTTTGGGCACAGAAGCAGAGACTATTGTGCCCAAGGGACTAGCACTACAGGACTGGGAGGTTGTGCTGCATGCCAAACACATATTGTTATTCCTGAGACAGTGTTTATCAGATGGTACAGTACCATAGTGTCTGGTATTGTGAGGCACACAGCAATGCTTACGGTGTGACAGGCAACAATGACTGCTGCTATCCACATAGTGACATGCACAGCTGGCAGGTGTGTTGACAGTGGGCACCCCAGTCATACTGTCCTGTGACCCACATATGCCATACTAGTGGCATGGGATTCCCACACTAACATACACATGGCTGACCATGTGTAGCAGGGAGCCTGGACAGGTGTGCAGTATGTGACCCCATGGAGGGAGACACATACCATCATACAGGCACACTGATGTGAGGGGCATTCCCATCACAGGCACATGTGCACTGTGTGGACAGCACCAGCCACATGGCAGCACCTACCGTGTGGTGCAGCCTAGCCACCTGGACACCCTCCCCTCAGTAACCTCCATTTCCCCAGTGCTGTGTGTGTGTGTGCTGGATTTTGGTGGAGTACCCCTGTGGGGGACTGGATGTGTGTGCAGCATGTCTCTTCCATGGCATATGGAGTGGCACAGAGTGGCCAGCTGGCATCTCTGCCTCCTCGTTGGCTGCAGTCATCAGGCACACCATGATGTTGTTGTTGCTTATGGCCATGTTTACTGTTGCTGCTGTGTCCATGCCCCTATCCTTGTTCTACCCAGAGTTAAGACTACCTTTTTCTAGGGGGTAATTTGTGCCATGCAAAGTCATGCAAACACACTTTGTGCAGCTCTAACGCACAGAATATAGCATAGCACCTGTATTCATTTACATGCCCCTTCTCTTTGCATGGTGCAGCCATTATATCATTTTGCCCAGTGTTAATGCAGTTTGCCTGTGCTAGTTGATCTTTTGAATATGGGGGACCTGTGAAAACCTGGCTCAAACCTGGCTCAAATGGTTTGCACCCAGTGCAAAGTTTTGAATATCTGGCCCCAGTTGTTTTGATGACTTGTTTATCTTTTTTAAGTGCTTTAACTAGTTTGTCAGTCTCCTGTACTTTGTTGTTACCAATTTCTTGTTTTTTTCCTAATGGATGTGTTACTTTTGTTACTGAAAGTTACATTTACGTTCTTTTGCTAGTTTTGATGGTCTTTTGCATTTTCTTTTAATTATAAATTTTTATTGAGTAATTGTGGAGAGGTTGTGAGATAACAGATGGACCAGACGCAGAACTTCAGTTTCAACATGCAGTCTCTGTGTGATGTTTATTTAACACACAGGATAACCTTAAGAAATGGCATGTCCCTCCTTCAATACATCAGTTTGCAGCAACAGACTATGCATGTCCTTCTTCTGCACTTAGTCAGTACCTAGTGACCCACTGATCTGTTGTTCCTGCTGTGGAAATGAAGTATCCCCTATGTTGGTCTTTTGTGTTTGGGTGATGGGGAGAACAAAAAGAAAACAAGCTAAAGACAAAGAACCTTAGTGCAGAAGCATTGAAGCAAGGGTTACCCTAAATGATATTGGCAATAAAGCCTAATTTCAAAGAAACACATCACACATACCCCGACAATGCAAAGCATTGTGGAATATATATGCAAATCACCATGACATTTCAGGCTTGTTCAGTTTAAAGCAGGAATGCATGATGCCATAGAACCTTTCAAACAATTTGTAATTTACATGCATTTTAAATAACACAATTGGGGGGGAGGGTTATGATATCTCTACCCTGGTATCTTAATTTTTACAATACAGTCCTCTAGTAACTTTTTGCCTTAATCAAAACACCTAGTGCTGTGGTATTTTCAACATTTACAGGTTTCATACACATAGGGCATATACATCAAGTTATTTTATGACATTGTGCTATTGCATACTAAATCCAACAAGAAGGAACACAGCCTGTTATTTTACATCAGCTTGATGGTCACCACAATAACTTCCCTATACAGGACCTGAGAGGGAAAAGGAAAATTATAGAGGACACTATAGCATAGTCAAGAAAGGGGAGGGTTGCCCATAGGTGGACAACCTTATGGACTAGAAATGGAAAAGGATAGATTAGGTTAAGAAATAAGAGAACGTTTGCAACAGATTTAAGAAAAGGTTGGTCCTCAAGAGTAGCAGGATCTCCCTGTCACTGAAATGTTGTTAAAATAATTAGGACATCATTATTGAGCATTATTCCATTTCAGATTTCTTTGAGTATATCTATCATAGTGTTTTCTGTTTCTATTTCTTTTCCTGAATACTGAACTTTTTTTGTTTTTATTTTATTTTTGTATGTTTTTCTATCTTTCTCTTCCTTACTATCAGTATTTTTTAATTTTCCCCTATCTTTTGAGTTTACTATTTGTACTTTCTTACTGCTTCCACTTCCCAAAATAAGCATGACATCAGGGGGTTATAGAAGTGGGGGGTCCAATTTTAATCTTTATGTATATGATGACAAAAATGCCTCAAAATCCTCTAGAAATTATCTTCTTGGACATTGCGGAGAAGTATCTTTGTACTCTTTATTTATCTCTCATTTCTCACTGTCTATAATTATCAACTTGATGGATTTCAGAGTTTTTTGCTCTGTACCTTTATTACTAACTTCCTACTGTCCAATTTAATTTCTTTCTTCCATTTCTTAAGTTATTTTAATTTGTCTGTCGTTTCTGCTTCTTTCTCTTTCTACCTTATCCTGTAGAATAATTTCCCTCACTACTTTCCCTGTATTATCTTCCCTACTATTGAAATCCAAAGTATCATTTTCTATCACTCTCGTTGTTTTTAAAATTGAGTGTTCACTTTAAAATTAGTTTTTATAATGGACTCTATTCATGAAAGGGCAGGCCATCTACACGCCATGTATCCAAGGTGCATAGGCAACCTAAGTATGAATGCCATACAATGGGGGTCCAGTAGACCCCTCGTGGTATTTACAGGTGGTGCACATGTCCAATGTGCATGCACTCCCACAGCAGCCTGTACACCACACAGCTATGCACTGTGGGTGATCTGGAGGCATGCCAAGGGTTGTGAACACACTCTGTGCCATTCACTAAGGCATGGAGTTGGCATGCAGTGCCAGGCAAGGAGGACACAAGTTACATGAGGATGGACCCTGCAGTAACTGCTACGTACCCCCACAATGGAATCCTGCCAGCTGCTGTGGAATGGCAATCCCCCTCCACATTGCTAGCCCAGCCTATTTAGTTGATGAGGAGGGCTAGAGGCTGCCAGCTGGGCACACACCCATGTTGTCCAACATCTTGAGTCCCGTGACTTTCCAGGATCTCCTGCATGCATGCAGCAGGGAATCTGCTGTGGGACCCAGGAGGGGTATCCCATTGGATGCCCACCTTTTCCCTAGAATCCACCCAGTACAGCCCAATACACCCCCATGCAGCTGTACACTGGGGGGCAGGGCCACAGACTGGTGCCCTGCAGGGCTCACAGTAATGAATACTGCATATTCTGGTCCTGCATGGGGCCGCATAGTTACATGTGCTGTTTACTTGTGTTTCATGCATAACTCATGCATCTTTGTGCATTGGCCCCATTCTGAGCATTTGTAATTCCTGCAATCATCTGCCATTTAATCCTATATATAATCATGTCTGACAGGCTTTGAGGTAAAAGTCCCATGTCTAAACGGTTGTCACACAATCTTCACAATACCTGAAGCTAACAAACAATTATAACAAATAATAAGTACTTCTGAATAAAACCCTTAACCACTCATTATTTATAACAAATGCAAATGATCATTAAACCCATCATAACCAATCAATGCATTACTGCAAGGCAAGTACCTCTATGTCTGGCAAAAACTGATAGACTGACAATATTTGAATGAAGCTAAGGAGAAATGGAGTGAACTATTTAAACTAGTAAAAAATGTGCTGAATCGCTGAATCAATTATCAGCTTCCTAACAAACAGTTCATGAAAGATTCTTAACTGTTAGTGACAAGCTGTTAATCTAACATAGAACAATCTGACATAACACACTGCAGTGTCCAGTCAGATTGTAACAGAGGGAGGGTGTGTAGACAAGATGATTTGGTCCATATGTTTTTCAGGTCTGGTGTCTTCATCAGCTCACTCTCAGGCTGTAGCAGTCATATAATAGCTAAAAACAGATTTTGCATAACAATTACTTATTAAAAAGATTCATTAGCACTGTGATTTAACTAATGCTGAGGGGAGCTTTCATGTTCTGTTGCGCATATTAAGTTAGAACTTCATTTGATTTCCTCTTTGAGAAATAAGTATAGAGCTAGATAGACAGACAGATAGATCATTGTTTATTTTATTTATTTATTTTAGTCTTTGGTAACTGGGTTAGGCCCACTAGGCACAAGTGCCTGTTTTCAGGGGTGACCTGGGAGCACTGGGAAGGTTAAGTGACTTGCTCAGAGTCATACAGTATGCAAGTGGAATTTGTGGGAGTCAAAACCCAGTCTGCTGGATGTACCAAGCTCATTCACAGCTTGTTACTCAAACTTCTAACCTCCAGGCTATCCTGCCACCCAGATAGATAGATACTGTAGATAGATAAGCAGGCTGTATATCATTGCAAAAAACGATGTTAATGCAAACAATAGGATTGAAAAATGTAAAACATACAAAGTAAGAAAATAAAAATATTAGGGGTTGGAGTCAGAGGACTTTGGACAATTTAGTCACATATTAATCCTTGTGCTTCTCAAAGGTATACCATTAAAAGGGCTACTGGGATTGAGTGACTCAAATATGAGTCACTCAATCTGAATGCCTGGAATGTGGGCTACACTGCAAGGATAGTGACCAGCGAAGAACAGGGCAACAGTAAGAAAGGGAAGGAGACTGGAAGAGGAGGGAGGGTATGTAAGGGGTAGTGCAGCCTGAGGTTACAGAGCTGGCACCATGGTGGAGTGGTGAGCATGACTGGCTACAGGGAGGAGGCTGCAGGGTTTGGGGCTGTGGATGGATACAGTGTTTTTTCTTTTCTTTTTTTTTCTGCTCCATAATTTTTTTTCAAAGTTTCAGCCCCTCTCCAACATGCACCCCCCCAGACATTGTAATCCTTAGTAAGGGGGGGGGGTGCTAGAGGTGCAGCCCCCCACCAAACAACATTTTCCATGTTCACCTTTTTTTCCTCACTGTGAATGTACGTTGCCTTTTTTTTTGGCGATGTACACTCGCCGTAACAGTGATCACTATACCATGATAGCTGTTATGACATGGAACCATTCTCAAACATAATGCCAGCTGCCCTATATGCAAACACCGAGTCTTGTGACCCAAGCACAACCTAAAAGTCTGTGGTATGCCACATACACTCCTACCTTAGTGCAGGACCTGTATCACTGCCTATGTCTTGTAATTCGCCAGGACCTGACATTCACAGTACTAAAGAATAAATGTAAACACATTTCAGAAAGGAGACTATTGGAAATAAAATTCATAGTAATGTTCAAAACTCATAAATGTGGACTGATTATAGATATGGGGTTTGCTACTCACTACAGTCTGCACCTCTAACTTCTTCCAGAGCCAAAACATTCACATTTTTAGATGGCTTGAACCAGCAGTGTGCGATAGTCAAGAAAAAAAATATATATTATGTGGATTTTTGGCAAGAATTTGTTTCTCACTTCCTAAGATCCACCATCAGCATATGTTTTGTTTTCTTGGCTAGTTTTTAAACTGATTTTATGGCTAAATCAAATGAAGGAAAAACAGGGGTAAGACAGGTATACTGATGTTTTTTTTTCTCTCTCACTTTTCATTTAAGGTTTTTATTAAATTTCAGCAAGAACTATTTCAAAAAAAAAAGTGATGTCATCATCCATTAATTCTGTCACAGTGTCAGGGGTACCAATGGAACACTTTAAGCACAGAGACAGTAGGATTCATCTAAAGAAAACCATAGTCTCTCAAGTATTCAGTGGGTCTTTTCAGTGCTAGAATAGACACTGCAGTTTTACCAAATCCTCCTAACTAGCTTCTATTTTTTAACTGCAAAGATTACAAAAAGGAGAACAAGAGGCTCACAGTTACATACACATGAAGTCACAGAAACAAACACTATAGTGTTTTAGTAACTATAGCTTGCAAAAACATAAATATACCTGTTCTCCTTAGGTATATTGATGTTTTTGACAGAGAAACATTGTTGCTAGAACAACTACACAGTGTTTGATTTTTTTCTGTGTATATCTAGCATGTATGTAACTAGTTCTGCTGGATGATGTTAACCTGCTGACTGCTGCTAGTCTCCCTGGAACACCATGAAAACAAGATGCTGCATCTCATTGGGTTATCCATGTTAGAATAATATCAAGTAAGTATATAAATAGTGACTAACAAATACAGTTGTATTGAAAGGCTGATTTTAGTGAGTTTCTTGCAATATGGACATCAAACAAGTTATAGGCATCCTGCTGTCACATTCCATCCTGGAAAAGGAGTCTGCATCTCCAAGCTGATTTGTAACTCTGATTCTTCAAAGACTGCCCTTGTTGTCTACGCATGCAACATTTTATTTCTAACTCTCTTGCTAGAATATGTCCTTATCAGTAGAACTGTCACACTAATGTGCAAGAAAAGAACAGTTACGTAAGAACTTTCCATAAGACTAGATATTTGCCATGAAAAACCAAAAAAGAACTTCGGCTCAACCCTGGTCAAAAAGAAAAGGACCAAATGCAAGTCGTAATTCCAGTTATAAAAACAAAGTATTTTATTATAAAAAGCAGTAGCACCCCCTCCAAAATTCCTGAACTCAGTGCCTACATTTTGCATCTCTCAACGCTTTTTCAAGATGTCATGCACATTTCAAAATATACCTTATCTAGCCCCATAATCACATGTGTTTAATATCATTAACAATTCTTAAAGTACCAGAAGCCATTGCCAATGTAAACCTTTTTGGATAGTCCTAATAAATAAGTTACACACCCTACCATCAAAAATGCATATATATAATATATAAGTGTTGTATAAACATATATATTTAAAAATATTCCCTACACATCTTACACATCTATATAAAGAAATCCATGTTAGGAAAGGCTACAGTTAAGAATACATTTTAACTATATTTAAAATACATTTCAAGAAGGGCAAAGGGGTGAAGGGAGAAAAAGAGAAGAAGCAAAAAAGTGTTATAACATGATATGTTTTCAGGTTTCCAGCTGTCGTACCTCCATGGGTCAGCGGTCCTTTATCTATAGAGCCGCTGAATGGTTCAATTCCCTCAATAAAGAAGCACTTTCCTCTACTATACTTGCACCTTTCAAAAGGAATCTCAAACTTTACCTCACCTCTACCACTCAATGTGACTGCTTCTCTGAACAGGGATCTCTCTAAACACCTCCCAGCTCACTCATGTCTCACAGCCCACCCTTTCCCAGTCTCATTCCCACTGGCACTGGACCTTCCTTGTGACTCCTTTCCTGCTTCGCATCTCCACTGGTACAAGATATTTTCCACCACCATCGTACAGTGGCCCATTAGCCTGCCAACTTCCTCTCCCGGTCGCATGCCTGCAATACTAACTGCCTATGGTGCCCTCTATCTCTTACTGTTATCACAGCCAGTGGCCTACTCAAGCTGCTCGTTATATGAATATTATCAGAAGGTATGTTATAACTGAGTATCTTTATTTTTTCTTTTAGTTGTTTTGGTTGTTTATTGTGCATTCTTTTACTAGCTCTGTATGTATGTTGACCCTCATCCTTTGAAGTGGAACCTTTGTAAACGAGCAGTTTCTGCTCAAAGGTATTTGTAATCCGATAATTTAATAAATAAATAAATAAAAAATGTAGAAACAGCTGCCAGATACAGTATATAAAAGGAATTAAATAGTATATGACAAAGTTCATTGGTACATTCATAACAACAATTTATTATTTACTATATCTATTATATGTTTTTGCACCCTCATACATCCAAATACATAGTTGTGCAGTCAGCATTTTGAGGAATAATATATTACATATCCAAAAATCACCCACTAACAGGACAAAATATGTCTTAAATGGGAGCCCCTTAAAAGAAGCCCCATAAACGTCCACATAGTAATATTCCTGGTAAATCAACTTTCTTTTTTACCACTATCTAATACAGATTTAAATTACATACTTTTCAAATAAGGTACCAATTGAAAATGTCCATTCAACACTGGGAAGTTTCCAGCTTGAAACTTAATTTGCCAGTATGTTTCTCTGCACATTAAGTCTCCCCTTCTCCTATCTACAGTGACCTTTTCTAAACCAAAAAGTTAAAAACATGTTGGTTTCCTTTCAGCTGGACATGATTCACTAATGCATTTTCAGGTGAGCCTAATCTAATGTGTCTAAGATGTTCTAATATTCGATTTTTAAATTTACATATTGTTTTCCCAATATAAAAACACTGACATTTACATATAGCTATATAAACAATGGAGTTTGGCCTTTGAGGGGCAGACCAAGTTGTCCTGGTGCACCCCTTCCCCTTACCTGAAGATGGTGTGCTCAGAGGGGAGGGGGGAAGGGAAGGGGAGGAACAAGGGGACAGAACAATAGGCAGTCAACAAGAAGGGGAGGGGCTAAAGGAGATACATAATGACCAGCACAGGAGTGGTTCAGCCACTTTTGCTGAAGTTTTGATCCTCCCACCCACCCCATTAACTATGGAACATGTGAGGAAGACAGTCAATAAGGGATTGTGTGTATGCGGGGAAGACAGTCAAAAAGGACAGTGTGTATGGTCTGTCAAAGGTGGATGACAGAATTTGTCCAGTAGGATGGTACTGGACTGCCAAAGGTGGATGGCAGAGAGGGGGGAAAAGAAAAAGGAAGAGGATGGAAAGAAGGAGAAGCTGAAGGAGAAAAAGCGATCTCGGTTCTCACCATTACCTAATAGGAAAAGAGGAGAAGAAGGCACCCAGGTTTTCACCTGAGGGAGCGAGGATCAGAGATAGATATATGGATGCAACAAAATACAATGGTGAAAAATATAATAATAAAGAAATGAGATGGAAAATGGAATCATGGTATATATATATATATATATATATATATATATATATATATAATTTGATTGCCAATCTGAGCACAACATACAGTGGACGGTCTGTGTCTTTTGTGGGGAAAAGGGGGGAATCCAGGACAATAGCTTCAGTGTTACATGAAATAAATGCATTGGACCATACAGTCTCTCCAGAGTGAGGCAAGGTAATATTCTTTCCAACCTTGTTGCAGTTACACGCATTGCAATTTCCACTTTCAAAAGTTCCTGTTGGAAGATGATGACTCCTTTTCCAATGTTGATGTTCCACTCCAACTGTGGACCAACATGTCCTTTAAATTCCTTGCCTTTCAATAAGAGAAGTGAGGTCCATTTTCAACCAGCTTTCCCAGACTTGGATCCAGGGTTAGAATATGCCAATTTCTTTTAACAATATGTTCTATTTCTCTTGCCTGTGTGTTAAAAACAGTGACAAAATTACAATCTGCATATTCAGTTTTATTATTATTATTATCTTTCTTTTAATTTTCTGGTACCAAAAGATTCTCTCTTGACATAAGATCTACTCTTGTATTTGCTTCTTCCACACTTTTTTTACTATAGCCCATCTTTTTAAATCTTTCAGCTAACACAGTGTATTTTCTTTGATGTCCCTTTTCAGAGCTGCAATTTTGCTTAGACTTCTTATATCATCCTACAGGTATATTTGTGGTCACATGTTTAGGGTGACAACTTGAGAAGTGAAGTAATCCATTTCTATCAGTAGGTTTTCTGAATAGATCAGTAGTCAGACCCCACCCATCATTAGTAACCATTACATCTAAAAAAGACACCTATGTAACACTGGCAGTAACAGAGAAGAAACAATTACTCACTGAAGTAATATTACATCTTCCAGGGTATTCTTTAGCATTATTGACAGATGCAGTATGCCAGGTGGGTTCAGCTGCCCCAGAGAGGAGGAGTCAATGCAAATGAGGAAGGCATTGGCCAGTCAGGATACAGTTAGAGTAAAGTGCTGCCTGCAGTCAGCCTGAGGGACTTCAGAACACATTTCGGAGCTGAAAAAGAGCAAAAACAGTATCCACTAGGGGCAAGAAAACTGTTAACAATAACCCACCATATATTCTAACTTACTATTATGATTTTTTTTTAAATCACATGAATGAATGACAGTCACAAATTTGGCTAAATCAGCTAGCAGAGCCTTTAGACAAGGTTTCCAGGGGAGGAAGAGTGGGAGTATCAATAATGCTAAAGAATACCCTGGAAGAAGTAATATTACTTCGGTGAGTAATTGTTTCTTCTCACCCCAGGAATTCTTTAGCATCTATTGACAGATGCAGACTTTGAAGTAGTGTAGTTGGGAGTAGGGCACAGAAACCTATTTTAAGAAGAAGCTCTGAAGTACCATCCTGCCAAAATTGGCATCCTACCAGACTACACATGCATGAAAAGATCTTATTGAATGTGAGAAGAAAATTATAAATAAGTGGTCTGCACACTTCTAGTGAGGATATAGCCTTGAATGCTGCCAGGAGGCAACTGGTCTCCAGGAAGTAGGCCCTAAGCATGAGAAGGGCTGAATGTCAGCCTTACTGTACCAGACCTGAAATATGGGAAAACAGTCCCCTTATATTTATCTTTGTCCATCACTACCACAGCACCGCCCTTGTCTGCTGGCTTGATAGTGATGGTCTGGTTACTTCTTAGCTTTTTTATGGCTTCCCTTTCTTCCAATGTGCAGTTCCAAAATTTTGGCTTTGGTGGATCCTTCAACAGTAGCTTGATGTCCCTCTCATAGGCCTGCAAGAATGTTCCCGCTGTGGTATTCAACCAGATACAGATCCCAATGAAGCAGGCACAGGGACAGAATGAGCCATTGGATGGGCAAACAATATTAGTACAGGAGGGGGAGAATGATGAACTAGTGGTGAATATATCAACACATGTATTAATGGAGGCAGAGAATAATATACTCAATAATGGCCTGTTTTCTTTGTCCCGACAGCTACATCGAATCATTTTGACACAATTGTGGACTTTCATACCTTTGTTCATAAACTAAATCGGAAAGTCTTTTTTGCTAGAAGGAATATTGATTCTTTTGACACCTCCCTTTTGGAGGACAATAATGAGGAAAATGTTGACACAAATGTGGCCACATCTTGAAAAGGTATGGATACTTTTAGGGAAGAATTGCACAATAATAGAGACAAATGGAGGAAGAAATCCAGCTTCATTCCACTGATGAATACCACAGTGGGGACATTGTTGTAGTCCTGTGAGAGGGACATCGAGCTACTGTTGAAGGATCCACCAAAGCCAAAATTTTGGAACTGCACGTTGGAAGAAAGGGAAGCCATAAAATAGCTAAGAAGTAACCACACCATCACTATCAAGCCCGTGGACAAGGGCGTTGCTGTGGTAATGATGGACAAAGATAAGTATTTTAATGCTATGACTTCCCTGTTAGACAATGTGGAGTTTTACAAGAAACTGTCTTGTGCTCCAACTGTTAAATTTAAACAGGATGTTGCTGTACAGTATATCTGTATGAAAATGTTAATCAGGAACTCATCTCACAGGAGATTTCTGACTTCCTCCCTGTAGATTTTCTGGTTAGATCTTGTCATTTGTGGATTGCCAAAAATCCATAAAGATTTTTACAACCCCCCCCCCATGAGACCCATTGTCTCAGGCAACAATACCATCTCTGAACCCCTTGTCCAATATGTTGATACTTTTATTAAAAGTGTTGCACAGGAGTCTAGGTCCTATCTTCAAGACACCATGCATTTTCTAGAATTTCTCCAGGAGATGGCAGCAGAGGAACAGTGGATATTGGTCACGTTGGATATCCAATCAATGTATACCAACATTCTTCATAAGGATGGCCTGGGTGATTTGAAGGAAACACTCAGTGACAATACTACATTTACCCCGATTTCATAGAATTCTTAGTGAGCTTAACTGAAATTGTTCTAATAAAAAAATGTATTTCTGTTTGACCAGGAGGCATATCATCAGATCAAGGGAAAGCTATTGAGCCACCTATGGTCTCTAATTATGCCACCAAGTATCTTTCACAGTGGAAAAATCAGTAATATATGATACTGAGAGGAATCAGTATTATGACTCCCTTGTGTTTATAAAAGATACCTGGATGACATTTTATAATTTGGCAGGGTACTCAGGAAGAACCTTTTGGTTTTGTTCAATATTTAGAAACAATGGGCCTGATTCTAGTACACATACTCCTGGCATAACAGCAGTTGCACCAAGTAGAATGGCGCAAGTAGCACCACTCCAGCAGTTGCGGCTTGCGTGATTCTACAAAGTGGCTTGCATGTCGCCAGCCCTTGTGCCGAACAGCAGTTACGCCGGCAGTTGTGCCATAAACCCTGTGAGATGGCGCTATGGGGTTTATGGCAGCAGTTGCACCCCATTCCAGAAGATCAGCAACAAGGACCCCAATGTCGGGATTCTACAGGAACCCCCAGAGGAGAACCGGCATCGTAAGTTACACTTGCAATTAGCTGGTGTAACTTACATATGTTCTCTGAGGGTTCTGTAGAACCTGGTCCATGTGCCCCCCCATGCACTGACTACCCCCATTGTTAGCCCCACTGGGCACCACACAGAGCCAGCTCTAGACTTGGTGGCATGATCTCATCCCATCCCCTATTGTACATGCCCCATTACAGTAACTGCCCCACAGGCTCCCACCCTGCCCCCGACTCCCTGTGTAACACTTGCCCTGCAGGGCTGCCCACACCACCAGCCCCCTGAATCCTCCATTGTAAAATGCCCTGCAGGGTAGCACTGTCACCACCCACCCATGCCCCGACCCCGAGTCGCTGGCCACAAATGTGGAAAAAATCTTGATAAGCCCTGGTAGTCTTGGCCCCACCCCCTCACCCAGCTGTGCCAGCCCACCCAGCACCCCCCACCTATCCCCAGCCAGCAAATGGCACAGTCCACCTCTCATCAAAACGGCCAGCCGCCGACTGAGTTCAGTATGAGTGTGTACTGTAAAGACACGCTCAGAAATTAATATCTGAACACATCTTTTCTGGCTGGCAACTTGGGGGTCAGGGCATGGGTGAGGGGATGACAGCATTGCCCTGTGGGGCATGTACCAATGGGGGTTCAGGGGGCTGGAGGTATGGGAAGCTCTGCAGGCTCTATTTTTGGCACTTCAGGGGCTGGGGTATGGGAAGCCCTGCAGAGCTCTGTTGGCACTTCAGTAAGCTGGGAGAATGGGATACCCTGTGGGGCAGTTAATGTTGGTTTCGGGGGCAGAGGGGTGGGCAACCCTGTGGGGTGCCTCTAGTGGCTAGCTGGGTGGGGGCACTTATGAACTGTGTTGTGGCTTACGACATGCTCACCAGGTGCACCCACAGTTCGGCGTACCTGGCCGCATGTCACAGGACTTAGCTGCGGAGACCCTGCCCCTTCTAGAATAGGGTGCAGGGTCAAATTTGCAGTTGTGGGTGGTGCAAGTTGCATTCGGTGGCAGCTTGTGCCACCCTTCTAGAATAAGGCCCAATGAATGCAAATTTATGGTTCTCTGTTACTGCTAGTGTTACACGGGTGTCTTTTTTAGATGTAATGGTTACTAAAGATGGGGAGGGGGGTCTGACTACTGATCTATTCAGAAGACCTACTGATAGAAATGGAGTGCTTCACTTCTGAAATTGTCACCCTAAACATGTGGCCACAAATATACCAGTAGGACAACATATGAGGGCTAAGCAAAACTGCAGTTCTGAAGTGAGATATCAAAGAAACTGTATTGAGTTAGCTGAAAGATTTTAAAAGAGGGGCTACAGTAAAAAAGTGTGGAATAAGCAAAGACAAGTGTAGATCTTAGGGTGTAGACAGGCATACTCACTGTACACATTTGTGTACAGTTTTGTTGAGTGCCTGTCACAAACCATAAGCCACTCTGTTAATATTATCATTCTAATTTGTAGTATTTGGGTTAGTGTAGGCCACTGAGGAGGGTCTGATACATGTCTAACCTCTTTAGAGAGTAGAGGAATCATCTGACAACAATCTGACTTGTTTGGAAGGGGGTGCCATTTGGAAGGGATGTGTACATATTTTAATTGGGGGGGGTGTAACTGTTGGAGATTGTGTACAAAACGGAAATTTCTGGCTACACTCGGAGTGTCAAGAGAGAATCTTTTGGTGCCAAAAATAAAAAGAAAGACAATAATAATAAAACTGGGTATGCAGATTGTAATTTTCTCACTGTTTTTAACACACAGGCAAGAGAAATAGAACATATTGTTAAAAGAAATTGGCATATTCTAACCCTGGAACCAAGTTTGGAAAAGCTGGTTGAAAATGGATCTCACTTCTCCCATTAAATGGCAAGGAATTTGAAGGACATGTTGATCCACAGTTGGAGTGGCACATCAACATTGGAAAAAGAGTCACATCTTCCAACAGGAACTTTTAAAAGTGGAAATTGCAGTGCATGTAACTACATCAGGGTTGGAAAGAATATTACCTTGACTCACTCTAGAGGGACTGTATGGTCCAATGGATTTATTTCATGTAGTACTGAAGCTATTGTTTATATAGCTATATGCAAATATCAATGTTTTTATATTGGGGAAACAATATGGAAATTTAAAAACTGAATATTAGAGCATCTGAGACACATTAGGTTAGGGTCACCTGAAAATGCATGAGCAAATCATAGCCAGCTGAAAGGAAACCAATAAGTTTTTAACTTTATTGGTTTAGAAAAGGTCAGTGAAGATAGGAGAGGGGGAGACCTGAATAACAAACTAATGTGCAGAGAAAGATACTGGCAATTAAAGTTTTGAGCTAGAAACTTCCCAGGGTTGAACAGACATTTCCAATTGGCACCTTATTTCAAAAGAATGTAATTTAAATCAGTATTAGATAGTGGTAAAAAAGATAGTTGATTAACTTGTAATATTACTATGTGGCCAGTTATGGGACCTCTTTTAAGGGGTTCCTATTTAAGATGTATTGGGCCAGATATTCAAAGCGTTGCCCTGGGTCGAGATTAGCATGGCCCGGCATGCAAACATAGCCAAGAGCAAAATGCAAGCCATATTCAAAAGGAATAGCACTATGCAAAGCCAGCTGAATATAACAAGCAAAGGAAGCCGGGCAAAGAGAACCGGGAGTGCAGGGCAAAAAATAACCCAGGAATAAGACAGCACTGAATATAGCAAATAAGACAGCACTGAATTTAGCACCCAGGCAGGCAGTGCAAACACACAGAGGAACACAGTGTAGAGCTGGGATAGCCTGACCTTGCGACATGCAATGAAATACAGGTGGGAATGAGGTCCCAGGTGCAGAGCACAGTGCACAGCCCAGATGATGAGAGATGCACGGGAATGGCAAGCAACAAGTTGGACCCATGTGGGGAACCCAAGGAACAGCACATACCAAGTGAAACCCCAGCACCCAAGAACAACAAAGGACACAGTAGAATGTACAAAGTGAAATGTAATATTAAATAAGCAAATTCAAATGGTAAAGGGAACTGAACAGGGAAGAAATTCAACAGTAAATGAAAGTCAAACCCAAATGCCAAACAATAAATGCTCTAACCACCTCCCACCAACCCACCCCATACCAAAGAAAGACAATGCAACAATACACACAATGTGACAAACTATGCCCCACCCCCAACACACAACCCAAGCAACAAGAAGACTACCTCTGGAACAGCAACATGGAAACAACAATGAGCACACCCAAGCCAGCAATGTCAAACATATATACAACTATGTACAATATACGCTAAGGCACAGGAGAAGGGTGCAAAGAGGAGGGGGTTGCACACAGGGACACAGGAACAAGGGCCAGGGAACAATACAATGCCGGGGGGGGGGGAAGACAACATGTAACGGGTAGAAAGACATGGCTAACTGCCCGTCAGATCTGGGAGCCGAGCCTCCAACACAGCTGCCACCCTCCTTCTCTCTGTGATCAAGATGGCCTGCTGCTCGATTACAGTCCTCTCCTGGGAGACGATGTGGCACAGCAGGTCCTCCATCCCCTCTGACTCCTCTGGCCTGGTTACCCACAGTGATGCCTGGAGTGGACCTACAAGAGGAAGGGGGAAACTGTGAGGATGGGACACCAGCCAGGAGGCAGACAGCAGCCACAGGTGGCCATATAGGGATTGACAGCATGTCCCGATGGACAATCCCAAGGGGAGGTGAGTGCTGCACTGGTAGGCCAACCTGGAAGGTGCCCACACAGCAGGCCTCAGTGACACAGGCACCAACCAAAACCCCGACATACATGATGATGACAAGCCCGACAGCACCAGGGCACAGGTGACACCACCCACCCCGGCACAGCACACAGTAAGACAGGAAAGACACACAGCCAGACCGCAGGAGAGCTGTGTGCAAGGGTCAGGCCACAACATGCACAAGGGCACCCACAAGTCGGGACATGTTGCCCACTGACAGATGGCAATGTACCGTAATGTAGAGCACAGCAACAACAACAACAAAAGGCATGTTGGAACAGCACTATACCATGATAGTGGCCTGCCAAAGACTGACCCAGGTCAGGGGACAACAGGCAGCCAGGGTACAGATGCAGGAAGTGATGGGCTGACACATGCCACCAAGCAAGGCCACTGAAAGCATACCTCACAACTGTACCACAGTATAAGGAACGCTCCTCAATCCACTGGGCAAAAGCCCCCTGTTACACCCTGTGAGGACATGTTCCACAGCCAAGGTCAACATCGTAATGCAACTCTCCATAGTAAACGATGCACATAATATATTAGTAAAGTAATAACAGACCCTCAAAACATAAATGCAACACAGTAACAGTGTCATGAGATCCCCAGGTAAGTATTCCACTACGTGTTCCACACATCACTAATATGTACCACAGTATAACAGGCAATGTTCCACGGATGGTGGACAAAGAGATGAGAGGTATGCCTGGAAGGCATGGGGTGTGGTGTCCCGCAGCCACAACAGGTACACAGACACCAGTATGCAGGCCTGTCCACTGAAGCCCCAGGACAGCAAGGTTATGCCAACTATGCACATGTGGATGATCTGTGGTGGGGGCTGGAGGGATGGAGCACACTGCACCACAGAGGTAGGCATAGCAACCTACAGTGTGTGAGCCCCACTGAACACCTGCCGCCAGAGCCCCCACCACCTTCTGGCACCCTCACAGCAATGCAAGTTGACAGTGCCCCACAGCCCCCCAGGGCACACAGGCCAGACAGCCATCATCCAGCTGTGGAGTGCAACACAGGTGTGCAGCACAGCACAGTGCCACTGGCCCACTGCCTGTCACAGCCATGCCACTGGACCAGTCAGTGGCAGGACACATAATGAGACACACAGCACAGTGAAATAGCACAGAGCACAGATCAACAAGACAGGTGCTGCACTCAGGGATGCTCTCCTGCGCCCACTGTGGCATGGACGGCACCCTCAGGCTGCCTCTCTGCTGCTCCTGGGTCACGTTCCAGCCCCCTTCTCTGGCCATGGGCTGCTCGATCTGCTCTACACAGGACAGGTGAAACATTGGTATTAGAGCATGACACAGCATACACCATGTACAGCACAGCAAGATGCACATGCAACCCCAACAACACTGCACACACAGGGACACCCACGGTCAGTGAGTGAACATGGAGGACACCCACACAGAGGGTGGCATGGCCCATGGAGCATTTGCCAGGCACACACGACATATCGTCAAGGCGGCGCAGTGGTGTGACAGTGCCAGTCGCAGCTGTCCAGTGATATTCTGCACACCCATGTGTGTAGGTCAACAGTCCCCCGGGAACAGGACCCCTGCACCACAGTGTCATTGGCCGCAGGATGGTGCTGCACTGGGAACCACCACCAACCATGTCCCAACCCACCACCCACACCCATGGACCCCTATGGCCACAGCAAGCACTGTGCTGCCACTGTGCATGCCACCACACACCCTATACTGTGATGCCCCTAGGGGGCCAACATGTGAGTCCCCGCCAGCACCACATGTGCCCAAGCACCATGCAGAGTGGCACACACATACACACATACACACACACACACACACACACATATGCACAGGCACACTTGCAGCCTGACACGCACGTGTTAGTGGGTGTCAATGTGCATTCCTTCTTACCTGGCACAGGCACAGTGCCCTCATGCACCTTGTGCTTGTAGCACTCAGGCTGCTGTTACTGCTTCCATTGCAGGTCGGTGTATCTGTGCCTACACTTCTCTGCATCACGGGAGATTCCCGTGTGGGCACACAGCATACTGGCAGCCAAGGACTATACCTGCATGTGTGGTAGGTCTCCCTTCCTGACTTCCCCAAAGAGTTGCCGGTGCCTCTTCTGGATCAGGTTAACCAGGTTGGCTTTTTCCACCTCTCCCGAGTGCCTGTCCCTGTGCACCACAGCACGCTGTCTCCCACATCCTGGCATTGTCCACACAGCACAAATACCCTGCCACCTGTTGCAAGACCCAGCATTTGCCACACCCAGGTCCCTCCAGCAACAACTGCAGTAGCACTTTGCTATCACATGACATAGTGCGGCACTACCCAGAAATGGGCGCACTGCACAAGCATGACCCTGGCATGACCCTGGAGAAACAGCACCATGCATGCGCATAGTGCCACGCTGTGTGGGCTAGTGCAGCGCTGCGTCGCACTATACCAGGACACTAGCACGGCCATGGGGCCTCATGAGCATGCATGTTGGTCATGCTATGCCACAGAGAGCCACGTTACTGGGATAGCGAAGCGCTGGCCTCCCAATAGCCCGGGCGCTGATGTTTGCACGGCACTAAGGAATTAGCCTGGCACTAATCAGGCCCATATTCAACCGGCATATGAAAATGAGGGTACTCGTGCATGCATGGTGCAAACAGTGTGATTAGCATATCATTATGTGTTGATTTGCATGCATAACAGGATGGATTGCTCGGCTGGGCTATAATAGATCAAGCAGTGCACCACCGGTGTTGTGTTGTGGGAACACAGTGCACATCAGTTACTGCATAACAACACTGTACAGTTGGAGATATGCAACAGGAGGCAGAGCAGTGAAAGGCAGGTCTGTACAACTGCTGGGGAACTCTTGGAATGGCACTAGGGTAATACAGAGTCAGCCCATATGCACGGCATACCTGCAGCCCACAGATGTACTGGCTGGGGACAGGTCAGCCAACCGCAGGACCATAGGCAAGCACTGTGCTGCGTAATGGTGCACATCAACACATGGCCACCAGTACAGCAGACTGGCCTGTGCAATGTGTACATACTCCTGCATCGTACTGCACCATGTGGCACTGCCTGCACACTGTGGGCACCAGGCAGGAGCCAGTGTGCAATACCACGACAGGCGTGTGTGTGCCGCAACACTGGCTCACTGTCATGGGGTCCATGGGGCCTCAGATGCTGCCCTGGATGTGGGGTGTGGAGGGTTGTTAACACTCTGCTGGTGGAACACAGGTCTTGGCACTGTGCCGTCACCAGCACCATGTGGCCTGTGCCTGGTAGCCTGCCATTGTGTGTGTACCAGTCTCCATGTTCATGCCCTCAGTGCAGTGAACATGTCAGGGCACAGTACAGTGCCAGGTGGTGGGTGTACGAGTGGCCCCATCCTTGGGAGCACATGTCAGCCATGGGTGACAGCAGTGCACTTGTGGGTCCAGTGCATGCTGCCCAGACATGGGGTGGCCAAAATACACTGAGGCCGTGTGCACCATACATGCACATGCTGCCCAGTGCCATATCCATGTGATCTGTAACACTCTAGGGGGTGGCATGCACATGCTGATGTGCATGTGTGATGCACCGCAGTCCTGCAACAGCTGGTGACACATGTCCCTTTCCAACTGTCCCATAGTTAGTGCAACATGACCAGAACTCATACGTGCACATCGATTCTCTCAAGGAGAGCTCAAGATCCTGGTGCATGCTGTGAAGGAGAGGGAGCAGGTGCTCCACCAGCACAAGGCCACAGATGCGGCGGTGCACCAGGCATGGGAGGAGGTGACAACTGGGGGCAATGCAGTCAGTGGACTTAGCAGGATGACTGAGGCAGTGTACAAGTGGTGGAGTGAACTGCTGTACCAGGCAAAGGAGGAGGAGGCACAGTGGCTGTGTGACTGTATGCGGACCGGTGGTGGACCACAAGCCCAACATCAGCAGGAGGAGGAGGAGTCGCTCATGGCCGTGGTGGCATCCACACTGCAGTTGGTGGCAGTTGCAGGTGTACTAGGCAGTAGGTGTGAGAAGCCTCTCACAGTGCCCAGGACAGGTCTGTATTCACATGTGTGTACCCTGCATGGTGTGACGGAACATGTGCAGGGTGTTGCTGTTGGTGCCTTGCATGTGGTGCACTGTGGGCCTGCACTGCTGTGGGCTGCCTAACAGCTGCCTGGCCATGGCATGTGCACTGTGTGTTAGTTGCGTGCATGTGGTCACAGGCTAGAGCCATGTGGATGGTGTGTGAGGTGTGGATGACCACAGCAGGTGGCACGTGTCCTAGGATGTGCATGATTTGTTGTTGTTGTTGGTGGTGGTGGTGGTAGTAGGGCACACTGTGCATGTACAGGTGACTGACCCTGTCACATTTTCCTCCACAGTGGTGTGTGCAGAGCCTGCAGCAACACAGGTACAGGCCAAGATGGCTGCCCTTGGTCCAGAGGAAGTGGAGGATGAAGATAACCCACCATTGACATCTGGTCTGTGTGCCGGTCGAGGATGCCAAGAGCCACAGCATGTGTGGCAATCCATTGGACAGGGGCTGCATCTGCCAGTGGAGGGGGGACACACTGCAGGCGGGGAACTGGATTTCACTGAGCACCTGGAGGATGCCCAGGTGGAGGATCTGGGTGTTGGGCAGGTACTCCTGGTGACAATCCCCTGTGACATTAACACGGACATGTCAGAGGGTTCATACCACCTGCCCATGGACGTGCCTGTGGAGGGGGATACAGGGGTGGGGGTAGGGCTGGGTAGAGGCTGTGGAACAGGTGCCAGGGGGATGTTCAGCATTGCTGGCATGGCTGTACCTGTGCAGCCAGTGGTGGGCTGTGTGGGGGACTTGTGTGCACTGCTGGACATGCGGTGTCCCACACAGATTGTGGTTCAGGGCCCTCTGTGTCAACAGCACACCACCAACGGTCTGCAGTGGCAGGACATGCCAGACATGCAATGGCTTCCAAAACCATGTGAGCAGCAGGCACCAGTGCCAGCTGCCATAGAGGGGTCTGCGCCTCTGGAGAAGGATGCCACTGGTGCCCCGCCCACTCCTGCAGGCTGCAGTAACATCCCAGCAGGAGGCTCAAATGGACCCGCATGGCCTACGGGGGAGCTGAGGCATGAGCTAGCACTGATGCAGGAGTCAATATCAGTGGGCTTTCCCTGTGCAGAACAGCAGGCAGAGGACAGGATGGGCTGCATGGTGGCTGCGATTGACCGTGGCTTTGCTGGCCTGACAGCTGCAGTGGTTGACATCACCAGTGTACTTCTTGGGATGCATGAGGGTCTCCAACCTGAGCTTGTTGGTCAGGGTGTACATGGCACAGGTGCCCACAGGCGAGCAAACCATGGCCGCAGGGCTGGCACTGGATCCAGATCGAATGCTTCATGCAGCTCTTCAGGCACACAGCACTGCTGTGGCCATCCACCCACCCTGTCAGTCTCTGCTGGTCAACGGGGGCCCAGGATGTCTACCCTGTCTGCCTCACCTTGTTCCTCAGCCATGTTCTTGGCTCAGAACACCGCTGGGTCTGTGACCCACACCCGTGGTGCACGACATGTGCATGGTGGTAGTCAGCAGTGATTGTCATGGTCGACCTGCACCTCTGCACAGTCATCACCCCCATGTCCACATTGGCACACACATATGCACAGACACCGACACACACACACACACACACACACACACACACACACACACACACTCCATCCCATGCACACTCACACTTCCACTGCCATGGTTGCCTCCTCACATTCCCACCACACATCATGCATCACCAATTACACTATACCATGGCTGTGTGTCCACCTCCTGTGTGACCTGCTCACCCCCCACATTGCACCACACTCACACATGCATTCTGTGCCACTTTGTTGTGTTCCATATGTGATTGTTGTTGTCACTGTTCTGGTTGTCAGTGCAGATTAAACATATCACCATTGTACTGTTTCATGTTGCTGTGCAGTCTGTACTTACCCTCTGGCCTGTGACAGTGTCCTGATGATGTTGGCCCTGTGCTCTATGGCCCTGCAGGCCATGCGAGGATCCCTCTTCTCGAGTTGCTCCACTATCCCCCTGATCACTGGCTCTGGGTCACTGTCAGCCTGTCCCACAGGTTCAGGTGCTTGTGTCCCACGGTTCATTGCCATGTTGTGCAGCATACAACAGGCTAGGAAGATACGGCATACCTTCTGAGGCATATACTGTAGGGCACTGCCTGATCAGTCTATGCTTCTGAAGCACATCTTCAGTATGCCAAACACCCTCTCTATGATGTTTCTCATGCTGGCATGTGCCTCATTGTACATCTCCTCAGCCACTGTGGCCAGACGTGGTACCAGTGTCAGCAGCCAGGGTCGCAGGGGATAGGCGTTGTTCCCTGTCAAGAGATGTGTACCTGTTAGTGCCATACTGTTGTCTGGCTGTTACTGTCCTGCATCCTTGAGGGCAATACAGGATGTAGGATGGTAACAGCCATACTGTTGTCTGGCTGTTACTGTCCTGCATCCTTGTGTTGCCCTCTCACACCCCTTTCCTGGCCTCCCCTGCCTGTCCGATCCATACTGTGGTGTGTGTGCCTTGTATGCTGCTACTCACTGACTAGATGCCCACTGGGTATCCTGCCCTCCAAAATGCCTGGCACAGCTGGGACTGGTGTCAGATGAAGACATCGTGGGTACTACCAGGGTACTGCGCATAGACACTGGTGATGTGCCCAGTCTCATCACACACCACCTGGCAGTTGATGGAGTGGTACCACTTCCTGTTTATGTACACATCACTGCCATTGCCAGGTGGTGCACGGATGGGGACATGGGTGCAGTCAGTGGCACCCAGTACAGCTGATAGGTGTGCAACTCGATGAAATTGCTGTATTGTTTCTCTGCGCTCTGCTGCCATGCTGGGGAATACTATGAACTCCCCAGCATGTGACAGGAAAGCCTCTAGGAACTGGGTCAGGAGGCATGAGGTGGCAGACTGCGATACCCCAATGGTGTCCCCCATTGGTCGTTGGAATGTCCCTGTGGCAAGGAAACACATCGCTGCTGTCACCTTCTCCTCCACTGTCATGGCATGGCTGCATCTGGTGTTTGGGTGCAGCTGCTCATGCAGGAGTTCACATAGCTGCCTCAACATTCCTTTGTTCATCCTGTACCAGCCAGTGATGTGGTCATCTGGCAGGGTCTTGAAGGAGATCCTGGGCCGGTACCACCTGTTTGCAGCATACCATCTCCTTGGCCTGTGTTGTGGCCCATATTGGGCCTGCTCCCTCTCCTCCTCCTCCTCCTCCATTACATCTGTCATCAATGGCAGCATCACTGCTACTGGTACAGCACTCATTCCCACTTCCTGTTGTGGTCTCTCCTCCTAGGTGTTTTGTCCTGGGTTAAAACCAGCCTTTTACAAGCAGTAGCCAGCGCCATGCTAGGTGTCACGCTATGTGTTCTAGTGTGGCGCTAGGGTTTTGAATATCCCTTAGTGTGTGTATGCAGGCCACCCCCCTTTGCCCCTTGCATACATTATTGGTTTGCCCCACGCTAATGCTGCTAGCATGGGCTAATCAGTCCTTTTAATATTTATTTATTTATTTTATTTAGCTTTTGTTAACAGGGTAAGTGCACTAGCCATAAAATGACTATTTTCAGGCACGACCCAGGAGAGTACAGGCATGCAGAAACTTAACAGGATAACAATTTATAAGTGCTTTACATACAATGAGTTAAAGAGGATACAATATATTGGAACATACAAAGTAAAGCTCTTTACATACAGTGAGTTAAAATGGATACAATATATCAGAGACATACTGAGTAAACCATTCATAAGTTCATAGGTGTCTACCTATGCAATGAATAGAGAGGACCTTGGACAATAAATTATCAGGTGACATATCATATAAACAGAACAAGGTACAGAAAAACAAAAATAGGCAATACAAAAGGAAGAAATAACCATTGAGAGCAGGGGTGTCATTAAGGAAAAGGTCGGTAAGTGAGGAAAAGGGGAGCAAGCCATGAAATTAGATCATATGAGTATATGTAAGTGTAAGGGACATACCTGCAGTGCAAGATTGTATATGGGCAGGGAAAGGGAGCTGGGACAGGCTAAGGCAGTAAGAGGGTTATATAGAGGTGAGGAAATACTATTGTATGGCAAGAGACATCAGTCATTAGGTAGGATGAAAGCAGGAACAGGTATCAGCAATCAGCAGATTCGAGCACAGTTTTCTCTTAAAGCATGTGTGGGAGCTAGAAAGTCTAATGTCGAAGGGAAGGAAATTCCACAGCTGTGGAGCCACATGCTCAAATGCAACAGTTCCTTTCCTAGAGCAGCACCTTGGCAAATTCAGAAAGGATTTATCAGCTGATCGTAGATCATGGAGTGTGTCCTGAGGAACAAGCATAGCTGCAAGACACCTAGGGGTTTGATTTCGAATTATAAAATCAATAGGAGAGCCAAGGTAGTATTTCCTAATGGAGAGAGCCAATCAAGATCATTATAAAGTTGACAGTGCTGTTTAAGCCAAGGAGCAGAAGAGGCATAGCGACATATGTTATTATATGTAATATCCCATCTGAGTAGGTCAGTTTTATGAGCAGCCCCAAATAAGGGAGCCCCATAGGTTAGGGTGGAGAGCAGAACCCCCTGGCAATGGCCATTTTAGCCGATGGCATGAGCATATAACTAGTCTTATATGTAACACCCAGTTTGGAGTTGACAGCTCTGCAAACAGACTGTACATGAAGATTAAGATCAAGAGATTGATCTAGCAGGATGCCTAGGTACTTGAAAAAGGTCACACATTCCAGTAATTGACCTTCTAAGTCCTGCACCGTCAGTGCTGTTGTGCAAGCCCAGAGCTTTGGGGCTGAACCAAGCAGCATGGCTTTAGTTTTGCTACTGTTAACAACCAGTTTGTGGTCATATAACCAGTTTTGGATATTGTTAAAGTCAGAGGAAAGGGCTGTATTGATAGTGTCTGTATTAGTAGAACTTGTATAGATGACAAGATCATCAGCACACAGAACAGGAGAGCATGATTTTAGAGCAGCTCCAATGTTATTTATATAAAGAGAGAATAGGAGGTGCCCTAGGATGGAGCCCTGAGGTACACCAATGTTAATGGTGGTACTGTTCGATAGAGAGGAATTAAATTTCACCACTTGAGTTCTATTTGTCAGGTAGCTTTCGTACCAGTCAACAACAGAGGAGGAGAAATGCAGGTGTCGAAGTGAGGAAAGAAGCAAAGTGTGAGCAACAAGGTCAAAAGCCTTTGTGAGGTCAATAAAGACAGCCCCAGTCAGATTGCCAGCATCCATTTTTGAAAGAGTGTCTGTGGTGAATTTAAGGAGTGCAGTTGTTGTGCTATGTCCTTTCCTGAAGCCATGTTAGGTATCCGAGAGCAGACTGTGCTTAAGTAGATAGTTAGTTGTCTGAGTTGTGACAATTTTCTCCAGGATTTTGCTCAGTACCGAGAGTATGGCAATTGGTCTGTAGTTCATGACAACCTTAGGATCCCCTTTTTTAAGTACAGGTGTGATCCGAGCAGCTTTCCAGAGTTCAGGGACCATTCCACCTGAAAGTGATAACGTATAAATTTTGGCCAGTGGTAATGCAATAAGGGGAGCTGCAAGTTTCAAGCGGAGGGGTTCCAGGGAGTCTGAGCCAAAACTGGTATGATCAGAGATGGACCTCAGGAGCTTCAGGACTTCCTTTCTAGACACAGCCTTAAAATAGAATGGAGGAGTATGAGGATGCACAGGGGACAACACTTCCAGCTTATCCAGACAGGTTCCTGATGAGGAGTGGGAGGACATTGCAGTGGGATTGAAGGAAGAGGTATATTGGGAGAGATCAGAGAAATGCAGGTTGAAAGAATTAGCTATGTTTTGTGAGTCAATGCAATGCACATCATTTATCAGCATATCACCTGGAGTAGTTGACTGTGAGGATCCTAGGAAGGATTTGATGTGTCACCAGAATTTTCTGGGATCATTGGCCGAGTTAATCAGTAGGTCTTTACAGTTCTTATGGCTGCTCCACACTACTCCAGCGCTATTCCTATGCAATTGGTTTGCGCACTGTGCTATGCTTTGACTATCTGGCCCATTGTGTCCTATTAGTGGGTGATTTTTGGATATATAATATATTATTCAGCAAAAAGCTGACTGCACAACTATGTATTTGGATGTTTGAGGGTGTGAAAACATATAATAGACATAGTAAATAATAAACTGTTGTTATGAATGTACTAATGAACTTTGTCATATACAATTTAATTCCTTTTTATATATCTTGCAGCTGTTTCTACATATGTTGTTATAACAATTTTTTGCTTCTTCTCTATTTCTCCCCCCCCTTCCTTCTTGAAATGTATTTTAAATATAGTTAAAATGTATTCTTAAGTGTAGTCCTTCCTAACATCGATTTCTTTATATAGATTTGTAGGGAATATTTTGAAATATATATGTTTATACAACATTTATGTATTGTATATATGCATTTTTGGTGATAGGGGTGTGTAACTTATTTATTAGGACTACTCAAGAAGGATTACATTGACAATGGCTTCTGGTACTTTAAGAATTATTAATGATATTAAACACATGTGATTATGGGGCTATGTAAGGTATGTTTTGAAATGTGCATGACATCTTGAAAAAGCGTCAAGAACAACATGAAACGTAGACGATGAGTTCAGGAGTTTTGGAGGGGTGCTGCTACTTTTTACAATAAAATATGTTATTTTTGTAACTGGAATTACGACTTGCATTTGGTCCGTTTCCTTTTGACTGGGGTTGGGCCGAAGTTCTTTTTTTGTTTTTCATGGCTTGGTTTGCTTACACTACAGCTCCCCTTCACGAACTTGAGCCACATTTTCTTCTGTATATTTTTTTTCTGTATATGTTTATAACACTAGGTCTTTAAAATAATCTTTTTCATCAGGCCACACCATTGGAACAATACCCATATCAGTGCTAGGACCAAATGGAAATTTTGCACATCAGGGGCTGCCCATAATGACATCACCCACCAGTGTCTACATAAATGTGGGCAGCCCATCCTCTCCTCAGTTCGCCAATGAAGATCATGCTCAGAGGACCTCCCTTTGGGAAACCAGGAGAGATACCAGCATGCCTCATACCAGGTTAGATGAGTGCTAGAAAATGCAATACTGAATTCAATAATGGAGGAAATAAGGTAGCATATTGTGGATAGTGTTCATGAGGCTGGAGGTAGCATAACCCTTATGGATGAAGGAGGGTGGGAGAACATGGTCTGATGAAAAGGATTCTCTCAAAGACCTACTGGTATTGTAAGTTCTTATGTAACTGTTCTATCTTCTTTGATTATATCTCTTTCATCAGGCCACACCTTTGGAACAAGTCCTAAGCAGTACCACAAACCAACAGTCTGCATGGATGGTGCATATATGTTCATGAGAACAGGCCCTGTAAAACAGCTACTGTAGGCCAAATCCTGACTATCTGGGAAACACAATGTTCAGACTGTAATGTTTAGTGAAGGTGTGGACAGTGCTCCATACTGCAGTTGCACAGATCTCAGCCACAGAAATATTGTGAAAATAAGCAACAGAAGTGGCCATACCTCTTGGGGAATGACCACAAACCACTCAAGGAAGTTTCTACCATACTTCCTATAATAGAATAATAATACAATGTGCCAATCATTTAGACAAGTACTGTTTAGACACATGAACACCCTCTTTCACACGGGTGAATGAAACAAAAAGCTGAGAGGACTTTCTGCAGTCCTTTGGTGTGGTTCACATAATATCTGAGAATTAAATGTACATCCAAAGTCTGGAGTGATGCTTCCCCTGGATTGTCATGCTCTATGTAGTATATTGGGAGGTGGATGGATTAATTTAAAGTAAATTCAGACACCACCTTTAGTAAGAACATAGGTTTCATATGTAAAGACACTCTGCTTTATTGAAAATCAAATGAGGCTCACACATTAGGGCATACAGCTCTGAAATCCTTATTTATTTATTTTTATTTATCAAGTCTAGGATTACAAATACCTTTGAGCCATGGCTGTTTTACAAAGGGTCCACGTCAGAGAAATACAAATTATGGGGAACATCAAGACAGGCATTACAACAATGTGGACATTGCAAACAGAGTACAGATTAATACAGTTCAAGGGTAGCATTGTAACAAGGCAGCCAGCGGCATTTGTCGAGAAAATAGACAACAGATAAGAAGTGCCAGAATCATAGGGAGAGGGAAGAGGGTGGGGAGAAGGAATGTAGAAAGGGTGGCAAGAGGGTGAAAAGTGCAGCATTGGGTATACCAAGATGTGAGGGTAGAATCCAGTGGGGGGGGGACAACTAGAGCAGAAAGGGAAGTAGAGAAACAAGATTAAGTTGGGCAGTCACAGGAGCTGTTGGTAGTGAGATAGTCCCGGAGCCTAGTTTTAAACATACCAATAGTTGGGGCAGAGGAGATGGTTGGGCTGAGGCCATTGAACCAGAGTGGTGTTCGATAAGCAAAAGAGCGTTGTCCCTGTGAAGTGTGACAGTGGGGGACTTTCAGTAGCTGTAGCATGGATCTCCTAAGGCACCATTTGTTAATTCAGTGTTGTAACAGAATTGAGACCCCAGAAGGTGCAAGGCCAAGGTAGATTTTTTTGACCATGGAGCAGGTGAGAAACTTTATGCGGTTTGATAGTTGGAGCCAGCCGGTCTGAGTATACAGGTCACATGTGTGGGTGAGACGGTGAGCACCAGTGATGAGCCGACAAGCTTTATTTAAGGCAGTTGAGAGGCATCTAAGGGTTGTGGTTGTGGCTGAGCCATAAATGATGAGACCATAGTCTATTACAGAGATCACAGAGTTCAGGACTGCAACCTTCAAAGCTTCTGCCGTGAGGTGCGGTCTGTGTTTGTAGAGGAGACCAAGCCATGTATTAGCAGCTCTAGCTACATTATCCACATGAAGTCCATAGGAGAGATTAGGGTCAAGCTGTATCCCTAAGTATTTGAAGGACACCACCTGATCTAGAGTGTTCCCCTGGGTGGTGGAGATAGCCAAGTGGTGTAGCTTGTGTGGGTTATGAGAGCTGCAGAAGAGCATAGATTTGGTTTTCTTGTCATTGAGGACCAGTTTATGATTAAGAAACCATGTCTCTGCAGAACTGAAACCAAGTTGAAGGTTGTGTTGAAGAGTTGCAGGGTCTTTGTGAGTGGAGAATACAACAGCATAATCGGCATATAGTATGATCTGCTCAGAGCAGTGGCAAGGGAGCGAGTTTAAGAAAAGGCTAAAAAGGAGGGGTCCCAGTATGAATCCCTGTGGGACACCCGAGCGAACAGGCAGGCTGTTAGAAAGAGTGTCCGCAATTTTTACTCTCTGTGACCAGTTTTCTAAGTAGCTTTTAAACCAGAGAGAAGAGTCAGGTGATAGCCCGGCATTCAGTAGTTGGTGTATTAGTAGTCCATGGTGTACTGTATCAAAGGCCTTGGAGAGGTTGACGAAAACGGCCCCTCTGAGAAGGCCATTGTCAAGGGATTTGTGCAAAGCTCCAGTGAACTCAAGAAGGGCTGTGGTGGTGCTATGACCTTTCCGGAAGCCGTGTTGTTGTGGACAAGGTATATTGTATTTATCCAAGTGGTCGGTAAGTTGATCAGCCACGATGTGCTCAAGTGCCTTAGAGAGTGGGGGCAGTATGGAGATAGGACGATAATTTGAGTGAATTGTCTTGCCCCCACTTTTATGGACAGGTGTCACGGTGGCTGTTTTCCATAGGTCCGGGAATTTTCCACAGCTGAGAGAGAGGTTTAGGATTTTTATTAATGGATAAATTACCTCATCGAGGGTGAACAACAGAAGCTTAAGGTCCAGGGTGTCGCTACTAGATCTAGATTTAGAGATAGCTGCAGTAATATAGCAGCAAGCTTCATTCAGCCTTACCTTCCTGAAGTAGAAGAGGGGATGGTTAGACTGAGGGGCTGAGGTATTTGGGGAGTGGGCCCTGTTTTCGAAAAAGTCATGTGGTAGAACAGCACTAAGGTCTGAAAAAGCTGTGTTAAAGATGTTTGCAATCACCTTGGGGTCAAGGGTTGAGGATCCATCAACCATTAACATGGCCGGAGAGGTTTTTGGCTGCTTCCCTGTGACATGCTTAATACTGTCCCAGAAAGCATGACCGTTTCCCCATGTATTGGTGAAAGCGGCACGCTTATAATAGGTGGATTTCATTAGCGTGTATAGCTTTTGTGCAGGCATTTCGTGCTTGTTTGTAATTTGGATGTCCAGTTGTTTACCAGTGGCCCTGGCAACTGCCCAGAGGTGATCCCTTAGTTTCAGCTGTGAGAGAAGAGCCGCCGTGACCCATGGGTTAGAGAGAGATTTTGTTTTGTGCCTTTTAGCAGGGGCAAAGAGGTCACAGGCTTTGTTGAAAAGTGAGATGAAGTGATCAAGAGCCAAGTTAACATCTGTTGCTTCATAGATGGGAAGCCAGTCTTGTAGAAGCAGGTGTTGTTTGAAACGTGGAAGTTTTCCACGAGGAAGGACTCTGCTAGCAATAATTTTGGGAGGGGGCTTAAGGAATTTGTTAGACCATGTACACATGACTTGAAGCAGAAGTGATTGCAACTAAAAATAGCAATTTTTCTAGAGAGAAAGCACGAACCACAACTCATAGCTGACTCAAAAGGAACAAGGACAATTTCTCCAAAATAAAATTCAGATCCATGCTGCAACTAGATTTCTAATGGGAGGCATTATATGCAAAATGCCTCTCAAAGACGTGTGAGCTACCTCTAATTGTGCAACTGTATGGCCAACCACAGGCACATGAGATTCTGATACAGCAGATAAGTGCACCCTGAGTGACGAATACTGCAGACTGGAGTCTGATAAGGACAGTAAGTATTCCAACACCTGACTGACCAGACAGTTGAATGGATCAAAATTATGTGAAGCAGCCCACAAAATAAACTGCTTCCACTTCATAGAATAGATATGCCTTGTGGTAGGTTTTCTGGCAGCCACCAGAACATCAGCAACTTTTGGTGATACTCCAAAGCGAGCTATGGCTATGTCTTCCAGAAGCATGACTTCACATTCTGGGTGGACAAGGGATCCCTGCTCCAGTGACACCACGCCTTTGCACAGAGGCAGAGGAAGTGGGGATTCCACTGCCAGCTGTTGCAGTGGGGGGTACCATATCTGCCGAAGCCAGAGGGGAGCAATGAGTCTTAGAGTTGCCCACTCTATCAGTAGTTTGATTAGCACTCTCTGAATGATAGGAATGGCCCAACTCTTGGCAACCCCCTGTTGAAAAGAGGTTGGCAACCACCAAGATCAACAGTTCCCAGTCGAGCACCCTGAACTATGGCATACTTAGCTTGTCTACTAAAATAGTTCAGATGCCTGGAACATGCACTGCTGATAGTTCTAGACTGTGTTCCAGAGTCAAATACTGTACCAAACTTCACTACTTATCTGCACAGCAGGTATGACTGATTTCTCCCCTTTGTTCATAAGTGTAATGCATCACACTGACATTGTCCATCTGTACTAACAAAGGACCTGGAGACAATCTCACCTGAAAGACCTGGAGTCTGCATGGGACTGTGCACACTTCTAAGGACATTCACATGCCAACCTCATTCTAACTGGGTCTTCCGGAGAGGCCCTGGGGGTTTCCTACCTGAAACCTTAAGCATCTGTAGTAAGAATTTGATTTAGGGAAGGAATCAGGAATGGGATGCCACATTTCTGAGACATAATGGTTGTCACATATCAACTGTGCTTCAGCAATCAATCTTCCTGATCTTTCCACCAGCAGAAAAATACATAGCCTTGGGACATTTCCAAGGCTGCCCATCTATATTGCAGGCATTGGACGAAGTGTCAGTATATACTTTGGTATATTAACTATCACCACAAAAGCATTGAATATCTGTGTGGTTCAAGCTAAGGTCTCTAGTAGTTGGACCATGAAGTGGGCTTTTAAGATCAAGTGGTCCAGACTGAAAAAGACATACATGCCTTCCACATGAAGGGGTAGTGCAACTATTGTCAAGCACTTGGTAAAGGCCCATTGCACAGAAGCAAAGCCACAGGGCAATACTCTGAATCGGTAATGCTCCCCTGTGAGCATGAACCTCCGATAATTCCTGTGAGGTCTCCTGATTGGAAACATAGAAACATTGACTTGTAGGGCAGATAAGGACTGCTTGGCCCACCTAGTCTGCCCATTTCCCTACCTAGAGGATAAGCTGCAGATCCTATTTAACCAACAGCCTATTTCTTCCTACCCCCCACAAAAATTGCCTTATATCTGTCCCATGCATTCTTGAATTCTGCCACAGTTTTAGACCCCAGGACCTCCTCAGGAAGGCTGTTCCATGCATTCACCACCCTCTCTGTGAAAAAATACTTCCTCACATTGCCCCGAAGCTGTCCCCCCTCTATCTTCAAATTGTGTCCCCTTGTTCTTGCACATCTTTTTTTCTGAAACATGCTACCCTCTTGGACTTTGTTGATTCCACTGAGGCACTAAAACATTTCTATCATGTCCACCCTCTCCCTCCTTTCCTCAAGGGTATACATATTAAGCTCCTTTAGTCTCTCCTTATATGGCTTCTCTTGCAGATCCTGCACCATTTTAGTTGCCATCCTCTGAACTGCCTGTATCCTGTCTATGTCCTTGTGGAGATGGGGTCTCCAGAACTGGATGCAGTACTCCAGATGGGGTCTCAACAACTGTCTGTACAGGGGGATAACAACTTCCTGTTTTCTGCTAGTGATACCTCCCCCTATACATCCCAGTATCACCCAGCCCTCCCTACCGCCTTCTCACATTGCTTGCCAACCTTAAGGTCATCTGATATGATTACCCCCAGGTCCCTTTCTATTTTTGTTGTTGTTACTACCTCCCCCCCATTGTGTAATCTTCCCATGGGTTTTTGTTTCCCAGGTGCATTACTTTGCACTTCTTTGCATTTAATCCAAGCTGCCATACTTCTGCCCATTCCTCCAACCTTACCAAGTCCCTTCTCATCCTTTCCACGCCTCTTTGTGTATCAACCCTGTTGCAGACCTTTGTGTCATCTGCAAAGAGGCATACTTTTCCTTCCAGTCCTTCTGCAATGTCACTTATAAAGACGTTAAAAAGGACTGGACCAAGTACTGAACCCTGCGGTACCCTAGTAACCTCTCTTTCTTCAGAGTGACTCCATTTACAATTACCTTCTGTGTTCTGTTGTTCAGCCAATGTTTTACCCAGGCTACCACCATGGGACCAACTCCCAGGCTGGTTAATTTGACTGCTAATCTATTGTGTGGGACTGTGTCAAATGCCTTGCTAAAGTCTAGGTAGGCCATGTCCACAGCCCCTCCCTGGTCTACTACTTTGGTCACCCAGTCACAGAAATCAATTAGATTCATCCGACATGGCCTTCCCACTGTGAATCCATGCTGCCTTGGGTCCTGTGCCCCACTGGCCTCTAGGTACTCAACAATTCTTTCCTTCAGAAGTGACTCCATCACTTTCCCTACCACAGAGGTCAAACTGACAGGTCTGTAGTTTCCTGCCTCTGTCTTGGTCCCACTTTTGTGAAGAGGAATCACATCTGCCTTCTTCCAGTCCTCAGGTACCACACCATCCTCTCATGATTTGCTAAAAAGGGTAGTCAGTGGTGTCACTAGTTCTCTGCTTAATTCTTTTAGAATTCTGGGGTGAATTCCATCTGGCCCCATTGCTTCGTCCACCTTCAGTTTTAGGAGTTCTTTCTGAACCCTTTCTTATGTGAAAGGACTGGGATTGACCCCCCCCTCTCCAGAGTGCTTCTGTTAATTGGATTAGGCACCTCCCCCACTTCCTCTTTTGTGAATACTGAACAGAAGTATTTATTCAGTATCCCTGCTTTTTCACTGTCACTCTCTGCCCACCTTCCATCCATTCTATTCAGCCTCACTATCCCTTCCTTTGCCTTTCTATGCTCCCTGATATATCTATAAAAGGTTTTATCCCCCTTCTTAACCGAGTTAGCTATCTTTTCCTCAATTTGTACCTTTGCTATTCTGACTACCCCCCTGCTTCCTTCTGCCTTAACTGGTACAGTTTTTTGTCCTCCTCCTTCTGTGTTTCCTTATACTTCCTAAATGCTATCTTTTCTCCCTAACCTTCACTGGCACCTCTTTTGAGAACCATAGTGACTTTTTCTTTCATTTTGATTTGTTTATTTGCTTCAAACAAAGGCTTGTTGCCTCTGTGATGGCAGTTTTGATATTTCCCCATTGTTGCTCCACCCCTCCTTCTAGCCTGTTTGCTAGTGCTTTTCTAAGGCACTCTCCCATCTTGCCAAAGTCAGCCTTCCTAAAGTCCAGAACCCTCACTTTTGTATGGCTTGACTCTGTAGCTGAGTTTATCATGAACCACACTGTTTGGTAGTCACTTGTTTCCAAATGGCTATCCACTTCTATATTTGAGATTCTCTCACTGTATCCATTTGAGAGTATGAGGTCTAAGATTGCTCCCTCATGAGTAGGTTCCAAAACTAGCTGTCTGAGGCATGCCACCTGAAGGGCATCAAGAATGGCCCTGCTCTTGGATGTGGCTGCTGCAAAGGTGATCCAGTTAACATCTGGCATATTAAGGTCCCCCATCAACAGTATCTCCCCTTTCTCTGCCATCCTAAATATGCCTTCTATCATATCCTTGTCCATTCCCTCCCCCCTGACATGGGGGTCTATATACAACCCCAGTGTGGATTGTGGTGCCATTTCCAGTCTCTAGGTGACCCACAGTGCCTCCTCTCCTCCCTGTTTACTCTTTTGTTCAGTTGCTTTTATCCCTTCCCTACATGAGAGCTACTCCCCTCTTCTGCCCTCCCTGTCTCTCCTGTAGGTTGTGTACCCTGGTATGTTAACATCCCAGTCATGGTTCTCTGTGTCCCATGTTTCTGTGACTGCTACAATATCCAGGCATCCCTCTTCCATCAAGGCCACCAGTTAAGGGAGCTTGTTGCCCAGACTATGAGTGTTGGTACTCATTACCCTCCATTTCTTGATGGCCTTACCCCTTTTTGCCCCATCCCTGTCCTTATTGCATTGCATGGGCATACTGGGTGGGCCAAGTGGTCCTTATCTGCCGTCAAAGTCTATGTTTCTATGTCCCAGATCTTTCTCTATACTGTTGTGGACAATTTACTGTTGCCAAGGTAATAGTTATGTTGAGTGTTATTTAGATCGAGATGCACAGTTTTACATTTCTCCAAATTAAAGCACATTAACAAACTATCTGCCCATGCAGCAGTCTTATTCAGATCAGCCTGACATTGTCATATAGAGAGCAATCTCCAGCTTTGCAGCCTTATTGACAGTCAGGAGTTATTTAGTTGATGGTGACCTGTGGCCTGGTGACATCTGCAATGTACTGGCCTCATAAGCACTGTAATGCTGAATCCACTCCCTGACTTAGGAATCAGTCAGTCAGGGGGATGCAAGTCAAGAGTGGGGATTACCCAGCAATGACAGCAATATACCACCCATATAGGCATGGTAGTGGTAAAGCCTGTCCTTGACATTGGTTCCAGAGTGATGGACCAGGCACAGGGTCAAAATGTCACACGGCAGAATGCCATGTGACTTAATCACGTTGCATGATTTATTTATTTATTTTTTGATCTGTGGGGGGTGGAGACCCCACTCACACACTCTGTTACGGGGGCTGAAGCTCCGGGCCACCCCCCACTTAGGATTCTAACTCTGGGGTGTCCAATATGGAGAGCGCACAGGTCCGGGGTTCATGCATAATGCCATATGTTATTAAGTGTATGACATTATGACCCGGTAGGAATGGACGAGGAGGCAGCAAGTAGACATTGGGTAATGACCCGGTGACAACAGCAATGTACCAGCCATATAGGCATGGCAGAGCTGAAGCCAAGACCCAACCTTGGTGTCTGAGTGATGGCTGGGGATACAGTGGGTCAATATTGAGATATCCCCTAGTAACAACAGCAACATACTTGCCACAGGGGTGCAGTAGAGCTAAAGCCCAGAACCAATCTTGGTGTCTGAGTGACAGCTGAGGAAGACACAAGTTGACAGCAGGTATTACCCAGTGATAATAGCAACATAACAACCATATAGGAGTGGTACTTTTGAAGCCAGGCCCCAACCTTGGTGTTTTGTTGATGTTCTGGGGGCTGCAAGTTGATGGCAGTATGTTACCCAGCAGCAACGGCCATGTGCCATCCATAAAGGCCTGGTAGTGCCTAATCCAAACCCTGGCCTTGGTGTCTTATTGACAGTCAGGTTGGTTGTGGTCACCCCTATCAGGGTAAACAGTGATGTGGGAAAGTTAGATAGCCAAAGTCATAGTGGTGAACAAGATCCTTGGGAGAGGTTGCACTGATTTTGTTGTTTGCAACTGTGGTGGCCACAATTTGGACTGCAGTCTGTTCAGTTCAGTGTCATCTGGAGGCAGAAAGGCAAGCCTGGCAACTCTCACAGGTGATCCCAGTGTGAGAGATCTAGACAACACAGTACTCAGAAAGCCCAGCACTGCACTTACTCAAAAATTGGAAAAACAACAATGGTACGGTCAGTGGCAGATAAAGTCACTGAAAAATAACTTACTAAAATAGTTAATACTTATTTTTCAAAAATACAATAAATTGAAATGTAATGACTGAAGTGATGTTTCCAATAGGGGGTCCAACGAGAAAGATCAACTACTGGAAAAGAACTGAGGAGAGTAGGGGCTGCCCACATTTATGTATAGATTGGCACATTGTCATTGTGGGTAGCATGTGGCTTGTAAAGTGAATGTGTGGTCCTTGCTCTGCTACAGATAGAGTTCCAAAGGTGTGGGCTGGTGAAAGATGAATCCTTGAAGAAGATCATGATTATACCCGAAGTACTTGAATTTATTATTTTTATTAACATTGAGTTCTGGTGTATAAAATCTTCTCCATGTAAAGTAGCTGTGTTCTCACTGTGCCTGAAGAAGGGGTCTACGTGTCTTCAAAAACTTGTACAATACATTTATGTTAGACAGATGGATGGTATTTAATTTTTTTAGTTCTTGTTTTCTCTGTTTTGCTTTGTTTCTTTCAAACAACTATAATAATAGAAAGAATAATGTGAATAGTATATCAGGGTATATTAGGTGACTGTGCATTATGTTTGTGCTTCTTGTCAATGCCCTGTACATTCTGAGTAGCCCATACTTTGTTAATCCACACTGTATTTGCTTTTGGTGTAGTTTTTAATATTTTGGTTAAATTTTTTTACTGTTGTATTGTCTTATGTTTGGAAAGTTCAATGAAACATTTAACATCAGAACAAAACAAACAAAAAAACAACAGGATGACTGTCTATTAGACTTTGTTTTCTCTGGCTACTTTTCTACACCGAACATTTTGTTCATTTCCAAAACAACAAATTTTGATGTCACAGCAGAGGACTGGGATATCAGATGGAGACAAGCAAAAACAGCAATAAAATCTAGAGGACTTAGAGCTTGTTTTCATGGTAAAAAGCATACATTTAAAGCAAATGTGGGAGATGAACACATCACTTACCCTGGGTTCTGGCTGGACAAACAGTTTAGCCTCTCCAGCCTCATGAACACTATGCACAATATGCTCCTCCCTACACCTGGTGCACAATACCAGATCAAAATATATCACCATCCCTGCACAATCTATTACTAATTGAGAAGAGGATCCTTCCAGCATTTCAGTAAGTGGTCCATAAGGCTGTCTGCAAATTCTTCCTGGTTAGACTGACTCTCTGTTTAATTCCTTCTGCTGTTTTGCCTCTGATTATCCTCCTAGTGCCCACCACTGCTACCTTTAGACTTACCATTCTTTCCTCTCCCACCCTAGAGGGCTACTGTCTCTCCCCAGGTGATTCAATTATAACCAAAGTCTGGTGTTGCTTCTGTCCTGCTTTCTCAGTTCTTGACTTACCTGTTCTCTCCCACTTTGTCAGAAGCAACAACTCTCGTTCTTCCATGCCCTCCTTCAAGAGTTCTGTTGGCCAGTATACTTTCTCTTATAGACTTCCATGCCTCTGGTCAAACCTCTTGCCTTAACCTGGTACCATAACCATGTTATTCAAATCTTTTCCTGTAACATACCTCTCAATCCTTCTCCTCCAATGTCCACTCCTACTAACCCTGTCTTCCACTGATGATCCCTCTATCTAATTTAAAAAATGTCCTTATTGGCATTTTCTGCACATGTCTGTGGGCTCTACACATTTCTGTGCCGTAGATTTGTTGATGCTATTATTTATAGCATACTGCTGTTGTCATGCATCTGTTTTTGTATTGATATACATCAATTACTGTTTTACTGCTGATTATCTGTTAGCACTTGCAGTTTCTTATTATTGTATTTGTTTCCACACTGTACCTCTTATTATTGTATTTGTCTCCACACTGTACCTCTTATTATTGTATTTTTTTCCACACTGTACCTCTTATTATTGTATTTGTCTCCACACTGTACCCCTCACCCAGGATGCACCTGAAAGCAAGCTTTGTATAACTTAATGTGCCTTTCCTGGACAAATCTTCAAAATAAAATAAATAAGACTATATGAAATCTAAACATAATTTGCCTAAAGATGATTTCAAATCTTCCATTAGAAAGCAGAGACTCCTAAAGTAACTGTGGTACACTGATGCATTGAGATCAGAATACCAGCAGCACTAGAGCAATGGCACTGTCTCTTAAACAGTAGCCTTTGAGTTATTTTTTTTATTGACCAGATGGAGTTGCAGCAATTGAAATACTCAGATATTTCATGAAATTTCTGTAAGAGAGAAATTCCCTGCCTACTTGCAGTACTAATGCAGGGCCACCTGAGAGAATCTCATTAGAAATGTAACAAAATGTCTAAAAATATCTGACCATATCAGTCATGATTCACTGCAACTGTAAGCTCTTTAGTAAAAATGCATATCTATTCCAGGTGTGACCTGGGAAATGAATAATGAAGACAGCCATCAAAGTTGGAGACTTTTACTTATTTCAGCATGTTTGGGAAGGTTATTCAATGTGATTGTGAGTATATAATCCATTAGGCAGTATATCATTATTATGTATTGTGTGCTTATTTTTACATAAGTATATTATTTATTATGCAGTATGCAATTACTATGTATTGTGTGCTTATTTTTATTATTTTACAGCACATAACTGTTTGATACAATTGCACTAGGGACACCGTTAAAATTAGTTTGCCTCATCTGGTCAGCTCCCAAATAAAACTGATATTAAATTTGAAGTAAATTGAATTTTAAGCTTGCTACAGAAGCAGTTAGTGCCAATGATTCCAGAATAAGCCAAAACTGCAATTGAGTGCCTTATCAGATTCTATTCTTTACCCCTAATGCCTGCATTAATGTGTTCTTTTTCAATCAGTTTCCTTTCTTTTAGTGATTGCAGGGTCGTAGCCATAGTGCAGATTCAGAAAACATGTGAAGCTCAATATTAAATTGAAACATTAGGATTTGTTGCTTCAGTAATGCTCTTACAGAATAATGACCCACAGCTGATGTTTATGAGCAGATCAGAGCACCATATCCTGACCACTGTAGATCCTTGGTTCACAAACACTAGACATCTGTTATTCCAAAATTGAAGGACAAATGAAGAACAGTACAACAGAATCTACCTCTAAGAACATTATGAAGGACACAGAACAGATGAATCATTAACCAAAAAAAGACAAAAATCTTGGTTTCATGAGGAAGAGCACCCTTCAGAGTCAGACCTGGGAGATTTGTTTGACATAACTGAGCTTTTTCCTACAGTAACCCTACTCTGTTCAGCCAAAATAACTTTAAATTATTAGTACCCATATTTTTTTATTAAGTTTTTTGTTACTGATTTTTCTGCAATACACAAATCCAAAACAGTTAATATCAGTGACAACAAAAACAGTAAAAATTTAAAATTGACCTGCAGGTAGTGGTACCAGTCATGGTTCTAGTACTGGTGGCACCCAATTTGGGACTTGCTGCAAGGTTTGAGAGTTCAAATTGTGCACATTTATTTACTGATTTACTTATCTAAAATGGGTTGATCAGGAAATGCATGGTGAGTTGAAGCTCATTTCCACGTGTGAGCCAGTGGAGGGTTCAATAAGGGGGAACTACAAAAAGAAAAAGAAACTAGTGCCAAAAGATTTAAGATAACTAAGAAGTATTACAATCCTATTTAATGCTACATGAGCCATAGCACATTATTCTTACTATTGTCAAGACATGATGTATATCATCAAAGCTTAGTTTTGTTCCTTGTTTATTTCCCGGTGTGAGCCACTGGAGGGTTCTATAAGGGGGAACTGCAGAAAACAAATTCTGGTCAGAGCCAAAATGGCTGCTATGCATTAACCCGATATGAGGAAAAAAAAACACAAAAAGCTAGACTGTATCTACAAGCCTATTTTTGTATGTGCACAGGCTAGAAGCATCCCTGCAAGACTGTTAGCTCCCTTAGAGACAACGCTGTAAACCTTTCTGTAGGAGAAGGAAGAGCTGGGATGTTTATTTGCAGTGCTGGCCATAATGGGGCCAACAGCTTACAGGGATGGAAGCTTCAAGCCAGTGAACATAGAGAAACAATCTTGTGGGTATAGTTCAGCTTTTTTTGCTCATATCAGGTTAATGTATATAGTTATTTTAGCTCTGACAAGAGGTTGTTTATTACTGAAGTCATTTTAATTAAAATAGGATCTTTTTCCCTGCAGTTATGCTTTCAGATTGTTTATGTCCCCATGAAGTTACCATGGGAGTGACCCCATCCCTTCTCTTAGCCTTAGCCTTACTAGACAGAAAGGGGAGCTGTGATTGATGGCTTACCACTTAGCATAGATAACAAGTAGGGGATCTCTTACCTGCAGCCTGAAGAGCCTGGAATGGGGATCCTAGGTAGACAAGAAGTCATACCTGTAAAAGTAAGAATAGTGATCGGGGTCACAAAGGACCCATAGTTCTTTAGGGACAAATATGACAGATAGGGAAGGGTAAACATGAAACAATACTTATCTGATGGACAGATCATCAGAATTCTTTCAGACCTGTAGAAATGAAGGGGAAAATGGGTTAGTATGGGGAAACAGTAGTAGCTACAGTAGAGACATAAGTAGAGGAATGGTACAAAGTGTATGGGATAAGAAAATAAATTAAGTCAAAAATAGTTTAGATAAAAGACAGAGTTTAAGGTGGAAGTGAGAGATAACAGTGAAATTAGAGAAAAAAGAGGTAAGAAAAGAAATAAGAAGGCTACAGAAAGAAGGGGAAGAGTTAAGGGGACAGGTTTACCCAACAAAAGCTATCAGTACTGTGTAGTTGAATTTAATATAGTCCTGGTGTCTCTGTGTGGGCCTACTTGTTAATTATCCTTTGGCCCTTATGCTTGGAAGAAACATCTAGATTCCTGTTCAATGGGGCAATATGGTGATGTTATTTTCTATCTCATCTGTCTCTCCACAGCCACTCCTGACACCAGTTTGTGCATCATACTAAAGTCCTGGTGGCCGCTCCTTGATGAGACAGCTTCCAGAGGGGGGAGGATTTTTTCAGAAACAGCAGCCTCTGTTAACCTGCATACTGCTCAGTGTGTTTGTGTGTGTGTGTGTGGTGGGTTGGAGAAGCCATAGATACAAGGAAGTTGCTACTGGGGGGGGTTGTATGGTCACTGCTGGAGGAAAAATATAGAGCAGTGGCCTGCTGATCCCCAGCTCACCTTGTTTTATCTATATCTATAGCTATATCTGTATCTGTATCTGTATCTGTATCTATATCTATATCTATATCTGTATCTGTATCTGTATTTGTATATATATATATATATATATATATATATATATATATCTATAGCTATAGCTATATCTATATCTTTATCAATATCTATATCTATCTGTATATGTATCTGTATCTGTATCTGTATCTGTATCTATAGCTATATCTGTATCTATATCTATATCTGTACCTATATCTATATCTATATATATAATTATAGCTGTATCTGTATCTGTATCTGTATCTATATCTATATCTGTATCTGTAGCTGTAGCTGTATCTGCACTAAATGCACTAGGAAAGTTAGGGATGCAAAGGCTGCCTACTACCTGGCCCAGCTCGACTCCTCCTACCATAATACTGCTAGATTTTGGGGCACCATCAAGGGTATGATGGGCCAGGATGTTAACAACCCCCTTCCAACCCATTTACACAGTAACTATGGCCCCATTACTGGCATATTGGAAATCCTGGATGCATTCAACAACCACTTCACAACAGCTGGTCTTGCCTTTGACTCCTCCCAGCTAACCTATTAAGGGATCATTTAAGCTCCCACTATACTGGTGAACAAAAGTTGACTCCTCCTTTAGCTTCAAACCTATACTGTTGAAACAAGTTGAGGATCTATTATGGCATCTAGATACCAAAAAAGTGCAGGGCAGATCTTCTGGACCCATTCTTTCTAAAGATTGCGTGTCATGTGCTTGCAGTCCCCTAACTCACCTCTTTAACCTTTCCTAAACTCTGGCTCTATTCCCATGCTGTGGAAGACAGCCCAAGTGGTCCCTCTTCAAAATCAGGGGACCTATGGATCTTAATAACTACAGGCCCATTTCCATCCTACCTGTGTTATCCAAGATGCTGGAGAAATTAGTGAGTATTCAGTTAAGGGAATATCTGGACAATGTTAATCCATTAAATCCAGCTCAATCTGGATCTAGGGCCAAACATAGCACTATCACTGCATTAGCCAAGGTCACCAATGATTGGCAAACCGAACTGGATAAAAAGAACAATGTCTGTGCAGTATTCCTGGACCTGAGCAAAGCATTCGACACTGTGGACCATGAACTGCTACTCTCATCCCTACACTCCATTGGCCTAGATCCATCCTCCCTCAAGTGGTTCAGATGCTACCTCTCCAGTAGATCACAGCAGGTAAAAGCTGAAGGTGACCTCTCCCCATTAAGATCACTGTCAAGAGGAGTCCCCCAAGGCTCTATTCTGGGTCCTATCCTTTTTGCCATTTATATAAATAAAATTGATTCAACCCTTACCAAGTCCTCCGTATATCTCTTTGCTGATGACACTGTACTGTATGTCAGCAACCCTTCACCTAAAGTTGCTCATGAAATCCTACAAGCAGAATTCTCCCTGTTACAACATCAGCTTCTGAGAAAAGCTTCTGCTAAATGCAAAGAAAACCAAAGCTATGATGTTCTAACCCAAAACTCCACCAACACATCCTCTTCAATCAGTCTCCCCAGATATGCACTATACTTGGAGAAAATCTGGAGTATGTTGAAAATTTCAAATACCTAGGTGTGTGGATTGACAACAGACTTGACTTTACTCAGCATCTAGAACAACTGCTGAAAAGCTTCACTAAGGCTTGGCCTCCTCTACAGATTAAAACCCTTCCTTAATAGAGATTCAAAGATGAGATTAGTCCAGGCCATCTTTCTATCAGTCATTGACTACGCAGACTTCCTCTATAGTCACTGCTCCACTCCCTACCTTCAAAAGTTGGATACCTTATACCATAGAGCAATAAGGTTCATTACAGACCTGCCATATAATACTCACCACTGTTCTCTCTATGATTCAGTTGGATGGGTTTCCCTTCATGTCAGGAGGAGCAGAAATGCAGCTCTATTCTACAGAGCTTTATCAAAAAAACTCCCAAGCTATATCCTGGACTGCTTCAACCTGACCACTCCCAGCTCCTATTCCCTAAGAAGCAACAATATCATCCTGCTCAAATTGCCCAAAGTCAACACCAAAATAGGGAGGGCAGCAATCAGCTACTCTCTAGCCATAGCATAGAACACCCTACAAAAATCCCTAAAACTGTCCATTATCATTCCATTTACATCCTTCAAGCAGCACTGTACAGCCTTCTTCACAGAGAGATGCAGTTGCTACCACTAGAGATAGAATAGTCATCCCACAAAACCATATTCCAATCACATATGGCATATTCCTTCCAGCCAGACACCGCCAGTATATGGCACCCAATATTCCCTTCACCATCTTTGTACTCATTATGTGAGTGACTGTCATGGCCCTCATTGTGACATATATGTATTGTACATATTGTAGATGTTAGTTTAACTTTCTCTTGCTAAGCTTTAACATGTGAATTCTCTGTATATTATTGTGTTATAAATAACATTTTCTTGTTTCTGTATGTATAACTGTCTCATAAGTATGTGATGTAATTGCTGTGCACCAACTCGAACCTTGACCTTATCAGGTCCATCTTGTAAATGAGCCTTGCTCAATGATGATCACCTGAATAAATAAAGATTTGATTGATTGATTGATTGATTGATTGATCTGTATCTGTATCTATATCTATATCTATATAGGTACCGATATGCTACTTGAGAGACAAAGTGTGACATTCAAGTTCCAAAATTTGTTTGTGCCAATTGTCATAACGATATCATATTTACTTTGGGTACATGTGGTAGTATTGCAGTCCACAATATAAAGATAGTTTATAGTTCAGAGGTCCAAAAAAATAAGATTAAAAGTTCCCACAAGGCCAACGTAATGTGAGTAACATCATGTCCTTGACAGCAAATTTGCCATATTGTCAAACATATATTTTTTTGATATTACTATGTCTATGGTATCTATTTAGGTAGCATAATATTTAACATTTCATTTTTTTATCATAAACTTAACTTGTTGGTAATTATGCCACAATATGTTTCCTGATCGCAGTATGCCCAAATCTGGACATGTTCAAGTTTAGCTGCCACAGTCATGTCCTTGAGTTTTTTAGCCCATTGTTTTTTTTTTGCACAACTTTATTACCCTTATATGAAAAGACAGAAGCCACTGAATTTTCAGAAAGTGAATTATACTTTATTTATAAGTGTTTTTTTCCACAGGATGTCACGTGAGTAACACAGACTCCACAGGACGTCACGTAAGTAACACAGACACAACACAAGAAATCACATGAGTAACATGGACACTGGAACAACAGTAGTATTAGTATCATACCAAGTATCTCACTGAGTCATACCAAAAGTTATTGCTAATGTTCAACCTACACATTATTGTCTTACTATGGATATTTGGTATAACATTTTGTTGACATTTTGAAGATTGTACTGTAGTCACAATATTATATTGACTTAAAATATTCACAAATGTTTTATGTTACACAGTGTAGTGCAGTATAGTATGGACTGAATCTCACCTGGTCTGTCTATTACATATACCAGCTGGTCCCAAGCCTACAATAAGAGAGACAGAAACCAACCTATATCTCTATTAGATGCATGGGGGAGTTTGGGAGTAATGCATTCCCTTGCTGCTGGTGATATTCAAGGCTGAAGGCAAAACACTGGAAGTGTATTAATAACTTATAACATGGGGTAGATAAAGACAGGTGAGTGATAAATAGCCATCAGGTGACCATTGACTATGCCACAATATACAATAGCCAGTGGTGAACCACTCCATCAAGAGATCAGGTAGTGTTTCAGTTCTGATCTTGTTATAGTGCCAAAATTGAAGTCTGTGGAGCAGCCATTACAATCCCTGCTTAGTGAGTGACAGTCGAGGCCTGTCATGTAGTCTCAGGCAATGCAACAACCGTGGCTGCAGTGTTCAAAGTTTGTAGTCTTGCTTCTTACCCACCCACACATCCTAGGGATCATTGCAACAAAATGAAATTTCTTGTCTGTCTCAATCTCTCTGTGATGAGAACAGTATAGAGAACAGGTGCCAGCCTGGCAGCAATTAAAACAACCCAGAGTGAGTGATCAGGAGTGTGGCATATGGCATTTTCTTGTTATATGTGGGACTTCCCAGGGGACAGAGAGAGAAGCACCATAACATTTTATTCAACAGCAGTACCTCTTTTCTCTGTGGACATGTCCTGTGCCACAATGGTTGCCCTCACTGTGACCCCCCCCCATTAGATCGCAGAAAGATAGTAAGAACATCAGGAGTGCCTGCTTGTGTATGGTACCAAGGAATCAGACAGCAAACAGTACTTGTCTATGCATTACTCTGTCCATGATCAGACTATGGGACACATGCTCAGTGTACCAGATGAGTGCTTGCTGTGGCTAGTTTTTCCTCTGTATCCCATGGGCAGTACACAGAAGTACCACACAGTGACATCCAATCCTCACAGGCAAAAAGAACATCTACAGCATGTGTGTCTGCTGCTCTGCCACTGTCAGTGTCACTTTACATGGTGACAGTGATAGAGACAATGAGAGATCCACTGCAATGCAGGAGCTGCAAACATCATCTGCAAGAGTGAGCAGCAAATTGCCAGCAGTCCCCTGGTTCCACTGCTGACTGTCTCTATCTTATCTCTGTGCCATTGGCAGAGAGAGGGAGAGATGCACAGCAAGGGGAGCCAGCAGGAGCCAGTGACAGCTGTCTCTGTGCCAGTGAGATTCAAGTGCCAATGTGATAAGCTTGTCCCCAGAGTGAAGTATGTGGTCCCAATGGTCATTTCTCTGCAGCACAGCCACATTGACAGGTACATCCCATAGTTGTGGCATGAAGTCAGATGGAACAGTGTGAAGAGAGGGAGACCCCCCCCCATAACAATGTCATGATCTGAAAGTGAGCTTTATGCTGGTAGACAGAGAAACAGAGTGCCAGCAAGATCTCTAGGCTCTGAGTCCCATTAGTTGCCATTTCTTAATTGGTAGAATATAGTCTGGTAGACTGTGTGACTGCACTGCTGGGGAAAATGTTTACCTGCTTGCCATGTATTAATGTAACCACAGACAGAGAGATAGAGCAGCTAAGCCAGTGGAGGTACAGACACCTTGTCTGTACCACAAGAGGCAGCTTCATGTTTTGCACTTCAGAGCTACTGTACTGTCTCAGAAAGCATATCACGCAAAACAAATGTCAGAGAAAGCATAGCAACATATTCTTTCTGACATTTGTATGTGCATAACAGCAGTTTTGTTGGGAATATTTTTCTAGGCAGCAGAATACAATAATTTGTTAGCCTTTTGTAAAAGGAGAAAAAACATTTATGTTGCTTTCTCCTTGCTTTGTAGTGCACCCTCTGTTATAAGTGTACAAGCCCACTCCAGGGTGTGTGGTTATTGGGGATTAATCAACACCCTGGGTGTTGTGAGGACACTCAGCCAGCAGCCTTGTGCCTCACAACGCACTCAGGGTATTGATTAATCCCTAATAACTGCACACCCTGGAGTGGGTTTCTGCCTACTAATAGAACTATGCCCTTGAGTGGATTGCTTCAAACTTAAAATGTGTTTTAAGAAATGAAAATGAAATGAAAAACAGACTTCAGGGGCAAGATCTTCAAAAGCTTGCCCGTGTGCAAAGCCTAGTTTTTGTGCACAAACCTAGATTTGCACAGATGTCCATATTCCAAAGCCCCTTCATCATGGGCAAACAAAGTTTGTACCCAGGAGATTTTCTGAGGTTGTCACAATTCAAATAAAAGGTCAGGGACCTGAAATCTGGTGAAGTCATGTAATCACAATGTGCCAGGTCATTTTGCATGGTCCCCTTGTATGCAGCAGATATACACAATTATTCCTGTTACTAATGGTGTCACTCCCCTGATCACAGCCACAAATGAAGACACAACCCCTTCCTGTTATCAAATGGTCCCCTCCATGGTCCCCTCACTCACTGTGTCCACAGCATGGTCCTGTAGGTGCACATGGCAACCAGCGCATTTTGGGGTGGTCACTTTTAGGCTTCTTTGGCTACTATAGTGAATGCCAGTAATTGTTTGGTATGCCATGCTAGGTGCTCAGCCAATCATGCAGCACAAAGCATACCAAATAATTACTGTGATTCACTGCAACAGCAAAGTAAGCCTACAAGTGCACCCAAAACCTGAATGCAAAAAAAAAAAAAAAATAAAGGGTAACACTTTGGCAGTCATTGACAGCAGTCATGCCAGTAAGGAAAAACAGTATTTTACTTCACTTGTACTGCCATGGAAGCCATTTTAGGCATACCAAGCAGCACATGGCCCAGTTACTGAGATACGCTGCAACTGCAGCTAAATGAGTCTAAAAGTGCACAAAAACAATGAACAGGGTTGATGCTGGTGGTGTCTGCAACCCGGTTACCATCAGTTACGGTCATTTTACATCCATTTTAGTGTTTGTGCCCATTTAGGCTCATTTTGTTGTTGCAGTGAATCTCACTAATTGTTTAATGTGCCATGCTAGAGTCTCAGCCTAACACGCAGCACATGGCAAACTTAATGATTACTGAGATTCACTGCAACAGCAAAAGGAGCCAAAAGTGTGCAAAAAGATACAAGTGATGCAAAATTATTAGAAAGAATGATGCCGCTATGGCAGTCACTGCCAGAAAACTCTCCAGTGGAAAAAAAAAACAGTATTTTACATCACTTGTGCTACCACTGAAGCCATTTTAAGTCTACATGCAATACATGGCCCAAACAATTACTGAAATACACTGCAACAGCTAAACAAGCCTAAATGTACACAAAACAATGAAAGTGATGTAAAATTCCTGCACTAAAGGGTGACTGGGTGGCAGCACCATATGTATATTTCCTAGTAAGAGAACATTTCTTTACATCACATTTACTCCCACATATGCCATCCTGGGCCACAGGGCACACCAAACAATTACTTTTACTTCCCATATTTTACATTCCTTAGTAGACATTAACACACACTGAAACTCAGAATCATGGTATACAATATGATTTTTATTTTGTTTCTTTTTTTTCATTTTACTTCTTTAAACTCCATTTAATCTTTGTGCCATTATGCTCCTACTGCCTTTCTATTAAAGCCCTTGTAAGCACGTTTATGTTTTAAGCCCATGACCGCCCCAACACTACCACCAGACTTTACTCATGAGCAATATTTTAAGTGTACTGTATAACATGTCCTATTTCAGTTTCATGTCAATTTAGTATCATTGAATGGTACTGTACTGTATATAGGACAGAGCAAAACAATGTACAGTATTATAAGAACCCCTCCCAACCCACAGGACCATAAAGGACTGCACAGAGAAAAATAAATATGATATAAACCAGGATTTCTTTTTAAGTTCAGCAGATAAGCAGGTAGTTTAAAAGTAGTTTTGGTGTTCTGATGCCTCCCACACAACATAAGCCCCTAAAGAGATCAGGTCTACACAAATTAAGCAACTGCAGAGACCAGATCCTATTCATTTACTCCCCCAGTACTGCATGTATTTTATTTCTTATTACAAAACACTCCAAACAGTAGTTTTGGTGTTCTGATGCCTAATACAAAATGAGCCCCAGCACTAACCAGGTCCAATTGATACACTCCCCAAAACTGCAGTTTTTTTTTTGCCCAGAACAGAACAAACTATTTAGCAGCAGTAACATTAAAGGAGCCCCTGATAGAGAAAAGTATCACACACAATGCCTCCCCCCCCGCTTGCAGGGACCAGGCAATACAAAATGATTCCCATGTAGAGACTTGGTCTATAGAATAGGTATATATGTATAACCATTTAATCTAGGAAACCTGCAGTTGTTCAACTTTAAAATGCTTTATAGTCAACTCTCTCTGCCCCTACCCCACCCTTCAACCCCCAAGTCCAGCATCTTGGGACCATGAGGCAAGGTCCAACTACATGTCTCTGTGTTTCCCAAAAAGCAAATGTGTACCATTACAATCTGCAGACATCTAACACACTGGGGAACAAAAGAACAGCTGAGATGCAGAGAGAATAGCCCACTGTAGTGCCCGTAACGTGCATAACTCCAAACTTCAGGAGGACAGCATGTCTTGTCCAGAATGTAGGCGGCAGTAAAAAGAATACAGAACCACCAGCTCTACAGCTTTAAAGAGCCATGGAGTGATGACTGATGATGTCAGCATGCATTTCTGGTTCTCAACATTCTGGGCCAGTGGAGGAACCAATAGTAATGTGGGTCGCCAAAGGACATGAAAATAACATGCCATGGGAAAAGAAAATTTTCTAAATAAATGATTTATAACAAACCACAAGGTTTTGGCAGCATGTCATTAACAAAAAGAAGGTCACCAAATACAGTAATGCTTTTGGACCACAATCCATGCAACTTAAGGTCACAGTCTGCTTAGGATGAGGTACTAGATGGACACCACATGTTATGAACATTACAGCTGTATAAAATGATTCAATAAAAGGCAAAAACTTTTATTCTGCACAAGGAGTTCATGGTGGAGGCTAAAATGAAGTAATTAGATATCACATTAACAATAACTGGGTTTCTAGGGCACAATAAAGAGTTGTATTTAAATACTTAAATTGGGACTGGAAGCAATGTCACAAAATGGAGCCCTATTTGAAAGGGTAAATAGATGTTTGTGATAAAACTGAAAGAACACAGTGGAACCAAACAGGCTCATGTTATGTTTAATATCTCTCTTACTGTGGCACTATAAATTAGGGGTTTGATGTGAACCTTTTAACAATTCAACATAAGTTACAGGTTGTCAATGTGCAGTAGGGATGAGTCTCTCAAATACTGTATTCATGCTTATATCTATATTTATATCTATCTGTATCTATAGCTATATTGATATCTATGTATATTTTGCAAAAAAAAATGCATTAATGCACCAGTTAGGGTAACTCAGTGCTGCAAAAGTAGGGAAATGTGGCATTAGGATTTCTCACCCTAATGCCCCCTCCACCCTCCTTAAGAAGCAAAAGGAAAAATCATTGGGTTTTGGGTCTCTGAAGTCCTGGCAAATCTTTGTGAGTTGTCAGCCCTAATGCCCACCACATCCTGTGAGCAAACGTCACACATAATCCTCTTTCTTCATGCAGGGTCCACAGAGGGAGGGCAGGGGAGAGCATTAGGGTTGTCAGCCCCCAAGGAACATCCCACCACTAATTCACCAAGACTCCAGAGACCCAGAACTCTAATGTGTTTTCCGTTTGCTGCTTGGGAGGTGGGGGTGAGAGGCATCACTCTAATGCCACGTTTCCTTACTTTTGTGGTGCTAAGTTACCCTAACTGGTGCATTAACACAGTTTTTTGCAAATTATTTCCTTATGTTTTTAGGAAGTATAATCTTACCTGTGCTTGCATTTCAGCCAAAACAGCAACCACATTGTCAGGATAGCCTTGTGAACACCATGCTAAGAATTTTCAAATCCCCACTGAAACATCTTTCCACGCCATTGCAATGTCATTCCATGCCAAAGGGGCGAAAACACATCTTGGCCAGGATTTGAAAAGTGACAGCTGTCACATTCATGACGTGATGTAAGAAAATGTCTATGTTGAAATTACAGCATTTCCTCCATCTAACAAGCATGTCTTGGTCGGATGCATCACTTAGCTGCATAATCTACAGTCAGTGAAATTCAAGTTGCATAGAAATCAATCTCTGAGCTGAACAGTATGATCCTGAACAGCAGACCAGTTACCACTACCACTCAGCTCAGCTCAGCATGGAGCAGACATTGCTGATATCTTGTGTCTGCTCCCAGGTTACATTTGCATAGATAATTCAAGTATTGCTTCCCCATTGCTTTGCCTTGGGCAGGATCTTAACGTAGGACAGCGGTCCCCCACTTTCATTCCTATATGGGCCACTGATGTATTTGCCCCTGCCCCCACCATTTTTTTTGCCACAATGCATTATTTAATTAATGTTTCAGTTTCTGCAGGAGAAAGGAAATACATTTATTATTATTTATAACCTTCTAGTAAGTATATAAGGTGTTTTTGTTAGTAATTTAACTGGAAATAAATATTTTAATTGATAAAATACACTAAAATCCAAATTTTTTTTTTGCCAGTAAACCAGGTGCCATGAGTTTGCAGTCAGAACCATTGTGAACAAATGAGTCAAGGCAACATCATTCGCTCCTAATAGAAACTTCAATACTTTGCATGGCTACTGCAGCTTTTGGTGTTTAGTGTTATCATGATTTATTCAGTCTAAGCACCACACCACTGTTTGAAGGTTGGGTTGCTTATGGAAAGCCCTAGCTCCTTAATTAATCGTGATAAAACTAATTAGAGTCTGAATATTTGACTAAGGCCTGCAAACCTCAGAAACCGATAAGATGACAAGAATTACATATCATGATTTGATCTGGCTGAAGACTGTTTACAAATTTATCAAGAGCATTACTGATGTTGAGAAAAGACCTTGTACATTTTTAAGAGCAAGTGCTCATAATTATAAAATAATCTTTAGCTGACAAAATGACTCACACATCTATTGGGGTTTAAATGGGTTATAGTTGTATGCCTAGCACATTAAGTAAAATGAGGCAATTAGCAACATTTAGAATCAATAGTTTATAATTGCCAGATGAATAGTGTTGTTCAAACACTGGTAACACAGAGTAGCATAAAGTGCTGCAGCAGGTCTTTAAGTTGACTTAAGGGCTTCTATAGAAATAGTGAAAAATAGCCTTTGGTTAGGAGTGATAGCTAAATAGAAATCATAGAATCATAGAAATCTGGCAGCAGATAAGGATAAATCTGGCCCATCCAGTCTGCCCCTTACCCCACCCCTTGTTACCTTTTTCAGGTGATATCCCCCTCTGCACCTGCTCAGTCCTTTATGTCTGTCCCATGCCCTCTTGAATCCCTCAGCCATTTCAGATTCCACTACCTCCTCAAGCAGTTTGTTACATGTCTCCACCACCCTCTCTGTGAAGTAACACACCCATACATTGCTCTTGTATCTTCCTCCCTCTAATCTTGGATTATGACCTCTTGTTTTGCCCTCCACCTTCCTCTTAAATAAACTCCCTTCCTTCACCTTGTTTTTCCCTATCGTGTATTTAAAAGTTTCTATCATGCAACCCCACTCTCTGCACTTTACAATACAAACTGTAAAGTGCAAAAGCAGCATAAAGTGATGCAGTGGGTCATTGAGTTGACTTATAAGTGCTTTTATGACAGTCAGTGGAAAATAGCCTTCTGTTATCTGATTGTATATTCGGCAATTGCTCATAAATAGAAAAAATACTATTCCCCCCATTCTTGTGTGTGTGTGGGTGTGTGTGTGTGTGTGAGTACATGCAAGTCCAAATTCTTTCTTAGTATGAAGCCATTCTTTATTCTATAATTCTGAATTTGTATCATTTTTCTTTGCTTGTTTTTGAGCACTTATCCCAGAAGGTTAGGATGTAATGTCTATTGCATTCTGGTTCAATTTAGTCACAAGATAAGCGATGTTAAACAACTGGGACCCGATTCTAAATTGTATGGTGCAAGTCGCGGGCTTATGCGCGTTGCGCCATGTGGCATTAGGCCGGGGACCCTGCACCATATTCCAAGACAGGCAGGGTCCCTGACACCTACAGCCCACAACTTGTGGCAGCTGAAGGCTAGCACCACAGGATAGGTGGAATGGACATGAGTGCTGCAAGTTGTGACCCATGAATTACTGCCCCCCCAGATCCCTCAGCCCCAAAATTTACCTACAACCACCTGAGGGGAATTGAGGCTGGCTGGGTGGCACAGGCGTTTGGGGGGGCAGTGCAGGAAATGGACCCCGGGGTCCCCGACATTAGGGAGTGGGGGGGCATGACCTTGCTGGAGGGACATAGAGTAGGGCTATGTGCTTCTCGAGGCACTGCAGAGTGGGCATCCATCAGTTTGCAAGGACTGATGCCCATTAGACCACTTCCATGCTGGTCTAAGACCACAGCACCATAGCGGGTCTTGGAATGGTGTTAGTGGGTTATGGCAGCCACCCTTCCATAATAAGGCACAGTTGCTGCCATAACTCACCCTTGCACCATGCTGCAGCGGGTTGCGGATGTAGTGGGTGGGCATAGCCTACCTTTGGCCAACTCACATGCAGCATGGTGCAAGCCACAACTTGGAATCTTAACTTGTGGAACACATGGCCCAAGGTGAGATTTACGCCATAGGGTCTGGCGTAAAGTGCCTTGCCCCATGCGTAAGCCATTTTGGAATCAGATCCCTGGTGTTCTAAAACAGCTGAGAATATGGATTAAATCCTGTTGGAAGCCATATTAAAAGAAACACTCATTTTAGTATTTCCAATGTAAAAAAAAGTGTTGAAAAGGACTCAAAATGAGGAAAAAAATCGTATCCTCGTACTCTCAAGGAGAAAGGGAACAGTCTAAAACAGAACAAAAAGGTATACATCAGAATGGTGACTGTTATGTAGTGCAGCTAAAACTATTAAAAAGGGACAGCCTAAAACAGAACACAAATGTGTACAGCAGAATGGTCAATGTTATGCAGTGCTACTTTCACTATTATACTTTAGAAAATGGGTAGTGAAAATTCTTGTTTTTGACTGGATAATGCCAACAACCACCCAGTCCAGTATCAGGCAGTAGAGACCGGGAAGTAATGAATCCTTGTCTTTGTTGCCTGATTTGGTTCTAAAATGCTTGTGCCCACAGAATGTTGAATTTTAAACTGCCGACATGTTGTTGTCTCGGTTAGTGAGACAAACGGCACTCCTTTCCAGTCACTTAATTTGACACCACCCCACTGCCCAGGCAGCATTCAGTTGCTCCATTTGTTTTGTTTTTTTCAAATCTATACTGAATTCCATTTAAAAGAAAAAGTATCAGCATTCAAATAATAGTGGTAGCACGTCACATACTCACCGCTACTCTGAGACACCACTCTCACCCTGACTGTAGCCCTGCTTGTCCGAAATGAAAACTTTTTTTTACAGGAGTGACTAGAGTGTGTGTGTGTGTGTGGGGGGGGGGTGTAATCATGATCAACAACTGAATAGGATGGGTGAAATGGGGAGAGCAAAACAGAAGAAAAAAACATTCAATTAATGAATAAATACGAATGAATAAAAAAAAAGAAGAGTACAACAAAACCTTTTAACTTTAGCCCTGTGTGTGAAGTGCAGCAAAGCAAAGTAAGTGTGTGTGTGTGTGTGGGGGGGGGGTAACCATGACAGCCAGCTCCTCCTAAGTAAGAACTACAGAGCTTGAAGTAGAACAAAGTCCCTAGTTTAAAAACAAAACAAAAAAAAACAAACAGCATTTTAATACAGGTGGAGGAACTATTTTATTTAAAAAAAATCAAATAAGAGTTTTAACATTTAAACATAAACGTCATTTTTTTTTTGAAAACATATTTAATACAGTGTCTCATTTTCTAAGCGCAATAATACCCTCCAGGGTGGGTGGTATGGGCTATACCAGACCTTCGAAGGGCTGTAAGACCTCATTACACCCCTGGGTGGTCCGGTATACCCAAATACCACCCATCCTGTTGGGTGTTATTGCTTACATAAGGCAACACACTCAGACTGAGAATAGAAGTCTGCATCCAGTGGAATACTTGGAAGCCTCCTCCAATAGAGTAAGTTATCATTTTAGATGTTTCTGTGTTTTAAGCAATCCCCCAGATATGTGTTTCCATTCATTAGAAATAGTAGACAAATGACAGCAGACCCATTTGGTAACCAGTGGCTGTATTTAGGAGCAGCTGGTCCTAACCGTTGGTACAGCAGTGTAATCTGAATACAGCATCCCTAGCCTAAGGGACAGTGGGGCACAAATGCGGTTTAAAAGAAGGAAAATGTATTGGAGGCCCTTTGAGAATGTGACAAGAGACAGTCACCATGATCTTTCCTTTAGTAGGAGTTTCATTCATCAACTTTCTAGCCTTGGCAACTTGTCTAGAAGCCACTTTCCACTTTCCAGCTATTATTAACCATAGTAGGTGGCGATGTAGGGCAATTACGCAAGTGACAATATTCCACTATAATGCATCTCAGTAAACAATAGAGTGGCTATTTACAAATAAACGCTCTTCACAGTATAATGTTGAGCAGGTACTGTTAAAGCGGGATACTGCCTTTTCACGGCTGTGGGCAGAGCCTACATCAGTTTTGCAAACAATCTGTTGCTCCTAAAATGGTCAATCATGACACCTTCCTTGGACATTTGGAAGGATACTTCCAAAAGTCCAGTGGCGCTTGCAACACTCCACCATGATCGGATGCTATGGAGTAACATCCGCACTATTTCAGCTGTTACTTCCATATTTCTATCACCATTGTCTTGTGAACTGCAACTGTGCATGCATGAATGCCACACATGCGCAGTTCCATCACCTCCACCATCTTGTGGATGGCACTCCTCCCACAGCCTCCCACTGCTTCTGTCCTCCAAGCTCCCTTACTTCACTGGCGGGTAATGAAACCCTCCCTTCCCTCTCACTGCAACAGTCCTCCCCACTCCCACCATTTCCCATTCCAGCGCCAACATCTGAGTTCCCAATCCCTGTGTCAGCCTCATGTAATCCCCCCAACTCATGTGGCACACTGGGAGCCCACCCCAGTGTGCCCAATGTTTTTTATTCATTTTCTCCCCACTGACATAGGGGTGCCCAATCCCCATGTCAGCATCATGTCCATCTCCCCACTTATGTAGCACACTGGGAGCCTGCCCCAGTGTACCCACATTATTTTTCCCCTGTATATAAAGAAAACAGTCCCCCAACATCTTTACCTGTAAAAGAAACATCCATGGTCATCACCTCAGTTCCCCTCCCATCCCCACCCTCCCACTGAGCACCCACACCCACCTCATTGCAACCCCCCTTACCACATACTTACCTCTGGAGATCAGCACTGTTATCTTCTCTAGGCCGGAACATGTCTGCACTCTTCAAAGCCGAACCACAAACTGAAGAATCAAAGGTAAGCGCCATATAATGGCACTCAATAGAGTTTTCAACTTATCTTGATAAAGCAGATATTTTTAGGAATCTGGGTCTCAAATTTCCAACATGGGGTTCTTGAGACCCTACCTTGTGAACACTGTCACTGTCATTTTGTTACTCTGTCCCAAAAGGTGATTTCACTGTTGTGTGGAATCACCTCTCAGACCGATTAACAAAACAACAGTGCCGCTGTTCATGAAGTGGGGTTCCCAAAAAGCCTATTTTGCAAATCTGGCAAAAGAATTCCCCAAAATGACTGTGTTACGAGTGTGTGTTGTACAGTTTTTTACACACACTCCTAACTTCATAAATTTTTTATATTTTCACTCCAGATTTTCAACATTGCCATTTTTAACAGTCCAGCTGTCATTGTTCACATCCTGCCCAAAATGTGTTTTCACACCTGTGGTGCAGAACAGCTTGGTCGCTCTGCAAAATCACCTTTCAGGACAACTGAATGAAATGACAGTGGCATTTTTCATGAGGTGGGGTCCCAAAAAGGCCATATTGAAAATTTGGTGAAACGACTCAAAAAAATTGCCGCGTTACATCAGGTCGTTCCAAATGTTGTACTCACAGGGACAACTTTGGTCATTTGACAGCTTACCACAGCCATATTGGCTCTGGCTAGAACCTGTTAATTTTGCTGCCCGCACCTAAATATATATTTGGTAGCACCGAAGTATGATATATTTCCCTCACTCTCAACGTTTACTATAGCCAGCTATACATTTTTTCTATTCTGAATAAGACTTAAATGAGCACAGTGAGACACATTTATAGTGCATTTTTTTCAATTGTTTTTCAATTGTTTTCTCAATTTAGCAAAACAGAAAGCACTTCAAACACCAAGTTTAGCATATTACTCTTATTTATGGACATTCCTTGATTAAACTGACCTTTTTAAAACATATAATAGGATTGTGCTGTCCTACATTGTACACTGAGACTTGTAAACAAAAATTCATATTAAGTCATGATGATTAGTGCTCAATCAACAGTAACCTTGAGATACCAGCTCCCACCCCCCACATGCTTTTTAGTCCACACTGTGACTCACACTTTCATGCTAAAAGGTTAGGAGGTCTCCACCCGGACAGCTGAACAAGAAAGCAGTAGCCAGCACCCTAGACCCACATATATTGTTATACATGGCAATCACTAGTTTACTTATTTATTTAGTTTTTGTTGACCGGTGGAGTGAGGGCACTGTTAATGACTATAGGATGGCACACTATGCAAACCTGTCCTGCTACACACTGCTTGCTAAAGGTAATGTTTCATAAGGAGGTATCCTTGTTAACAATCACCTCAGTATATCCAAGGAAACAGAGAGAGGGAAAATGCTCAGGAAAAAAAAATATTGCATACTGGACTTGTCTTCAGTACTGAGGCTGACTGATGTTTGTTGCTTCCTTGAGTATGCATCTGTGCCCCCGAGGTCCCCTCCAAAATGGATACCAATTGCTGGGCCTGCACAGTGCTGGCTGCTCAAAAACCCCAGAGGCTTCAGGGATCTGCTTGGCAATAGCCTAACTGATAAGGACTTGTTTCTATTTAGGAACAGCTGGTCCTAACCATTGATACACTGGCGCATTCTGAACATAGCATCCCAAGCCTGTAGGAGACTGGGGGGGGGGAACATGGTTTACTTAAAATGAAGGAAGATTTATCACTGGCCCTTTGGGAATGTGACAGGAGTCAACCACAGAGAATAAAGACTGGTCAGCAGTCATATGAAGGAAGTCCAGTGTGAGCTACATTTAAAATTGAACTCAAGGCAATTTAAAGGCTTGCTTGTAGTTATGTGGGGGAAGAGCTCCTCCCCCACACATTACTTAAATGAACTCACTACAGGTGCTCTGCTTAGAGCCCCAGGTTGCCACTGGCCTACCCGGTTAAACAAAATTTAATAAAAAAATAATAAAATAAATAGAGCGAGTCACACTCGCTAAGTGGAGCCGCAGGTGCTCTGCTGCTCTTCCTTAATTCCTTTTCTGCTCCCCCGTGCCTCCTTTTTTGTTCTCCATTCATTTTCCCCCCTTACACTCTTCCCTTGTTGCTGTTCATTTCTTTGTGTTTTTTGGGGGGGTTGGTTCTTCCTCACTGCTACCTCCCTGCTATGGATGTACCTGGCTGCCTCACTGCCTGCCATCTTTCCCTTTTCCCTGCCTATGCTCCTGAGCAGCTGTCACCTGTGATGCCATTCTCCTATGCCTTCAGTCTGCACTGCTGCCCTTACCTTGGAGCTCAGACCTCCACTCCTCATACCGCTCTGCTTTCCCTACAGTGTGGCCGAATGCTGCCTCTCCAAGCTGAATACCGCTCCTTCGCTACTGGACGCCATTACTACAGGAGCTCATACTATCATAGCTCAACGTGTATTGGGCATGCAAGGCATTTTCTTTCAGGATGTGCTTTAACTTCATTGGCACATTTCCTTCTGCTGGGACAACAGGTTTCGTATATATGTGGACACTAGGGGCCACTGTCGTTATTGAAATGACAGACCTCTACCACGTTACCTACAGTGATTGCACCCAGTTGAGCATTTTACAAAGAGCAGCATAATTTGTAAGTTACATGAACAGTCATTCTATGTATGCTGTGTATTACTTTGGTAGTCTAAACTAATGGATTGTACAAGATTTATGCAACATTACTATTCTTCGTATCTGATGACTGGGCATATAGCTGTCGGCTTGTATTTTCCCACACTGACATTAACTTATGTATGGTACCTCTACCCCTGTTTACCCTTCTAACTAATATAAGCAACTCAAGCACAAAACCGGTCCTCTTTCACATGTCTCTGCCTCTCTGCACTTCCTAATTGTAGGTTAAATCATTTAAATGACCTGAGTCCGGTCTTTTGTTCTGATTGCTGCATGCTGCCAGCTAAGTCAGACAACTTGCCGATATGTACACTAAAAACAACTTCTGAGATAATGCTCTACTCTTCCCCTTCTGTACTACCATCGGAGAGCTTGCAGGCTTTGACTCCTTCTATATCTTCCTATTTATGTCTGCTCATCTTCTTGCAAGACTGAAACCAAGATCAAGTTCTACATTATTGCACCTGGCATATTCCTTGGATTCCAGTTCCCCGGATTAGTTACTTAAATCATTGACTCAATACTGATCTTCCTTGCTTCTCTGTACTGAGCACTCATTGCTCTCCTAAAGCTACCCTACATGAGGGTCTGTGATCAGGCTAGAGGGTCTGTGATCAGGCTAGTCTTCGTGGGGCTTAGCTACTGCATTCTACTACTCTGGCTGTTCTACGTGTGGTCCGGCCGCTCATCCTACCCCCACATGCGGGCCTAGCTGATTCATTTCCTTTGGCCTCAGGATACCCTGCCATGCACCCAGCCATGTGCTCTATCAATACATTCCATTTCTTGCTCCGGATTCTTCCTGTTGACCATTACCTACCTTGTGCTTCCTTGAGCTCAGAATGACAGCTCCATACTGTATCAGATTGCCTTTACTTAGTCATGTCTCCTGCCTGTTCATCTGTTGGATCTGCCACTCCTAAGGCATTCCTCGTCTACCTGCCTTGCCCTTGCCTCTGTTGTGTCTCCTTCTTCATGACCTGGAACTGGTTTACTCCTGCTGCTCCATGCCAGGCTCCTTCAGATTGTTTCCTCCCCCTGGGCATTTCATCAGACATCCATCTGCCAGAAGACTTCATTCCATGTCCCTTACTCATCTCTGATTTCTATCAGGATTAGAGAATTGCCAGTGATGTCTCATGTCCAGTCACACTACTCAGATTCTGGATGTTGCAGCCCTCACCTTGCCTGCTCACATTTACTTTCACTTGTCAAGGATACACTTCTTCATTCCACTGCTTGAATTCTGGCCTACTACATCTGGATATCCGCATCAAGTCCTTTGGATGCTTGCCATGTTGCGCTAAATAGTTCAGATTTACTACTACTGTCCTGTCTGTACTGTCACAGCTCGCCTACATTGGCTCCTACTTATAACTGCTTCACCCCGCATGGCACCCTGGAGGTTCCATTATTCCTATTCCACACCTGCCTCATCCAGTATCAGGGCCTGGAGGTTCTACTACTTCAACTCCATACCTGCCTCGCCCAGTATCAGGGCCTGGTGGTTCGATTATTTACACTACTCCTGCCTGGGATGCTTGCTACTCCGGGCTACCCTCCGTGATGTCATCTTCATCATCTAGCCTATGTGGGGCCTAGTTTGACTCATGTTTCCTCTTGGGCCTATTTGGGGTCTGGCCGTACTCACCAGCCACGCGAGGGCTTCGCATAGTAGCACTTCAATGCTCATTGCTATCCAAGTAGATTACAGTCTGCTAGCCTTTGAGAAGGTCTTTGTTCTAATATGGTATTTCTTCTGAATTAGTTGGACATTCACCATAAATTCCTTTGGATGCTTCTGCCTTACCATGTCAGTTAATGGACTTACTACTACTCCACTACTGCCAGGGCACTTAGCTGAGCTCTGTCTGGAAGACATTCTATCTACTGATTTAAGGCCTTGACATAACTCTACTCCAGTGCTCTAAGGCTTATTGGACCCTGTGACAACTCTACTTCATTCGACTCAGCCTCTTCAGTTATCACCATCCATGACCAATAAGCTCGGCAACTCAGGACTCATCAGATCATTCCACCAAGTCAGTTCTAGCTACTGTACCATTCTGTCTTTCAAAACATGGATATCTACATTGCTCTATACACTTATTTGGATCAACAGAGGAAGCTTTTCGATTTATGTGCTATTTACAATTCCTCATGCTCCTCGCTGTATACCATACATGATATTTGCAATGCTACTCCTCTGCTACTACATCTGCATCATGCAGATTCCATTACTACTACTACTGACCTACGTACAGGTCCACTTATTTGCACTTTGGCTCATATTTACCTGCTTTGCCCTGATGGGGCATAGAGGTTCATCACAGCCTGTTGCCTGTTTTATGACCTGCTTCATCCCTTGGGACCTGGAGGTCCATCTAATGTACATCTACCTATTCAAACTAAGATCTATTCCAATTCACTTACATGCTTCACCCATGCCAGGCCTGAGGTTTCTACTGCTCCACCTTTCCAGATTGCACAGTCTGCACCTAGCTCCTGTGCTTCAGCACCAAGACCTTCATGTGTAAAGCTTACCAAGCGGAACACTAACCAACTGTCCTCATACTCTGAGCTTGGAGACTTAATCTATTGTTTCCTAGTTCTCCCCAGAGAAGACTTCCTTGCCCTCTAGATCACTTCACCAATGCAACTTTCGACACTCCGAATCATTATGTTTTGACCATGGATTCCAAACTACTATCAGATCTGCTCTGGACATAGAATTCTTGGACTAGCAGTTCACTAAAAGGATGTGCAGCCATCTGTACCAGCACTCAATTATCAATACTCCTTTCAGCTTCCTGCTGTCACTGGACAGAGATTTTCAACTTTAAATCTTATTTAGGATTACTCTCCCTTAGTAAACCCAGAAGGATGGGTAGGTCAGAAGCCATGGTTCCTCAGAGGTTCCCCCCAAGGGTTTTTTTCCTCTCCTGCATGCTACTGGCCACAGTCTCTGGAGTTGGAGGAGATAATCATTCAATAATCATTTGATACTTATTATTTTTCGGGGGATATCTTCCTACTTGACTAAGCAGCCTTCCTACAGTGGGATACAGAGTAAAGCCAAAACATCAAGTCTTATCAACTTGCTTACCAGCTTAACAGTTAAGCACCATGGCTATACTATCCAGTTTAGAGATACTGTAACCATTGACTTACTCAAATCTATGAAAGTACCTAAGCACCTATCAATTCCTACAACTAATACTGTGACAGCATTGTCCTACTTCTGTTGGCCTCTGTATCCAACACAACTTAAATTAAACTGCAGTATGAAGCATAAGCACTAAGCTATGAACCACACATAATTTAAAGGTTTGCCTGTAGTTATGTGGGGGAAGAGTTACTCCCCCACACACTACTTAAACAAACTTACTACGGGTGCTCTGCTTAGAGTGAGCAGCACTCACCCTCCATCCTCCCCTTACACCTCCTCCCTCTCCAGCGGTCTTATCCCACCGGGGTTGGGGGGATATCTTCCTACTTGACTAAGCAGCCTTCCTACGGTGGGATAGAGAGTAAAGCCAAAACATCAAGTTTTATCAACTTACTTACCAGCTTGACAGTTAAGTACCATGCCTATACTATCCAGTTTGCAGATACTGTAACCATTGGCTTACTCAAATCTATGGAAGTACCTAAGTCCTTATCAATTCCTTCAGCTAATACTGTGACAGCATTGTCCTACTTTTGTTGGCCTCTGTATCCAAGCACAACTTACATTAAACTGCAATATGAAGCATAAGCACTGAGCTATGAACCACACATAAATACTTGTTGAATGCTGTCTCCATATGGCACCCCAATTATGATAAAATATTTTATAAACCTAACCCTTGCTACAGCAAACAGCACAACCCCTTCTCTCTCCACCTCAGCCATCCACCTCATCAATGACATTGTGAGATCATGTTCTGGCTGTACAGACAGCTGATTATGCAAATGGGGCATAGTAGCATGATGTCAGTGAAGCAGGTGGTGGGCCAAAGAGATGAGAGATGAGAGGTGGGGTTGTGTCAGTAGCTGTAACAAGGGTTATGTCAATAGAGTTTGTGATCAGATTGGTGCTGTGGGGGGACTAAGGAGAGTATTTGAATGGTGATGGGTTGCAGCACAGAGACTGTCCATTCAGTCAAAAACAAAGGTTATAGATGTGGAGGGGGGTGTTCAGAATGGCAATGCTAATGTATGTAGAAACAAAGTCTTATAGTCTCATTAACTGAACAGTGAATATGTATTTAAACAGGGATGAACAATTATTGAAAATTCCCCCCACTGACATTACCTGGGTGTAATTATTCATGTGGAGGCTGTGGGTCTCAAACCCAGGTCTAAAGGATGAAGAAATGTAGGGTGTAACTGTTTTTTCAGTACATTCTAATATATACTTCTTATTAAGGTATAAATATGCTCTGCTGCAACAAGTGTTGATCCAAGCCACAGTAGCCTTTTGTGACAGGAAAAAGTGCCAACCCCACTCCCCGAAACAAAATTTTATTCAATTACAGAGAAAATCTATGTAATGTTTTCCACCCCCCCACACACAGACTAATTATATGAACCAAAGTTTATTCGCCATCCAACTCCAAAAACCCACTCAATCACTGTCACTGCAACTAGCACAATCCTATCTATAACCTCCTGGACTGGCTGCTATCTCATTGATAGTATGCAATCATGATCCAGTAATATGATCAGCTGTTTGCACAACAGGATACTTTATTGTGAAATGTCATCATGAGGACATCAGAGTGTGTGTGCAGTTGGTGGTGGTGGTGCATGAAGAGAGTGACAGTGGCTCCAATGGTGGATGTGTAGAGTACATGTGAAGAAATGGATGGGGAGCGTGATAGAGGATGGGGTTCCATTTCATATTGCAATGTAGTCTGCATGTTTCTGATCTATCAATATACTGATTTTTGTTTGAATTTTTTACAATAAAATAATTAGATATTGATTATGCAACTGCAGTCTCTTCTTGAGTTATACTTTATCTGCAAACAGTTCAATACTTTGTAGGAGCAATCAGCAGCATCTTCTACTTTCACTGTCAGTCTGGTCATCCAGTAACCCCTTGATTGTTTTTGTTTTGTTTTGCTTGTTTGTTTGTTTTTTAACATACTTTCTAATTATTAGGCTAGTAGAGTAGAAGATGGTGCTTGACAAGAAAGCTGGTGAGGAAGATCATGAAAATCAGTAAAATCAGTAGAAACATGGTGATTTGTGTGATGTGTGTTATACATGCTGCTGTCTCTCTAGACTGTCTGTTAGGTGGACTTAGGGTTATAACATATTACTGAGCCAGAAAAGGACATTTCAAGGGAAAATATATTTTCCACAGGACATTACTGTTAGTAACCCAAACAATCAAATCAAAAAGGAAGTTCATTGTGTGTGCCTGTGTGTGTGTGTGCGGAGGGGGGAGGGGGTTCTTGGTTTCCTCCTAATGAATTTTAGCTATTGTGTTTTGCCCTTGCTGTGTGATGTCTACATATGCCAACTGTCCTGTTTTCATTCTAAGTGAAGAGGCTGTCAAACAAACCAAGATAGATGGTGATGGTAGTGGTTGTAAGGTGGCACTATTACAGGTGTAAAATTAAGGAGAGCTGCTACAGACACAGTGGAATCAGTGGCTCACTCCTCTCACTGCAGCCTGCAGCATGAGTTCCATCTGCAGCAACGGAAGTCAAGAAATTCCAGCTGTTCTCATACAGAGAATGTAGGGAATGACTCCTCTCACTAAGCTGGACACCTGGGATTTTGGGTACCCAGAAAAGGTACTTAACATAGAAACATAGAATTTGACAGCAGATAAGGACCGCTTGGCCCACCCAGTCTGCCCATTTCCCTACCTATTGGATAAGCTGCAGATCCTAGTTAACCAGCAGCCTACTTCTTCCTATCCCCACCCCCTAGAATGGCCTATGACTGTCCCACGCATGCTTGAATTCCACCACTGTTTCTGACTCCACAACCTCCTCCTTGCCATTCTCTTAGAAGAGCAAACATCAGACTCTAGCTACAGTAAATTAGTCCTGTTTAGCTAGGTCACGAAGTTTGTTTTAAAAATACAAGCATTTCATATATTTTCCACACTTGTTAGTTTGTGGAAAAACATCATGCCCTGCCAAGCAAGTGGAGCAAAATCAAAAAACTGGCATCTGCAACATCAATTTTTTTCATTTCACACCATAATGTTATCTCAGAAACCCTACTGTGCATGCTCAGAATGGAAAACACTAAACTTTAAAGTTTTATAGCTCTGGAACCATTTCGTATTTTTTCACCAGACCTATCAAAGGCATTACCTTAGGACATGACACATGTCCCCTGCAAGTTTGGGAAAAAAAATTCCATTCTATGAAGGCCGTATGTGAGAGCAAAAAAAAACCATTACGTATAGGAAAAAAATTAGCCTTTTATGGAAAATGGTAAATGCAAATCTCAGAAACCGCACGAACTGTTGTCACAAAAATTTACACAGATCAAGACCTTGCCTCCCAGACAACACATACAAAATTTCAACTAATTTCATGGAACAGTACCAGAGATATTAATGTGCAAATTTAGGATTTTAACACTGAACACCCTACTCAACTCTAATTATAGTGGCACTACTGTAATATATATATATATATATATATATATATATATATATAGCTCTATCTATCTATCTATCTATCTATCTATCTATCTATCTATCTATCTATCTATCTATCTATCTATCTATCTATCTTTCTATCTATCTATCTATCTATCTATCTATCTATCTATCTATCTATCTATCTATCTCTAGCTAGACATATAGTTATTATAGGGGCACGGTAGCGCCCCTATAGTTATGGCTGAGTAGGCTGTTTAATGTTAAACCCTAAATTTTACACCTTAATAACTTTGGCATCATTTGATAAAATAACCCAAAATGTGGCATGTATAGTCAGGCTTTCACAGTCTAAAGACTTGGAAAGTTTTGTGGTGGTATCTTGTATGGCTTTTGAGATATGGATTGTCAAACAGAAAATTGTAACATTGTCCTCTATTTTTAACATGGGGGTTTTTGTCTCATGTACAGGCTACATGGTACTGAATTTCTGCACACAACTTTCAGGGTACATGTGTTCTGTGCTGAGGTAGTGCCTTTAGAAGATTTGGTGAAAAAATATTAAATGGTTCCTGTGCTACAAGGATTTAAAACAGAGATGCCCCATACAAACCAGAAATTGTTGGTTGGTGAGAGCATTTTTTGGTTTGCAAATTTGATGTGTCATGAACCAAAAATGGGTTTCACAAATTTTGGGGGGTGATGATGGCTGCCATCTTATTTCTTTATTTCTGTTTCTACTGCAGTTGGAAAACTCTTGTAAAGGGATAGTTGTAGAAAAACTAAAACATCCCTGATGTACAATGTTTTTTCTAAGTAAGCAATAATACCCAACAGGGTAAGCGGTATTGGGAAGAAAACAGACCACACAAGGGCATAATAATAACTGATGCCACAGGTGGAGGGCCTTATAGCCCTTGGAAGGTCTGGTATTTCTCAATACCGCCCACTCTGGAGGATATTATTGCACTTAGAAAATGGGCACTGAAAACAAAATACAAATTGATAACAAATTGAATTAATTTTTTAAAAGTGTTGTAATGAAACAGTTCCTCTGCCTTTATTAGAAGGATGGTCTTTTGTCCAACTGCAGACCCCATAGTTAGAAATCTGGTTGTGTGCAGTTACTGCCCCCACAGCAGACTGTTTTTTTTTTAGTTGAACCCCCCCAATCCTAATACAGCACTTTTATTCATCCTCTACACTTGTTTCTTTTTCATTTGAGAGGATATATTTTTGTCCTGCTGCTTGTTCTTTCACACTGTGGCAAAGTTGGAGATGTGGTGATCAGGAAAAGGAAGTATGGCTTGGGAGAGTAAGCGTGCGTGGTCGGGAGTCAGTTGTTGAGTCTACATTTTTCTTTATTTTGTTTTATAAATTTGATGGGCTTTGCTGTGTGCTACTGGCACAGAGTTATTTCTATTGTTTTCTGTTTTGTTTTATGAGTTCAAGGTCCTCATTGCCTTCCATGGGACCGAGAGTGTGAAGAGGAGTGCTCATTTCATCCAGGGAGTGAACCTGCACAGAGGTACCAAATAAGAAAAGCCATTTAACTAAACTGAGCCAGCGGACAAGAACCTTTAGACAATGTTGTGTAGGGACATTATATATTTGTAAGTGGATCTGCGTTCAGTGGGTATTTGTATTCTGTGGGTATGTTTCCTTTTTTTTTCTTTTACAGTCAGGGAGAACGAGGGCACAGTGCAGTGGTGATGTAATATAGCAGGAAGCTGGCATGCCCGGTCATTCGCTCCATAAGTGAGCTGGGGAAAAAAAAATCTTTTTACCAATAACTACTGTGAATTGAGATATTTGTATCCAAACATGTGTGTATGTTGGGGGGCTCTTGCTAAGCAATCCAGAATCTCGCTAAGCGATAAAAGAAAATGGCAAAAGTTTGAAATTTTGTACCCAGTACTTCAGCTAATGATGAAGCAGGCTGGACACAAGGATACTTGGCTGGGCAAAAGGTAGGTTTGGGCTGGGACTTCTTATTTTGTGGCCATCTATTGAATGCTAATGTACCCCTGTTGAATGGGTACCAGCTAATAAGATGCCTCCAAATAAAAAGCCTATTTTCTAAGCAAGATTTTATAGTCTGTTTTGGGGAAATTTGTCAGAATTTTAGATTTTGCACATTCACAGTCTCTCCCAAGTGAATTCTGGTTTGAAGCATTTTGTTTGGTTCAAACAAAAAAATGTTCTGGTTCAAGAACCAGGAAAAGTAGTTGAAACTACTAATTCTAGTTTGTGAACCAGAAAAAGTGGTTTTAACTTACAAATAGTAAAATACATACAAATTATGTATTTTTTTAGAAAACAAACACCAGAACCTAGTGAAATGGAATCCATTTTAGCTAGATTCTGGTGTTTTGATTTGTTTCTAAGTTGCCAGAAATACATTTTCTGGGCACCCAAAATCAAGAGTGCCCAGCTTAGAGAGAGGAGCCCTTCACCCACTTTCTCTGTATGAAAACAGCAGGACTTTCTTGAGTTCTGCAGCTGCAGCTGGAACTCATGCTGCAGGCTGCAGTGAAAGCAGTAGGCTGCCATCTCCCTGATGTCTAGTGGTGCCCCCGTATTACTGTCCCTTTTGTTTTGTTTCCCTGGTGTATAGAGGCACCTCCCACCCACCGATTGCCATCCCCATGTTTATGTTATCTTTTCCAGGTAACTAGTGGCATCCAGTAGCACATAAGGTGGGCACCTGAATCATGGCACCATCCGAAACGCGATGCGATATGGGTGAAAACCCGAAAGGCGAGGGGGTAGGGAGGGTGACCGGATGTGGTGGGGTGGATGACCATAGCAACAGGATGTCACTATGTGTACATGAGCATGAGGGGGGAGCGAGCATGGTGAGCATAGCCTGGGAGGGGGCAGAGGGTATGTAGGGGGTGGCATTGTGGTTGGCTGCCAAGCTGCACCAAGGCATCGAGGGGTGACCTCCACTTGCGGTGCTGGGGTTCTGGGTTCGGGTCTGGGTCTGGGCTCTACTGTGCTTTACTTGCACCCTGCTGAAAACCTTTTTTTTTTTTGTTTTCCCACCCCTCTGACACGCACTTCCCTGGTGTTGAGAATCCTTAAGTAGGGGTTGCGGGGGAGAGGCCCCCTACATGGCGGGGTGTGGGGGGGCACAGCCCCCCACAGAAAGCAAGTATTTTCAATCCCCGGTGCCATCTTTCCATGCGCTGAGGTTGTCAGGGTGGGGAAATTGTTTTTGCCACCCTGACGTCGCTCTTCTGCTGGTCGCCCTTCCGTGGTAGCCCATATCACATAGAACCATGGCATCCCCACCCACTTATCCCCATCCCCATAAAGAAATGATCTTTCTCTACTGTCTAGTGGCAACTCCCACCCTCAAATAGCTCTCCCTATAAAGACATTATCTTTCCCTGGTGTCTAGTGGCACCCTCCACCCTCTGATTGCAATCCCCTGTAAAGAAGTTATCTTTCTCTGGTGTCTAGTGGCCTCTACCACCCTCCAAACACATTCCCCATTAAAGAAGGTATTGCAGCTTGGTGTCTAGTGCACCTTTATTCCTCTGATCGACATCCATGTAAAGAAGTTATCCTTCCATGGGGCATGGCTTGATTGCCGATGTAATGGTTGCCTAAATCATTCACTCTGTCCTTACCTGGACATAGTCCAAGGTGCACTGATGTGATCCAGGGCTAATCAGACTTAATTTTATCAGGGGAGGTCCACACAAACCCCTGCCACTTGCTGGGCACTACTATTTTCAATGCAGCTAACCACAGTAGCAGAGAAAGCCAGCACTTAAGGTCCGGCATGCCAAGTGAACTAGGCTGCTCAGACCTCAGCCTGCAGTCTTGGTGCCAGCTCAGCCATCTAAAGCACTAACCAGCTGCCTGTCTATGGAACTCTTTGAACAAATCTATAACCCTATCATATTGCTACAGGAACTGGTGTTTTTGGGGACCTGTCAGGGCACTTCTGCATTACTGGACAGCATTATGGCAGCATCCTCCTCTCTCCCACCTGCTGTGCTCAAGAGGGCATACATGGAGAGAGGATCTCAGATCTAGAAGTGGGTTGCCATCTGGGGACAAGTGACCATCAAACAGTGTGGTTCACGTTAAACTCGGCTACAGAGTCAAGCCATACAAAAGTGAAGGTACTGAACTTTAGGAGGGCTGACTTTGGCAAGATGGGAGAGTGCCTCAGAAAAGCACTACAAACAGGCTAGAAGGAGGTGTGGAGCAACAATGGGAATTATCAAACTGCCATCACAGAGGCAACAAGCCTTTGTGTAAGCAAATAAACAAATCAAAATGAAAGAAAAAGCCACTATGGTTCTCAAAAGAGGTGGCTGTGAAAGTCAGGAAGAAAAAGATAGCATTCCGGAAGTATAAGGAAACACAGAAGGAGCAGGACAGAGAGCTGTACCAGTTAAGACAGAAGGAAGCAGGGAATAGCAAAGGCCTGAACTGAGGAAAAGATAGCCAACTCAGTTAAGAAGGGGGATAAAACCTTTTATAGGTACATCAGCGAGCATAGAAAGACAAAGGGAGGGATAGTGAGGCTCAACAGAATGAACGGCGGGTGATCAGAGGGGGACAGTGAAAAAGCAGGAATACTGAATGAATATTTCTGCTCAGTATTCACAAAAGAGGAGGGGGAAGTGCCTAATCCAATTAACAGAAGCACTCTTGATAGGGGGGTCGATCCCAGTCCTTTCACAGAAGAAAGGGTTCTGCAAGAACTCCTAAAACTGAAAGTGGACAAAGCAATGGGTCCTGATGGAATTCACCCCAGAATTCTAAAAGAATTAAGGGAGGAACTAGTGAAACCACTGGCTACTCTTTTTAATAAATCATGGGAGGATGGTGTGGTACCGAGGACTGGAGGAAGGCGGATGTGATTCCCCTTCACAAAAGTGGGACCAAGACAGAGGCAGGAAACTACAGACCTGTCAGTCTGACCTCTGTGGTAGGGAAAGTGATGGAGTCACTTCTGAAGGAAAGAATAGTTGAGTACCTAGAGGCCAGTGGAGCACAGGACCCAAGGCAGCATGGGTTCACAGCAGGAAGGTCATGTCAGACAAATCTAACTGATTTCTTTGACTGGGTGACCAAAATAGTAGACCAGGGAGGGGCTGTGGACATGGCCAACCTAGACTTTAGCAAGGCATTTGACACAGTCCCACACAAAAGATTAATAATCAAATTAACCAGCTTGGGAATGGGACCCAGGGTGGTAGCCTAGGTAAAACATTGGCTGGACAACAGGTCACAGAAGGTAATTGTAAATGGAGTCCACTCTGAGGAAAGGGGGGTTACTAGTGGGGTACCGCAGGGTTCAGTATTGGGTCCAGTCCTTTTTAATGTCTTAATCAGTGACATTGCAGAGGGACTGGAAGGAAAGTATGCCTTTTGCAGATGACACAAAGATCTGCAACAGGGTTGATACACAGGAGGCGTGGAAAGGATGAAAAGGGACTTGGCAAGGTTGGAGGAATGGTCGAAGTATGGCAGCTAGGATTCAATGCAAGAAGTGCAAAATAATGCACCTGGGAAACAAGAACCCAGGGAAGAATACACAATAGGCGGGAGGTAGTAACAACAAAAAATGAAAGGGACCTGGGGTAATCATATCAGATGACCTTAAGGTTAGCAAGCAATGTGAGAAGGCAGTGGGGAGGGCTGGGGGTATACTGATGTGTATAGGAGAGGCATCATCTGCAGAAAACAGGAAGTTGTTATCCCTCTGTACAGACAGTTGGTGAGACCCCATCTGGAGTACTGTGTCCAGTTCTGGAGACCCCATCTCCACAAGGACATAGACAGAATAGAGGCAGTCCAGAGGAGGGCAACTAAAATGGTGCAGGGTCTGCAAGAGAAGCCGTATGAGGAGAGACTAAAGGAGCTTAATATGTATACCCTTGAGGAAAGAAGGAGAGGGGACATGATAGAAACTTTTAAGTACCTCAGTGGAATCAACAAAGTCCAAGAGGGTAGCATCTTTCAGAAAAAGAGACTTGCAAGAACAAGGGACACAATTTAAAGATAGAAGGAGGGTGGTTCAGGGCAATGAGGAAGTATTATTTCACAGAGAGGGTAGTGGATGCATGGAACAGCCTTCCTGAGGAGGTTGTGGGGTCTAAAACTGTGGGAGAATTCAAGAATGCATGGGACAGACATAAGGCAATTCTTGTGGGGAGTAGGAAGAAATAGGCTGTTGGTTAACTAGGATCTGCGGCCTATCCTGTAGGTAGGGAAATGGGCAGACTAGATGGGCCTAGCGGTCCTTATCTGCCATCAAAGTCTATGTTTCTATGTTTCTATGGGTCTCCAGAGCAGCAGACTCCATTGAAGCACTCCCTCTCCTACATCACTAAAATGCTGGAGGCCCTTTTAGTTCCTGTGGATAGGATCAGTGCTGCACTCACGGGCAATGTGGCAGACATCCGCCATCTGTAAGACAAATTTAATGTGGTGGAGTAATGAACGGAGGAACTTGAAATGCAACAAGGCCTTATCTGGCAGAGACTACATGAGCACAAAGTTAAATTAGCCAAACTTTGGGAGTGGGCAGAGGACCAGTGAAACAGGTGGCGCCATAATAATATCCAAATTCTGGGCATCCCTGAGGGGGCGGAGGGCCAGAACATGGAGCAGTTCCTTAACAACCTTATTCCCAAACTACTCAGTGAGGGCTGGAGGGGCCCAGTTGATGTCAAGCATGCTGATAGAGTCTCTGGTAAAGATGTCCCACCAAACTCCGCTGCCAGGTCTATTACTGCTTACCTTCTATGGTACTCAGTGAAGGAACAGGTCCTGTGGGTAGCCAGGGATCTCGGAGACATTACCTGGACAGGAGCCCACATCTCGTTTCATAGGGACTACTCCCATGAAGTGGCAGCCTGATGCAAGGCTTTTGTATACTTGAAGAAAACTCTCAAGGCCAATGGCTTTAAATATAGGTTCAAAGGTCTGACATCCCTGCTCATTTCCAAAGAGGGCAAGGACTTCTTTGTAGAATACCCACAAAAGACAGAAGCCAGGCTAAACACATGCTGGTCTGCCATCTTTAAAAGCACTACATCTCCCAGACACCTTTGGGTTCCAGGAGAACAAGTTCTGCACAAACAGAATGGAGACAAGGGGAAGTCATTTCCCAGGGACCATACACATGGACGGACCAGTTGCACAACAGATGAGTCCCCCAGGGCCAGATTGAGTGCAAAGAAAGATTTCTTGGCTTATACTTCTTCATTGCCAGGAACTTCTGGAATAGGGCAGAATAGTTCTGTAGCAGTCAGTGAGACTCTGAAGCCCTACCAAATAAATCACACTAGGCAAGATCCAGGAGTCTCCAGTGACAGAATTGCCATCAACCTTCTACTTCTCCCCCTATGAAGCTCCATGGGAGGACTCCTCTAGTGAAGAAGAGCATGCTGTTGGCTCTGGTCAGAGGCCTGACCCCATGGACACTACCGCTCCCCTAGACTGGGCTGCAGAAGCACCTAACCTTGAAGGAGATGCTACTGAGTACAGCTCGCTGGTCAAACCGGGACTAAAATAATTTGCTCAGGTTGTAGCAGAAGGTCCACAGCCATGCAGAGAAGCAGGAGGCCACCTCGTCAGCTCTGTGACACCAGGAAATGAGGGTTGAATTAAGAAAATTCTTCTGCAGAGGTTTTACATTATTAAGGCTAAGCTATAGACTTTTCTTTCTTTCCCTGTTTTGCTGAAATTTGCAGATCTGGTTGGTTTCAAAGCACCATAAGCTTGCCATTACAGCCCCCTAGTCTGGGGACCTCTGGGGCATCTATGAGGTTGGGGTGGGCACATCGAACTGGCCTGCTCCCTGTGTGGACTGTACCCCCCCCCGCGCTTCCTGATTCATAAACCTTACTGGAGCTTTCTTGGGGGAGGCTCTTTGTTGCTGGGTGTTTTTCAAATAAGGACGCAGGGATTATGGGGAATTGGAGAGTCGGGGATTTGGTACCATTGGGGATGACCCTAGGCTCCACCTTATGCTCCGTGTAACCCCCCTGCAAATGGGGGTTCCCAAAAGACTTCCAGGAGCTTGCTTGAATACTCCAAGCCTGAATGGTGTTTGGCATTTAAGCCATTTATCAGTGAGTGTTTTTAGAGCCTCTGGTACTGTCTCTTTAAGAGCTGTCTGCTTGCAGACATAATTAGTTTGTATGGGGGGACTGTGTGCTTCTCTGAGTACCACTCGAGCTGCTGCCAATTCACTTCATTTTTGCAGTCACTAGAGTGCAAAGGAACCTATCTGAAAGATGTAACTGTTTGCCAGAAATTATTTAGAGTAATAATGAAATTACAGTTTGTCTAACCTGCTTTCTTTGCAGTAGGAACTGTGTCTGCTAGTTCCCCATTCTAGTTTTGAACTGCTGAACTGGACCAATCAGTGTGGGGTAAGCTAGCTCTAAATGGTGCCTTGGACGAATCAGAACTTGGACTCATAATCTGAGCCAGCCACAAGAGGATTGTATGGGCAGTGACTCTGGGAGATGTAGTTTAGACTTCAGTGCCTTTTGGACCAACAGCAGCAGTCTGTGTGAGTGACAGCCAATCCAGTCAAGAACTGGGAGGACTCAAAGGAAGTGCGGTTTTGTCGGTTGGAGTTTCAGTTGAGCTTTGGCAGTGAAGAAGGAAGGAGCCCTGTGCTTTTTAGTGTGCAGTTTTAGTCAAAAACGCTGTGTAAGGCCCAGAGTTCCGGTCTGCAGCTTGTGTAACAGCTTGTATGACTGAATCCGTCCTGTAGAAAGAATCAAAGGATCTCTGAAGAGTAGAAACCAGGCTCACCCTGTAGAAGACTGGAGAAATTGCTGAAATTGCACTGGTCTGTCAGGAACTGAATCTGCTGTGTGTTCTCCCGGTATTCAGCAGTAATTGCGATCGGGATACAGATGCAGCCTGCCTGGTACAGTGCTTTCTTTTATATGGATGTGAAGAGGTTTGTGTACCTCAAGTGAGCCCTGCTGACATTGAAGGACCCTATCTTATTTGGAGGTCGTGAGTACTAATTCAGGGTCGCTCCCTGTTGAATTGCCACATTAAATCCAAATGGAATTACTGTACTGCTGACTGTTTAATTCTCCTTTCTCTGTGAAAGGGCCCCTACCAGCTGCCACGGTTTGGACTAGCCACTAGGGCTTGGGTACCCAGGGACAGTAACTGATAGGGATAGGCCTGTGCACAGAGCCATAGGTAGATTATTAGAGTGATAAGCTAATTAACCTGATTTCCCTGTCCTTGTTATATCCCCAAATAAATCAGAGCTGCTTGTTTCAGCAAAGTTATACTGCCTGAGGTATTTGTCTATGTTAAAGTACTGTACTGTGATTGTTGCACTGTATCTCATTTCACAGGAGGTCCCAGTGCCGGAACCAGACCTGGGGTAAGTGTATACTGTGAAGGTAATTCTGATATATTGTGTGGGCCACTAGTGGAAGAAAGAGGTTGCAGTGTCCCAGAGGGCTGTGACCAAGTTAGTTTAACTATTGCAAACCCTGACCTCTGGGTGGAGGCACCCACCATTGGATCCAGGCCCCTCAACCTGTTAGAGGCAAATCAGGCAGGGGTAGTAGCCCCTGGGAAGCGCCATCTAGGGGTTACATCTTGGAGGCTCACCGCTGGGATTGTGTGTCCTCTAGTGGCCATATTTACAAACCACTGTTAAGAAAAAATGGGTACCCGACAGAAGTGGCTGTGCACCGCTGGTGGAGTGGTGTACTGGGGAGGAGATCGACCCCAAATGCTATGCTTATCCTGGACATCCCCTGGTATCAATACGGACACGTGCAGGGAGTACTTTCCAAGGTGGAAGGTTTACAAAACCCTGTGGTGGTGGGTCGGCATGCTAATCTGCTCACCCACACTTTCCTGGCCTAGTAGAGTTTAAGGATCCCATAGATAGCTCCAAAGTGCCACAGACCATTACCCAGAGGAGCCCTCACTGCTTGAGAGTGATAACTAAGGACAGTAAAGACCGAGGGAATCAGCCCCCACCACTATCTGAAAACTTTTGAGGAGAAATTTGCTGAATGGTTGCTGGGAGAGGGAAACTGTGGAGGACTTGAAGAAACTATTCTTGCCACCTGGGGTGTTCCTCCCTCAACACCTCTCCTGCTCCAGTGCCCGTAATGGTGGCTGAACCAATGCAGACCCTATTTCTGCACCTGCCATTAGTCACGACTCTTACCAGGTTGAGGATCTCTCTGGCACCCTCCCCACCCCAAGGGAGGATGACTGGGAGACCTGGATAGACTATGTTGCCCCCAAGTGCTAGAATGGCAATGCTCGGAAGGCGAAAAGAGAAAGAGGGTTAGTGAGCCTCCGAGGTCCTGCCCTGGTTACCATCCGGCAAACGGGCCAGTAACCCTGAAGCGACTGCACAGGCCTATCTTGAGGCCCTGGAGAATGTGTATGGGAGCCCAGATTCTGATGAGGACCTATGGTGGAAGTAAGAGATGCACAACAGTACCAAGGGGTTGTTGTCTGTGTATGTCTCGGCTGGAAAAATTGTTGCAAGAATGCCTCAGAAAGGGTAGTTTGCCAGCGATTGAACTGGACCGAACCAGACTGGACAGAATCCTTAAGTCTGCCCCTTCTCAGAACTGCTGTTGCTTCAGTTACGCCTGGCAATCGACTGAATCCCACCCCTCCATGATGAGTTAATGAGAGAAATTCGAGGAGTTGAGAAAAGGCGACCTCGGGAGGTACCTGCACCAACAGCTGTGGCTACGACCCGAGTGACTGAGGGTGACCCATCAAGTGAAGTTCAGGGGCAGAGGTTGACAGTCAATGAGTGCTCTGACAAGGAAAAAGATATGCCACAATGGGGCGAACTGTTGAGAGAGATCCGGAATTCAAAAACAGTCCCTTTATGAAGGCCACGCCTGCAAGTACGGGCCATGACCTATATCCGACTGCATCTGCTATGGGGTGGGGTACCCACCCATGTATCTCCTGCTGATAACAGCTCCAAACTCAATTCCTTGACCATGGAAGTGGAGAAACTGACGAGATGTCTCCAAATGCTTATCACGCCGCAGACAGAGATGGCACCCAGGTTTCAGTTAGTAATACCCCACTCCTGGCTCCCAGTGTGGCGCCTCGGCCAGCTCAAGCTCAGAAAGTATGTTTTGCTATAATTGTGGGAAAGATGGGCACATGAAAGGAATGCCAGTCCCAAAGACACTGACAAAGTTGCATATAGGCTACAAGGAGAGCTTGGGAGAAGAAATCAGTGGTTAAGAGGTGCACGACATGATCCCAGTGAGGGCTCCAAAATGCTAATTCACGTCCTTTTGTGGCAAGGTCAGTTGCCCAGGCCCCCACTACCGCCTCTCCAGACTGGTCCAGAATAGTGGGTCCCTCCATGGAGACCACTGTAAGGTGAATGGAGTGTCTACAAGAGCTGTGATTAGACAGTGGCTCCCAAGTGACAATTATGTTCCAGGATTGGTATCAGAAGCATTTGTCAGGCGTACCCTTACAACCATTAGAAGGACTGCATGTATGGGGGTTAAGTGAGAAGGCCTACCCTATTCCGGGTATATCCGAATTTGGCTGTCTTTCCCCACCTCCGTGGCTGGAGTGGCCGAACAAGTAGAGACCCTAGCCTTAGTGTGTCCCCACTGGACTGTATGATGGTGTCCCTTTGTTGATTGGAACAAATGCTCATATGTTCGGAAGGCTGGCACAGTTGTGTTATGAAAACAGGGGTCAAAGACTAGTAGAGCTTTAAGAGTTCGGCTTTAATTAAGAAGGCCTATGAGGCACAGAGATGCTGAAAAAACAGAACCAGAGGAACCGGTCGAATTGTATGGAAGAAGGATCCTGAGTCTCTGATCCTGGCGCCAAATGCCCAGTGTACCTTACAGGAGAGGTCCGTATCAGAAAGGATGTTAAGAATAAAATATTAATGTTGGATGCACCAGCGATGGAAAATTGCCAGAGGACTGCTGGTCAAGCCTAGTATTTTGCCCGCTAGAGCCCATGCTTATGCCAGAAGGGTAATGGTCCAAGTTCATAATGTGTCTGAAAGAGACATTCGAGTAAACAGAGGTTGCATCCTGGCTAATGTGCATTGTGCAGACACTGCAGTGCTACCCAGCAGCAAGAGTTCAAGGAAGAATGACAGAGTAACGCCTGACTTGTTTGATTTCGCACTCCGCTGCCAGCTGAATGGAAAGTGAGGATCAGTGAGAAGCTTGCCCAGAGACCAGGTGTTTTCTTTAAAGGAATGGGATGTAGGATGCGTGCAGAAGCTGAGCACAATATCCGGCTGCATGAAGAAAGACCATTTCGTGAGAGGTCTCGACGCCTGGCACCTGCTGACATAGATGATGTGATACGGCATCTGCAAGAGATGTTAGCTGCTGGTGTAATACAAGAATCCAGAAGCCTTATGCTTCCCCATTGTGGTAGTGAGGAAAAGAATGGAACAGTAAGGATGTGTGTGGATTATCGCACCTTAAACGGCGGACTATCCTGATCAGTACACAATGCCCGCATTCAGGATGCTTTGGACTGCCTAAGCGGGAGCAAGTGGTTCTCTGTGCTGGATCTCCGCGGTGGGTACTACCAGATCGATGGCCCCAGAGGACCGTGAAAAGCGGCCTTTATCTGTCCGCTTGGCTTCTATGAATTCATGAGGATGCCTCAAGGGATTTCAGGTGCCCCAGCCACTTTTCAACGATTGATGGAGCGTGCAGTGGGGGACATGAACTTACTAGAGTGCCTGGTATACCTAGATGATGTTATTGTGTTTGGCAGCTCACTGGAGGAACATGAGAGCAGATTATTTAAGGTATTGGACCGACTGGAGGACTTTGGCCTTAAACTGTCCATTGATAAGTGTCAATTCTTTCAAACATCAGTAAAGTATGTAAGACACATACAGTGGCGTGAAAAAGTATTTGCCCCCTTCCTGATTTTCTCTATTATTGCATATTTGTCACACTGGATGTTTTCAGGTCTTTAGAGAAAATGTAATATTAGATAAAGGGAACCTGAGTGAACAAATAACACTTGTTTTTTTTTTAATTTCACTTATTTAATGAAAAAAAGTGAACCAACACCAACTGGCACTGTGTGAAAAAGTAATTGCCCCTTACACTTAATAACTGGTTATGCCACATTTAGCTGCAATGACTGCAACCAAACACTTCCTATAATTTAATATCAGTCTTTCACATCGCTGTGGAGAATTTTAACCCACTCTTCCTCGCAGAACTGCTTTAATTCAGTAACATTTGGTAGGTTTCGAGCATGACCTGCTCTTTTCAGGTCCTGCCACAGCATCTCTATTGGGTTTAAGTCTGGACTTTGACTAAGCCACTCAAAACTTTAATTTTACTTCTTTTTAGCCATTCTGATGTGGACTTGCTTTTGTGTTTTGGATCATTGTCTTGCTGCATGGCCCAACTACGCTTCAGCTTCAGCTGACGGAAGGATGACGGACTTTTCCTTAAAATTTTCTGGTACAGAGCAGAATTCATGGTTCCTTTAATTATGGCAAGTCATCCAGGTCCTTAGGCAGCAAAGCATCCCCACACCATCACACTACCACCACCATGTTTGACTGTTGGTATGGTGTTCTTACTGTGGAATGCTGTGTTTGCTTTCCGAGACATTATGGATCCATGTCATCCAAAAGTTCCACTTTGGACTCATCTGTCCATAGAACATTTTCCCAAAAGGCTTGTGGATCATCCAGGTTCTTCTTGGCAAATGAGAGATGAGCATTTATGTTCTTCTTGGTTAGCAGTGGTTTCCGCCTTGCTACTCTCACATGAAACCCATTTTGCCCAGTCTCTTTCTGATTGTGGAGTCGTAAACACTGACCTTAGCTGAGGCAAGAGAAGCCTGCAGTTCTTTGGATGTTGTTTTAGGATCCTTTGAGACTTCCTGAATGATTTTACGCTCGCCTTGGAGTAATTTTGGCAGGCCGCCCACTCCTGGGAAGATTCACTACTGTTCCAAGTGTTCTCCATTTGGAGATTATGGCTCTCACTGTGGTTCGATGGAGTCCCAGAGCCTTAGAAATAGCTTTGTAACCCTTTCCAGACTGATGAGGGCAACAAATTTTTTCTGATCTTTTCAGGAACTTCCTTTGATCATGGCATAATGTGCTTGTTGAATCTTTGTGCTGGCAACGTGACTCTGATGGTAAGGGTCAAAATAAGTGAGTTTATATTGAGCAGGGCTGGCTGTAATCAAGCCTGGCTGTGCTCAAGCAGCTGACTCTAATTATCCCTTTAATTGGGTTGATTTAACTAGGGGCAATTACTTTTCACACAGTGCCCGTTGGTGTTGGTTAACTTTTTCATTAAATAAATGAAATAAGTAAAAAAAAAGTGGTATTTGTTCACTCAGGTTCCCTTTATCTAATATTATATTTTGTCTAAAGACCTGAAAACATCCAGTGTGACAAATATGCAATAATAGAGAAAATCAGGAAGGGGGCAAATACTTTTTCACGCCACTGTAGTATCCACCGAGGGAATAGAGACTGACCCAAGTAAAGTTGAGGCCTTGACCACCTGGCCACAGCCCAAAAATCTAAAAGAACTGCAAAGATTCCTGGGATTCTGTGGTTATTATCGGCGCTTCATCAAGGACTATTCAAGAGTGATCCGCCCTTTACTTAACCTTACTCAAGGGTATCCCCAACCCACAAAAATACAAAAGTCAGCATCCCTCAAGACTGAAAGAGTGTATTTTCATCCGAGTGAAGTATTTGGGGCCCGCTGGACTCCTGATTGTGAGACTGCTTTTCATGAGATCATATATCAACTTACCCATGCTCCAGTGCTGGCCTATGCCGATCCAAGAAAACCTTCGTCCTGCACACTGATGCTAGCTTGCAAGGGTTGGGGCTGTGTTGTACCAAGAGCATGAGAATGGCCTGAGACCAGTGGCCTTTGCCAGTAGAAGCCTGACCCCATCCGAAAAGAACTATCCTGTACATAAGTTAGAGTTCCTAGCTTTGAAGTGGGCTATTGTTGACCAATTCCATGAGTACTTGTATGGGGCTAAAATACTAGTAAAAACTGACAATAATCCTTTGACCTATGTGCAGACCTCAGCTAAGTTGGATGCCACTGGCCATAGGTGGCTTTCTGCATTATCTACATATGACTATGCTCTCAAATACCGAGCAGGTCTGAACCACATAGATGCTGATGCTCTCTCCCGGAGGCCTGTTCCCCAGAATGATTGGGTCCGATTGGCAGAACCTGACATTCGGGCACTCTACTGGAGATTTGACGGGAGGAACAAATGTCCACGGGCGCATGATGACGCATGGTGGATTGCTTGGGAGCCTCTGAGTGCATACCTGCTGTTTATTGCCACTTTTCTGCAATAGACATTGGTGCACTGCCTCAGCTGGACAATGACAGTATTCGGGGCTCAATCCCACGATCCCATGATCAAAGCAGCTTTAGAAGCCCTCTATGCAGGAAAAGATGTGTCCAAATTACTCTCCACTGATTTGAGAACTGCACTGTTATACAAAGAAGGTCCTAAGTTGAAACTGATCAATAAACTGTTATACAGAGAAACAGTAGACAGAGGGACAAGTAGACAAACAACAACTAGTGCTGCCCACTGCCTTTCGAGACTCAGTACTGAGGTCCTTGCACAACCACATGGGGCACCTTGGTATAGACAGAACACTTGACTTGGTGAGATCCAGATTCTATTGGCCTAAGATGGGGCTGATATGGAGCAACACATTCGAACTTGTAGTAAGCTCTTACAGAGGAAAGCTTTGCCCCAGAGGGCTGCCCCCTTGTTAACATCACCACCAGTGCACCCATGGAGCTGGTCTGTATTGATTTTCTGAGTTTGGAGTCAGATCAAAGAAATATCAGTAATGTGCTGGTGGTCACTGACCATTTCACGAGATATGCCCAAGCTTTCCCCACCAAAGACCAGAAAGCATCCACTGTGGCCAAAGTACTTGTAGAAAACTTTTGTTCACTATGGGGCTCCACAAAGAATCCATTCTGATCAAGGAGAGACTTTGAGAGTCGTCTGATCAAAGAGATGCTTTCTCTGTGGGGAGTCACAGTCCAGAACCACTCCTTACCACCCCAGGGGACCCACAGCCTGAGCGTTTCAACCGCACTTTGCTAGATATGCTAGGCACCCTGCACCCAAAGGACAAGCCTAGATGGAGCCAACAAATTAGCACCCTGGTACATGCTTATAACTGCACAAAAGTGATGCCACTGGATTCTCCCCTACCGCCTGATGTTTGGAAGAAAGCTCAACTACCAGTAGATGTGTGTTTTGGGGTCTCTCCTGATGGGGTTCAAGCTGACAACTATTTACAGTATGTGCAAAGTTAAAGGCCCAGCTAACTCATGCGTACCAACTGGCTCAAACCATGGCTGCCAAAAGAAATCTGGCCAACAAAGAAAGGTATGATAAAGGTGAAAGCACAGGAACTCCAGGAGGAGATCGGTATTGCTAAGAAATCTGGGACTGCATGGCAAGCCAAGATTGCTGACAGATGGCACCATCTCCCTCACATTGTAGTGGGCAAACTAGATGATCTGCCAGTGTACAAAGTAAGGCCTGAGAATAATTCAAAAGATGTAAAACAATGCATAGAAATCATTTACTGCCCATTGGACAAATCTTAATTGAGTCTGAGCCCTAGAAGATGCCCCTCTGGACCAGTGACTAGAGCTGCTGCTAAGAAAAGATCAAGAAAGTCTGCACCTACAGAGCAAAGTTAAAGTGTTCCCTCCACAAGTCCCAGTTGAGCATGACTGTCAGTCCATATCGGAAGAAAGTGAGAGTGACTTTGAATACTATCCTTCTTACGAACTGAGTCAATTGTTTGGGGCAATCCCTAGTCAATACTGGAGACAAAGCTGGGCCTTCTGGACTGTCTAAGCCCCAGCTTCATCCCTGGAGCCAATGCTCCCAGAAAGTGAAGTGCAAAGCATCAGATCAGATGAAATGGGATCATTGTGCATGGTTGAACTGTTTGAGCTTTCAGGGAGAAAATGATGGATTGGGTCAGACTGGTGATACACCAGAACAAGAAGAGTATTTTGAGTGCCCTGACAGTCCACTGCCAGTGTCCAGCTCTCCCTGTGAGCCAAATGTTGTGGACTCAGAAACTGTAACTCCTGGAGCTGAAAGTGCCCCAAGTTCTACTCTCTACCCCCATGGAGACTCCCCTGACAAGTGAGGACAATGCTGAAAATGAGGCTCAGAGTGCAGAGACTATAACAGTTCCCCCTAGAAAGACTGGTCGAGCTGTAAAGCCTGTGGTGCACCTCAGTTATGATTCCCTTGGGAGGACTGTGGATTTGCCTCTCAATGTTGTCCATAAAGGAGTGTATGTGTCCCCGAGCTCATTGCCCAAACTGAGCATCAGTGCTAACTCCAAGTTACTTGTGTTGCCCTCTAAGTATGGTGCCCTTGCCCCATCCAGCCCCAAAGGTAACTGATAGGAAGGCCCCTCTCTTCAGGTTTCATGTACAAGAGGTAATTTGAGTTATGGTACAATGTGTATGTAATACTGTGTAAAGAGTGACGTACTGCAATGTTTCAGAAATGTGTTCTTGGTAAAATGATATATTGACTGATGATTACATATACGAGCCTAATGCAAATGTATATGGTTGCAGTTGAAACTTATGGGGTACTTGCTTGACGTGGACGTCAAGCTTTCCCAAACCAGGAAGGTGTAACCCCCTGCAAATGGGGGTTCCCAAAAGACTTCAGGAGCTTGCTTGAATACTCCAAGCCTGAATGGTGTTTGGCATTTAAGCCATTTATCAGTGAGTGTTTTAGAGCCTCTGGTACTGTCTCTTTAAGAGCTGTCTGCTTGCAGACATAATTAGTTGTGGGGGGACTGTGTGCTTCTCTGAGTACCACTCGAGCTGCTGCCAATTCACTTCATTTTGCAGTCACTAGAGTGCAAAGGGAACCTATCTGAAAGATGTAACTGTTTGCCAGAAATTATTTAGAGTAATAATGAAATTACAGTTTGTCTAACCTGCTTTCTTTGCAGTCAGAACTGTGTCTGCTAGTTCCCCATTCTAGTTTTGAACTGCTGAACTGGACCAATCAGTGTGGGTAAGCTAGCTCTAAAATGGTGCCTTGGACGAATCAGAACTTGGACTCATAATCTGAGCCAGCCACAAGAGGATTGTATGGGCAGTGACTCTGGGAGATGTAGTTTAGACTTCAGTGCCTTTTGGACCAACAGCAGCAGTCTATTGTGGTGACAGCCAATCCAGTCAAGAACTGGGAGGAACTCAAAGGAAGTGCCGGTTTTGTCGGTTGGAGTTTCAGTTGAGCTTTGGCAGTGAAGAAGGAAGGAGCCCTGTGCTTTTTAGTGTGCAGTTTTAGTCAAAAACGTGTGTAAGGCCCAGAGTTCCGGTCTGCAGCTTGTGTAACAGCTTGTTAGGACTGAATCGCTCCTGTGAAAAGAATCAAAGGATCTCTGAAGAGTAGAAACCAGGCTCACCCTGTAGAAGACTGGAGAAATTGCTGAAAATTGCACTCGGTCTGTCAGGAACTGAATCTGCATGTGTTCTCCGGGTATTGTGCAGTAATGCGATCGGGATACAGATGCAGCCTGCCTGGTATAGTGCTTTCTTTTATATGGATGTGTGAAGAGGTTTGTGTACCTCAAGTGAGCCCTGCTGACATTGAAGGACCCTATTATCTTATTTGCAGGTCGTGAGTACTAATTCAGGGTCGCTCCCTGTTGAATTGCCACATTAAATCCAAATGGAATACTGTACTGCTGACTGTTTAATTCTCCTTTCTCTGTGTGAAAGGGCCCCCACCAGCTGCCACGGGTTTGGACCAGCCACTAGGCTGGGTACCCAGGGACAGTAACTGATAGGGATAGCCTGTGCACAGAGCCATAGGTAGATTATTAGAGTGATAAGCTAATTAACCTGATTTCCCCTGTCCTTGTTATATCCCCTAAATAAATCAGAGCTGCTTGTTTCAGCAAAGTTATACTGCCTGAGGTATTTGTCTATGTTAAAGTACTGTACTGTGATTGTTGCACTGTATCTCATTTCACAGGAGGTCCCAGTGCGGAACCAGACCTGGGGGTAAGTGTATACTGTGAAGGTAATTCTGATATATTGTGTGGGCCACTAGTGGGAAGAAAGGGGGGTTGCAGTGTCCCAGAGGGCTGTGACCAAGTTAGTTTAACTATTGCAAACCCTGACCTCTGGGTGGAGGCACCCGCCATTGGATCCAGGCCCCTCAACCTGTTAGAGGCAAATCAGGCAGGGGTAGTAGCCCCTGGGATAGCGCCATCTAGGGGTTACATCCGTATTTTAAATGGGCCTTATGAGGGATAGTGGGTGTATAGCCCTCTTGTTTACTCTAACCTTCCCCCTTTCTACATCCCACCTTATGGGTCTGATTTGGTAGTACCCTGTCTTCCCCTTGGCTCCCCTCTGTTGGGCCTAAGATGGTCCTTTTTATACCTGGTGGGTTAGTGAGAGGGCACCCTCTGCGCTCATTCAAAATATTTGGCTGGCAATCACTTATTCCTGTATTTAGAAGTTGGTTCAGTTCAAAGGTCTGCATGTGGTTGGGTTACTTATTCACTTACTGACAAACTGTTTGTGCTATTGATATATATTTTCTGAATGTTATTCTGGCTTCCTGTTCTGGCAAGCAGCTAAGAGTGGGGTTTTTCCCTCTTCCTCTACTTCCCTAGACCCCCCTTGGATCCCTAAGCCAGATATCCCTCCCTTCCATACCCTGGATCACCTATTAGTGATGTTTCGTCCAAGTCAGGATGGGCTGCTGTTAGCTGTTGACCTATCCCTTACCCCACTTGGGTGTGTGAGCTAGCGTAGCTAGGGGATTCAGCTAGCAGTGACCCCCTTTACGTGGTTACCTTCACACCTTTAGGCTACTCACATTTACAATACTGCAACTTTGTCTGTGTTACAAGAATTTTTTTGTTCTCACCTGACCACATTAGGTGGTTACACCTTCTCATAGCATTCACTACCCCTTATTAAGGGGGGGGGGAGATTGAGGTTCTCTCATCTACCCCCCCTCCCCATAGATAATTGTGACTCCCCTGCCCTTGGGCCTGCTTTGCTAATATATTTTGCCCTGTCAGAGAACTGCAGGGGTATCCATTAGATTTAAGTGAGGGGATAGGGAGTCTCATTATTTGATAGACTTAATCTGTGTTTTTTTTTCTTTCTTCCTTTTACTGTTCTAGCATACTTTCTAAAGTTTGTGTTGTTATTTTTCTTATTCTCAGGACTGCTATATGCATGACACCTAGCATTTATTCTATATTAGAGCAATACCCTCTGCCACTTCACTTGGCTTGCGCAGTCGCATAAGAGCACACACCTCCAGAGTCTGTCAGATACCAGGTAATTGTTGGCCCCAGATAGTCCAATGGCCTGGAGGTAAGTGGAATCTGGTCACTGCCTTGAGGACATCATGTCAGGCAATACAAAGCAGGGGTGGAGGTGCATTTCCTGGAATGTTAAGGGACTTAGTCACCTGGTTAAGTGCACCAAAGTCTTGTAACATCTTCGCTCCTTTGGTGCAGATATTACCCTTCTCTAGGAAATGCACCTCACTGTCAGGACAGTGCAATGGCTCAAAGAATCATGGGTGGGTAAGATCCTGGTGAGGTCTGCCTCTGCTAAGTCCAAGGGAGTAGCTATACTGATCCATAAAGCCTCTCTCTGGGCTGAATAGGCTACCAAGACCAATACCCACGACCGATGGATTGAGACTAGCTTCTTATACCCAGGAGGGAGAGTCATAGTTGTGAATGTATATGGCCCCAATTCAGACTCGGCCAAATTCCTAACTGAAATCAGTCAGGCCCTTGCTTCCCTCTCAGATGGTTACCAAGGCATATCGATCATACATGGGGGTGACTTTAATTTAGTATCAGATAGCTTTCTAGATAAATCCCACCCCACTCCCCAGCCTCACCCTAAGGCCAGAGTGGCCCTACAGGAGTTAACAGAGGAATGGGGGCTAACGGGCCCCTGGAAGAGGGACAATCCCACAGGAAGGCATTACACATTCTTCTCTCCTGTGCATAACACTCACAGCTGCATTGACTACTGGTTGGTGAACCAGGAGGTGGGACAGGCATAAGCAACATCAGAATAGGTAACATACTGATTTTTGATCATGCACCGATTACTTGTACTTACCTTCCATCCTTTCAAGGCTCATCTCCAAAAGGTGGAGATGTAATCCTCTACTTTTCCAGGATAAGGAGTTCTGCTCTGCAATAGTAGAGGAGGTGAAGACTTACTTTCTCATCAGTTCTAAGGAAGAGGTGGCAGCTGGCACTGTCTTGGAGGCATTCAAGGCAGTGCTGTGAAAGTGTATCATTTCCTACATGGCCACAAAAAATAAGGCCCTCAAGGAGGAGATTACTAAGTTACAGATGGGCCTTACTGCCCTGGAGTCAAGGTTCAAGTCCTCCTCCCCTTCACAGGTGGATAATACCATCCTGACCTCGATACTCGAGCTCCAATACCACATTAACATCCTCCTGCAATGTAAGGCAGCGTGGCAGCTTCTTATATCTAAACATAAGTTCTGGGAGGGGGGTGATAAGGGAGGTAAACTGCTTGCCTATCACCTCAGGAAGCAGCAGGCTGCCTCATGGATTTATGCCCTATGGAACTTCACTGGGAAGGTGGTCTCAGATCCCAAGGGTATCAATGAGGTTACGTGACTCTTTTATCAGTCCCTATACCAGTCCATAATTAGCCTGGATGAATTGAGCATGGCAAAGGAGCTAGAAGACTTCTGTAGCTCTGCTCATACTCCTCAACTCTCTCCAGAGCTGTGCCAAAGATTGGATAGCCCCATTACTGAGGATGAACTCCGTGCTTCTCTGTCTCAGCTAGCTAAAGGGAACACGCCTGGGCCAGAAGGTAGAGCTCTACCAGCTATTGCAGTAGGAAATCTCTACACCACTCCTCCAATCCCTCCAGGAAGCTCATGGAAAAGACTCCCTTCCTCCAACTATGAAAGGCGTTAGTCACTCTGCTCTCCAGGCAGTCCTCAGACCCTTTGGATTGTGCCAACGTTCACCCTATCTCACTATTGTCAGTGGACACAAAGATTGTGGCAAAGGTGCTAGTCAACAGACTGGTGGATATCTTTCCTACTCTGATTCACCTATCTCAGGCAGGTTTTTTCCAAAGGGAAATCCAGGGCAGATAATGTGAGGCTGGTGCTCAATCTCAAATGGCTGGCTCTAGAATCTTCTGTGCCCATGGCAGCCTTGGCTGTAGACTTCTCCAAGGCATTTGATTCCGTAGCATGGATTTACTTTCATGGAGACCTAAGTCTATATGGCTTTGGCCCCTACTTTTGGGGGTGGATATCCATTTTGTACAACTCATCCTCAGCCAGGATTTTAACCAATAAAGACATCTCATCTTCCTTCCACCTACAAGGGGGCACTCACCAGGGTTGTCCCTTTCCCCTTGCTCTTTATTGTTGCCCTTTATCCCCTAGCAAGGAAACTCATAGCCTCCATGCACATCTCAGGGATCCAGTCAGGAGGACAATCTTATTTGGTCAACTCTTTTGCTGATGACCTCCTCCTCACCATATCCAACCCTGAGCAATCTCTGGCTAAAGTCCTAGCCATTCTCCAGGACTTTGTGAGGCTGTCAGGATTCCTGGTGAACCAGAGGAAAAAGTCTCTTTCTCCCCGAATATAGCCTGCTCCAAGGACTGCCTGTGGGATATAGATATTTCCTGGGTCCCTCAAGGCTTCTCCTATCTTGGCGTCATTACTACCAGATGGAAAGTTCTGATTTAACCCCTTTACTCACCTCCCTAACAGCTGAGGTTCACTGTTGGTGTAAACTTAACCTTCTCCTAAAAGACATGGTCGAGGCAGTATGGATGTTTCTCCTCCCAAAAGTCTTATAACTTTTTCATAATCTTTCTATCAGTCTCTCCCCTAAGCTGTTTCAAACTCTGGATAAACTAGCCTCCCTCCTGCTCTGGGATGTCAAAACCACTTGCTGGGGTCAATCCCAGCTTTGGGTACATTGGTCTAGAGTGGGCCTTGGACTGCCTTGGTTCCAAGGGTACCAGTTAGCATATAGAGTAGCACAAGCAACTAAATGGTTCACTCTTCTCCCCTCTCATCCCCCATTGTTATTTATTATTTAGTTGTTTAGCCAGGTATAGCACACTAAGCTGGAAGATTTTTTACAGGAGCAACCTGGGAGCACAAGGAGGTTAAGTGACTTGCTCAGGGTCACACAGTATGCAAGTGGAAGCTGTGGGATTCAAACCCAGGTCTCACCTCCCCAGGCAACTCTTATCATGCTGGAAACAGGCAGAGCCTGGTGGAATGCCGTGGTTGCTTCTCATACACCTCGGACAGCCAGAAACCCACTTCTTGAGTTTACTCACCACTAGAATAACTGCTGTATCTCTGTGGACAACAAGACGCTCTCCTGGCCCACATGGGCAAGCAGTGGTATATGGATAATCAGGGACCTTTACGTACTGAACACCAAGGTGCTGATGTCCTTTGAACAACTAAAATCACAGTTTGACTTACTGGCCCAGGACTTCTGGAGGTTTCTCCAAATCCAGAGTGCCATCCGTGCCTTCCAGACTCAGCAGGCCCCTCGATTCTGACCTGGCACTCTGCACTGACAAGGCTGACTATTTTTGAAATACTTTTCTTCTCTGGTGTAAACCAAAGCCTCAAATTTTATAAGAAATAGGATGCCTACTTACATTCACACTTATGCTGTATGCCACCTGCACCATCTGGTAATCCCCCATTTAAGGGCTCCTTTGACCTGTTTCACTATGCCTACTCACAGCTAGCTACTCATGAGGCTAGTTCTCTGCAGCTAGGTGTGAATTAATGATAGAACTGGTCCTTCCACTTTTCCTGGTTTTCTTGGGTAAGTAAAAGGGCCCCTCTTGTACGATATACCCCCTTAGTGGTCAAGGTGGGACTATTTTGGCAGATTAAACTCAGATATACTGAGTGACATTCACTCTTATAAGCAGTCCTTAGTAGAGTTGTATGTTGTATGCTGTTCTACTTAACTAATTTGGACTCCTGATCTGGAGCATGGTGTGTTATAATAAAGGTCTTTTAGGTGTATCACCCCTCTTCTGGGGGGGGATAGAAGTTTATTGACTGTAACAGCTACTGTATGTAACACAATGCTGTCATGTAGTCCTGAGATGTTTCTTGTCAAAAATGGGAAACAATACAAATTTTTTCATGATACAAAAAAAGAAGTTATCTTTCCTGGTATCTAGTGGCAACCCCATCCTCAGATCACTGTCCCCATTAAGAAGTTATCTTTCCCTGGTGTCTAGTGACACCTCCCACCCTCCAATCACCATCCCATAAAGAAGTCATATTTTCCTTGTGTCTAGTGGCACCCACACCATTTAATCGCCATCCTCTTGAAGAAGTTATCTTTCCCTGGTGTCTAGTGACACCCCCACCCTCTGATCACCATCCCCCTGAATAAGTTACTTTCTCTTGTGTCTAGTGGCACCCCCACCCTCTGACTGCCATCCTCATGAAGAAGTTATGTTTTGCTGGTGTCTAGTGGGAACCCCCACCCTCTGATCACTATCACCATAAAGAAATTATCTTTCACTGGTATTTAATGGCACTCCCACCCTCCAATTGTAGTCCCCATGAAGAAATATATTTTCCTGGTGTCTAGTGGCACCCCCCACCCTCTGATCACTGTCCCTGTAAAGAAGTCATTTTTCCCTGGTGTTTAGTGGCACCGTCCATCCTCCAAATGCCATTCCTGTCTTCAATAAAGAAAACCATCCCTTGATGTTTTTTTTTGTTTTGTTTTAAACCTATAAAAAAGTCAATGGTCCCTTGCCAATCTGACCACCCAGCCCCACCTCCTATTTAGCACCCACCAGCCCCCACCCCCAGTACACCCTCATACACATTCACTCACCTGAACATGTCAGAGGGCAAAGATCCACTCTCCAATCAAAGACACATCTTGCTGCTGGAACTGCCAACTGCAATAGCAGATAAGTGCGGTTCTATGTATTTCAATGGGATTTTGAATATTGATGCATAACTTTGTCATTTTGGTATATTTTGACCCAAAATGTTCAACATGGCTTTTCTGGGACTCCACTTTAGGACAAATGGTGGTGAAGGACTTTGCAAATCAAGCCAGAAATGTGATTTCTCAGTCACTTGGCAAAATCACCTTTTGGGCATGATTTGAAAATGTTCACAGCCCTTGATCATGAGGTGGGGTCACAAGAAGGCTGTGCTGAAAATTTTGGGTCAAATATTTAAAATGGCAAATTTACATGTATACATTTAAATTTTACTATGTTTGTTCATAACTTTGGTAATTTTAAATATTTTGACCAAAAATTTTCAAAGTATAGCTATTTTTTACACCACCTCATGAACATCACAACTTTAATATATTAATATCCTGGACAAACTGTGTTTTTGCATCTTTGGTGCAGAATGATGTTTTGGTGATGCAGAATGACGTCTTGGTATGGATTTGAAAATTTTCAGCACTGGGTTCATGCGGTGGGGTAATAAGAAGGATATGCTGACAATTTGGTTGCTGTTTTGCTAGAAAAGGAAGCACCAGGTCCTCCAGGCTCTGAGCATATGCATCTGTGGAGGGATGGGAGGGCAGGGCCCAGAGGGCCCTGCGCTCCCAGAGGCAAATGATGATTCAATTATACTATCTCAAAAAGTAAGGAAATGCATTGTGAAAAACTTTGTTAATGCACCAGTTAGGGTTAAACCAAGAAAAGTAGGGAAATATGGCATTAGGGTTTCCAACCCTAACAACCCCCTACCCTGCAGGTAACAACATGAGAAACTATAATGGTTTGCCTCTGCTACATCTTCACAAATCAGGTGTGGGGTGTGCCTCAGGGTTTTCAGCCCTAACGCTTACTCCATTCTTATGTACTCTACACATCTCAGCTTTGTTAATGATGGAATGTGGTTTGTGTTGTGGTTGACAACCCCAAGGCACACCCCACACTTGATTTGTAAAGATGCAGAACAGGGCAAATCACAATGGTTTCTCCTTTTGCTGCCTGCAGGAATGAATGTAGCAGGCATACTCCAAGCACTCCATGGTGAGCAATTTTATTTAAGGGGGGTAGCAAATAGGCTCTGAACTGCTTCCTTTTTCCATGAAAACTAACAAAGAAAATACTGAACCTTTCTGTAATTTTATTCATAGGAGTCAAAACTAGAAGGACTGGTCACTAATACTGTCTTTGCATCGCAAGGACAATACAATTTTACAGGCTCTGGACTGGTATGTGGGTGTCTTAGGAAACAATTCATGGCATTTGTATTTACCCATGCATGGCAACAACCATTGTCATGAGATACAAAAGTTGTATTTAATGTGCCAAATGAGGCAACAAACATGGTCCTGGTGTACATTTGTATATTGTCTGACTACACCCCGGGGGAGGTGGTAGCTCACCCTAATGGGAGGGTGGCAGTGAGTCCACTTGGTGTGCAGATCTGAAATCCCTTGCTACACCCCTGCCTGCAGGGTGTGGGGGGGGTTAGGGTTGGAAACCCCAATGTCTCTTCTCTGCTTTTGTTGATTTAGCCCTAACTGGTACATTAACAAAGTTTCTTGCAATGAATATCTCTGTCTCTGTCTCTCTCTCTCTCTCTCTCTCTCTATGTATATGTGTGTGTGTGTGTGTATGTGTATATATATATATATATATATACATATATATTCTTTGCCAAAAACTACATTTAATGCATCATTTAGGGTTAAAGCAGAAAAAGTCAGGAAATGAGAACATTAGGGTTGCCCCCTAACCTTCCACCTGCCATCCTCCACAGACTGACAAACAATGGGGTGTGTCATTGAGGTTGTGAGGCCCAAATCTCACCCCTTTCCATGTGTAAGCAGGTGGACATGCTACAGTAAAGAAGAATGGGGTGAGAGTTAGGCCTCACAACTCCAACGACACACCCCATCGTTTGTTAGTCTGTGGAGAATGGTGGGTGGGGGGGCTGGAGGGCAACCCTAATATTCTCATTTCCTTAATTTTCTGCTTTAACCCTAAATGATGCATTAAATATATTTTTTTGCAAAGAATTTCCTTACTTTTTTAGAAAGTGTATTATAACTACCAAAAAAACATGTATTGGTGGGAGTGCCGGGCCTGAACCAAGTTGCCCATATGCATAGCTGGGTCGCTGAAGGTCAGGCGGGGGGGTGAAGGATGATGCATCATGTGGACTGCTCTCCTGCTCCGGGGGGAAGGAAGGCAGCACAACCAGTGCTTGAAGGACCCCTGGCAGATGCCGGGTGTAGTGCAGTAACCAGGTTGTCCAGTCGTTCTGGGGGTGGGGTGGACTCTGGACATCACTGTACGTCCCCACCATCTCAAAGGGAGAAAAGCACCAGCAGTTCAGGATGACACTGCCCTGGTGCCTGCCTCTATGACTATCCACCACTGTTCCACTCCTCCGACTGAATTACAGTCTGCAGTGCAACCACAGGCCCCAAACCCCACCCTGGAGTGGTAAGCAAGGGTAGCAATGTCGGCGATGCTGACACCTTCTTCCGTCATTGACAGGCAGGTCATGGTGTTGTGGCCCACCTAGGGAGGGAGGGAGGGTAAGCCAGTGAGTATCAGTAGATGGTGCATGGCAGCCACAGGAGAATGAGGTAAGGCGACTGAAATGGGTGTTGATGGCAGTGCACCGGTAAAAATAGAATAAATGTGAACAATTTAAATATCTCATGAACCGTTCAACCTACGGGAAAAATTCCACTGCACAGGTACTGTGCAGTTTATAATATTTTTGCAGCAGCATACATCCACAAAAGGTGATGTAAGTCGCCAGCAGCAAAAAGTGTGTATCTCACTTTGTTCATGACATAACGGTGCCACAACACATCGGAGAGACCTCAGTGTAATTCTATGCAGAAAATGACAACTTTGTCATGGAATATGTCTGCAACCAATTAATTCCCCAATAGTTAAACAACATAATTGACAGCAGTAGGGCATCCCTTCAAAACCCTGAAGATTTCATGTAAAAAGCCCAAATCAGCACAATGTAATCTTATAGGGAAATCATCAACTTTGTCAGGAAACATCTCCGCAACCAATTAATTTTACAACACCTAAACAAGCTAATTCACATCTCTAGCATATGCCTTCAAAACCTTGAAAATTTCAAGTAAATAGACCAAACTGTTTAAAGGAGATAGGAAATGATTTACTGTGGCTTGTAAATGTGAAATACATTATAAACAACAAGCAGTGACTTCCCTGTGTCTTTGTCAGTACTGTACATGCTCAAACTGTATATTTACAATGCTGTTCCGTAATGCTGAAACTCAGTTTGGATTGCCAGCCTTTTTTCTTCAAATTGGAGTCAGAGCGTGCCAGGCTGACAACGACTCTCATCACTGACTCCAATTTTAGATCATTGAAACCTGCATGCAGTAATAGTGAGCCGTTTAATCAGCAATTCACAAAAGGCTGAAGCTACACTCCTCCAGAACAGTGAAAAATAATGACAAGGCTCAAAACCACTGTAATCTGTGGTGACCATCCGCTCACTCTGGACTGCCCCCCACACATGCACACACATTGTTGCCCTACCATGTTGCTGTATATGGTGGTAACCCTCTTCAAATCGGGAGCTTAGCCTACCTTCACCCTTTTATTTAATTTGTCCCAGAAGCCTGTCATTCTCGTCTGCTAAAATAGCTTCTGTAGCGGCTGGCAACTTGAGGGGCAGTGGCATAGGTATTGTTACAGGGGAGTTTTAGTGTGCACTGGTGTTGCTAAGCTCTGTGCGAGGTCAGTGGGGGTAGTGATATCAATTAAAACCATAGGACAGTCCCATCTAAAAAGTGACAGATTACTGTTACTCCAGTAAAGGTGTTTTTTTGTTGGGTTAGCTCGACAGCAATGATCCCAGACTGACTCCAGTGACCATTTGCTCAGGATGCACTGATCAGACAGACCCTAAGCTCATACATCATTTCCAAATGGGCAGGTGCTTTAATGTTTGGAACCTGATCATCAGTACCGATATGTATGCAGCCTCCCCTCAAGCGATCATGCACACACCCATTAATGAATAATGTATCCCCGCCCCCCCAACACTGATCCTCAGTGCTTCCCTGTCAACAGTTTGCAGTGGTGGAGGGGGATGACCTACAGAACCAAGAGCCATCTCCTTGAGCTGCTTTCTCACAGCAGATAAAGGATGTGCCCGAGCGAGGATCTTTCTAGTGTGCTCCATGACCATGATGCCGTTCAAGAGACAGCCAGAAGAGCAAAGACACAGGTGGTCGCCAGCCGCTACGTAAGATATTTCAGCTGATGAGAACAACAGGCTTCTGGGATGAATTAATAAAAGGTTGAAGATAGGCTAAGTTCCCAGTTTGAATAGGGTTACCACTATATACAGCAAGATGGTAGGGGCATGGACAAAGAGGAGCGTGGAGACCAGAGATAGATTTTACTAATATTTGGACAGGTCTTTAATTTTTGAGAGAACCAGGCAAGAGTGTGCACATGGGTAGTGGGAGGGTGTCGGCCGAGTGAGCTGTCCATGGTTGTTGAAAAATGATTATTGCTTTGAGGCTGTCAGCTGAAATGTTCTTATTTTTTTGAATTAGAAAGGTGACCAGGCAACAGTCTGTGTGTGTGTGATGGGGGGTAGTCGAGAGTGAATGGGTGGTCACCATATAGATTACAGTTGTTTTGAGCCTTGCCATTATTTTGCATGGTCCTGGAGGAGTGTAGCTTCAGCCTTTTGTGAAGCTGCTGATCAAAAAGCTCCCCTATTCCTGCATTCAGGTTTCAACAGTCTAAAATCAGAGTCAGTGATGAGAGTCGTTTTCAGCTTGGCACTTGCTGACTCCAATTTGAAGAAAAAAGGCTGGCAAACTAAACAGAGGTTCAGCATTATGGAGCAGCATTGTAAATATACAGTTTAAACATGTACAGTACTGACAAAGACACAGGGAAGTCACTGCTTGTTGTTTATAATGTATTTATTTAACATTTACAAGCCACAGTAAATAATTTCATGTCTCCTTTAAAGCAGATAGGAAATGATTCTGTGTTAATTTAACCTGTTAAATCAATTTTTAATATCAATAAATGGCCTTTGCATGTCTTTTTTTTTTGTAAAAAATGTCCAGGAGCACACTTGGATGCTCCTTTCATTTGTAGAACTGCCTACCTCTGACACAGTCTTTTTTTGTATCGGGAGTCAGCAAGTGTCAAGCCTTGACATGCTTACATCACAGACTCCTGATACATAATGCAGTACTCTGTAACTGTAAGTTAGATATTAGACACCATCTAACTAAATGCGAGGTCCCAATTGCAAAAACAATTACACATGTAAAGTGACCGGCTCCCTCCCTCCCTCTCTCGGACAGTCACATTCCAAATCACGGGATTTAAGAATGCATGGGATAGACATAAGGGAATTCTGGAGATCAGACGTAAGGGGCAACATAGAACTGTATACTTTATATTGCACTACCCCCTTCCCTGACACACACACACACACACACACACACACACACACACACATACACACATACACACATGCCACCAGCACAAAACTGAAAAATGCTGACTACCACCACTAAACTACATGTACTGTGTCACTCCTATCTAGGGTTACCACCTTTTAAGATCCCAAAGTGGGACATTTCTTACTGAAACATGTTTTTTCACAGGACAGTATGCAACTACAACAAATGCAACAGTCTTCTATTTAATCAGAACTAAGTGGTGTAGTTTGTTGTTGACATTGTTTCATTTAAATGTATTTTAAAGTAACATAGTTTTCTGCAACATCAGAGGAAAATAATAAAATATTTTTTTCTATTGTAAGATCAAGACTTTTAGCATTTTGTGAAGAGACAGCCACTCAAATCATGTGGAAAACATACTCCTAGCCACACTTGTGGTTTGCACCACACATCACAGAAGATGTATTCCCACTTTACTCCCTCCAGAGCTGCTGTTTGGGTCAGAGTGGATATAGACTCAGTGGGACTCCTTCCCAACTTCAGGTACAAGGATCAAGAATGTGGCAGGGATGGAAGAAGGGAAGGTACAAAGAACTGGAAATTGTGAAGGTTCTATAAGGTAAATTTACTCGTCAGTCTGGCACTTGGTGAATACCCGACATCCACAGCGCAACTCATCGGCACATCAGGGCAGAGCAGAATGATTAAAGTTTGGAGTAAATGTTGTAAAATGCAATGTTCATTCCGTTAAACTCTGGAATGAAAACTACATTTTACAAGTTTACGAAAGCAACAGGACTGAGCAAGCGGACTAGTTCAGAACATCAGACCTTCTTCAGGAAAAAGAAAGGGACCAAACAAAATGGAATGGGGACACTGGTGGTGGCAGGGTGGGTAGGGAAAAATTTCTGGACTTCCTCATTTCATAGGCATCACAGAAGTTCCTAATTATAAATAAATATAGCAAATGCAAAATCAAGTGAACAAACCAGGTGCCTGCGGCTGCTCACCCAGGGCTCCTGGTTTGTTCACTTGATTTTGTTTCTGGTATATTTACTGTATTTGCTTGTTTAAAACTTTGAATTAATTCCCCCTCGAAGTGCTGCCAGCCTGTGTCTTTTCCTGTTTTCTCTCTCACTCTGCAGCCTCCCTTCAGTGTTTATTAATGCTCGCTGGCAAAAATTATATTGCTGGTAGAGGTGCTTTGGGTCTGGGACATTTAAGTTAATTTAATCAGCAGGACTCAGTGCTGGAATCCCCTTCGCTCCTTGTCCATTTTCCAGGAGACTAAAATTATGAGCAATGGGGCCTATGCACTTGTCAAAACTGCGCCCTAAAAGTACATACTTTAAAGTATACCTGCTCTGTGCTTTGAAGGTCTCTCTGAGGGTAAGGGCTTGTCTCCATGGTGGCATTTATTACATGTTCCAATTCTGAGTAAACCCAACAAATCATTTTTGATCACGATCATTGTGGTTAGAAGTAGACCACAAGCTAGCAACTTAAAGTTGCTGACTGACTGGAGGCCTAAAGTTAATCATTTGGGTCCAAATGCAGTTTGCGGCTCAGCAGAAGGGGTGGCGCAAGTCTTGGGTTATGTACTGAATCAGCCACTGTGTTTTATTCTTATGATGGCAGTGCAAACATAAAGCGACACAAAATCATAAATCAATTTACCACATTTCTGTGCTGGGCTACTGATGTATCAATTGCCAAATTCATGCAACGTTTGTCACCTCACCACTATTTCCATCCAGTCTACAAACACCTTAGTACAAGGAGCTTGATGTATTAAGCAGTTCTTACCCCTGGACTTGGAACAACACTCTTTTGTTATGAAAATTGCTGCATCATCTTACCATTTCATGATCGCAACAGCTACCCCCAAAATCCTCCACCGATCTCCATACATGTAATGGAAATGTTCATAATAATTTTAAGTTTTTATTCATACAGGAAAAAAATCTTCATCACTGGTATAGGGTAGGGTCATGCGTGGGTGGGTACAACTCTATCCTCTTGCATTTTAAGCCAGCAATTTCATTACATCCAAAGGGAGCGCCACAGTTTATCATTAACTTTTTTCCCCCTGAACAAATAAAAAAAAAATTTAAGTAATCACAATTATGAGCTTTTCTGTTACCTTTTACCAGTATGGCGATTGGCTGAGGATTGGGGGGTAATTGCCAAATGGTAATAGATGTTAGTTAGGCCTCCTTTTAAAAAAAAAAACAAATCACAATATACATCACAAATAGTCAATAGGTATTTAGTACTTGAATGAACGGGGAACAGTGCCATGCCCAGTCATACGTCCTATGGCTGGTTCACATACTAAATGAGGAGCTGTAAACAAGCTTGCTAGATCCAACAGACTAGGTGCAGAGAAAATACAAAGACAGCGCTATGAATTTTTGTAGCAGAAGGCTTATTCTTCCATGACCTACTGTCAGGCTGGAAAACAAAAACACTGCACCCATTTATAAATGTTTTTTCTACATGCACCATCACTTTAAAACAGCAAGATAGTTTCAGCCTCTTCTGCAGTCAGTTTTTCACATGCTATCTACAAAACTTTGGCTTAAGGTTATGAATATGCACAGAATGAAATAACAGTGCATAGAGAAACCGAATGTAAGACTAACAGCTCTTTTTCTGCTTGTTTGACTAGTCTAACAGTAACAATTATTTTGAGGAAAGCTTTTTGCACCATTACATGAGCAGTGACTCATGCTAAATGTGCTCCCCTGCATCTTTCTCAAAAAATGGCACTTTGATTAATAAATGTATATAAATGAGTGCATCAGCAGTCTACATACAGGCAGCATAGCCTTAAGAGCAAAGTAATCATAGGCATCCTACACTGCTGGACTGACTTATTGTAGAAATTTTAGAGGAAGTTGAGAATAAAACTACTAAAAGTACTGTAAGCTGCTTATTAGTTTCTGCTTGCAAAGCAGTTTTATTAGGTAGTAACATGCATTCATAAAGTCCTTCTTGTTGTGGCATGACACTTGGGGCCAGATATTCAAAAGGGTTGCGCCATGTGCAATAGGGTTGCGCCTGCGCAAGTCCGAAATTGCTCCATTCTGTGATATTCAGCAGGAGGCTGTTGCACCACTGAAAACATGCTGAGCAACAGTGCAATGCAAATGAATGCATGCTGAACTGGAGGGGGAGGAACCATGCATAAACTGCACAGCTCTATATTCAGCCGGGCTGTGCAGAGTCGTGCAGACGCAACCCCCAACCTGTGCCTGCACAACTTTGAGCCAAAAAAAAAAGGATCAAGTCGAGAGCCACCCACAGGTGAGCGGCCGCATTGCAGGGCACAACACAGCAGCTGCCACCTGTGGCTGGCCCTCAACCTCCTGTGCCCCCCGCCCAGCCCGATCATGGGCAAAAGTGTAAAATCACCCCACCCCCACTGGCCCGATCGCGGCATAGCTTTAATTCCCCCCCCCACCAGCCTGATCGATCGCGGGCAGCAATGTGTCTCCCTCCCCCAACACATCCCAGGTGGTCCAGTGGACCGCTAAGCCCGATCGCGGGCAGCAAATGTACAAACATAACCCCCCCTCCCAAATATATCCCTGGTGGTCCAGTGGACTGATAAGTGGTGGAGTGCCGGCGATTGGGCCGGTGGGGGGAATGGGGGGGATGTTTTACTCTTTTGCCCGCTATTTGGCTGCAGGGGGCATCGGTCCCTGATGGCTGCTGCCTGGCAGGGCATCAGGCGCAAGTCCTCGGGGATCGGCGCACCTGCATGCTAATGGGGCCATAATCAGATGCAAATGGCCCCCCCCTGCACCTTGCATGAATTATGGCCCCATTTGCATGTCACCTTTTGAATATCAGAAATTTGCACATGGCGCAATGGTACTTGAGCCACCACAAGTTGACTTCACCACTCTGACCACTTGCAGTGGCGCAAGTTCCACTGCGCCATGCACAGTGGCTGTGGCTGGGGGGTGAAATTCAAAGGAGTTGCTCAAGGGTGCAACTCCTTTGAATATCGCTCTGGCCACAACCCTGCGCAACTATTTTGTGCAGCGCAAGTGCTTGCTCCACAAAATAGCCCAGTTTGAATATCTGGCCCTTGATCTTTAACATTTCTTAATGCCTATGCAATAACGATCCATTTCAGCTATTAGTAAGGCTGTGTTAATTTGTTTGAGTGCCACATCTTTCATATGTCCTATGGCTGGTTCATGTACTAAATAACGAGCTGTAAACAAGCTTGCTAGATCCAACAGACTAAATGTGTGTTTAATGCTGAGAATGTCCAGTGGCATACTGTGTGATTCAGTTTGCCCAGTACTTTGAGAGAGCCTCTAAAAACCCACAGATGTGACTACTGGCTCGACCCTGGAGTACAATGAATATGGTAACTTTGTTGCTGCGATTTTACTAGGTACATGACAGAAGCTGATGATGTTGTTCAGGAAGGTTGCTTGACAAACAAACTGCTCGGTTTTTATGGACTGAGGGCTGTTTACAGCACGCTCTGGCTGTAAATGGAACAATTGAGGTGTGGGGAAAATACAAAGACAGCACAATGAATTTTTGCAGCAGAAGGCTTATTTTTCAATGAGTTAATGTCAGTCTGGAAAACAAAAACACTGCACCCATTTATAAATATTGTTTCTGCATACACCATCACTTTAAAACAGCAGGACAGTTTCAACCTCTTCTGTAGGATGTTTCAGTCTTTCACGTGATATCTACAAAATTTTGGCTTAAGGTTATGAATATGCACAGAACGAAATAATAGTGCATACAGAAACCGAATGTATGACTAACAGCTTTTTTTCTGCTTGTTTGACTAGTCTAACAGTAACAATTATTTTCAGGAACGCTTTTTGCACCATTACATGAGCAGTGACTAATGCTAAATGTGCTCCCCTGCATCTTTCCCAAAAATGGCACTTTGATTAATAAATGTATATAAATGAGTGCACCAGCAGTCTACATACAAGCAGCATAGCCTTAAGAGCAAAGTAATCATAGGCATCATACCCTGCTGGACTGACATATTGTAGAAATTTTAGAGGAAGTTGAGAATAAAACTACTTAAAGTACTGTAAGCTGCTTATTAGTTACCGCTTGCAAAGCAGTTTTATTAAGGAGTAATATGTTTTTATAAAGTCCTTCTTGTCATGGCATAACACTTGATCTTTAACATTTCTTACTATCTATGCAATAGTGATCCGTTTCAGCTATTGGTAAGGCTGTGTTAATTTGTTTGACTGCCGCATCTTTCATACATCCTATGGCTGGTTCACGTACTAAATAAAGAGCTGTAAACAAGCTTGCTAGATCCTACAGACTAGATGTGTGTTTGATGCTTAGAATGTCCAGTGGCATACTATGTGATTCAGTTTACCCAGTACTTTGAGAGAGCTTCTAAAAACATACAGATGTGACAACTGGCTCGTATGCTGTTATGCAAGACTAACATTAATATATAACAAATAAATATTCTTAATAAATAAATATTCTATGTATCTTTTCTCATAATATATATATGTATATATATATATATATATACATATATATATATATATAAACTTTAAAAAGTTAAAATCTAGAATGTTGTTTAGTGTGGTATGTTGTGGAGCAAAGCAGCAGTGCGTCCTTCAAGAGTTATTTAATTCTTTGACCGTGAGGCTGCAAATTAATCGTTTGCGACTGTGGCCAAAGATTTTTCATGCTCACTGCCAAATATCGTTAGTGAGCAGTGGCCGAAGTTTGGAAAAGAGCAACATGCTATTTTTTGACAAAACTAAAATAAACTAGAGCCATGGGTCGATAAAGGGAAGCCCCCTAATCTAAATCCATGCCACAATTATTTCACAAGTCACCCGTGGGGTGAAACATTTACTTTTTTTCCAAACCTCAAACTGAAAACAAGATGGCAGCCATCAGGATCAATATATGTCTCATGATCAAAGCTTCTTGGATCGCAAGTTTGTAGATTCTTTGTTCGTGATGGCCAAAACCCCATTCTTCTTTCGCAAAATAATCATATAAATTTTCCCATAGACTTATAATGGGAGCTGAAAAGTTTAATAACTTTTGAGTGGATTAATATTTGTTCACCAAACAAAAAGTGGCATGTTCCTTGATCCAAACTCTTTCTACGTGCCAAGTATCAGACTGGCAGATGACACGATGGCTGCATAGCACCACGGACAAAATCCAAAAACTGAACACACAGAACTGGCGAAAAGTGCATTATTCAGCATTTTGGTGCACAAAAACCATAAGTGCGACTGAAACGGAACTTGGCAAATCAAGAGACCAACCATGTCCCACTATACATACCAAATTTCATGCAAATTTGTTGAACGGGTCCAAAGTTATTAATGTGCAAAATTTCAAATTTAACATAGAAATGCCTCCATAACCAAAAATATAGGGGTGCAACCGTGCCCCTATAAGTAATAGATAATCCACTCTAGGGCATGTTGTCATGCTCTGATATATGCATGCCTTGGTGTGCATTCAATCACCCAAGGTGTGTGTATATCAGAGTGCGACCCCACACCCTAGAGTGGCTTATCGATTTTATAAAATGGACATAAAAAATTTAGGGGGAGAGCAAAAAAGTAGTCCCTGTCTAGCATGACTATATGAGTTGCTGCCAAAAGTTTAAAGTAAGACTGTGTTGAAGAATTAAAAAAACATTTATTTTTTTATTTGTTTGTTTTAGTGTTCTAAGAAAAAAGTCATAATCTTTACAGTGAGGAGAACGAGTGGAAAACACTTTCACCTTTATCAGTGACATGTACCGTGACTGAACGTGATCAATAATGATAAGTAATATGCAGGCAGACACTGAAAGTAAGTCCCTCGTTGTTAAAAAAAAATTAACTGTATTTTATGTTATTTTGATTTAGAACCCACAAATAAAAAGCAACCGTCTGAAGCAAGTGGAGAGCTAGCACAGAGCGAGGGTGTCGGCAGCTTCAGAAAGGTAAAGCAAGGCAGAGTGAGTGTTGGTTTTAGTGCATTTTCGGCCGCAAGTTCTGCCAATCTGTGGTGGAAGACTTCTTAAAAGTGCACACATTTTAAAATAAAATATCTCTTAAAGGGTTTGGTCTTTTAACATGAGATTTGGAGGGTGTTGAGTGGATGTCGTGGAGATGTGAATTGTGCTGTTTACATGTTGGGAAAGTAATTCAATGTGGAGATATTGTGTGACGCAAGTTACTTTTGCGCATAGCGTTATGTATGGTGTTAGTGGCTTGAAATGTATTGTGTAGGTAGCCCTAGTGGTATATAGGTGTCTTTCAGTGGTTTGGTTCACATCGGCCTTTGTGCCACTATCTTGGAAATGAAGCAAGATACAGACTTTTCACTACTGTTGGCTCAGATAACCTTTGTGTTGTTATTTTGGAAACAAAGCGAGATACAAACTTTTCACTACTGTTGGATCACATCACCTTTGTGCTGTTGTGTCGGAAATTAAGCGAGATACAGACTTTTTGCTACTGTGACTCACATCACCTTTGTGCCATTATCTCAGAAACGAAGTGAGATACAGACTTTTCACTACTTAAGCAATAAGGTATGACCAGGGGTTAGATTAACAGTCTGTTAATCACCCCCAAGGGTGTAATGTGGCACAAGGCGCAGCCGAGTGCCATATTGCCTAAAGTGATTAACTGACTATTAATCAACTCCTAGGAAAGTGCTATTGCTAATATAAAAATGTTTTCCAAAAGAAAAGTGTTAAAAGTATCCTTTATGAATGTTTTCCTCATTTGAGAGAGATTTTTGATAAAATAGTTCTTCCACCAGCAGTTTAAGAATGCTGGTTCAAAATCAGAATGCATCATTCTACACATTCAGCTGAGCTAGAGGATGGAATGCTGACAGGAAGGATCCATGTGCCATGGTGATCAGGCTGTACATGGCAGTATAACATGGATTAATGTAAGGCTGTTGGAATCCTAACAGCCAATCAGATTGCAGCATTTCTGAGAGCCTTTTTATAATGTTGGATCACATCGCCTTTGTGCCATTACCTTGGAAATGAAGTGAGATACAGATCTTTTGGTACTGTTGGATCACATCCCCTTTGTGCCATTATCTCAGAAACTAAGCAAGATACAGACTTTTTGCTACTGTTGCCTTACATAAGCTTGCTATTACCATTTCCGTTTGCGTTTCTGTTTGTGTTTTCCTCACCATTTGTGTTATGGTTTGCACTTGCATTTCTGTTACCATGTGTGTTTCTATTTATGTTTGTGTCACTGTTACTATGACTGTTAGCTTTTGCTGTTACAGTACCATTACCATTACCATTGAGTTTCGCATTTTCATTTGCGTCACTGTTATCATTACTGTTTGCAATAACAGTTGCATTACCACTAGTGTTTGCATTTCCATTTGCATTACCATAACAGTTATTGCTTGTGTTTGCATTAACACTTAAGTTGCTGTAACAGTTACCATTAGCATTTGCATTTCACTCAGTGTTACCATTACTGTTAGTGTTGCTCCCACCACCACATTCCATTCATTATTTATATTGCACATTCTCAAAAAGAAGGGAAATTCAAGGCAAAAACTCTGTTTAATGCATCAGTTGGGGTTGTTCCACAGTGACAAAAGTGAAGAAATTAGGTGTTATGGTTAACACCCCCTGCCCCTCATGCCCACCCTGCCCCCACCAATAGGCATTGGGGTGTGCGTTGGGGTTATCAGGCCTAACTCTCACCCCATTTTCCTCATCTGCACCACTTCAGCTTCCTTATACATGGAATGGAGTGAGAGTTATGGCCGATGACCCCAATGCACACTCTGATGCCTATTGGTGGGGGCAGAGTGGATGTGGAGGGCAAGGGGTGGTAACCCTAATACCTAATTGCCTAGCTTTGTTGCTGTGGAACAAGCCTAACTGATGCATTAAACAGAGTTTTTTCTAATATATATATATATATATATATATATATATATATATATATATATATAAGCTGCTCATTAATGGGTGGTCGTTAATCTTAATGAGTAGTTCATCAATATTAATGAGCAGGCCACTGATATTCATAAGTAGCTAATTAATATTTTTGAGCAGCTTTTTCTGATGTATATATTTAGTCCCACAGCAGTCTTTGGAGTTCTTCAATTAAATGACAGTCTTAGTGTTCATGAGGGGAGGTCCCAAAAAGCCCATGTTGAAGATTTGGTGAAAAAAATGTAAAAAATGTCCATGCTACAAGCTCGCATTGTGCAGTTTCTATGCATACTCGTAACTTTACCAATTTTTAATATTTTCTCTTCAAATTTTCAACATTGCCATTTCTTCACATTTCATCATGAACAGTACAGCTATCATTTCTCACATCCTGCCTGGAATGTTTTTTTCACTTCTGCCACAGAATGGCACGTCGCTGTGCAAAATCAACTTTTGGGATGGATTAACAAACTCACACTGCCAGTGTTAATGGAGGGATTTCCCAAAAAACTCATGTTGAAAATCTATTTAAAAAAATTCTCAAAAATTGCCACATTATGAGTGTGCATTGTGCAGTTTTTACGCATGCTCGTAACCGCCAATTTTTTAAATTTTCCATCTTGGTTTTCAACTTTACCCTCTTCCACACTTCCTCATGAACAGAATAAAGCTGTCATTTTTCACATGCAGCTCAAAACATGATTTTACACGTGTTGCACAGAATGGCACATTCGCTGTGTGAACTCAACTTTCAGGACAGATTAACTAAATGACAGTGACATTGTTCATGAGGTGGGGTCCCCAAAATGCAACGTTGAAAACTGGGTGGAAAAAATCCTAAAAATTCTCAAGTTACATGCGTCCATTGAATTGTTGCACCCATGGTGCCTTTCAGCATCCGTCTCTCAAAAACGATGTGAGATTTTGATTTTGTCCATTCATGATTCATGGAGCTCTCACTGTCATGATTACAGCAAAACTTGAATTTTTTTCCTACCTGCTACGGTTCCTGAGATAATGTCAAATTAGTGTTACAAGGGTTCCTTGTCCCATAGGGCTACTGTATGGCTTTGCAGCTATGCATAAGTGGGACCACAGGGCCCAGAGGGAACGTGCTCCCACAGATACATATTGTTGTGCAGAAACAAGTAGCTTGTTGGAGACTCACGCTTCCACCAACACAAGCTATATACTAGTTATATAGCACTTTTTCAAAACTTAAAGAAATTCATTGCTAAAAACTTTGTTTAATGCATCAGTTAGGGTAAAGCAACAAAAGTGGGGAAATGAGACATTAGGGTTGAGTTCCTAACCCCCCCACCTGTAAACAAGCTTTCAGCTTAGTGTGTCTCACCTGGTTAAACAATTGGAAAAAAAATATAGATATATATATATTATAGTAACATGGTAGTCCCACTATAGTTAGGGTTGATTACCCCAATTAAGGTTAAATCTGACATTTGGCAGCTTAATAACTTTGCCACCATATGTTGGATTGGCCTAAAATTTGGCATGCGCAGTCTGGCATCATAGTTTTCTGGATCTGGCAAGTTTTGTTATGGTTGGATGTATACTTGAGGAGCTACAGAGCACCAAAAAACACAAATTATGGGCTTTTGCACATTTCTTTGCTCAGGCCTACAGGTCAAATGATTTGCATGATCGGTCCAAAATCTTCAAGGAACATGCAGCCAGGGTCCCCATTGTGTCTTTTAAAGATTTTGTGAAAAAATATTAAATGGTTCAAAAGTTATTCAAGAAACTGTTCCCATTATAGTCTATGGAAAAAGTTAAAATATTCAAAAGTGTCGCAAATGCAGTTCTTACTGTCGCAAATTACCCTTTTACTTTTGCATATCGGCCATCTTGTTTTTAGTTGGTGGTCAGAGAAATGCTTTGTGTTTAAATTTGGGACATTCTAGGGACATAATTCTTGTTGTGTTCACCTAGTCAAGCCCTGAGGATGCTAGCCATGTCTTTTTTTTGGGGGGTAAAACACCCCAGAAATAAGTTTTTTAAATTTTTGTAAACAGTAGTGTCACAAAGTACTTTTAAATATGCAACACTTTTGTGTTTTAATTTGCAAAAGTGTTGTGATTTGCGAAAGTACTTTGAGACACTATGCCCAAAACAATAGGGAATCTTTGCCACCCTGCTGCAAAAGAATGGTTTGTTCTTTTGGGCTGAAAATTTGGAGGGAAGAAAGCCAAGATCCCACAGATGTGCCTTTTCATGGTTTGGTGAAAAAATATCACTGGGCTGCAATGTTACAGCACTCTAAAGTTGATGATATTTCCCATAGGATAGCATTACGGCATCCTCTGTGCCTTTCAGGGTCTGTATCTCTAAAATGGTTCAAGATACAGACTTTTTGTCTGAAAAATTGTTAGTCCCCCACTAGGGGGCTAAGTGCAAAACGTGCCTGGAAAGTCATAAAGAATATGAGGTTTTCATTTTTTTCCACGTCTTACGGTTCCTGAGATATATGCAATTTAGTATTCCAAGTGATCATTTTCTGGTATGAGGGCAATTATTATGGCCACTTTTTTTCTATTCACTGTGCTTCTGAATGTACCATTTTGGGTCAAAAAGCATGTGTCTTTGTGTTACTGTTACTGTTACCATTTGTGTTTACGTTTCCGCTTGCGCTTCCATTACCATTTGCGTTACCATTAACATTTGCATCAACGTGTGTGTTACCATTTGTGTTTGTACTTGCGTTTGCATTACCGTTTGCATTACTGTTTTCTTTTGTATCACCCTGTTTGTTACCATTGGTGTTTGCGTAACCATTACCATTTGCGTTTGCACTTGCATAACTGTAACTGTTTGCATTTGCATTATCATTTGTGTCTTTGTTTCTGTTACTGTTACCATTAGCATTTGCGCTTGCATTTACGTTACCATTTGCAATACCGTCATTGCATCACTGTTAGCATTACCGTTTGTGTTTGTACTTGTGTTTCCATTGCCGTTTGCATTTTCATTTGCATCACCATTACTGTTATCGTTAGCGTTTTTGTTTATGTTACCTTTGCTGTTTCCGTTTGCTTTTATGCAACGGTTTGTGTTTCTGTTTCCATTTATATCACTGTTAGCGTTACCATTAACATTTACGTTAACATTATCATTTGCATTTGGATTTCTGTCACTGTTACCATTAGCGTTTGTTCCTGCGTTTCTGTTTCTGTTTGCGTTACCGTTTCCTTTTACGTCACTGTTACCATTAGCATTACTGTTGTTGTTTACATTTGTACTCACATTTTCATTGTTGTTTCCGTTTGTGTTAACGTTTGCATCACCATTATTGTTATCGTTAGCATAGCTAACTAGCCTGCTAGCATGCTAGCCTTGCTTGTAGAGCAGAAAGCAGCTAACTAAAAAAGCTAAATTTTCTTATTAATTTAATACTTATATCTCAGCAGGAGTCAGTGTCTGTTGAGAGTAAGTAGACAGATACTTTATTAGAAGTAGAAGGGGTCTTATTTAGGGTTAAAAAAAGAAAGAAAAGAAAGTCAGTGTGTGTGTTCTGTGCTGGGAAGGGTATTGTATCAGCTGACTTTGCTAAACCAGTAGGAGGAAAGAGAGCTTAATTGGGGGTATGGCTTAGACACTATAAAAGCAGGTGACTCAAATTATAACTTCCTGTTGCTAGCCTTGCTTGTAGAGCAGAAAGCAGCTAACTAAAAAAGCTACATTTTCTTACTAATTTAAAACTTATATCTCAGCAGGATTCAGTGTCTGTTGAGATTAAGTAGACAGATACTTTATTAGAAGTAGAAGGGGTCTGACATTGAGCAAGGAAGAAGGAGGCTACTAAAGAAGATAGGAAGTTGCTGTCCCAGAACAGGAAGGGTGAGAGTTGTAAGGAGAGGAGAGAGTAAGCATACAGAGAAACAGGAGAGGGACACAAAATAAGACATGATAGAAGTGGTGCAGTGCAATGGCTATGGGGCAGCAGTGTTCGGGAGACATTCTGGAGGCTGCGATGCTGCCCTGTTGCAGGCACCTCTCTGGTCTGAGAGGGAGGTTGCCCGTCTCCAGGCTGACCTGGCTAGGTTTGTGAAACCTCCTCCCACCAGGGACCACCAGGGCCAATGCCACTACCTCAGAGGTTGCCAAGAAAAGGGAGAGGCTGGACCAGGGTGGGCTCAGGGAGGAGAGGTGGTGGAACAGAGTTGCATCCCTCCAGCTGTACCTCTCCACAATTCATTCACTCTTCTGGTGGATAGTGGTTCCTCTATGGAGGCACCTGTAGTGGAGACCAAGGAGGATGCTGGGAACCTTCACAAAGGAGACCCACAGGAGGGTGGCATGGGACCCCACAGGGGAAGGAAACAACTCCTGGTGGGGGACTCAATCATTAGGGAGTAGAAATGGGGGAGGAAGGGGAGAGGGAGGTAAGGTGCCTTCCTGGCGCCACAGCTTGGAGGGACAGGAAGTGAATCCTCAGGATTGTGGGAGGAGCTGCAAGAGGGAGGGAGCTGGATGTCATTGTCCACTTAGGGACAAATGACCTGGCTAGGAATGGGATCACAGCAGTACAAGAGGAGTTTGTAGAGTTGGGGAGGGGCCTTAGACAAGTAGCACATACGGCAACCTTCTCAGAGGTGCTGCCTGTCTATGGAAAGGGTGATGCTAGGGCACTCCTCACCAGGGAATTCAATGAGTGGTTGAAAAACTGATGTGGAGCTCAAGGTTTTGGCTTCATTGGGGACTGGGGAGCCACCTGGAGGGATGCAGACCTATACTGGTGTGATGGTCTGCATCTGTCCAGAGGAGAACCAGGATCCTAGGTGAGAGGTTAAAATGCTTTACTGGCAAGCATTTAAACTAGCCAAGGGAGGAGGCACTAAAAAGGAGCAGGGAAATCCCAGCCTCCCCCCACAAAACATGGTAATTAGTGAGGTAAACACCAAGGTAGAGAAGTTATTAAGGAGCAGGACAGAGGTAAATGTAAAAAGAGGCAAAGGCAGTAAGAACAGGAATGGGGCTAAAGGAGTAAGGCTATCAAAAAGTGGAGGGTGAGTACCAATGCCCATAGTCTGTGTAACAAGCGCCCTGAACTAGTGGCCTTGATGGAAGAGGGTTACCTGGATATTGTGGCAGTCACAGAAACATGGTACACAGAGAACCATGACTGGGATGTCAACATACCAGGATACACAATCTACAGGAGGGACAGGGAGGGTAAAAGGGGAGGAGGAGTAGCTCTCTATGTAAAGGAAGGGATCAAAGCAAAAGAACTAAAGAGTAAACAGGGAGCAGATGAGGCACTCTGGGTCACCCTGGAGACAGGAAATGGCACCACAATCCACACGGGGGTTGTATACAGACCCCCATCTCAGGGGAGGGAATGGACAATGAAATGATAAAAGACTTCCTTAGAATGGCAGAAAAAGGGGAGATATTGTTGATGGGAGACCTGAATATGCCAGATGTTAACTGGAGCACCTTTGCAGCAGGCACATCCAAGAGCAGGGTCATTCTTGATGCCCTATGGGGGCATGCCTCAGACAGCTAGTATTGGAACCCACTCGGGAGGGAGCAATCTTAGACTTGGTACTCTCAAATGGGGATGGAGAAAGAATCTCAGATTTAGAGGTGGGTAGCCATCTGGGAACAAACGACCACCAAACAGTGTGGTTCACAATAAACACAGCTATACAATCAAGCCATACAAAAGCAAGAGTATTGGACTTTAGGAGGGCTGACTTTGGGAAAATGAGAGAGTGCCTTAGAAAAGCACAAGCAAACAGGCAAGAAGGAGGGGTGGAGGAACAATGGGGAGTAATCAAAACAGCCATCACAGAGGCAACAAGCCTTTGTGTAAAGCAAATCAGTAAAACACAATGAAGGAAAAAACACTATGGTTCTCAAAAGAGGTGGCAGGGAAGGTTAAGGAGAAAAGGATAGCATTCAGGAAATATAAGGAAACACAGAAGGAGCAGGACAGAGAACTTTAACAGTTAAAGCAGAAAGAGGCTGGAAAGGCAGTCAGAATAGCAAAGGCCCAAACCGAGGAAAGGATAGCCAATTCTGTTAAGAAGGGTTATAATACCTTTTATAGGTACATTAGGGAGCGAAGAAAGACCAAAGGAGGGATACTGAGGCTTAATAAAGGGGAAGGAATGTGGGTAGAAGGGGACAGTGAAAAAGCAGGGATACTGAATGAATATTTCTGCTCACTATTCACAAAGGAAGAGGAGGGGAGGTACCTAAACCAAACAAGAGAAACACTCTGAAGATGAGGGGTCGATACCAGTCCATTTACAGAAGAAAGGGTTCTGAAAGAACTAATAAAATTGAAGGTGGACAAAGCAATGGGGCCTGATGGGATTCACCAAGAATTCTAAAAGAACTAAGGGTAGAACTAGTGACACCACTGACTACTCTTTTAACAAATCATGGGAGGATGGGTTGGTACCTGAGGACTGGAGGAGGCAGGTGTGATTCCTCTTCACAACAGTGGGAGCAGGACAGAGGCAGGAAACTACAGACCAGTTAGTTTGACCTCAGTGGTAGGAAAATGATGGAATCACTTCTGAAGGAAAGGATATTGAGTACCTAGAGGCCAGTGGGGCTGGGACCCAAGGCAGCATGGATTCATGATGGGAAGGTCGTGTCAGATGAATCTAATAGATTTCTTTGACTGGGTGACCAAAGTAGTAGACCAGGGAGGGGCTGTGGACATGGCCTACCTAGATTTTAGCAAGGCATTTGATACAGTCCCACACAAAAGATTAATACACAAGTTAGCCAGCCTTGGAGTGGGCCCCAAGGTGGTAGCCTGGATAAAAAATTGGCTAGACAACAGGACACAAAGGGTAGTAGTAAATGGAGTGCACAGTGAAGAAAGGAGGGTTACTAGCGGGGTACCGCAGGGTTCAGTACTGGGACGGTCCTTTTTAATGTCTTTATAAGTGACATTGCAGAGGAACTGGAAGGAAAAGTATGTCTCTTTGAAGACGACACAAAGATCTGCAACAGGGTTGATACACAAGATGGAGTGGAAAGGATGAGAAGGGACTTGGCAAGGTTGGAGGAATGGTCAAATGTATGGCAGCTCAGATTCGATGCAAAGAAGTGCAAGGTATTGCACATGGGAAACAAAACCAGGGGAAGAGTACACAATGGGGTGAGATACTGACAACAGTAAAAATGGAAAGGGACCTGGGGGTAATTATATCAGATGACATAAAGGTGGGCATGCAATGTGAGAAGGCAGTAAGGAAGGCTGGGGGATACTGGATGCATAGGAAGAGGCATCAATAGTAGAAAACAGGAAGTTGTTATCCTCTGTACAGACAGTTAGTGAGACCCCATCTGGAGTACTGTGTGCAGTTCTGGAGACCCCATCTCGGCAAGACATAGACAGAGTGGAGGCTGTCAGAGGAGGCACCAAAATGGTGCAGGGTCTGCACAGAAGACATCTGAAGAAAGACTAAAGGAGCTTAATATGTATACCCTTGAGGAAAGAAGGAGAGGGACATGATAGAAACTTTCAAGTACCTCAAGGAATCAACAAAGTCCAAGAGGTAGCATCTTTCAGAAAAGAGATGTGCAAGAACAAGGGGCACAATTTGAAGATAGAGGGGGGATGGCTCAGAGGTAATGTGAGGAAGTATTTTTTCACAGAGAGGGTTGTGGATGCATGGAACAGCCTTCCTGAGGAGGTCATGGAGTCAAGAACAGTGGGGGAATTCAAGAATGCATGGGACAGACATAAGGCAGTCCTAGTGGGGGGTAGGAGGAAGTAAGCTGTTGGTTAACTAGGATCTGCAGCTTATCTGTTAGGTAGGAAAATGGGCAGACTAGGTGGGCCAAGCGGTCCTTATCTGCCATCAAATTCTGTTTCTATGTTTCTATATCTGTTTATGTTACCATTACCATTACTGTTAACATTTGCATTTATGCTTGCATTTATGTAGTCGTTTGTGTTTGCGTTTTCATTTGCATCACTGTTAGCATTACCATTAGTGTTTGCATTTATGGTACCATTACCATTTGCGTTTACTTTTGCTCTTGCGTTTACGTCACCATTAATGTTTGTCTTACTGTTTACACTGGTGTCATCATTACTGTTTGCGTTTGAGTTTCCACTTGCATTGCAGTTTGTGTTTGCTCTTCCATTATAATTAATGTTTGCTTTTTCATTCCATTTGCACTTAAGTTTCTGCTCGCGTTTCTCTTACCATTTGCATTATTGTTTCTGTTTGCGTTACTGTTAGCGTTACTGTTTGTGTTTGCACTTAAATGTCACATTCTTTGTGTGATTATAACTTTACAACTGTTAAACGGATTTGTGTGACATTTGCAATACTTGGTCTACTATGTTACTTCAGTGCATTTACCAATTTTCATTTGACATCTGCATAAATTTTTTGCACAATGAAGCACCAAAAATTTATTTTTCGGCACTCGTACATAGTTTTATGCTCCTGCTGCTCTGCGACCATTGGAGAGATTTGGATAAGATTTGATATACATAGAGTGGAATGGTACATCTATTTATTTACTAATTTCTATTTCACTGGTACATACAGTTTTTGCAAAGTAAAGTGCAAAAAATACAGTTTTTGCTATTTTTTTGCACTTGCTTGCGTGACACAGAGTGGCCACTTTGTAGTTTATTGGTCTGAAACTTGGCCCGTAGAAAGCCATTTGTTCAAGGAACATGCCAGTGTTTGTTTGGTGAAAACATGTTGTTCTGATCCAGAGTTATTGCCATTTGAAGCTGGCACCCCTCACAGTTAAATATTTTTCATCCACCAGGTCCGGCATTTTAGCTCATTTTTGGCAGCGAGTTCCGCCATTTTGTGGTGGAAGACTTCTTAAAGGCGAACACACTTTAAAATTGAATATCTATTGAATGGTTTGGTCTTTTAACATGAGATTTGTAGGGTGTTGAGTGGATGTCCAGGAGATATGAATTATGCTGTTTACATGTTGGGAAAATAATTTACTGCGGAGATACTGTGTGATGCAGGTAATGTTTTGTGCATAGCGTTATGCATGGTGCTAGTGACTTGAAATGTATTGCGTAGGTAGCCCTAGTGGTAAGTAGGTGTCTTTCAGTGGTTTGGTTCACATCAGCCTTTGTGCTGTTTTCTCAGAAACGAAGCAAGATACAGACCTTTTGCTGCTGTTGACTCACATCGCCTTTGTGCCGTTGTCTAGGAAATGAAACGAGATACAGACTTTTTGCTACTGTTGGATCACATCACTTTTGTGCCGTTACCGCGGAAACAAAGCAAGACACAGGGTGTTTTTCTACTGTTGGATCACATTACCTTTGTGCCATTATCTCGGAAATGAGGCGAGATACAGACTTTTTGCTATTATTGCCTTACATCAGCTTGCTGTTACTGTTTCCATTTGTGTTTCTGTTTGTGTTTCCATCACCATTTGTGTTATGGTTTTCACTTGTGTTTCTGTTACTATTTGTGTTTCTATTTACATTTGCATCACTGTTACTATGACTGTTAGCATTTGTGGTTACATTACCATTACCATTGCCATTGAGTTTTGCATTTTCATTTGCATCACTGTTACTGTTACCATTTGCTTTTGTGAAAACAGTTGCATTACCACTTGCATTAGCTTTTGGATTTGCGTTACTGTAACAGTTACCACTTGCATTTGCATTAACATTTATGTTGCTGTAACAGTTACCATTAGCATTTGCGTTTCACTTACTATTACCATTACTGTTAGCATTACCATTACTGTCATGGCTGTAATGCAGATATTGGCAGGATGGTGGGAGCATGGATCCCGAAGGGCCCTGCACTCCCACTACCACATTCCATTTACTATTTATATTGTATATTCTCAAAAAGAAGGAAAATTCATGGCAAAAAAAAAAAGTTTAATTCATCAGTTAGGGTTGTTTCACAGTGACAAAAGTGAGGAAATTTGGTGTTAGGGTTACCACCCCTTGCTCCCCACACCCACCCTGCCCCCACTAACAGGCATCATGGTGTGCATTGGGGTTGTTGGGACTAATTCTCACCCCATTCTCCTACACTACACCACCTCAGCTTCCTTACACATGGAATGGGGTGAGAGTTAGGGCTGATGACCCCAATGCATACCCCAATGCCTGTTGGTGGGGGCAGGGTGGGAGAGGGGGCAATAGGTGGTAAACCTAACACTGAATTACATTGCTTTTATCACTGTGGTACAATCCTAACTGATGCATTAAATGGATTTTTTGCAAGAATATACAGATGTATATATATATATATATATATATATACATATATTCATGGCAAAAAAATCACTTTAAAGCATCAGTTAGGGTTGTTCCACAGTGATGAAAGCAAGGAAATTTGGTGTTAGGGTTGAAAAGACTAACACCAAATTCACCCCAGCACCACACATACACACACACACACACATACAAGTAGGGGGGAGGACCAAGCCAACACAACCAATGACAGACAACCAGCACCAGGTGACAGAAATAAAAAACAGCTGTCTAAATGTACTACAAGACATCCCTACCCACCTGACTAGGTACTGCATGCTCAGTGGAGATCAACAGCAAAACTGAGGCCATGCACACCAAACGTACACATCCCTGATTGCAGGTGCACACAACATACCACACTTAGTAGTTGCATGGCCTTACCTAGCGATGCCCCACACCCCACCACACCTGGTACTGCACCTTAGCTATACAGCACAGCAAAACTAAGTAGTTGTACAGGTATAATATGTGTGGTGGATTTCATGTATACACAACCTCCCACTGTTAGGCACTGGAGGACCTTCTCAAGACAGTGCCCCACACACTCAGACCAGGTACTGTGTAGTTACTGGAGAACCCCAGTTAAAATGAACCCATGAAGATCAACATTGTTACTACATGATTGCAGTCTTGCAAAGGTTGGTACAATTATGACTCACAGAGTCTGTCATAGAGAGAATGCCCCCTTCCATCCTACAACACATGGCCCATTGTCACTAAAAGCTATAGTAAAAGCAATTCTGTTTATATGTACAGTACACCTACTTGATTGTTGGTGTACTACAATTAACATAGTTATCACTTACATGATGTCAGCCACAGAATGGTCTGCCAAGCCCAAAGACTAGGTACTACAATCTGAGTGTAGACCAAGTACAAAAAAGTGAGGCTGTGGGCATAAATGGTACAGCTCACTCATTGCAAGGATAGTCAACTTACCGCAATTTCGATAACCAGGTAATACATCCTCAGTAGAGAGCTACAGCAAAATTTAACCTATAGACATCTGTGATACACCTCCATCATTGTAGGTACAGTAATGTTAGCACATGTAGAAGTTGCTTGGCCTCACCCAGCTAATTCCACTCTGTGTTAGACATAGCAGTTACTGGATCCTTAGTATACAAACACACTGAAGGTAACTATATGGACATCAACAGTACACCTACATCACTGAAACTGTATGTCTGATACTGACACTAGGAGTTGCATAGCCTTGTACAGGCAATAGTTTTCCCATACCTCGAGATGAGCCTGTGTATCTTGAGTGGACAGATGCAGTAAATTTACCACTACATAAATTACATACTTAAATGCAACAGTTCTTGTATCTTGATGATGGATGTGTCTTTTAGTACATTTATGTTGTTGTCTTTATTTCTGTTTACTGATAAGTGTACAAACCTTTGTACAGCTGCAATCAGAGAGCTGCATCATTGATGTCCAGTCAGGGTGTGGTACCAGGTGTGGTGGGGTGTGGGGCATCGCTAGGTAAGGCCATGCAACTACTAAGTGTGGTACGTTGTGTGCACCTACAATCAGGGATGTGTACATTTGGTTACTACTATAAGAGTCCAGTAACAATTAATCCTTTACATGTAATACAATACTATAGTGGTTAAGTTCAGTGACACATATCTTTCATAAAAACAACATACTACACACATTATTTCTTTACTAGTTCAGAGCCAACATAGTAACTAATGTAACAATTGAAAGAAATGTATACTGTACCTGTAATAATATGATTTTTTTTGTACTTGTCATACAAGTAATTGTAACCTATGTTAATAATACTGAAAATTGTAAATCAGACACTGTTACTGATCACAACGCACTTCATACCTGTCTTTGACAATGTTTATGATCGCCTCTATTGAGGGGTCAGGTGGAAATTTTCCATATGCACCTAGTCAGTGATACATCTTAAAATATTTTACTGAACATGCCAGTTATCGAATGTCACTGAAATCATAACTTTTCAATATTCTATTACTTGAACACTTAGCATCTAGTTTTTCGCCCACCCCAGGAACATACACATTATCAGTCACACAATAACAACAAATCATCACTGTTTCATGTGTGTAATCACTAGAAGCTCCTGACATACCTTCATTAATATAGGACAGAACTAAGGGACGACACATGATTGGAACATTCAACTACTTAAAAGGTACAAATAATATTGTTAATCAAAGTCTCTTCAAACTGAGTAGCAAACATATCATGAAAGGGCACAGGCTTCAGCTTGAGGATGGGATGTTCAGGAGGAATGTCAGAAAGCACTTTTTCCCACAAAGAGTAGTGAACACTTACACTGCACTGCTAAAAGAGGTCACTTCGTTAAAGACAGTGACCAGCTATAAAAGACCCAGGTATATGCATAGCTGGAAGATAAAAAGCATACCTAGAAAAGATGGGAGAACAGTGCAGGGACAGGACAGACATTAGCTCAAGATGTGAACCCTGCAACACGAGCAGAAATAATACCAAATTGCCTTCTTCTGCTGCCTTCTTTCTATGGTGTATTACCATATACATACTTATTCCAATTCATATCATCTACTTTCTATTAATGACACACATTCAGGCATATTCCAAACAATGATTACACACATGCAAGGACTGTATTGTGAGACTGATTTTGTAAAAAAAATAAAATCTTAATTGGCCCTTTTTCAGTTTTACCAATTGGCAATAAATCTTTCTTAAGTGTTACCACCTGTGTTGAGTCTTTACTGAACCATAGCGTAATAACATCCCAATGTAACTATTGTTTCTATTAAGCATGCAAATCAACTGTAAGAAATACTACCACAACTACGTGTCCATGGGCTTATGTTTTGGTATGGCTCTCCACTCAATATCCACCACATCAGCTATGGCATGGCACATTGCCTAACACAGTTCACATAATTCCTAACTGTGTTAAGAAGTCTGTGCCACCCTTACTTTTCCTGTGCCTCTCCAGTCAGCAGGCAGTATCTGCTGTAGCGAGCTTTGGTGCATCACAATGTAACACTATCCAGCTGTGGCTATACACTCAGGATGCAGTAACTGCTATGTGTGCTGCAATTCTCTGGCTGAGCCCATGCAACTCCTAACTGTGCTAACTTCATTGTACCTACAATTACAGAGCTGTGCCATTGATCTCCAATGCCTTATTGTTCCTGTTGATCACCGTTCATGACGCAGTACAAATTTTCTGGGGAGAAGCAGCATTAGCTGCCTAAATGCATGCAAATCCTAACTCAGCTAACTTCACAATCCCTGCAATCACTGATATCTACCATTGATGTCCATACCCTCACAGGTGTTGTGTATCTCCACTGAGATGTCCATACCCTCACCTGTATTGTGTACCTACACTAACAATGCAGTACCTGCTGTCACGTTTGAAGACACATCACCTGCCTGAATCCATTCAACTGTGCTAACTGTACAGCTCCTGTAATCAAGGAGCTGTACAACTGATGTACGTTGCCTATCTTTTCCTCTGACTGTTCACTCAGCATATAGCAAGTGGTCTGCAAGTACAGTAACCCCATGACACTGTTCGTCTCCATAGGCTATTTTGTTCTGTACTCTCCACTCAGTATGCAGAATCTGTGCTAGGAGTTCAGACATTGCCTAACAGAGTTCCTGTAACTCCAAGCTAAATCAACTAGTATGATCCACCCTTACTTTTCATCTGGGTCTACAGTCAGACTGCAGTAGCTGATGTTGAGAAAAATGCAACATTGCTAACTACATCCATGAAGCTGTGGTTGTACAGTCACAATCAGTAACTAGTATGTATAAAACATTCCCTGGGTGAGGCCATATAAATCCTAACTGTGTAAACTTGTGTGAACCAACAAATACAGAGGCATGCCATTGATATCCATTGCTTCACTCTTTCTCTACATCAGTACTCATGAAGCAGTACAAATCTTTTAGGTGAAGCATTACCTTTCTCATCCACCCCCACAAACACTAACTATGCTTACTTGAGGGTCCCTGCAATCACTGACAACTACTATAGATGTCCATACCCTCAGATATGTTATGGGTATTTACTAAGGATCCAGTACTTGCTGTCACAGTTTGGAAAGCATTACCTGGCCAAGGCAATGTAAGTGATAATTGTGCTAACTACACTGTACCTGTAATCATGGAAGTCTACAAGTGATCTGCATCACCCTTCTTTGCTTGTGCTTCTTAACTTAACATGCAGCAACAGGTATGCAGGTGTAGTCCCCTACCCCATAACACCACGCAGCTCCTAAGCGTACTAAGTTCTGTACAGCTGCAATAATACTCCTAAGTGTGTTAAGTTCTCTACAGCTGCAATGACAAAGCTACACTATTCATTTCCATAGGCGTATTCTTACTGTGTCTCTCCACTCAGTATGCAATATGTACACTAGTTTTATATTATTCCTCACACCTCCTGCTGATTGACTATGATTGGGCCTGTTGCCTTGCTTCTCCCCCTACTCCCATGCCTGTGTGTCTCTCTGTCTGCCACTGGTGCTCGGGGGGGTGAGGAATGAATGCACATTTATGCTTCTGAGCCCTAACACAAAATCTCCTCACTTCTGTCACTGACAAACAACACTAACTGAAACAGTAAACAAAGTGTTTCTCTCTAATTTCCCTTCTTTTTAAAAATTACTCTGACAAATATTGAATGTAATATAGCAGCAGTAACACATGCCCCATGCTCCTGCCATGTGATGTCTTTTCACACACTAACACAGTGGCCATAAACACGCTCATGCCATGTGATGTCTTTATACAGAGCCCACAAACACAAATGGTAATGCACATGGTAATACAAAGCGAAACAAAAATATAAAGAGTACTGAAAAATACTGAATGTAATACAATGGTGGGAGCGTGGGGCCCCACGTGATGTCTTTACACATACTAACACAGTGCCAGCAAACGCAAATGTTAATGCACATGTTAGCACAAAGTGATACACAAAGATAAACAGTATTGAAAAATACTCATTTAATACAACGACGGCAGCACAGGGCCCTTCAGCCCCATGCTCCCGCCACATGATGTCTTCACACATACTAACACAGTGCCAGCAAACACAAATGTTAATGCACATGGTAGCACAAAGTGAAACACAAAGATAAACAGTACTGAAAAATATTGAATGTAATACAGCACGGGGCCCCGCGCTCCCGGCCACGAGATGTCTTCACACATACAATAGTTTCCCTCAAAATTTGCATATAGAAAAACAGTGAGCACAAAGAATGTATGCATAATAATGGCTCTCGGAACAGAAAATGAGGACTTGGAATACTAAATTGCTAATATCTCAGGAACCGTACTACATAGAAAAAAAATGTAAAAGTCATATTAATTATCACTTTCATGGCTAGTTTTATACTTAGCCCGTATTAGGGGGCTAAGCATTTTTATGATGAAAAGTCTGTATCTTGCACCGTTTCTGAGATACGGGCCCTGAAATGCGCAACGCACGCCGTAATGTTATCCTATGGGGAAAAAAGACAAATTTGCAGTCCCATAATGTTCCCCCGCTGTAATATTTCTTGACCAAACCACTGAAGGCACATCTGTGGTATTCTTCCTTACAGATGTCATCCCAAAAGACCAAACCATTATTTTGCAGCAGGGCGACAAAGAATTCCTCTAATGCAGCAGACGCTGTAATGTTATCCTATGAGAAAAAGTGTGAGAAAAAGCATTTTTCTGATTGCTAACTGAAAACAAAATGGCAGATTTGCTACAGTAAAAGGGCCATTTGAGAAAGTAAAAACTGCATTTGAGACACTGTCGAACTTTTTGTTAACTTTTCCCATTGCCTTATAATGGGAACTTGTTTTTTGAATAACTTTTGAACTGTTTAATATTTTTTCATGAAATCTTCAAAAGCCACACTGTGGACCCTGACTGCACATTCTCAGAAGATTTTGGACCAGTCACACAAACCGTGCGACCTGTAGAGACGACCAAAGAATTGCAAAAAAACATAAACGTGTGTGCAGATCACGCTTAATAACTCCGCAGCCGTATATCCAAACACTATAAAACTTGGCAAATCCCACAAAGTGTCATTCTTGATCCTGTATTCCGAATTTCAAGCAAATCTGTTGAACGGTTGCAAAGTTATTAAGGTACAAAATTTTAGGTTTAACATATAAATGGCTCCTCAACCTAACTATGGTAGCATTATCGTGCTACCATAATATATATTATATATATATATATATATATATATATATATATATATATATATATATCATACACTGGCACAATAACTTCAGTATACTTATGGTTGCACAGCCATATCTATGTTAAACCCCAAATTTTGCACTTTAATAACTCTGCCTCCGTACAATGGATTTACCTGACATTTTGATTGCACAGTCTGGTACCAAAGATCTCTGGATCTGGCAAGTTGCTCTACAGTCGGATAAGTGGTTTCAGAACTGTGGGGTGCCCCAAAACACATAATAATGAAGCTTTTGAGTGTTTCTTTGCTCGTGGCTACAGCCCACATGATTTATCTGTTTGGTCTGAAAGTTTCAGGGAAGATGCAGTCTAGGTCACTGATGTGCCTTTCAAAGATTTGGTAAAAAAAATATTAAACCGTTTAAAAGTTATTCAAAAAACAAGTTTCCCATTATAGTCAATGGGAAAAAATATATGTGTCTCTTGAGAGCTGCCGCCACTACATTTTACTGTTGAAAATTACCCTTTTACTGTCATGTGGCAGCCATCTTGTTTTCAGTTAGCAAGAGAGAAAAATGTCTGGCATTTAAATTTAGGACCCCCTAGGTAAACACTGACTGTTGTGTTTACTTAGTCAGGTCGTGAGGATCACAGCACTATCTATTTCTGTGGTGAAAACCCCACCAGAAATGCCTTTTTAAAGATCTGACCCCCCGTAGTGTCGCTATTTGTGACAGAAATGGACACTATACTTTTGCAAATCACGAAAGTGCCATGCCTATTTTTGCAAAACTGTCACAATTTGCAACAGTACTTTGACCCCCAAAACGCAATTCTTTAGCATCCCACTGCAGCAAAACAGTTGGGGCTTTTGGACTGAAATTTGCAGGGTTGCAAGCCCTGATCCCATAAATGTGCCTTTTGGTGGTTTGGTCCCAAAATATTCAATGGGCCCATAGTTACAGTACTCTGAAGGTAAAAACTTTCCAATAAGCTAACATTGCGGCACATGTGGCAACTTTTGGCACCCATATCTCGAAAATGATTCATGATATGTTTTTTTTCTACCCACAGCTAAGCTTGTGAGGAAGTTTAAAGGTCATAGGTTACACCTGCACTGGAATTTTTTTAATAGGTTATACAGTTACTGAGATATTGCCAAATTGCTGTTACAAGGGTTTCTTTTCAGGCTATAGGGCTATTGTATGGCTTCATTGTTATATGTAAGTGGGAGACCAGGGCCCAGAGGGCCCACACTCCCACAGACGCATATTATTATGCACAAATGGGCAGTTTGAGTCCCACACTCCCGACAACACATACCAGTTGCCAGGTACATAACACTGTAGATAAACAGTTTGATCTTTTGGTTTGAAACTTGCAGGGTATAAAGGGGGTGTCCAAGAGATGTGAATTATGATTTTTAGGCATAAAAAATGTAATCAGTTCCATAGATATGTCATAATGAAGTTTAGATTTTTCCCATAGGATAACATTGCGTTACCCACAGCACTTTTCGGTGCCCAAATATTGGAAACGGTGTGAGACAAGGATTTAGTCATCTTATCTCACATGCAGGCTTTGCTGTTATGATTACAACAGCACTGGCATTTTTTTCATAGCTGTTACAGTTGCTGGGATATTGGCAAATTAGTGTTACAAGTGTTCCTTGCCCTATAGGGCTGCTGTATGGCTCCATAGTTATGTGTAAGTGGGAGAACAGGGCCTGGAGGGCCCGCACTACCACAGACACATATCATTATGCAAAAATGGGCAGCTTGAAGGGAGTGTGGGGCCCGAGGGGGCTCACACCTCCACCAATACATACAAGTTACTAGTGACATTACACTTTCTCAAGAAGTAAGGAAATCCATTGCAAGAAACTTTGTTAATGCATCAATTAGGGTTGAAGCAACAAAAGTAGGGAAATGAAGCATTAGGGTTGACACCCTAACAGCCCCCCATGCCTTACTTTACCTTACCACTCCACCCCCACCCCCAACCACCACAGACCAACAGGTGACAGGGTGTGCCTTGGGGTTGTCCGGCCTCTCACACCATTTTCCTATACTGTATTATGTGAGCTTTGTTACACATGGAATGGGGTAAGAGTTAGGCCCGATGACCCCAAAGGCACCATCATCTTGGTCTGTGAGTACATGAGGGGTGGGGTGAGTAGATGATAAGGTGTGGGGGCTATATATGGCATCAATCTTAATGCCTCATTTCTTACTTTGTCGCTTCAACCTAACTGATGCATTAACTACGCTTTTTGCAAAGAATATATATATGTGTATATGTATATGTATGTATATATATATATATATATATATATATACACACACACACACACACACACAACAGGGTGGGAGCTCCACAGTGACAATAAAATCTGTTATTTCCACGGAGTGAGATATCTGAAGCTGACGTCAGTGGAGTTAAAATATTTTCCATTTATATATTCCCCTCGGACATCAGCTTCTGTTATATTCATTCTGCCCACTACTCTCCATAGACATCCTGTAACCCTCATTCTCTAATCTACTTTCTACAACCCAATTTCCACATCTCCTGATACTCACATAAAATGCATCACAAAACTCCATCTGCTCTCTCATACTTTCCCCCTAGACTGCTGCCTGAAATGTTGACATGAACACTGCATCTCTGATCTCTCTCAAAAAACAAAGCCATTTACAAATGCTATCAGCGGATACTGCACGCAATGCTGACAGAAACCGAAGCACACAATCACAAACTGAAACATACGCTACCCTAACCAGAACACTCAACCCCTTCAAAAGACAATGAAATGGCCAAATCATTGCAAACACGTAAACAAACAAAACAACTAGTCTGATTCACTGACCCTCTCTCCCAAGTTTTCACACAAACTCCAGCCCCATCAGACACCACCGGCAATCACGCACTACGTTCACACAAGCAACAACCAATCAACATTCACACACATACAAAACCACCAATAACAACCCTCATACAAAACCCATTCATAGCTATTCACTTAGACTACCAACACAAACCAGCACAAAGCATGAAAATTACATAAAGAAATCAAAGAAGAGCTCCCACCCCCTTTGTATAAACCACACACATGATGTGCAGATCATGTGATGTGGCAAAATATGCTCACTCCTGCATCATGAGCTATGGATGCTCTCACTTGTGTCTTGATTGCCTTGGTGTCCATAGCTCCTCTGCAGGAGTGAGCACATGTTTTCCATATCACACTCCTACCCATCATGTATCCCATACACATATTTATATTAGAGCAAAAAACCCATTTAATGCATTAATTAGGGATTTGTTCCACCCGACAAAAGTGAGGAAATTTGGTGTTAGAGTTGCGAAAGCCCCTTGGCCCCCCTACCCACACAACCCGGCATCGGGGTGCGCATTAGGGTTGTTGTCCATAACTCTTACCCCATCACATGTGTAAAGTAGCAGAGGTGTAGGAGAATGGGGTGATAGTTAGGACCAACAACTGTAATGCATACCCAGATGCCAGTTGGGGATGTGGGCATGGGGGGCCAAGGAGGGCTTTCAACCCTAACACTGAATTTCCTCACTTTTGTCGGCGTGAAACAACCCTAACTAATGCATTAAACAGAGTTTTTTGCCTCTAATTTCCCTTCTTTTTGAGAATGAAAATGAGAAATAGTGAATGTAATGTGGTGGTGGGAGCGGGCCCCATGGTCCCGCCACATGATGTCTTGTCACATAGTAACATTGTGCCCGCAAACGCAAATACTAATGCGCATGGTGACGTAAAGCAAAACAGAAAAAGAAACTGCAGTGTAGACAGAAATGTTAAAAACAATGCAAAAGCAAGCACAAATGAAAACGCAAAGGGTAATGCACATGGTGGAGTAGACATGAATGGTAAGTGAAACGGGAATGGAACCGCAAGTGAAAACGATAACGGTAACAGTAATGTAAGCACACAGGCTGGTTTTCCTCAAAACCTGCTTAAAGAAAGACAGTGAGTACAAAGAAGGTATGTATAATAATGTTTCTCGGAGCAGAAAATGAGGACTTGGAATACTAAATTGCTTATATCTCAGGAACCGTACAACATAGAAAAAAATTTAAAAGTTACATGATTTATGACTTTCCTGGCTAGTTTTCTGATGAAAAGTCCGTATCTTGCACCGTTTCCAAGATACGGGCCCTGAAAGGCACGCCGAACGCCGTAATGTTATCCTATGGGAAAAGAGAAAAGTTCGGAGTGCCATAACTTTGGCTCCCTGTAATATTTTTTCACCAAACCACAAAAAACCACATCTGTGGGATGTTGGTTGTGTTACCTCAACATTTCAGCCCAAAAGACCAAACCGTTATTTTGCAGCAGGGCGCCAAATGATTCCTGTAATGCGTTGGATGCCGTAATGTTATCCTATAAGAAAAAGTGTAAACTTTGGAGTGCCGTAACTTTGCCGCCATGTAATATTTTTTCAACAAAACACTGAAAGGCACATCTCTGAGATGTCAGCTGTGTTCCCTCCAATTTCAGGCCAAAACACCAAACTGTTCTTTTGCACCAGGGTGCCAAAAATTGCTGTCATCTTCCCACAGCCTAGAAAAGTACTGTATGATTTGCAAAAGCTTTCGCAGAATTCATTAGAGCAGTGTCTAGAAATCTTGACAGTACTTTGCAAAAGTACTTTTCAGAAATTTGAAAAACATATTTCTGGGGTGTTTTACCCCAAAATAAAGACATGGCTAGCATCCTCAGGGTCCGACTAGATGAATGCAAAAAGAATTAGGTTGCTGGAGGGTCCAAAATTTAAATGCCAAGCATTTTTCTGGTCGCTAACTGAAAACAAATTGGCCGATTTGCGACAGTAAAAGGGCCATTTGTGAAAGTAAAAACTGCATTTGCGACACTGTCGAACTTTTTTTAACTTTTTCCATTGACTTATAATGGGAACTTGTTTTTTGAATAACTTTTGAACCATTTAATATTTTTTCACGAAATCTTCAAAAGGCACATCAGAGACCCTAGCTGCATGTTCCCTGAAGATTTCAGACCAGTCGCACAAACCGTGCAACCTGTAGGTGCGACCGTAGAATTCCAAAAAAGCATAAACGTGCATGCAGATCATGCTTAATAACTCCACAGCCATATAGCCGACTGGTACTAAACTTGGCAGATCCTAAGACATATGGGTCTTGATCATGTATTCCAAATTTCAGGCAAATCCATCAAATGGTTGCAAAGTTATTAAGGTGCAAAATTTTAGGTTTAACATGTAATGGCTCCTCAGCCTAACTATGGTAGCACTACCATGCTACCATATATATATATATATATATAAAATAATGGCCCATAGGGCCAGTATGAATTAAGGATACTGCGGTCACTGTATATTAAACTCATACTAAGTACTTCAATAACTTTGCAACCATTTGTCTGATTTACCTGTAATTTGGAAAGCACAACCACCTACAATAGCTCTCTGCATCTGGAAAGTTTTGTTACAGTCAGCTGTATGGTTGCGGAACTGTGGGGCGCTCAAAATGCGAAAATCATGCTTTTTTGTACATTTTTTGGTAAGCCATAATGGACTGAAGAATGTACTTGAGTGGCTTCCGATTTGTTTGTCTACATGTGGCCTGGGTTGAACTGGTGTCATTTGAAGATTTGGTGAAAAAATATTGCTCCATTCAAAAGTTATTCAATTTTTTCATGCCCCATTATAGCCTATGGGAAAATTTATATGTGCATTGCGAAAACTTTTGTGATCACATTTTTGTTGTCAAGCTCCCCAAAATTGTTTTCATGCTGCCGCCATCTTGTTTTTCAGCTAGCAAGAGAGAAAAAACATTGTAACTTAAAAAATAATGCCCTTTGGTGAACACCAGCAGTTGTGTTTACCTAATCGGGCCCTGAGGACATTAGTTTTTTACTAGGTGGTCTGCAAATATGTTCTTTAAACTTTTGCTGTTTTTTGATTGTGGCAACGTTTTTTTGTTGCTACGAAAACAATCGTGGTCAGAAAAAAGTAACCGTGGCAACATTTTGTTTGCACGAAATCACTCCCATTATAGAGATAGGAGTGTTGCAAAAATATTAAAGTAATTGCAGTAACACTGCATAAATGCATTTTGATATGTGTTGTTTTCTTTGTTACTTCATTGTGGCATGGTGGATTGTGCTATTGGCCTGAAAATTTCAGGGTGGCAAGCCTTAGTCCCACAGATGCGACTTTTGGTGGTTTTGTACAAAAACATTGTACAGACTCATAGTTACAGCATTCTGAATTACAGAAATATTCCCATAGGATAACATTGTGGCATCCATGACATCTTTCAGGGCCCGTATCTTGAAAGCAGTTTGAGATATGGATTATTGGTCAGAAAAATTCTTAGTCCCCCTATGGGCACCGAAAGGCACTGTGGGTGCCGCAATGTTATCCTATGGGAAATTTCTAAATTTTGGAATGCTGTAACTATGGGCCTAGTAAATGTTTTGGGACCAAACCACCAAACAGCACATCTGTGTACTAGGGCTTGACACCCTGCAAATTTCTGCCCTAAAGCACAATCCACTTTGGCACAACACCATTTATTATTTATATTACACTTTTTCAAAAAGAAAGGAAATTCTTTGCAAAAAAATTTGTTAATGCATCAGTTAGGATTGTTTACAGAATGACAAAAGCATGGAAATTCAGCATTAGGGTTACCACTCCACCACCCCACCCCCATGCCCCCATCCTCTACACATGTGGTCATCAGTCCTAACTCTCACCCCATTCTCCTATTCTGTAGCATGTCAGCTTGCTTACACATGGAATAGAGTGAGAGTTGAGGCTGACGACTTCATGCCACACTCCACCGTCTGTTGGTGTGTGGAGGATGGGGGCATGGGGGTGGAGTAGTGGTAACCCTAATGTTGAATTTCCATGCTTTTGTTGCTGTGTAAACAACCCTAACTGATGCATTAATTAAGTTTTTTGCAAAGAATATATATTATACTGGCCTGGTGGGGCCAGTATAGTTAGGGTTGCATGGCCACTTCTATGTCAAACCCCAAAGTTTGCACTTTAATAACTTTGCAACTGCTTGTGCGATTTGCCTGAAATTATGCATGTGCAGTCTTTGATCATATATCCCTGTATCTGGAAAGATGAATTCCAGTCAGATGTATGGTTGTAGATCTATAGAGCATCCAAAAGTGAAAATTACCATCTTTTGCAATTTTTTTTCAATCAGGGATAATGGACTGAAGAATGTGTCTGAGTGGCTTCAGATTTGTTTGCCTACATGTGGCCTGAGTTGAACTGGTGCCTTTTGAAGATCTGATGAAAAAAATATTAATTTGTTAAAACGTTATGCAAGTTTTTCATGTGCTATTGTAGCCTATGGGAAAAATGTATATGTTCCTTGTGAAAACTTTCATGAAAACATTGTTTTGTGTGTGACAACATATTTTTGTGTGTGAAAACATTCCATTATAAGGTATAGGGATGTCATGAAAACATTTTTGTTGCCACAAAAGCATTTTTGTTGTCACGAAAACAATACTCCACAACATTGTCCCATGTGTTGTCTTCTTTGTCGCTTCATTGTGCCAAGGAGGATTGTGCTTTTGGGCTGAAATTTGCAGGATGTCAAGTCCTGGTCCACAGATGTGACTTTTGGTAGTTTGGTCCCAAAACATTCAATGGGCCCATAGTTACAGCGTTCCAAAGTTTAGAAATTTCCCATGGAATATCACTGCAGTGCCTGTGATGCCTTTCGGTGCCCATATCTCGAAATATGATTTGAGATAAGGATTTTTCGCTAATCACAGCTTAGGCCACCTGCAGGTGGCCTAAGCATACATGGAGGTTTGGAAGTTATCATTAAAATTGCAGTGAAATTTTTTTCATAGGCTGTACAGTTACTGAATATATTGGCAAATAAGTGTTACTAGGGTTCTTTTGCAGTACTATGAGGTTGCTGTATGGCTCCGTATTTATGTGTAAGTGGGAGCTCAGGGCTCGGAGGGCCCACGTGCCCACGTATGCATACCATTATGCAAAAAATGGATAACATGAAGGGAACACAGGGCCTGGAGGGCCCGCGCTCCCACAAGATGTACCACTAACTACTTATATTACAGTTTCTCAAATGGAAGGGGAAATGAATTGTAAAAAAATCTCTGTTAATGCATCAGATAGGCTTGTCGTCACAGTGACAAAAGTTTGGAAATTCGATAATAGTGTCACCCCTGCCACCCCACCCCCACTCCCCCACCCTACAGGCACTAACAGGCATTGGAGCATGCCATGGGGTTGTCAGACCTAGCTGTCACTCCATTCTCCTATACTGTTGCATGTCAGCCTGTTTACACATGTAATGGGGTGAGAGTTGGGCCTGATGACCCCATGGCACAGCATTATGAAATTAAGAAATGTCCCATAGGATAACATTCAGCGTCTGCAGTGCCTTTCAGCACCCATATCTCAAAAATGATTAGAGATATGGATTTTTCGCTACCCACAGTGGACTAAGCATGCGTGGAGGTTTGGTAGTCATGATTACAACTGTGGTGGAATTTTTTTTCATAGATTGTACAGTTCAATCAATCAATCAATCAAAACTTTATTTAACCAGGCAAAGTCATCATTGAGCAAGCTCATTTTCAAGAGCTATTGGCTAATTAGTGTCACAAGGGTTCATTTTCAGGCCTATAGGGCTACCGTATGACTTCATTGTTATGTGAAAGTGGGAGCATAGGGCCCAGAGGGCACACACTCTGATGCATATCATTATGCACAAATGGGCAGTTTGGTGAGCTGAATCTGTCCTAACTCTGCCCTAACCATTGCTGATGGAGCGCTAAATGGTAAACCTAATACCTTTCTAAAGAATTTATTTAAGCAGGGTTCAATTGTTGATGCCGAATATCTACCCCATATTTCTGCACCATATAAAATCTGATTGTTTATTTTGGTGTTTACGACATCCATGTTCCCTTTTACTGATTTTCCTCCATATTTATAGAAGAATGTAATTATAATAGGAGTAGATTTTTTTACTTTGTTTTTAATTTCTAAAATGTCTCCTCCATGTACCCTCTTGTGAAAAGATTATGCCTAGATAGCAAAATTATTTTACTACTTCTATTTTATTGTTATTTATCATATACTTATATCTGTTGTTATTCCCTTCAAAAAACATCACTTTAGTTTTTTTTATAATTAATTTCTAGCTCAGCCCACAGACATTCTTGTTGGAATTTTTTAAGATTCTTTTCATACTCAGATAACTGGTTGAAAGTAAAGTGACATCATCTGCATATGCCAAATATGGGCATCTTTTGTCTCCAATCGTAGGCATGTGATATTCTAGTTCATAAAGTGTATTGAGGATGGTATTGAAAAAATATTAACAAAGTGGGAGACAACATGCATCCCTGTTTTACTCCTGTGTTGGTCTCAAACCAATTACTGAGTTCTCCTTTGTTATTATATCTAATACTAGAAAAGTTATTTTAATATAATATCTTAATTATATTTAACCACAATCTTTCCATCCCTTTTTGTTCTAATAGTTCCCATAATAAACCTCTATTAACCCACTTGAAGGCTGATTGTAAGTCAATAAAAGTGCAATATTACTTTTATTTCTTGACAAGCTTATATTTATATACTAAATGTGCAAGTGTGAAACAGTGACCTATTGTTCAATATCCCATTCTGAACCCAGCTTGTGCTTCATCCAATATACCTTCTTTCTTTACCCATGTTCCAATTCTATTATTTAAAATCATTGTGACTATTTTGGCAGTATTATCAATTAGACTATAACATTCCAGATTATCTCTTTCTCCTTTTTAAAAATTGATATAATTATACTTAAATGCCAACTATTAGGTATTCTCCCACTATCCCATATCTGATTAAATAACTTGCATAATACAGGGATCCATAGCATCTTAACCTTCCAGATCACTTCTATTGGTACACCATCAGGTCCTGGGGTTTTATGTTTATTAAAGGCATTTACTGCCTGTTCTACTTCCTCTTCTATTATTCTTACTTTAGATCCTAGCCAATTATCTTTTAAAGTGCTGGAGAGTTTTTTGAGATATTGATAATCTCTTCTATAAAATAATCTACTAAAATGCTCTGTCTACCTTTCTAGTTCTATATAATTTTCCAGTTCATCCCCCATTTTACTCATTCCTTTGTTTACTAGTTTCCAAAAGGTCTTTTGTTTTAACTGCTCTCTCCCAATCTGTTCATAATTTCTGGACATACTTTAGCCTGTTTTCTTTTCAAATTTTCCTATATAAGTTCCTTAATTTATTCATTACTTTGTTGTTATTTAGAGTAGGGTTATTTGTCAGTCTCCTAAGCTGATTATTTAATGCTTGCTTGGCCTTTTTGCAATCCCCGTTATACCATATATACCCTTCTCTTTTGTAAATATTGATCTTTTTGTTTACTAGTATAGAGATTGACCCTAATATTGCACCATAAAGAATTAGTTGGTCTTCATCCTCTTTTTGATCATTTAGTTCTTGTAATTCTGCAAGAATCCCTTGGCTTTCTAATAGTTGCATAAACGTATTGCTCTCAATTATACCCTATCCTATACACTTTTTATTTTTAATTTCAATTGGAGCCATAAGCACCATTTTATTTCCTGTAACCAGATAACTAATTTTAAGTTCTAGTGCAAGATGTGGGCTTTCAAGTCTGAGTTGTATATCCATCTTTAAACATGAACTTGGCTGGCCCGGTGGTGCTGAGGGTTGAGTTACTGGATGCCACACCTTGCGTCACACTGGTGACCTGGGTTCAGGAGTGAGCTTGGGTGCCAGGGGTTGGCAGGGGAGGGATAGGATGGAGCACCCACTGGACTGCTCTCCTGTCCCAGGGGGGAGGATGGAGGGTTGCTCAGAGCTCCAGTGACCCCTGGTGGAGATTGGGGGTACCACAGAGTGCTGAACAACATGTACATCAGCGTGGCCTAATGCTGGCTGGGCTGCTGTGCACTGTAGTTGGGAACATGCACCATGCATGAGAGGGAGGGGACTAAGGGGCATAAAGGGAAAATCCCTCCCTGGCCAGATAGGCGACAGTTTCCTCCAGTGCCACCATCACACATCCATCGCCGGTCTCCCATCACTGCCTTCTCAATCTCTCAAGTGGTGTTAGCCCCCCACAGCCCCGGGGAGGTCACAGCTACCTTTAAGATGACGGGAGGGATGGTGGACGGTAGAGAGGTTAGGCCAGTCTGGATCATCCGAGACAGTTCCAGATCAGGGAGTGAGAAAGAGAAATTGAAAAACACACACACAAAAAAAAACATGAACTTAACAACTGAAAATGTTCCCAAATATAGGCTATTACTGAGGATTCATCCCTTCCCCCCATAAAAGTGAATTTACCTGATATATCTCCTGATATCCTGCCAATTAATAACATTATTATTTATACAATTTCTGTGCATTTATGTCCCTTTGTTGCTCACTTTGTGGTCTAGTCAATTTCTTTCCCCTTTAAGCTGAGTCAGATCTCCCTGATCAATATATGTCTTAATGTCTTTGGCTACCCCGGCAGTCTTCCTATCCTTATATTCATATCACCAGTAATCATTATTTTCCCTGTTGGATAGACTTGTTGAATGCCTCTTATTAAGGAATCTGTATGATTTAACCAATCAGTGTCACCAAAGTTACATGAGTCTGACTGGGCATAAATATTAATTATAAATACGTAATCTTTATTGGCCTCAATAATTTTAATTGCCAATATACTTTCACTGCCCATTCTTATTTCTTCTGTTTGTAATTTATTATTTAGTTTACCTGAAATTGCCAGCCCTCCTAAATTTCTCCCATAATTTTTCTTCTTTATTGCATTTTTCCAGTAGGTCTTAAAATCATTTAAATAAATAGCCCCAACAATCCATGTCTCCGGGATGTTGATAATATTGCACTTTTTAAGATACCCTTCTACTTCTGGATCTCCCAGTTTATCTCCTAACCCTGAGATGTTCCAAGATATTAAAACCACAGACTTAGCTGAAGGATCATTATTTATATCTGTTGTTTGTTGCGTATTTTTATTTACATTTAGTATTTCTTGCATGTTTTGTGCTCTCCCTGTTACTAGATCTTTTTGTGGTGGTCATAATTCATTAATCAGAATTTCATATTTGTTTGAAGTCTTGATGACATATTCCCACCGTACACTTTTTACATCTTCTGATGTGTGCTTTGTTTGATTTCTTATGCCATTAACTTCTTCATATACATATATACACATTTCATCCAGCAATCTTTGCTTAGTCAGCAATATGCCCAGTATTCTTCTGTCTTTCATGCATATTGTAACTTGCCCATTGCTCTCCCATCTAACAGCTATTGTAATTTCATGGCTGCAAACACAGTGGTTGAGAACTGTATTCAGAGTATCCAATACAATTCAATGGGTATTATTTTTATTTTCCCTGTCTTTTTGTATTATTCCAAATATAGACACTGTTATTTCTTTCTTTCTTTCTTGTTCTCTCTTCCTTGTTTTTATAATAATCTGGGAACAAATTATCCAATGTAGTGGTGTCACCTACTTCTATTCCCAACCCCTCTATCTCTTTTTTTTTATTAATCAGTGCCTTAGTCAAAAAGAATTGGTCTGTTACCAACAACACCAGTTCAGAATTTGCTATTGGTCTAATTACACTCATAAAATCTACCACGTGTGTGCATCCTATTATGGACAAGTATAGTTTTTTAATCATTTTCAACAGATTATCATTTGTTTCATTGGGGATGTATGCAACTTTATATAATGGTGAAACATAGTCTGTACTTCTGGTTTTATACATAAATAAGCCAAATTCCTCCTCTAATGTATTTCTCCCATGGACCTTTTCCTTTGATTTGTCCATTGTTCCATTATTGTTTTGTTCTTGTCCTCTTTCTTTATTGTTTTTTACTACTTTTTGTTCATTCACCAGAGTGGTTCCCTCATCTGTATCATTCTCTGATACTCCCCTTTCCATTACCCTAAAAGTCTCTTGTTTTTTTACATCTCTTCTTTCCTTTACCTCTTGTTTTCATACAATTATTCCTTTTTCCAATATCTTTTATTTTTGTTTTATCGCTCTAATTATTTTTGTTCCCCCCTGCAATGATGTCATCCTCTTTACTTTCTAAGTTACTATCAGCCATATATTTTTCCCAAGTATCTGTCATATCTTTGTGTTTAGAAAACCCTTTTTTTCTTTCCTATTACCTTATTTTTATTTTTTACTTTTTGTACTCCTACACTTTTCTTCTCTTTATTCTGATTTATACCTCTATTCTCTTTTATTTGTTCCTCCTGTTCCTTTCTTTCTGTACTACCTTTTGTTTGTATATGGCTTCTTGCAGTAATCCTTTCTCCCATAGTGAGTTGTTTCCTGCTCTTATCTCCTCTATCACACTATCCTGTCTCCATCTTTCATCTGGGAGCATTATTAACTCTGATTCAGTTTCAGAGTCTCTAAGCCCTTCTATACTTATCTTTGAATTCAACTCACATTTTTGTACTATCACCCTCTATTTCTATGTAATCATTTGATATCCCTTCTGTTAAGTTTATTATTTCTTCCTCCTTATAATTTGTTCTTGCTCTTTTTCCCTCTATATGCTCTGTATTGTATTGTTCTTTTGCTGTAATTAGCTTTACTTAGCAGAAGGGAGTTCTCTTCTTTATAATCATCTATTTCTTGATTTGTTCCTATTTCACATTCCCTTTGATTTAGGAGCTCATTTTCTTTGTTTGCAGGCAATCTGTTTGATGTAAATGTGGTTCTCTAAACAGACTCCCTTAACAAAGGAGAGATCTTTTTTGATTGACATCAGTTGATCATAAACCAGTATATTAGCAGTAAAGGGATCCCTCAATGCTATACATATTTCTTCCCTTACATTTTCTGTGAGTAATGCTTCTTTATCATTTGGGCTCATTGGACTCATAAACAAGGTTTCCTCTCTTAATGACCCACCTTCTCTCATGCCCTCGCTACTTATCTCCTTATTTATTAAAATCTGAGTTTGACTATGTATTTCCTCTGTTTCTCCTATATTCTCAGTCCCTAGATCAATCTCTTCCACACTTAACTTTTTATTTTCTATCCTTTGACCTTGTCTATGTTATTCTTCTTCTAAAAATGCAGACCCAATCATGCCCAGTTTAATATCCCTTATCTTCTCTATTCTTTTATTAATCTCTATACTTTCCCTAAGTTCTTCAACCATTTTATTTACTTCCCTGTTCATAATACTAACCATATCCATATTGTAGTCAGTTGTTGTCTCATCAGTAATTAATCTTTCCATCTCTATGTTGGCTTCTACACTATATGATGCCTTTTTTGAAACTTTGCCCTCTAGGGTCTTATTTGATTTTTTCTTGTTTCTATCAAAAATGTCATAAATCATAGATTGACTCATAGCCTTATCCTTACCGTTATTCCTAATTGGGGTAAAAGTTATATTCTTATTCCCCTTAATCTTTACTTTTTTCCTCTTTTGTATTCTCACTTATCTCTTTGGTTTCTTCTTTTAAACCATTTACTTCATAAATCTTTTACTTCTTGTTTCCTCCAACCCCTTCCTCCCATTGCTCCCCTCACTATTCATTTGTTCTTTCCCACTTCTTGTCACAGTTGGCATTGTCGCTTATCACCTAATACTTAACACTTTATATACCTTAATTATCCTAATACACTAATTGAATTCAATTGAATTCGATAAGCCAATAAACCAATCAACACTTTAATTATTTTAAAGAATCCTTAAATAGTCCATATAAAGTCTTGTGAAGTCTTATAAGATCTCAGTAAGAACTCAATAACCTCAATAACTCCAATAACTTCAATGGACTTAATGACCTTAGTGTTCTTAGTGTCTTAATGTCTTCAATGGATTAAATATGCTCATCACCTCATACAGTTTTGCAGTCTTTCAATCTCTGATCTTCCAAAGTTTTTGCCTTTTGTCTTTGTAAATCCCTTCAGTCCTTCTGTCAGCTCTATTTAGCTCTGTTTCCCTTCCAAATTTTCCTTCTTGATTCACTCTCGGTCTCATATGAATCCAGATCCTATAGAACTGACCCAGTGTTTCAGTGTTCCGTTGTTCCCCACCTCTATCACAAGCAGAGTAGTCCTCTAAACCTGCTTCCAATTTCACCTTTGATTAGACTGCTGTGATTATCACCAGCTACCTTTGATTCCAGCTAGCACCAGGCTGAAACAGGTTCTTTCCTTTGCTCCCTTGTTCCCCTATACACTTGTTCTTCCAAGGTCTTCCTTCCACTGCAACATAAATTAAACTTCTAATAACCAGGAAAGTGTCTGCATGCCTTATAAACTTTGCCAATCTTTATAAACTATACTGTCATTAGCTAATTTTTGTAAACTTTTACAGATTTCCAGATTTATAATCTTTACATTATATTTTATATATGTTTTTCTTTACACACTTGCACACTTGCACTCTTGCACACTAAATATTAGGGAAATATTTAACAAATATTAAACAAATAAATTTCTGCTGGTTTCATTATTTTATATGAAATCTATAGGAATATATGATAAAAGTCTTAAAAACAGTACATATGTCTATGGGTTAAATATTTTACTTTTCCTCTTGTGAGTTATAAATCTTCCCTTCCTTTCCTTGTTAAAGGGAGTAGAGCTTCAGAGGAGTAATAAGCAATAAGCCACTGATATCCACAGCTAAGTTCACTCTCAGTGTGCTCTAAAAAAATGCTTCTTAATGTGTTATCCATGATTATCAATGGGTTTTTAATGGAGAGACCAGAAAAGCTGCCATAAATTTGCTACTAATTAGAAATATCTGCTTTCAGAAATGAAATACAAATGTTAGGGTAACTTAAAAAATCAAACCCAAACTGACTACAGAGTAGCAAGTAGAGTTTTATTTTCTCAGAAGAAGCCAGAAGGGGAAGGAAGGAAATATATTCAATTCAGTGCTTTAGAGTAACTGGTAATTGATATTTTTCTTTTAAACTTAGATTGTGGGCTTTTAGTGACACTGTACTTCCTTTGTTGTCTTTACTTAGAATTGTTTTTGGGCTGTTGAATATTTAAAACGTAGTGGTGGTGTGATTCTGTGCTGTCTTTAATTGCTGCAAATTTTATCCTGGCTTGTCTGACTGCTCTGTAGTTGGGTGAAGGGTGTTAATTGTCTGGCCTCTGACCTCAGCTACGTGATAACTGGAGGTGGGGCTTAGTCAGAGTTGAGGTAACAAGTGGAGTTTTATTTTCTCAGAAGAAGCCAGAAGGGGAAGGAAGGAAACATATTCAATTCAGTGCTTTAGAGTAACTGGTAGTTGGTATTTTTCTTTTAAACTTAGATTGTGGGCTTTTAGTGACACTGTACTTTCTTTGTTGTCTTTACTTAGAATTGTTTTGGGGTTCTTGAAATTTAAAATGTAGTTGTGGTGTGATTCTGTGCTGTCTTTAATTGCTGCAAAATTTTACCCCCTCCCCTTCCCCCAACTCTTAATTATATGCCCTGTTAAATCTGATTGACAGGAGTGAAACACAGGGTATAGTAAGGGGTGTGAAGTAAGAGGGGCATAAGGGGGAAGAAGCCCACCCTCAGCACAACAAGTGTTTTGACTCATTTATTTATTGTTTTTTGTTTTGTTTTTTTAAAAGAAAATTATCTGAGGATTAGTAGCAGGATTTTTAGGATACTAAATTAATAAAAAGGGAACTAGGAGAGCTTCAGTAGCAGACAAGTAGTGGAATAGCAGTATAATTGCAGTATAATGTGGGGAGTGGTGCAATGCAGTGGCTGTGGGACAACCATATTCAGGCAGACCTTCTGGACACTGAGGTGCTGCCCTGTCTGCATGCATCTCTCTGGACTGTGGGATGAGGTAGCCAGACTCAGAGCGGAAGTAAACTGGGTCAGGAGTACCATCATCCCTATCCAGAGACCACCCAATCCAATGAAACTTCCTCAAAGGATGCTGAGAACAAGGAGCACTTGGATGACAGTGGGCTCAGGGAGGGTTAGACTGGTCAGGCAGAGGCACATCCCAGATCCTATTGCACTCAAGAACTCATATGCCACACTGGCAAATGAGGACAACCAAATACAGGTACCCAGAGAAGTGGAAGGAAAGGATGTGGAGGTTAGCCAAGGAGGTGACCTCAGCGGGGAAAGCAGTGGACCCCAGAGGAGGAGGAAGTGAATCCTTTGTGGGGGACTCCATCATAAGAGGGATCCAGCTAGGAACACAGGAGGGAGGACAGGAGGTGAGCCTACCAGGTGCCATGGCATGGAGGGATGGAAGGAAGATCCTGGGGATCACTGGGAAGGCAAGACAGGAGGGTGAGCTGGATGTCATTACCCACCTAGGTACTAATGACCTGGCAAATGGGGAGCCAAAGGAAGTTCAGGAAGAGTTTAGGAAATTGGGGACAGGTCTCAAGCAAGTAGCTAATTCTGTCACTTTCTCAGAGGTACTACCTGTGAGAGGCAAGGGAGAGCATAGGAGTGCATGCACCAGGAACTTTAACTCATGGTTGAAGAACTGGTGCTGTGAGGAAGGGTTTGGATTCATTGGTGACTGAGGACCCACCTGGAGGGATGGAGGTTTGTTCAAGCCTGATGGCCTGCATCCATCCTGGAGGGGAATCCAAGCACTCAATGATAAGTTTAAATGCTACATTGACAGCATTTAAGCTAGCAAAGGGGGGCAGGCCAGCAAGGAGGGTACCTACTTGCTCACCCCCACAGCTAGCAGTGGAACCAGTGAACCAGAGGAGTGGCTATCTCTTCAAAGCAGTGTGCAAAGATGGAGATTAGTGCCCAAGAGGTGGATAGGCAGAAAGGGCAAAATTCAGCAGAAGGGCAGACAGCAAGGAGAACCAGGGATAAAGGACAACCAAGGAAGGGGCTGGAGTAGAACAGCGAAACAGTCTAGGGAGGTCATATCATGGAAAGCCATGTGTGCAAATGCCAGGAGCCTTAGCAACAATATGGAAGATCTGGATTCTGTCATGGTGCAGTCAGACCTGGACATTGTGGCCATCACTGAAACCTGATGTAATGATAACCATGACTGGGAGATGGCCATACCTGGCTACAACATATTCAGAAGAGACAGAGCAGGCAGGAAGGGAGGAGGAGGCACTGTATCTGAAAATGACATAAGGGCCACAGAGATCCAGGAGGAACAAAATGGGGAGAGATACTGTAGGTTAAGCTGGAAAGGAAAATGGGACAGCCATCCGTCACAGGTGTGGTCTATAGACCACGAGCCCAGGAGGAAGAAACAGATAGGAGTTGATGCTAGCCATCCAAAGGATGGCAGACAAGGGTGAGGTAGTACTGGTTGGAGACTTCAATTCCAGATGTGGACTGAGCATCCCAGCAGCAGCATCAACTAGAGCAGATTTATCCTGACTCCTTCAGGGTGCCTTCCTCGCAACTGGTCATGGAACCAACTCGGCAGAAAGCAATACTAACCTTGTGCTCACAAACAGGGACAGTGTGATGGGGGTAACAGTGGGGAGCACCTGGGGAACAGTGACCGCCAGTCATTGTGGTTTGAAATCACAGAAAGAGCAGAACCAAACCACACAAAAACACGTATCCTGGATTTTAGGGGGGCAGACTTTGGGAAAATGGGGAGATACTTGAAAGAGACATTAAGGGGAATTGGACAGGAATCAGGGGTTGAGGAACAGTGGGCAGTATTTAAAATGGGGATTACAAGAACAACAGAATTGTGCATTAAGCAGGTTAACAAGGCAATACAAAAAGACACAGGCAGAAGGGGATAGGGAGAAGTACCATCAGAAGCAAAGGGAGGCAGGGAGGTCAGTAAGGAAAGCCAAAGCTCAGACAGAAGAACACATTGCAAAATCAGTGGGTAGAGGGGACAAAACCTTTTACAGGTATAAGTGAAAAAAGAAAGACAAAGGGAGGGATAGTGAGACTGAAGGGGAGGATGGGGGTTGCGTGGAGGATGACAACAGTAAAGCTGACATATTGAACAGGTATTTCTGCTCAGTCTTTACTGAGGAAGAGGAGCGTAATGGGTCTGAAGAGAGTACAAGGGGTGAGAATGGTGCAGAAATGGACACAAGTCCCTTTACACGAGAAAGGGTCCTGAAGGAACTGGAAGTAATAAGAGTTGATAAAGCAATGGGGCCAGATGGGGTGCACCCCAGGGTCCTTAAAGAACTAAGAGAGGTGGTGGCTGAACCTCTGGCTATCCTGTTTAGCCGATCACTGGAAACAGGGGAGGTACCCAAAGACTGGAGGACAGCAGATGTAGTCCCCTTATACAAAAGCGGGAACAAAGAGGAAGCAGGGAACTACAGACAGTCAGCCTCACCTCGGTAGTGGGGAAGATCATGGAAGCACTACTGAAGGAGAGAGATTGGTGGAACATCTGGTTGTCAATGGACTACAGGACCCAAGGCAGCATGGTTTCACCAGGGAGGCCATGTCAGACCAACCTCATTGAATTTTGACTGGGTGACTAGGGAGGTGGATCAGGGAGGGCAGTGGACATGGCCTATCTGGACTTCAGCAAGGCCTTGACACTGTGCCAAGTAGAAGACTACTACACAAACTGGGGAATATGGGTGTGGGCAGGACAGTAGTGTGGTGGGTATGTAACTGGCTGGGTGGCAGGACACAGAGGGTGGTGGTAAATGGCTGTCACTCCACAGAGGGAAGCGTGACCAGTGGGGTACCACAGGGATCAGTGCTGGGACCGGTCCTATTCAACATCTTCATCAGTGACATTGTGCAGGACCTAGAAGGCAGAATTTCACTGTTCGCTGATGACACAAAGCTCTGTAACAGAGTAGACACACCAGAGGGTGTAGACAGAATGAGAAGGGACCTGCAGAAACTTGAAGAATGGTCAGGGTTTGCAGTTGAAATTCAATGCAAAGAAGTGCAAGATAATGCATATGGGGCACAAAAACCCTGGCACAATATATCAGTTGGGGGGTGAGGATATAGCATGCACCAAGCAGGAAAGAGATCTTGGGGTTGTCATCTCTGATGACCTCAAGGTAGGGAAACAGTGTGACAAGGCAGCAGGTAAAGCAAATAGGATGCTGGGATGTATAGGCAGGGCATCACCAGCAGGAAAGGGAGGTCATAATTCCGCTTATACAAGACACTAGTGAGGCCCCACCTGAGTACAGTGTACAGTTCTGGAGACCATATCTACGTAAGGACATAGACAGGTAGAGAAGGTTCAGAGGAGGGCAACAAAGATGGTGTATGGATTGCATCATAAGTCCTATGAAGACAGGTTGAAGGAACTGAACATGTACTCCCTGAAGGAGAGGAGGGGAGGGGATATGATAGAGACATACAAGTATCTCACAGGGAGGAACAGGTGCAAGAATACACTATTTTTAAGTGAAAAGATGTACCAGGACTAGAGGGCATGGATGAAGTTGGAGGAGGACGATTCAGAGGAAACATGAGGAAGAATTTCTTCACAGAATGGGTGGTGGACAAGTGGAACACCCTGCCAGAGGAAGTGGTGGGGCTGAAACAATCACGGGATTTAAGAATGCATGGGATAGACATAAAGGAATTCTTTAGGTCAGGGGTAAGGGCAACAGACTTAGGAAAACATAAACTGAACTTGCTGTTTTGTAGTAGATGGGTGTTTCATAGTTTATCTGGCGAATTGTCTATGTGTCTCTTAGTATGTAACAATATGAAGGTACAACTGTGTACAGTGCACACGGGTTGGCAGTGGCTACACAGGCATGGGTGCACCACTACTTACAGCTCCATAGCATCCCCATCCTCCATGCTTCTCCACAGTAAGCTTGGTCAAAAATGGTGCTTGCTCTCTTTGAACACCCACGCATGTGCTTTAAGTCCTGGAGTCACGTGCAATAATGATCCAATGATGCTACTACTTCCTAGACTCTCTATCCTCTTTCTGATTATCTTTTTGTTTTTATTTATGTCGTTTAAATATAATATTCAGATATAAACTCTTAAAAATTCACAAACACAATTGATAAATATCTTTCTTTCACCTCCTTTCTTAAAACAATCTGTTATATCTGTTATATCGCTATCTCCCTCTCACATGAACACTCCTTGGCTCTCTACCTGCAAAAGTACAAAAACTAATATAATAAAAACACTAAAAAACAGAGTTCATTTAAAAGAAAACAAAAACAAATCAATCAGTTCCAGGCCTTGGTCATTCGTCCGTTCACCCAGGAGCAATCACAAGGTAGAGATTTTCTGGTGTACATTGTTAAATTTATGAGTCCCAATAAAATCCTGATGAAAAATGCCATTCCACCGTGTTTTACTCTCTATGTCTCAGTGACTCTGTGCCTCTTCTCTCAGCCCTCCAATCAAGAAAGTGGTTTCTGTCTTCTCCATCTCGGTCTGGCACAGCAGACCGCTAAGCCTCCACATGCTCCGCCAAACACATTTCCCTTTATTGGCAGGCTTCCCCACTGTCAGAACTCCTATACCACTTAGAGGGGGACCTGGAGGTCTGCAACTACCACTCCAGACTAACCGCTAGGAAACTGCAGGCTCTAAGTAGGTTTGGAAAGATTGGTGAAATGAAAAATATAAATAATAATTTGGGAATGATGGCATACCTTTTATAAAAACAAGAAAGCTTTTCACTGACTCCTGCTACTGGTGTTACTCCTCAGCATCTTAGCATGCAGCCCACACTCTCCTCTCAATGTCACCATTAGAGACTTTGCCACCAGATCCCAGCCGTGAAGGGAATTGTGCACACCTCCCTCCCCCCTGTGTCCATGGTGCTGAGCTGTGGGCTCTGCCCTACCTTCTCTTCAGTAAATACTGAGCAGAAGTATCTTTTTAGGATATATGCTTTTCTTTGGTTCTCCTCCACACACTCCCCCCTTATCCATTTTGATCTTAGTAGTACCCCCTCTGGACTTTTTCCTTTCACTAATGTATCTATAGAAAGTTTTGTCCCCCTCGTTACTGTTCATGCTAGCGTTTCCTCGGTTTGGGCCTTTGCCTGCCTTACTGCCTTCCCTGCTTCCCTTAGGGAAGTTTGGTATGCTTCTCTATCTTTGTCCCGCAGCACTCCCTTATATTTCCTGAAGGCCAGCCTTTTGGCTCTGATCTTTTCTGCTACTGTTTTTGAGAACCAAAGTGGTTTCCTCCTTCTTTTGCTCTTGCTTTTCTCTCTAACACAATGGGATGTTGCTTCAAGTATTGCATCCTTAATACTTGCCCATTGTGCCTGTACCCCTTCATTGGTATTTCTTCTTTCCAGGGCTAGCTTAACTCTGTTGGCCTTCGTATCAAAGTCAGCTCATCTGAAGTTCCATATTTTTGCATTGGGATGGGAAGATTTAGTTCTAGTGGTCATATTGGACCATACCATGTGATGGTCACTGGCCCCCAGGTGACCTACAACCTGGAGATCTGTGATCCTTTCCCTGCTAGTCAGTACTAGATCCAGGGTAGTCCTGTCTCTTGTGGGTTGTTGTTCTAGTTGTGTGATGCCTTCCCCCTACAAAGAATCCACTATGTTTCTAGTTCTGGCAGATATGTCTGCTGGTATTGACCAATCTGTATTTGCCATGTTGAAGCCTCCCATTATCAGAATCCTCCCTTAGCTGTCATGTTTTGTATATCTTCTAACATTAATTTGTCTATGTGCTCCCCCTGGTCTGGAGGCCTGTAGACAACCCCAGTTTGTATGGCTGTCCCATTTCCTGTTTCCAGGGAGACCCACAGTTCTTTTGGCTCCTTATGTGTATCCTGAATTTCTGTAGCTTTGATATTTTCATCGAACATAAAGACCCCCCAACCTTTTTGCACCTCAGTCTCTTCTGAACAGCACATAGCCGGGAACTGAAGTCTTCCAAGTGTGGTTACTGGTGAACCATGTCTCGCTAATGGCTACTATGTCCAGTTTAACCTCTGTGATTGTTGCCTCCAGGTCTGGGATCTTGTTTCCCAGACTGCAGGCATTTGTGTACATGATTTTCCACTGATCAGATTTTGATGCATTTGTTGTTGGGTGAGGTCCAGCATTTCCCCTGCATGTCATATGGGGATCCAGACCTTTTTCCTTACCCAGTAATGCAAATGAACTACAAACATGCTGAACTCCTGTTTGATCACTAGCTGAGGGGAGAGGGGTGTTCTTCCCATTCAGTGTATCAGGTACTACACCCCCTCCCCATTTGCTAGTTTAAATATTCTTCAAAGACATCAAACTTCTGCCCCAATGCACTAACTCCCTCCTTATGGCCAGTCAGACTGACTTTGATTTGCCTGTTGGAAGCTGAGAACATTGATACACTGCAAAGAACAAACTATAACTCCATTTAGGACCTGGAAACCTGGTAAGGCATAATATTGTTGGGGACTTGTTAAGAAGGGGAGCTACGCTTTCTAGAAAAAGTTTCAGTTTTTTTCCTTATTGGCATTAAGCAGAGAATTGCAGGATTCCATTAAAAGTGTAGTAATTTTATAACCAGAGGGAGTGAGATACAACTGAATTTGCTTGATTCCTGGGGTTGAGACCTAGGATTTGGAAGGATATTTTTGCAACATTTTAGAAGTGTCCTGCTGGGTGAGAAGTTAAGGTTTTATCCCTGGTTTCACTGAAAGATTTTGTGTATTGGAATCCGACATAGCAGAGTGCCTACATTGAAAGGCCTGCTTACATCACAGGTGTCACTAGTCAGTCAATTGGCTCTGGGTGGGGTTTCATCACTGTGCTGTATTAGGCATCCTTCACAGTTAGAAGCCAGTCAGACTGACTTTGATTTGTCTGTTGGAAGCTGAGAACCTTGCTACAATGCAAACAACAAACTATAACTCTGTTTAGGACCTGGAAACCTGGTAAGCCATAATATTGTTGTGGACTTGTTAAGAAGGGGAGCTACGCTTTCTAGAAAAAGTTTCATTTTTTTCCTTATTGGCATTAAGCAGAGAATTGCAGGATTCCATTAAAAGCGTAGTAATTTTATAACCAGAGGGAGTGAGATACAACTGAATTTGCTTGATTCCTGGGGTTGAGACCTAGGATTTGGAAGGATATTTTTGCAACATTTTAAAAGTGCCATGCTGGCTGAGGAGTGAGTTCATTTTTATCCCTGGACTCAGTAGAGTGGTTTGTGTAGGAGCAGTGGTCTAGTAAATTGTGGTGTTAGTTGAATTACTATAAAGGGCAGTACTCACCAGGGTGGTGGAGCAGTTGTGTATTTGATTGTTTCTAGCAGTAACCAGTGGCTGTGGACTACCCCCACCCTTCCCCACCTCCACCCACCAAGTGTGGCATTTCCTTTATAGCCAAAGTTCTGACATCACTTCCTCAACAGGTCTTGGACCAGAACTGTCATAGTCTTAATAACCCAGCACAGTGCATAAAGGGTAGGTACACACCACAAATAATAATAATAAAAAATATATATATTACATATTTTATATTATAAGGGAGAGGGACATGTGGGGAGTGGTGCAATGCACTGGCTGTGGGGCAGCAGTTTTCCAGGAGACATTCTGGAAAATGTGTTGCTGTCCTATTTGCAGGCAACTGTCAGCTCTGAGGGAGGAGGTTGCCCAACTCCAGACTGAACTAACAAGGACTAAGGAGGCCTCCCCCACCCAAAGAGCACCACTGCCACAACCACTGCCTCAGAGGTTGCCAAGAATGAAGAACAGTTGGCCCACAGTGGGTTCTGGGAGGGTGCAGGTGGTGGACCAGAGGTGAAGCCCCCTAGTTGTACCTCTACACAAATCATATGCCATACTGGCAGAGCAAGGTTCCTCTATGATGGCACCCTCAGTGGAGATCCAGAAGAATGCTGAGGACATCCACAAGGGAGACCCACAAAATGGTGGCAAGGGACACCACAGGGGAAGAAAACAGCTTCTGATAGGGAACTCAATTGTTAGGGGGTAAAACTGGGGAAGGGAGAGGAGAAGGAAGTAAGGTGCCTGCCTGGTGTCATGACTTGGAGGGACAGGAAGCGAATCCTCAGGATTGCAGAAGCAGCATCACAGGAGAGGGAACTAGATATCATTGTCCACCTTGGGACAAATGACCTAGGTAGGCATGGGATCAGTGCAGTGCAGAATGAATTTGTGGAGTTGAGGAGGGGCCTCAGATGGGTAGCAAGCACGGTGACATTCTCAGAGGTGCTGCCAGTCCATGGCAGGGGTGATTCTATGGTACTGCACACCATGCAGTTTAATGAATGGTTGCAAAACTGGTGCAGCACACAGGGCTTTGGCTTCATTGGGGACTGGGGGTCCACCTGGAGAGATAAAGGTCTATACTGGCAAGATGGTCTGCATCTGTCCACAAAGGGAACCAAGCTCCTAGGTAACAGGTTTAAATGCTTCCTTGGCAAGCTTTTAAACTAGCCAAGGGGGAGGTGCTGATAAGATGCAGGAAATTTCAAGCCTCCTCCCACAAAACATGGCAGGTAGTAAGGTAAACACTGAGGTACACAGCTCAACACAGGGCAGGACAGGGGTAAATGGAAAAATAGACAAAGACAATAAGAGCAGGGATGGGGGAAAAAAGGATAAAGCCGACATTAAATGGAGGGCAATGAGTACCAATGCCCATAGCCTGGGAAACAAGCTTCCTGAGCTAGTAGCCCTGATGGAAGATGAACAATTGATATTGTGGCAGCTATGGAAACATGGTACACAGAGAACCATGACTAGGATGTCAACATACCAGGAACACAATCTACAGAAGGGACAGGGAAGGTAAAAGAGGAGGTGGAGTAGCTCTATACATAAGGGAAGGGATCAAAGCTACAGAACTAAAAAGTAAAGGGGGAGGACAAGAGGCACTCTGGGTCACCTTGGAGACAGGGAATGGCATCACAATCTGCACAGGGGTTGTATAAAGGCCCCCATCTCAAGGGGAGGAAATGGACAAGAAAATGATAGAGAATATTCTCAAAATGGCTGAAAAAGGGGAGACACTGTTGATGGGGGACCTGAATATGCCAAATGTTAACTGGATGACTTGTACTGCAGTCACATCCAAGAGCAGGGTCATTCTCGATGCCCTGCAGGGGGCAGGCCTCAGACAGTTAGTGTTGGAACCCACTCGGAGGGAGCAATACTAGACCTGGTACTCTTAAATGGAGAGGATCACAAATTTAGAAGTCAGTAGACATCTGGGAACAAGCGACCACTGCACAGTGTGCTTCACAATGAGCACAACCATGGAGATAAGCCATACAAAAACAAGGATACTGGACTTTAGAAGGGCTGACTTTGGCAAAATGGGTGAATACCTGAAGAATGCACTAGCAAATGGCCAAAAAGAAGGGTGGAAGAACAATGGAGAAAATCAAAACTGCCATCATAGAGGCAACAAGCCTTTGTGAAACAAATAAAGAAAACAAGTGAAGTAAAAAAAAAACATTATGGTTCTCAAAAGAGGTGGCAGGGAAGGTTAAGGAGAAAAAGACTGCATTCAAAAAGTGTAAGGAATCACAGAAGGAGCACGACAGGGAACGGTATCAATTAAAGCAGAAAGAAGTGGGGAAGGCAGTCAGAATAGCAAAAGCCCAAACTGAGGAAAAAATAGCCTACTCAGTTAAGAAGGGGGATAAAACCTTTTATAGGTAAATTCGGGAGCATAGAAAGGTTAAGGGAAGGATAGTGAAGCTTTATTTCATAAAGGAGAGGAGAGGTGGTCAGAGGGAGACAGTGAAAAGGCAGAGATACTGAATGAATACTTTTGCTCAGTATTCACAAAAGAAGATGAGGAGGAATTACCTAAACCAGACAATAGAAGCACTCTGGGTAGGGAGGTTGACACCAGTCCATTCACAGAAGAAAGAGTCCTGAAAGAACTCCTAAAACTCAAGGTGGATAAAGCAATGGGGTCTGACGGGATTCACCCTGGAATCCTAAAAGAACTAAGGGAGGACCTAGTGACACCACCGACCACACTTTTTAACAAATCATGGCAGGATGGGGTGGTACCTGAGGACTGCAGGAGGGCAGATGTGATTCCCCTTCACAAAAGTGGGAGCAAGGCCGAAGCAGGAAACTACAGACCTGTAAGTTTGACCTCAGTGGTAGGGAAAATGATGGAATCACTTCTGAAAGAAAGAATTGCTGAGTACCTAGAGGCCAGTGGGGCACAGCACCAAAAGCAACATGGATTTACAGCAGGAAGGTCATGTCAGATGACTCTAATTGATTTCTTTGACTTGGTGACCAAAGTAATAGACCAGGGAGGGGCTGTGGATATGGCCTACCTAGACTTTAGCAAGGCATTTGACACAGTCCCACACAAAAGATTAATAATCAAGTTAGCCAGTCTGGGAGTGGGTCCCAGGGTGGTAGCATGGGTAGCAAACTGGCTGTACAACAGGACACAGAAGGTAATAGGTAATGGAACACATTCCGAAGAAAGGGGTTACTGAAATAGGTACCTCAGGGCTCAGTACTGGGTCCAGTCCTCTTTAACATCTTTATAGGTGACATTGCAGAGGATCTGAGGAAAGGTATGCATCTTTGCAGATGACACAAAGATCTATAACAGAGTTGATACACAAAAGGGGGTAGAAAAGATGCAAAGGGACTTGGCAAGGTTGGAGGAATGGTCAGACATATGGCAACTTAGATTCAATGCAAAGAAGTGCAAAGTAATGCACCTGGGAAACAAAAACTCAGGAGAAGAGTACACAATAGCAGGGGAGGTACTAACAACAACAAAAATGGAAAGGGACCTTGGGGTAGTCATATCAGATGACCTAAAGGTCTGTAAGCAATTTGAAAAGTCGGTAAGGAGAGCCAGGGGGATACTGGGATTCATGGGAAGGGGCATCCCAAGTAGAAAAAGGGAAGTGGTTATCCCTCTATACAGACAGTTGGTGAGACCCCATCTGGAGTACTGTGTGCAGTTTTGGATACCTCATCCATGCAAGGCCATAGACAGGATGGAAGCCGTCCAGAGGAGGGCAACTAAAATGGTGCAGGGTCTGCAGCAGAAACCATGTGAAGAGAGACTGAAAGAGCTTAATATGTATACTCTTGATGAAAGGAGGGATGGGGGGACATGATAGAAACTTTCAAGTACCTCAAAGGAATCAACAAAGTCCAGGAGGGTAGCATCTTTCAGAAAAAGAGATGTGTAAAAACAAGGGGGCACAATTTAAAGATAGAGGGGAGACGGCTCAGGGATAATGTGAGAATTTTTATTTCATGGAGAGAGTGGTGAATACATGGAACCGCCTTCCTGAGGAGGTCATTCGGTCTAAAACAGTGGGGGAATTCAAGCATGCATGGGACAGACATAAGGCAATTATAGTGGGGGGTTGCAGGAAGTAGGCTGTTGGTTAACTAGAATTTGCAACTTATCCAGTAGGTAGGGAAATGGGCAGACTGGGTGGGCCAAGTGATCCTTATCTACCATCAAAGTCTATGTTTCTATGTTAGTCAGATGCAGTTTATTGAATTTCAAGAACTTTCACTCCCACAGCTGTTGCTAGTTAACAACAAATGTGTGCCCTTTTTCCTGGCACAAGTCCTTGAGCCACATGGTTAGCTCCCCTATCTCCACTTCTCTGACCTTCCGTCTGTCTGCCCCCCCACCAGACCTGCAGGGTCTCAGAGAAAGAGATGCCAGACAAAATGGATGACACTTTGTCTCCCAGCCTGGTCAGGTGTTCCTTGGTCTCCACAACTGACTGGCAGGTGAGATCATTAGTCCCTACATGTACTGCGATGTCAATGTTTTCTCTTGCTTCCTGCACAATGTTAGCAATGCAGTCAGTGTCCCTCCACACTGATGTACTTTGGAGACATCTGACCATTACCTATAGCTGGAGATAGGTATCAACTCCTTGAATCATGGAGTCTCCTATGATCAGAAGTGTTTTGGACTTTCTTTTTGCTTTTTTGTTTTGGTCCCTGTTTTGGGCAAGTTTTGTAATGCTAGCTCTTGTGCTGCAGTGTCCTGCTCTGCAGTGTCCTCTGACCCTTTGTTTGATTTCAGAGATAGAGGCAGATACTTGTTCGTAGTTTTTATATTGCTTGTGGAGGTGATACATTGGTGAGCATTGAGTGATTGGGCACCCAATTTGCCCCTCCTAAGCACCTGCCAACCTTCCGGACCAATTACCCTCTGCAGTCGAGGTGCTTCTGTTGGATGTTGGGGAAATGGTAGCAGTTCCCGTAAGATATTTCCTCCTGAATATGCCATTTGAGGTGCACAATCTCTGCTTATGCTGTCCAGAACTGAGCCCTTAGATCTCCGATGGTCCAGCATGTAGGACAGCATCCTAAATTCTGTGTAACTGCCCTTTTGAAAAGTATTCCACAATTCCTTCAGTTAATAATATATATTCCAGTTGAGTTGCTGAGTTTATAACCTGGTCTAAGTAATCAGAAGGAAAATGAAAGCAAAACATTTTTTTATATCTATTTTTTGTTTGTTTTGTTTGTTTTTGTATAACTTTTTATAACAAGTTAAATTAATTGTGCCCCTGTAAGTGAGGTCACTGTGTGGATACTCCTCTGATCCTCCCCTTCCTGCTTTGCTACAGAAAATGTCACGAGTGCGCTACTTTATAAAAGGAGTATAACATGGGGTGGTTGGGAATGGCATGGGTGGTTGGGCCCTTCCCCTGCCAAAAAAGAATAACACGGAAGAAAGAAACAAGGAAGTAAGAGCAGAAACAAACAAGAAACAACAAATGCAGTAGCCCTGAAAGCTTAGCCTGATGATAGATAAAACTGTAAAACCTCTAAGCACCACATGTAACAATTTCACAGAAGATATACCCTGCAAAAACATTTTACAACAGAGCAAAATAAAACAGTAATAGAAGATATATCTTGCAAACAACTATTTTAATCAGAGAAGATTACAGTAGCAATGTGTAAGCACAAAGCAGTAACAAACCTGTAGGCACACCCTATAATAATGCAGCAGAAAGTATACCCTGCAACAGCAATTTGAATCAGAGAACAATAAAGCAGTAATATTTAAGCCAAAAAAGTAGCAAAACCAGTGAGTACAAAAGAAAATAGTAACACATAGCAAACCTGCCTAGCCAAAAGAAACCTTAATCTTTTGCTTGTTCTGATAATTTTGTTCCTTGCTCTGTCCTTACAAGCAAACCTACTGTAGAAGAAAAGAGCTCAGGTGAAGCTAGGTGCCTTTTTCATCAGACCTAGTCTTCTACTAAGTTATGTTAGTTTAAATCTAATTGTTTTCATTTGTGGTGATGTCAGTGATAGTAGTGTCCTTTTGTTTTACTGCTCAAACCTCCCTTTTTTGGAATTTTGCTGGTTTGAGTTAGGTCAGCTCACCTTACACAGCCCTTATCTTCCCTCTCTATGACAGCCCCTCTGATTCTTATTGATCTCTAGGAGGGTGCATGCTATTACTAAGTAGAAAAAGTCTGGCCAAGTAGAAGTATAATTTAAGGTATTTCATAATCATCTTTTTAAACTGGATTTTAAGAGATCCTAAAAGTGCCTCATTAGCTTGCAGATTCTTTTTCATGAGACAACCCCATTTTTTCTTTTTCCTTTTTTTAACAAAACCAGGAATTTTTAGATCATCTAGCTTAGCCAACATTTTGCATGAAGAGAATGTCCACACTGCCCTCCTCAGAGGAACAGTGCATAAGGGTGCATAGGTATATTTTCCCAGTAATAAATCTTTTGATTTTTTTTAAAAACATAATGACAAAAAAGTGAGAAATGCATATCTTGCTTAAGTGTTTACAAGGTGTTTATAAATGCTTACAACTGTTTATGATTGATTGCAACTGACTACATTTCATATTTTATTTTAAAGATTTTTAAAAAAATAATTGAATTAGTGTCCCCTCTGAATCCTCCCACCTTTGATAGCTTATGTAACTTCCCTGTGACCTTTTACAGGCAGACATACATTTCTACCATTGTCATTTTTAGCTTCTTTTCTATTTTCAATTATTAACTTTTTACAGGAAGATTATACTGTATATCAGATATACTGTATTTGGAGGCCGGGTAACAGGTTAAATTAAAAAAAAGAAAATTGCTGACTGTACCAATTAGCCGATTAAGTGATTTGGGCTTATAAAAGTAACATTTGTCTGATCCTCCTTGATATTTTTAGCTGCTATTTCCACTGATTTATTAAAAAACAGATATATCAGGGTAGCCCAGTGGTGCGGTGGTAGAACTACCACCCACCGCACCAAAGACCTGTGATCAGGAGCAATCTGAGGTTGCTGGGCATCAGCCAGGGCGGAAAAGATGAAGCATCTGATGGACTGTTCTCCTCTCCTAGGGTGAAGACTTGCTGCTTCCACCAAATGACTGCCACCAGGTGGATGTCTGGTGACAATACATGCCTATGAGCAGCAAAAGAGGGTGGATGCTGTGGGACTCCACAATATGCGTGCACCTCCACATACACACATTGTCACCCCCCCCAATAATGGAATCAGGCAAAAAAAACAGGTGAAAAATATTGTGAGGCAGGTTTTCATGATGCTTTGTACACCATGCCCTCACCTTCTCACCTGTCTCACCTCCTGGGTGAACTTGCTGGCTACAACTGGATTTAGACATCAGGAGGAGTAGGACAGCCCTCCTTCTCCTAGACCCCACCATAGGGGGATAATACATGGGGATTTTTGGCTGGCCAGGTAATGAACAGTGATGGTTGGTGTGGCAGGGCAAATGGAAACCCTAGTCTGCCTCAGTCAGGGAGTACAAACAGAATATGGCAAAAAAACAGGAAAAAAGAAGCAGAAATATTTTACTTTTAAGTAAGTTGATGTAGTCCAATATAGACTGCTATTGAAAGCAGATAGCAGAATAGTCTGCTGCTTGACTCTTTTTGCCTGTACTTCATTAGGTAGGAGATGATCACATCAGCTAAAACATTTTTAATATTATTATAAAACATTAGAAATTATTCTACAGGGTAACAGATCTGGAGAGACTAGTTTATTAGACAGGTGACCTGTGTGAACATTTTTGTACTGATTTTCTCCTGATACATTTGTGCTATTTCCATTGGATATATGACAAAGAGGCTATTAGCAAGAAATTACTTGTGCATCTCCAAGGATGTCAAAGTTGAACTATGAGACTATTGATGATATATTCAAGTCTGCAACCACTTTACAAGAACTTTTTTTAATAAGGATTCTATGAATTGTTCTACAGACAAGTTTATTTGGCATTTGCATGGACTATTGAATGTTTAATGAATGTAGTTATTGTAATATACACTTGTGATAGGGTCAGTATGTGACCAGTCATGGGTAAGGGTCAGGTTAGAGCCCATAGGGATGTGCAGTTAGTGAGGCCACCTACCTGGACACTATCTCAGGCTAATGTACTTCATTTCCCCTTTGTAATTTCTTTTAATCACTCCCCACAAGTCAAAAGCCTACCAAATTGGGCTCACAATACAGGTACCCTCCTGTTCTGCCTCCAGCATGCAGGATGTGCATACCAGTGAGCAAAACCATCATAGAATGTGGACATCCTATAAATAAAAGATAGTTAACAGCTGAACATATACTTACTTTTATTCTGTCTTCTCTTTTTCCTCTTTTTCCTTGGCTTCACTCTGGGCTGGCCATCTAGTGGTGATTTTTCCTTTGTTATTCTTTCTCTCCCCCCCCCAGATATCATTAGGTTCAAGCCCTCAGACCCCAGGGAAGTAGGTCTGACAGGAGGGGTGTAATGTCTAGTGACCTCCTTACTGGGAGTTTAGATGTAAATAAAAGGGATCCCTGCTGGGATACATCTCAAAATGTTGCGATAGAAAACAAAGGGTTGTTTTCTTATTGTCTGTATCCCTGCCTGGCTTTAATTTTAGCAGAAGGGATACTGGAAAGACAGATCAGCTGTGCTCCATGGAGCTTGCTATTAAAAAAGGGGCTTGTTGAGGGAGCTCAGAAGCTCTAAACAAAGGAGCAGGATTAAAAACATATATTTAGCTTAAAAAGAAGCTTATCTGTAAAATACAAATACCCCCGGGCTACAAGCACTGCATCCTGCAGGGATAGAATGAAACATGGCGAAATGTGCTCCACCCTTTCTGGGTCAGCACTGCAGAATGAGCCCCATAAATATGTAGAATTCAAAAATATGATATTTCCTCAGACCAGCTGGGAAGGCTGAGCCCTGAGGTTGAAAATGGTACCAGTATGAAAAGATTATCCAGCCTTGAAAGGCCTGGTGCTACCTGTTCCAAATCTAAGGTGTCCCTTCCATGTATAACTCATGGCTGCCTGGCAATGTAAAAGGCTGTAGGCCAAGCCAGACAAATGTAAATAAGTAAGTTAGTAAGCTACTCGATTCAGCTCTGATCTGTATGTAGATAATGCCTCTCCACATTCCACCTCACCACCCCCTACTCGACAAGGCCTCTTGGTGCTGCTCACCCACCCCCTCATTGCACCCCCTCCCACCATCCCCCTCTTCCCACCCTCTGAGGGTAATCTCAAACCCTTCCTTCTGATTCATTTACAACCAGCCTGCTACCATCAGAGTAATCTTTAACCACTATGCAGTCATCTCAGCTTTAGTCTTACAATGGATTCTGTAGGTCACTGCGGAAGGGGGGGTGGGGATCTAATTGGTGCATATAATCCTGTTACTGAAATATCTTCTAGTCTGTTATAATTTTTGTCACAATTTGTCTAACTCTCGTGTAATTGCTCTTGTATGCCAATTGAGCAGGCATCTGTAACCACTGTATATGTGTATAGTCCTATTTGTCCACCCTGACGTGGGACCTTTGTAAAAGAGCTCACGCTCAAAGGTCTCTCTGAACTATTAAATAAATAAATAAAATAAATAAATAAAAGTAATTGTATAAAGTCACAGTTTAAGCATAAGCACACACCTGCTGATAAGGAGGCAAATGTTGCTGTAATGTACATGTTAAATGCCTTTTGTGTGATACAATTTCCTGTTTTGAGTGTCCATTGTACTTGTGTGAAATAAAGTAGAAACCTTACCTTAAAGGGATTTTCTGATATTTTGCAGATGCCTTTTTCACATAGTATGCCATTGTTGCCCATGCTTTAGATGTTATAGCCACAGTTTGTTTTGTACAAAAATCTGTCATAGCCATTTTTTTGTTATCTTTTATCAGCACTTTGTTTCTGGCTGCCTTCCAGTTTCTCTATGCTGCCACACCCCCAGAGTGATGTCATACCAGGGAGCTATCAATGTTTTACATACAGCAACAAGGAATTCAGGGCAATTTATCATTTTTTTATTTATTTAGTTTTTGTTGACCGGGTAAGTGCACTAGACAAATTCTGCCTATTTTCAGGCACGACCCGGGGGAGTGGGATACAGATGAATGCCAACTGGCTTTGAACAGATTAAGCTGTTGCTGTTGCCTTGTATGTGCCGTATTCTGAAGTACAGTCCCGTATGTTGGTAGTGGTGAGCACCTAATATGTAAATGACCATAGCAAAGGCATTGTGGGTAAAATAAGATGCTGTTTTTCAGTTACCTTACTATGAGGTGTAGTCTCATATTTCTGTAGTAGTGCCAACAATACTAGCTCTTGTATGTTTATTTTCAAAACAAGCCATTGTGCATACCCTATCTAGCTACAAGACTTCTATACTGAGAGATGTAGTCTCCTATTTCTGCAGTATGCACAGAAATACTGTATAATAGCCTGTCTATTAATTTACATAGTGATGCATTCTGGGTACAGTAAATAACACATTTTTCTATCTAAAACTACAAACTGACAATGTCTCTTTATTAACTTAGTTTCCTTGGTATGATGTCACAGTTGGAGCCTGCAGCACTGAGAAAAAAAGGGTGGTTATGCAAATGAAGCAGAGCACACAAATAAAAGTTTTTTTTTCATGGAAAACAGCACTGTTTGGCTGTTTGAATGGTAGGAGACTGATTCACAGCTCTTACAGGTTACTATTCCCATTTGTTATGACAAATATCAGAAATTCAGCCAGCTGGCCATAAAAAGAGGCCTGATATACTTGTGTGTTGGATGTGAGACAGATCATGTGCCCAGAGGGGTGGGTATATAAGACCTGTGAGACTGAAGCTAGTCAGTCTGATTTTGGCCTGGGTAAGACAAAGACCACGCTGCTGATGAGGAGTCTGAGATTCTAAGAGAATAGGTTTCAAGCTGAGACATGGTTAATTGTGCTATGGAGAGAGGGGTCCCTGATGATTACTTGGTTAGTCTGGTTACCCTAATCTGCTCTTAAAAAAACTGCCTCTTTTGTCTGTAAAGTGATCTTAAAGACTTGCCTTTTTAAGAAAAATTGACATTGTGAAATAAAACCATGCCAGCTGCTTGTTAAGCCTAACACCTGAAGTCTGTTTTCCATTGGCACACCTCTACCCTCATACAATACTTACTGTTTTTAATTTATTTATCCTGGATATGTGGCTGTCTATTTTATTTGCTGACATTTTTATTTAATGTTATTTGTTTATTTAAAATGTTGGTAACTGGGAAAGGCATATTGAGCCAAAGTTTGTTTCCAGGTGCTACCCAGCGGTTGGAGGCGTGGGAGTGCAGGCATAAAAACATCACAAACATCCAAAGTGCAAACATTTGGAGTACGAACTGCAAAGCAAATAGATGTCCAAGTGAGGAGATTAAGTTAGAAGCTCTACATGAAATAACAACAATGAATAGAGCATAGATTCAACATATGGCTACACTGACAAATGCCTGCTAGAGTGCATAAATTAAGCATTGCACTGAATAGAGAGCAGACTGAGTGCCAGGACCACAGTTAGTCCAGAAGTAGGGAGTCATTAGGCAAATGGCAGGACATGAAAAACTGTGAGAAGAAGGACAGAAGGTCTGCTCAGGAGTTCCGCAGGGATCCATTCTCGGATCACTCCTTTTCTACATTTTTTTGACCAAGCTCCCACAATCCTGTCCTGAACAAATCCTGCTATACGCAGATGATGCAGTCATTCACGCCTAACACAATGACCCCCTACTACTCCAAGAAAAGCTCCAGATGGGTTTCACCTCCATTAAAAAATGGTTCAACAGGCAAAAGCTGGTGCTCAACTACAAGAAAACAAATCTGATGCTCTTCTGTGGCTCTCGTAACAAGCATAGGTTTCAACCCATCTCAATTGCAAACTGCCATGGTGCTGTCCTAGACCAAGTCCAATCCTTTAAATATCTTGGCATCACTCTTGACTGCCTCCTAACCAATGGCATCCACACTGACACTGTTGCCAAAGCCGTTAACAAGTGCATTGGCCTACTCTACAGGCACAGGCAATGCCTCACCTCAGATGACTTAAGGATAGCCGCTCAGAGCTCTGTGATCTCTAATTGACTATGGGCTGGTTGTCTATGGCTCTGCTACTGACACAGTCCTAAGGCACCTATGCTTGGCCCTTAACAAAGCCTGCCACCTCATTACTGGATCCCACTGTCTCACCCACATGTGTACTCTCGACGCCCAAGTGGGTTGGCTCCAACTATCAAACCATATCAAGTTCCACACCTACCTAATGGGCAAGAAGATCACGTTAGGCCTTGCACCCCCAGGAGTCCACACACTTCTACATGCAGCATGCATACCCCGCCACACCAGGGATTCTGAAAAACAAATTCTGCACATACCACAGTGCCGCACCTCACAGGGGCAAAGGTCATTTGTGCACCGTGAACCCTCCTGGTTTAATGTGCTCAACAAAGACATTGCCTCACTGCAACCTTCGCATCCACCTCGCTGCCTCCAGCTCCTGTGACTGTCACTCCTTATCTGCTCTTGCACTTACCTCCCCACTCCGTGACACCTGTCCCCTACCCCCTCCAGGCTTTAGCACTTTAAAACCTGACAATGCCTTTTGTCTGCTACACTGTCTTCTAGTGTTTTCCCCCCTCAATCCCTCAATCCATCCCAGTTATCCTTTGCCCTGGCTACCTCTCCTCAACGTCCTCTGGTGGTTCTCAAGCTACCTCACCCTGCTTACCTGTACTCTTTCTGCCCCTTAAATGAATTGTATTTTGACTGCTTATGTATTGTATTGCCACAGCCTGTTATGTTTGTATTGCTTTCAAAGTTGACATGGAACCTTTGTAAAAAAGCCATGGCTCAAAGGTATTTTAATCCTAGAACTCCAATAAACAATAAACAAGGTTCAAGAGGAGCAGTGGCAGGTGCAGGGGGAGCTGAAATAAGCCTTAGAAGGAATCTGAAGGTATGAAGAGAAGAGAAGAGACAACATGAAGGGAAGAGAGGAGCAGGTTCCAGAGGGAGGGGACATGGTAGGAGAAAGCAGCTTTCCCAGCACATGATTGAGGACTGGGAATAAAGAAAGTGTGGTAATCTCTGGTGTATAAAGAGTAAGAAGGCTGGGAGACAAATTGTCATCCATTTCAGCTGGCTTCACTTTCTCTGAGGTCCTGCTGGTCTGGGAGAGGAAGGCAGATGGGTGGAAGGTCAGAGAGGGGGAGATAGGCGATCTAAACTTGTGGCTCAAGGGCTGGTGCCATTGTAGATAACTGGCAACAGTTTTGGGAGTGAAAGTTCTTTAAATTTGATGGACTACATCCGACTAAGGAGGGAGTCAGTGAATTGGGGCAGAAGATTGATTTCTTTGCAGAATATTTAAACTAGCAAATGAGGAGAGGGATGCATCAACCTATACATTGAACAGGAAGAGCACCCCTCCCCCCTCAGTTAGTGATCAAACAGGAGTTCAGCATGTTTGTAGTTTATTTGCATCACCAGGTAAGAAGAAAGATCCAATTCTCCATATGATGCACAGGGATAAAGCTGGACTTCACCCAACAACTAATGCACTGAAATCTGGCCAATGGAAAATAATGTACAGAAATGCTCAATGTCTGGGAAACAAGATCCCAGACCTGATGGCAATAATGACAGAGGTTAATCTAGACATAGTAGCCATTAGCAAAACATGGTTCACCAGTAACCACACTTAGAAGACTTGAGTACATGGCTATGTACTGTTCAGAAGAGACTGAGGTGAATAAAAGAGGGAGGGAGTGGTCCTTTATATCAATGAAAATATCAAAGCTACAGAAATTCAGGATACACATACAGAGCCAAAAGAACTGTGGGTTACCCGGGAAACCAGAAATGGGACAGCCATAGAAACTGGGGTTGTCTACAGGCCTCTAGACCAGGGGGAGCACATAGACACATTACTGTTACAAGATATACAAAACATGACAGCTAAAGGTGAAGTTCTGATAATGGGAGACTTCAACATGCCAGATACAGATTGGTCAATACCAGCAGGAAAATCCACCAGAACTAGGCACATAGTGGAGTCCCTGTAGGTGGAGGACCTCAAACAATTAGTACAACAACCCACAAGAGTCAGGGCTATCCTGGATCTAGTACTGACTAATGGGGAAATTATCACAGATCTCCATGTAGAGGGTCACCTCGGGGCCAGTGACCATCACATGGTATGGTTCAATTTGGCCTCTAGAACTAAATCATCTGATTCCAAGGCAAAAATATGGAACTTCAGAGGAGCTGACTTTGATAAGATGGCCAACAGAGTTTAGCTAGCCCTGGCAAGAAGAAATACATGTGAGGGGTACAGGCAAAGTGGGCAAGCATTAAGGATGCAATACTTGAAGCAATAGCCCATTGTGTTAGGGAGAAAAGCAAGAGCAAAAAAAGGAGGAATCCATGTTGGTTCTCAAAAACAGTAGCAGAAAAGGTCAGAGTCAAAAGGTTGGCCTTCAGGAAATATAAGGGAACGCAGTGGGATGAAGATAGGGAGGCATACCAAACTTCCCTAAGGGAAGCAGGGAAGGTAGTAAGGCAGGAAAAGGCCCAAACTGAGGAAACATTAGCAAGAGCAGCAAAAGAAAAGGACAAGACTTTCTATAGATACATTAGTGAAAGGAGAAATTCCAGAGGGGGTATTGCTAAGATCAAAGGGGATAAGTGGGAGTGGGTGGAGGAAGACCAAGGAAAAAATCTCTCCTAAATAGATACTTCTGCTCAGTATTTACTGAGGAGAAGGTAGGGCAGGGCCCACAGCTCAGCACCATGTACATGGGGGGGGTGCAAAAGTCCCTTCACAAAAGAAAGGGCCCTACAAGAGCTCACTAAGCTATGGGTGGACAAGGCAATGGAACCTGATGGCATACAACCCAGTGTACTAAAGGAGCGAAGGGTGGAACTACCAGAGCCATTAGCAGAACTGTTTAATGAGTCTCTGAGCACATGAGAGGTCCCAGAAGACTGGAGAAAGTCTCATGTGATCCTGCTCCACAAAAGTGGCAGCAGGGAGGAGGCAGGGAACTATGGACCAGTCAGTCTTACCTCAGTAGTGGGCAACATTATGGAGGCACTCCTTAAGGAAAGGGTAGTGCAAACCTGGAATCCATAGGAGCACAGGACCCAAGACAGCATGGGTTTACAACAGGAAGTTCCTGTCAAACTAATATCATAGATTTCTTTGACTGGGTAACCAGAGTGGTGGACCAGGGGGGAGGTGCAATTGATGTCACCTATCTTGACTTCATCAAAACTTTCAATACTGTTCCACCTAGCAGATTTATTAATAAGCCAGGTAGGCTCGAGGTGTGTCAAATGTTGGTCAATTGGGTGGCAAACTGGTAGGCGGGCAGAAAACAGATAGTGGTGGTAAATGGTATACAGTCAGAAAAGATGCAAGTCAAAAGTGGGGTACCTCAGGGATTAGTCCTGGGCCAGTCCGCGTCAACATCTTCATCAGTAATATTGCAGATGGACTGGAGGGTAAGATTTGCCTGTTTGAAGATGACACCAAGATCTGCAGCAGAGTAGATGGTCTAGCTGGCATGGGCAGAATTAGAAGAGATCTGGAAAAACTGCCAAAATGATCTGAGGAGTGGCAACTAGGGTTTAATGCAAAAAAGCGCAAGATCATGCACATAGGGAAGAGAAACCTTGAAGCTACCAATAGCTTGGGAGTGGAATTGCTGGCAATCACAAGAGAAGAAAGAGACTTGGGCATAATCATCACAGATTACCTGAAATCATTCAAGCAGACCACTAAAGCAGTAGGTAAGGCTAGAGGGATGATGTGGTGTATTAGTAGGGTTATTCCAAGTCATAAGAGAGAGAGAGGTACTAATCCCTCTTTACAAGACACTGGTTAGGCCCCATCTGGAGTACTGTGTGCAGTACTGGAGGCCGCACCTGGACAGGGACATTAACAAAATGTAGGCAGTCCAGAGAAGAGCAAACAAAATGGTGCAAGGACTATGTCAGAAAATATATGAGGACAGATTGATGGAGCTTAATATGTATACCCTAGAGTAAAGGAGGGAGAGAGGTGATATGATTGAAACATTTAAGTATCTTAAAGGCATTAACAAGGTGAAAGAGTCTAACATGTTTCAATATAAATAAAATAGAAGGACAAGAGGACACAGCATGAGATTAGAGGGTGGCTGATTAAGGGGTAATGTGAGGAAGTTCTTTTTTACTGAAAAGGTGGTGGATGCATGAAACAGCCTACCTCTAGAAGTGGTGGATATAAATACAGTGCAGGACTTCAAACAGGCATGGGATAGGCATAAGTGAGCAATTCAGATGAGTGTGAATAAAGAGGCCATTGACAGAGTAAAGGCCTATGGCATGTTCATAAGGTAGAAAACATGGACAGACTGCATGGGCCTTGTGGTCCTTATCTGCCATCAACTTCTATGTTTATATGTTTCTAAGAGGAGGGGGCAGGAGAGAGGAGTGAATAGAGGTAGGAGGGAAGAGAGCCAAACCAGTATTTGGCAATAAAGGAGGAGCAGTGGGACAGGTGACATAAATGTAATAGGAGGATGGAAAGGGAGGAATAGAGGGAGCAATGGTGAGTGCATAGTGGAGACTTGGTAGCAAAACAGCAGAAGACATTACAGAGGGAGTCCAGTCTGGCAAGGGTGGAGGAGGGAGAAGTGCAATAGACCACGCCTGCATAGCTAAAAACTGGGAGAACCATTTTGGTTACAAGCTCCTGGTAGACCTGGAGAGATATGTCATCCTTGTTGCCGTACAAGGTGCCATGCTTTGGGCAAAGTTTGGCATGGATGACATCAATGTAGACTGAGAAGTCAAGCTTGCTATCTAGTGACACACCAAGGTACTTAACAACACACACAGCCTACAAGTTGGAGCCATCCAAGGTGGAGAAGATAGGGGAAGACGAGAGCCTTGCTAGTTCCTGGTTAGTGCTAAAGGTCATGGATGCTGTCTTCTTGGTGTTAACCATGAGCTGATTAGCATGAAACCAGCACAGCACATTGTGGATGTTGTGCCGGAGTGGGACCTCCACCACTGAGGTTGAGGGGACAGAAGTGTAGATCACCATGTCATCCATATATATGTGGATATGCAAAAAGACATGGACAAAGGGGAGGTCATTTTGAAAAACTGAGAATAGTATTGGACCCAGGATGGAGCCCTTTGGGACCTTTGCTAGGATGTGGGGAACACAGCACCACTTACCCAAACTGACTGTTGACATCCCATAATGTACAAGCGGAACCAATCCACAGCAGATGCTGAAAGGCCAGCAAAGTTCAGCTTGTCTAGGAAGAGCAAGTGGAACACCGAGTCAAAGGTTTTGGCTAAATCAATGAACATACTGTGGAGATATGTCTCTGATCCATCCCAGTGAGGATAGAGTCAGTCACTCACAGCATGGAAGAGACGGTAGAGTGGTTATTCCTAAAACTAGACTTGTAAGTTGAAAGGAAAGTTGAGGAGTCAAGGAAGTCAGCAAGCCTAGAGTACACAATGGTGTCTTGAAGCTTAGCAAGAGTGTGGAGGACAGAAATTGGCCTGTAGTTGCCTGAGAAGGGTGGTCACCCCCTCTGTGTAGAGGCAGAACCTTAGCAACTTTCCAGTCCTGAGGGACAGCACTGAGGGAAAGGAGAGGTTCAGAAGGTGAGAAAGTGGGAGGGCAATAGCTGGAGCATACATTTGTAGGAGTTTAGGGTCAAAGCCATCAGGGCTAGACAGGGAATGGTTAAGTGACATAAACACAGAGGAAGACTTCCTCAGGGAAGACAGGAGGGAAGTTAAAACTTTTTGGCAAGTGAGGAGTACAGGAGATAGAGTGATGAGGAGATGGATGAAAGGGTACTGCACAGGTTGTGAAGAATTTGTTAAAATGAGCAGTAAAGGTGGGGAGACCAGTGAGCCATCCACCAGGAGGATAAGGGGGGTGCAGACTGGGATAGGGGATCAAATAGGGAGTAGATGACCTTCAAGAATATTGATGTGGAATTTAGGTTGGACTGGAGGTTGGACATGAAGTAGTTGGCCTTCACAGTGCGGACAGCCTTTGTACAGGACTTCCTGAGTGACCTGTAGTATAGGAGGTCAAACATTGATTGGGAGGACTTTTAATGTGCTTAAGCAAGGTCCCAGGACTTGCACAACTTGATCTTGTCAGATGTAATCCAGAGGTGGTGAGACCGTTTAATTCTGAACATTCTGAGAGAGGCATGAGTATTCCAGGTATTGTTAAAGAGGGCAGTGAAGAGTGAAAAGGCCCTATCAATGTCCAGGGCTGAGTAGATGGTGGACCATTCAGAGTAGACAAGGTCATTTAGGAGGGCATCAGTATCAACTGACCTGCGAAGCCTATGACAAAGGAATTTGGGGGTGGATTGAGGGGGACTCACTTTCCTGACGCAGTTGGTTAGGCAGTCGTCACTGAAGGATTTTGTAGTTTAGTTATTTGTAATTTACACTTTGCATCTTAATTTGTGTTATCAAATCAAGTTGTTATTATGTCTGAAACTTGAGTATTAGGGTAGAATTAACTATTTGCAGATTTTGCAAAAAACTGTCTCCCATCCCTACTTTTGCAAAGCATAACTGAACTGAACTCTATTTTAAAGAGACTTAACAGATACTGGACTTACTGATCCTGTTCTCTCTGAATTATCTTGGTTGTTAAAGTACCCTTTAAAGCCCCCAACTCTCAACCCACAATATAATGGAAAGGCCATCAACTTTGGAGCATTTAGAGGAAAACTGAGTTATTAAACAGAAAGGATACAAATGTAAGAAGAGAAGAAAAAAAGAAAATGTTGAGAAGGACAAGAGAACAGGGAAGGGAAAGGATAGAATAGAATACAAAAGACACAGAAGAATAAAGAGAAGTTAACCACAAGCCCCATTAATTCAAGGGGAGGAAAATCTAAAACAACAAAACTGAGAGAGATTTATACATTTACAGATACCATCTACTCCTATACCCAATACTAGGGCGATAACTATTTGGTAACAGAGCGCTCACCCTGAAACTGCAGACAGTTTCAAAATTTACTCTAAGTTAGATAGAGAGGCAGGGAATATGGTAGTGAAAAATGTAATACAGGTATAAGAAGATCATGGTATAACAACCAAAATACATTACTGCAAGTGTAATGAATACTTGAGAAGAGAGAAAAAGATGTTACAGGAAACTAGTAATAATATAAACAATCGAAACAGGGGCTTAACAAGTTTTGGATTACCCGAATCTAGCTCTGAGAGCAATAGCATTAGTAATGCAGATTTGCAAGACAGTGTACCTAAAACTGAAATGAGAGATTTCAGTTATTGTTTACAGTTCAGATTTGGATTCTGAGGCAGATACTGTACCTACAACTAGAGGGGGAATGGAAAAAAACTACCCCAAAGATAACTTAATATTGTGAAATCAACATGCAGTAGATATAGCTACTATAAATAGTCTACTGCTAGAGGATCCCTTAAGAATGATAATAATCAAGAAAGAAAATGCACTGCTTATGCAGGTAATCAGGATGTATTAATAAAATTAAAGTGACACGTACAGTAGTGCTAAGCGAGTTTCTGAAAATAAGAAAAAATGTACCCCTTTTAATGCACACTTTTAAGTATAGTGTTAAATAGTAATGAAAGAATGGCTAAATTACAACTTCAGATGGATAAATTAGTGGAAAGTAATACAAAACAGGAGAAGGGAAAAATAAGTAGAATGTAAAAGTAGTTAAAAGAGTGTTTCCCCTTCAAGCAGTTAAACAACCTGAAGTTACAAAAACTGGATAGGATCAAATTGTTACTTAAAATGGTTAAAAATATGATGCCACTGAAAGACAACAGAAATTAAAAATGCATACTTTTACACAAGAAGTTTTTTAATAGTTTGTATTGAGGAAATATGGTACAATCAAGCATATGGTAGAACAGGAAAAGTGTGTGATCACAGGAGTCACTCATTTACAATATTAAAAGGTACAGTACGTCTACTTCCTAGCCAACAGAAGTATCTTCTAACTAGATTAGCATAAACCATGTTAATTCAATAGGGACGGTATACATACAACTTAACAAAAATTAAGTAATACTTTACACAGAAAGAGTAGTGCCTCCAGAAATTTTTCCATGTGGTATGTGGATGAGTCTATGCTTCTGCAGTTGTATTCTTCACAGACAGCACTGTCTTTCCCTCTGAGTGGCCTTCTTTGTTCCGGCCTTCTATGTTTTCCGGTAAACCCTTGTGTAAGCATAGATTGGAATCCCTGAGCATGGTGGATCTTTGTTGCAGCATGACAGCAGTGTTGAATGACCCAGGAACATCAAGTAGTGTATACTTTAATATTACTGACAGTCTTTTGATAAAATCAAGCCTTTGTGAGACAAGAACTAGAGCAACATAGCTGAAAATCAGGATGAAGGCTCAGTGAGTGGGAGACCAGTGGCTGTGAGGGATGCCTTCTAGCTAGACCTGAGCAGAAGTTGTGAATTCTGCTTTCACAGAACTTTTGTGAAATCTCATAAATTTTGCAAACTTTTTTGCACTTCCACCTTTGGCAAAATCAGAATCTTCCAAATTTGTTTGGTGAATTTTCACCATGTTCAATAGAATTCTTTGGCTGTATTGTGGAATAATACACATGAACTGTGGAATGACACTTCTGAGGAATTCTGTTCTGCAGTTTAATATATTAATCTGCAATACATGTAATTATTTCACAGTTCAGTGATCAGTTCTGCGGAATTTCTTTCTGCAGTCTAATACATTAATCCACAGTTGATACATTCATTCTGCACTTAAATGACTCACTAAACTGCAGAGTGAATGTATGAATTGTAGATTAATGTATTAAACTATGGAAAAAATTCCACAGAACTGACCACAGATTGTGATCAGTTCTATGGAGTTTCTTTCCACAGTTTAGTACATTAATCAGCAATTCATACCTTAATTCTGCTGTTCTAAGTCAGAATTTCCATGAAAGTTGTCAAAGTGCATTCAGAAATTTTGCAAAACCAAAATTCTCACTTTTGCCATCATTCCACTAACAGAAGTTTAATTTCACACAGCCCTACTTCTATCGATATGAAAAGACCGCTTTAAAACTTAGAAGACTGTTATGAAAATAGGTCACTCTAAATCGGTACCTGGCAGTGAGGCAAGGGTCTAGGAGCTCACACATTCTGAAATTCCCCTCTTTTGGAAAATATAGGACAGGCTTCTTTGAGCTATGGAAGACAGAAATACATAATTCCACCCTGAGCTGCATAAATGTCATAGGTAACGACTCTCTGTAAAACAGCAAAAAATGCTTGCAGAAAAGCTTAAAGCAAAATTAATTATTACAAATGAGTTCTCAAATTACCCTGAATTTAAAGCACTTAAAGATAAATTTCATTTAACATTGCACAAATGGCCAGAAAATAGAAGCAACTTAACAACACAAATTCAAAAGGGTTGAGGTGGACTGTTTAAATGGTTGTTTAATTGATTGAAAGAAGAAAGGATGGAAACAGCAGAATCCTAAGTCCATCTTGAAAACATCCATACAAACCCAAACTACTGACAGTGAGTCAGAGGGTACCTCCTGAGTTTTTTTAGAGGACACACTGTCCTCGCTGGAAGAGGATGAGAAGCCACAGTACTTCCCCAGACAAAGCCCCAGAATCAGATTTAAGTCCAGAGGCATACAAGCAAGAGCAGGAGGGCTCAAGAAACAAATCTGCACATCAACAATTGCAGATACAACCAAGAAGGCAAGGGGAAGATCTGCAGCAAGGGCAGCAAGCAGTAACCCAACAAGAAAACATGATTAATTTGCCATCTCATGAACTCACTGAAACTGAGTTAGCAGTACTGAACTGTGGCTTGAAACTTGTTCCAACAAATGACACTAAACATTTTGAAAGTGTAGTGGACTTCCACCATTTCATAAGACTTCTCAACCATAAGTGTTTTTTTAACTAGCATGGGAAGGGACACTAATTCCACTGTGAACATTTATCATACTGACTGTGTGGGAGAGTCCCACATAGACATAACACTGGACACTTCACCAGATGTTACTGGTGATATAAAACGGTATGATAGATTTTGAAATAAGTCTTCATTTGTCGCTCCAATGAATCCCACAGTGAACATCTTTTTTAAAGCCTGTGAGCAGGATGTGAACTCACTGATACAAAGGGGGGATTGAAACAGTTTGTTAACATGTCTCTAACAGTGTTTAAAGGCAAAAAGAGCTTGAAATGAATAACAACATTACAATGAAACTGGCAGACAAGGGGGTAGTGTATTGGTCCTAGATACTGCAGATTATATTGTAGAAGTTAAAAGGCAGTTGGCTAACAGGAAATGTTATCATGATTTATCAAGTGACCCTACACTACCATTCAAAGTAACAATAGATGCCTACATTATCAATGCATTGTGTAATGGCATTATTGATGAGAATGTTAAAGATTTCTCGATTACCCAGAATCCAGTATGACAAACCATGTACCTCCTCCCAAATGTGCACAAGAGCTTGGAGTCCCACCAGGCCACACTATTATTTCTGGAATCAATTTCCTCACTAAACCCCTCCCTCAATATATATATTTTTTCATGAAATCCTTTGTGGCAGGGCTCAGAACATACAGTGGTGGTTATCTAAAGGTCCATGGTACATCGAGGTACAACTGAGGCACTCAAGTTCAATTTGCATTGGCTGTAATGTGATCCTGCCTCAGTACCACTGAGGTATACCTCAGTACTGATAAATCTTTTGTGTAATCACCACATCACTTTATCTTAGGGATTCCATGGAAGCTCTGAGTGTACTCAGAGATATCCACTTTTAAGAAACTGACCTATTAGTTTCCCTCAATGTGGAATCTCTATACACTAATATCTTGCATGATGAGGGACTCCAGACTCAGCAGCATTTTTAGGATTATAGGGGTGATGACCCCACACCACCTATTGAATTCCTGATAGAGCTTTTTAGGATGGTTCTAGAAATTAATACTTTCACTTTTTTGGGTGAATTCCTCCTTCAGATAAGTGGGACAGTGATGGAAGCAACGTTTGCCCTCAATTTTGCCAATTTATTTGAAGGAAGAGTGGAGGAAACCAGTGTTTATAACCCTACAGTGAACGTGTACTTTGATTAGCTCTCTCTTTGTCATTCTTTTATTGATGATATTCTCATAGTGTGGTAGGATGGCTCAGGGTCATGTTGCCGTACACAAGAAACAGCACAGCAATGTACCATGCTGTAAATACAGTGACTACATTGCCGGCACTGAAACAGAATGCTGACCGCAAAGTCAGCACCCAAAACAACACACTTCTTTGTTTTCTGTGGAGGGCTCTGTCCCCTACACTCCCTGTTATGTGGGCTGTGCCCCATGAAACTTCCCTATTAATATTATCAGCTCCAGGGGGGTCAACACAGGGATGTGGAGAAACACCTGTGGGGGGCCAAAAAACAAACAAATAAAAACGCAATGCAGTTTGAAAAAGTCTGGGACCAGGATTTGAGCCCCAGTCCACAGACACATAGTTGCCCTGCACTGCCACAGCTCATCCCTCTGTGCCACAGTGGCTGCTTGATGGACCACCTCCCCTGCAGATGTCTTGACATCTGCATGACTCCTCCCCACCAGCCATGTGCGACAGGGTACAAAACCGTGTGCAACATTTGTGTTTTTGGTTTTTGTACTGTGTCACGCTAGAGCACTGCACTGTATGCAGTGCATGGTTTTGACTTCGCTGTTAAGCATACAGCAAATTGACCTGGTATGTGGTAGGACACAGTAGATGAGCTACTCCAGTTTGTTACATACTTGGAGGGATCAAAGAAAAATCTTAAATCTGTTGTAAATCACAGTTTGGGGGATATATCTGTTCTGGATATCCTAATAAGTAAAAAAACAAAGACTGTGGCATTAACTCAACAACCTATAAAACATAAAAACATAAGAATGTGCCAGCAGATGGGGACCGCATGGTCCATCTAGTCTGCTCATATGACTACTGCCCTCCCTAGAAGTTTCATTTTTGTTTCAGGTTACTGCAATGTCTATCCCAAGAAAGTATGAATTCTGTAACTGTCTTAGCCTCCACCTCCTCCCTTGGCAGTCTTTTCCATGGCTCTACCATCCTCTGAAGAAGAACTTCCTGATGTTAGTCCTAAATTTCCATCCTGTTTGTCTCAGGCTGTGGCCTCTAGTTCTTTGTTCCTTGTTTTCTTTAAATAGGCTCTTATCCTGTTCTGATTTGATTCTTGTAAGGTATTTATACGTTTCTATCATGTCTCCCCTGTTCCTTCTCTGTTCTAGGGAGTACATATTTAATTCTCTAAGTCTCACCTTATATGGTTCCTGGTGGAGGTCCCAAACCATTTTTTTTTGCCCTTCTTTGCACTGTCTCTAACTGATCTATATCCTTTTTTAACTGAGGTCTTCAGAACTGAACGCAGTGCTCCAGGTGAGGCCTCACTAAGGATCTGTGTAGTGGGATTATCACTTCACACTTTCTGTTTGTGATGCCCCTGCCTATGCATCCGAGGATGCAGTTAGCTTTTTGTGCCGCCTTTTTTACACTGTCTTCCCACCTTTAGATCACTGGACACCATGTCCCCCAAGGTCCCTTTCTAGGATTGTACCTGATAGTTTTTCATCCCTAATGTGTACATCTTACCTGGGTTATTTTTCCCTAGGTGCATGACCTTACATTTCTTGGCATTGAACTTCAGTTGCCAAGTTGTTGACCAGTCCTCCAACTTTCTTAGGTGTGATTCCATCCCTGAGGCCCCTTCATGTGTGTCTACCCTATTGCAAAGCTTGATGTCATCTGCAAACAGGCACACCTTTCCCTCCAAACCCTCAGCTATGTCACTGATGAATATGTTAAAGAGGACTTTAGGACACCAACTGTTAAAAACGCAGTGTTTCTTGCTCGGTCCGGCTACCCCCACCACACCATCAGAAATATCCCTGTTGTTCAGTTTCTGAGAGCCTGCAGTAACTGTAACAATGAAACCAGTTTTGCAATACAAGATGATGATTTGGAAGAGAGATGCCAACTGAGGGGATATACATATGGTGACATACTTACAGCCAGGAAAAGAGCCACAAACACAGATTGTGAGTCACTTCTCACTCCCATGGCGAGAACCAATCAGAAGGGAGACAGAACAAATTTTGTTACAACCTTTAGCAGTAAGTCAGTGCAGCAGAATCTATCATTAGAAAGCATAGGGGGATTCTACAAATTGTGTTCATGCTGGACAGATTTGTGAAAGAACCTCCAAAAATGGTGTGTAGAAGAGCACACAACATTGCTGACTATGTCACTAGAAGTCTCCAGCCATCACCACCAGAACCAAGTACCTTACTACCCCCACTACCCAATGGCACCTACCGTTTTGGATTATGCAAATACTGTATTGCAAAAATGTTTGCCCCTCCAAAACATTCACTAACATGGCCACTAGTAAATCACATGACATTCTGCTTTTTATCATTTGTGATGAGACCCACATTGTTTATATGGCCACGTGTAGTTGCAATGCATATTATGTAGGCCATACAAAGCAAAAGTCGAAAGACAGAGTAGGGGACCACATGTGGTCAATACAGCATGGAAATACTGAATCAGCTTTTGCAGCCTATGTCAACAATTGTGGCATAGTGGATGGCCATGAATAGTTATTTGTGGGAGTGGGGAAAGGTCTCATGTGGACCAAGAGGGTGAGATATAGAGCTACTATTAGTCTGTTGGGAATCTTTTTGGATCCATTGGGTAAGAATCACCATTCCTCCATGTCATGATATGTTTGAACTTGCCCCATTTCTATAAGTAATATCCTGATATATGTAATAGCATTTTATTAGCAGACTCTGCAACCAGTCACTGGGCTAGTGTAATGATTAACTGCTGTATCTTTATTTCCCTTTCTCCTCCCCCATTCCATCACCCCTTTTCCGATCCTTTCTCCACCCTCCTTTCCTTCCTCCAATCACTACTATCTTATATTGGGAAATTTAACAAAGTTGCTTCCTATGTATGCTGTTGACTGTTTAGTACATGCATTATGAGTTATAACAAATAGAAATGTATGCATTTTTTACAAACAGTTTAGCATATTGTCAGTTTGCCAGGGCACACGTTTATAAGTGTTCTTGTCTCTTTGCAACATGTGCCATCAATCTTTGACAGCTGCAATGCTAGCAGCACAGTACATAGGAGAACAACTTTTTTAGTATTGTTTCTACAGACCATCCATTATGTATTTTAATAGCCTGTTTTACACTCTTTGCACTATATGTCACTTTATCATTGATGTTTATACTTCACTAATTGTTGATTTGCACTGATTGTATTTGCATTTTTTTGGTGGCTGTACCTTAAAAGGGACACTATCAACCTTTTTTGCATTATGTTATTTCTAGATAAAACCCACATTTTATGGTTGTTTATGCTCACTAAAATTAATTGGTGTTGCTAGTAGTTTTATCTGCTTCCTTTCTTACTGAAGTGAAATGTATGCCAATTATGTAATTATATGCAACCTTGTTTAATTTCAAATCCTTCATGTACTCTTAATGTATACTGCCAGTGCATTAGGAAGACACACACACAGTGCAGTCAGTCATGATTTAATAGGTTCCACTCCTCCCACTGCATCATGAGTGGCTAGACTGTGTTGGGATGTTCCCAAGACCAGGAAAGGTGCAGTGGGAGTTGATCAAGGGAATGAAAACAAACATACATATTTTTGTGTGGTAACACCAGAATGGTGGGTAATCTGTAAGAAAAAAGGTCTCCACATCAAACTACAATTTACATACACATCTCTACAGAATGTGACCAATCATAAAATGTGTTTTTCAAACTCAGGACATTTTGAGGCCTAAGGAGGTTCACAGTGTCCCTTTAAATTTAATGGGGCTGGCAGTATAGCCTAGAGGTTAGAGTAACAAGCTGAGAATTAACTTGGTACATCCCGCAAACCTGGGTTTGATTCCTACAATCTTAACTTGCATACTGTGTGACCTTGAGCAAGTCATTTAGCCTCTCCAGTGCTCCCAGATCGCCCCTGAAAACAGGCACTTGTGCCTAGTGGGCTTTACCCAGTTACCAAAGAATAAAATAAAAATAAAAACAGACAGCACCATTTAAGGCCACCAGTTGTGAGCATAATTATGTCCCTTGATAAAGCATGTAATTGACATGCAAAGCACTGAGATGGCATTCTGGTCCTGATGTTCCATCATTATGCTGCCTCAGCTAAATCTATGGAATAAAGTAGCACTTTAAACAGCAAGAGTAGTGCTTACAACATTTTTTTCCTTTTCTGTGTGGTATGCACTCAGTTCTTTGTTTCTGCAGAACTATAACTTTACAATCATTAATTTGAACTGTAAATCAAGTAAAAAGGTATATTTAATATGACCCCTAATCCTGAGTAAGTCAAAGAAAGGGATCCTATTTGGCCTTAAATCTGCATATATTTGAGTTTGCTACATGAGTCAGTCTCTCAAGTTCTCCTACTTTAGTGAAAGACACCAACTAGTATAAAAAGGAAAGAGGGGAGTCAGCTCTCTTTTTAAGGATTGTTTGCCTTTTTGCTCCCAACGCTGCCTGCTGTAGTCAACTTTTTTGACAATGGGTTATAATTGGGTTGGAGAGAGTTTCTCCCAGCAGCCAGAATACTGGGCCTGGGTGCAATGCTGAGCCAGTGATTGTCATGCAGAATCACCAGACTTGAGACCAGAACTGTGCAAGTGAATGGCATGACCACAGGATGTGAGTAAGAGTTCCCACATTTTGATGACATGTCCAGCAGACATCTGTCAACATAAGGCCAATCTTTCTTAGTACATCAGGTGTATGATACTATCTGTGGAATTTTTTGTTTGATCAGTTAGTAGTGCGCATCTTTGATGTCTGAGTAGGTGCTTTTCAGCATGGTATCTCATTCAGTATTAGAAATGCACACTTGTAGTTCAGCCTCCCAAGCATCCATATTTCAATAAGATCAAGATGTGCAGATCTAGTATGTAGTCATTTATTCCAAGAGGATGATTCATCAATCTTTCCACCTGAGCTGGAAGAGGCTTGTCAACAGTGAATGGCTTATGTTTGGCTCTCATATGGACAGCATTGTGGATTTGGAGAAACTACACGAAGACCATCTGGGGGAATCAAGTCTAGAACCCAGATTTTGAAAGTATTAAATTCAGTCTGTACCTGGCTTAAGTACATTTTTGTTTATTTTTTTTTAATTTAAAAACTAACAACTGGGAGAGGCACACTGATCCAAGGCTTATTTCCAGGTGTGACCCGGGGGAAGTGAAAAGGGAGACAGACAATTACAAACAATATACAGCCAGTCTGGTGATGTGGTTTCAATGAAAATGACATAAAGAGCATAAGTTAATTGTAGCACAGATAAAAAAAAATGGCAACACACTGTATATGGAAGACAAATACATTAGCACATAAATCATCTGTGCAAACTGGGCAATCTCAAAAAGTGCATAGTGCCAGAGTGGTGGGGGGCTGAGATGGTGCAGAAAGAATAGTCAAAATAGGTTGTAACTATGAAATTAGTGAGGGAGGGTGAGGTATGGGGTGGTCAAATGCCAGATAAGAATAAGGAAGGATTCATGAAGAGGATTGGTGGAGAGGGTGGAGGGGGAGTTTTAGCCGTTGTCTGATGGAGGTGAAACAAAAAATATATCCAAAGCACCCACTACAAAAAAGAGACCACATCAAGAACTCTGAAGAAGTTCAGCACACACCTGACGAAAGCGTCAGTTTTGGCATCGGTTTGTATGTGACGTCACTTCTATTTTTTGTGTATCTTCTGTTTATGCACCATTACCCAGAACTCTCTCAGGCTACTCCTACATGCCTAATGCCGCTCTACCACCCACCTGGTCCCCCGTCTCCTCAGAGTTAGCTGCCCTCCACCATCTTCCTGCCAACAGACTCCCCCACTCTGAGCCCCCTTGGGTAGGGCCACCTCCACTCTGGTGCTCTATCTAGAATTGAGTGTGCCGGCTGAGGTGGTGGAGGAGTGGCGGGGTGGAGACAGGGCCTGGTGTTGGATGTGTGGCAACATGGCTCAAAGGAGAGCTGTCACCCATCTGGGATTGGTTTTTTTTTTCAGGCTTGTGTGTTTACCCCAGGAGCACAGGTGTGCAATGACACCAGCATGGCCGTGCCAGAGGCATCTGCTATGCTCCTCTACTAACTGCTCTGAGCACTAGCTGTGCCCCCTGGTTTCCATAGGGGGTCACTACTGCACCAGAGAGACCCTGGATCCCTCCCCAAGGAGAGGAGAGCAGTTCATTGGATGTTAGATCCTACTTCCTCCCCTGCCAACCCCTGGCACCCAAGCTCATTCCCGAACTCGGGTCACCGGCATAGCACAAGGTGTGGTGTCCAGTGCCTAAACACTCAGCACCACCTGGCTGGATATCACTTCTTTGTCAGTGTTTGTTCTGCTACTGGTCATGTAGAGGATGTTAACTGCACCTTTTTATTTCATTAAACGGTAAAAATGTTATGCCATTTTGATGTGGTCTCTTTTTTGCAGTGAGTGCTTTGGATATATTCTTTGTTTCAGCTCAGTTTGACTTGAGCACCACTGCTTTTTCCTGGTGCTGCTTGTTTGCTTTTCTCCTTGTCTAATGGAGGGAAGCAAGGGGGCAAGATAGATGGAGAAGGGTAACTGGTTCCAGAGGGAGGTGAGAAGGATGAGACGGTAGATTTTATTGCTGAGGAGTGTGGCTGGGGAAAAGAGAAGTTCCAGGGGTCCCTTGAGCACACGGAGTAGAATGAGAAGGGGATGGGGGAAGTAGATGTGATAGATATGAGGGGAGTGATCCAAATCAGTATTTAGAGATTAGGGAAGAACAGTGGGACTGAAGACATAAGGAGAGTGGGAGAATGGATAGGGAGGACTAAAGGGAGCAGTGGTGGGTATGAAAAAATAAGTAGGTAGAGCACTGCAGAAGGCATTACAGTTGGTATCAAATTTGGCAAAGGAGGTGGAGGGGTAGTGCCAAAAACTACATTTGCCTAGTCAAAAACTGGGAGAACTATTTTGCTGATCAGCTCCCGGTGGACACTGGGAGAAAGGCAGTTTTTATTGTGGTACATGGCACAAAGCTTGGGGTGGAGATTGGCACGGGTGGCATAAATGTGGATAGAGAAGTCGAGTCTGCCATCTAACCACATGACAAGGTGCTTGAAACTAGGCACACAGCTTGATGTAATCCTTACTTTCAAGTAGGGATTACATTAAGTGGTGTTCCATCCAGCATGGAGAAGAGGGGAGGGGGAGACAAGCCAGCCCAGCTTCCTGCTGTTGCCAAAGGTCACAAATACAGTTTTTTTTTTTTGTGTGTGTGTTGACTCGAAATTGGTTGGACTGGAACCAGTGTAGTACATTGTGAAAATCTTGCTGGAGTGAGACTTACAGAGATGCAGCAGAGGGACCAGAGGCATAGAGAATTGTGTCATCTGCATACATAAGAGTATTCAAGTTGGCACAGGCAAAAGAAAGGTCAATTAGGAAGAGAGAGAAAAAGACTGGACCCAGAATAGGGCCCTGTGTCTCCTTGGCCTTGGTAGGGTCAGAAGGGGAGCTGTCACCTCCTACCTGTACTAGCTGTTGATAGCCTGAGAGGTAAGGATAGAAGCAGTCGACAGCGGGGCCTGACAGGCCAGCTGTGCTCAGCTTATCCAGGAGGAGTGAGTGGGATACCAAATCAAAGGTTTGGCCAGATTGTGAAAATGGCTTCTGTAATGTGCCTTTGATTCCCCCTTAGAGGATGAAGTCAGTGACACTAAGTTGGGAGGAAATGCTGGAATGATCCTTCCTAAAGCCAGACTGGAAGGGGGAGAGGAAGTTGGAGGAGTGGCAGAAGCCTGTAAGCCATGAGTAGGCTAGTTTCTCCTGCAGCTTTGCAAGAGAAGGGAGCTAGGGAGGAAGTGGTCCGGAGTGGAGTGATCACCCTCTTTGTGTAGGGGAAGAACCTTGCAAACTCCCAAGGCTGAAGGACAGTGCAAATCATAACAGAGAGATTTAGGAGGTAAGTAAGGAAAGAAAGTGATGGTAGGAGCTGACAGATGGAGAAGTTTAGGGTTTAAGCCATCTGGGCTATATTTGGAAGGATTGAGTGAGGAAAGGATGAGCAGGGTCTCCTGAGGACTCGTGACGGGGGAATAAAACTCTGGGGGGTGAGGTAAGGAGGTGGGATTAGAAGGGGGACAGGAGAAGGGGAGAGGAGCCAGGATGTTGGAGGGAGGGGGAAAAGAGCACAAGAAGTAAAAACTCATTGAAAAAAGCAACAACAGAGGGAGGTAGAGTCACACACTTGTGAGCCATTAACCATGAGGACCAGGGAAGAGGACTGAATGGGGGCAGTCAAAAAAGAGTGAATCACCTCGAGAATTTGGCTGGGGAATTAAAGGGACACATTCATGGTCAGTGGCCATCACAGTCTGAAAGCCCACAAACAACTCTTTCAAATGAGGTATTGTGCTCACCTGTAACTGGAAGCTGTCCAGAGATACAGGTGATTGAGTCTGTTCATATTAATACTACAATACAGCCATTTATAGAACATTGATGTCACTGATGAACAAGCTGTGCCTAACTGCACTGACTTAAGCACATCTTGTTGGTCAGTTACATCACAAGAGTCTACAAATGGCTCTAATGTAGTATTAATACTGAACAGACTCAGACATTTGTATCTCTGGAGTGCTTCCAGCTACAGATGAGCCCAATACCTCATTTGAAAGTGCTTTTTGTTGGCTTTCAGACTATGATGCCCACTGGGCATGAATGTGTCCCTTTAAGATTATTCTGGAGGTTGGTCTTGAAGCAGAGTGACTTGGTGGTATGAAAAGCCTTAGAACAACAGTGCCTTGGTGCCCTGTAGGAGGGGAGGTCCATCATGGAGTGTGATAATGTATACCTGGCCCGGTCCTGGTCATGGGTCTTGCACAAGTCAATGAGATCAAAGGTGACCTGGGGGTGAGATTATTTAACCCTGGATTTCCTGATGGGAGCATACTTTTTTTATTTGTGTTATTTATTTATTAAATTCTCAGATTACAAATACCTTTGAGCAGAAACTGCTCGTTTACAAAGGTTTCATGTCAAAGGATGAGGGTCACCATACATACAGAGGTAGTAAAAGAATGCACAATAAACAACCAAAACAACTAAAAGAAAAAATAAAGATAGTTATAACATACTTTGAGATAATATTCATATAACGAGCAGCTTGAGTAGGCAGCTAGCTGTGGTAACAATAAGAGATAGAGGGCACATAGGCAGTTAGTATTGCAGGCGTGCTACCGGGAGAGGAAGTAGGCAGGCTAATGGACCACTGTCCGATGGTGGTGGAAAATGTCTTGTACCAGTGGAGATGTGAAGCAGGAAAGGAGTCACAAGGAAGGCCCGGTGCCAGAGGGAATAAGACTGGGAAAGGGTCGGCTGTGAGACATGAGTGAGCTGCGAGGTGTTTAGAGAGATCTCTGTTCAGAGAAGCAGTCACATTGAGTGGTAGAGGTGAGGTAAAGTTTGAGATTCCTTTTGAAGGGTCCAAGTGTAGTAGAGGAAAGTGCTTCTTTATTGAGGGAATTGAACCATTGAGCGGCTCTATAGATAAAGGACCGCTGACCCATGGAGGTACGACATCTAGGAACCTGAAAGGTTAGAGATTGGGCACCACATGTTTGTTGAGTGCCACTGTAGGTAGTAAGGAGTGAGCTAACACCAGGTGGCCTGAGACAGAGGAGAATCTTTTTGGTAAGTAAACAGGTCTGGTATTGTATTCTGCTGAGTAGGGGTAGCCTGCTGGCCTGTGCATAGAGGTCACAGGTGTGAGTTTGTCGGGCCGCACCTGTTAGTAGTCTACAGGATTTGTTGAGAGAAAGTGAGATCCTGCGGAGGGCACTTGTTGAGGCAGAGTCATAGATGGCAAGGCCGTAGTCAATGTTAGAGGTGACAGAGCTGTAGATGGCAAGTTTAAGGGCATCCGCAGGCATACAGTGCTTGTGTTTGTGTAGTAGTCCAATCTGTATATTGGCAGTCTTGGCAACAGCGTCAATATGCCGAGTGTAGGAGAGGGTACTATCCAGGATAATACCAAGGTACTTGAACTCCTTGACATATTCGAGTGGGTTCCCACTGTGGTTCTTGATGGTGAGGGACAGAGAGTTGTGCCTGCTCCGTCGGTTACAGAAGGACATGGCTTTAGTCTTGCTGTGGTTCAGAACAAGTTTATGAGAACTGAACAAGTCTTCGATGTACTTGAAGTTGAGCTGCAGCTGGGATTCAAGGACTGTATTGTCATGGTGGCTGGAAAACAGGACTGCATCGTCAGTGTATAGTAATATTTTTTTGGTGGCAGGCACTGGGAAGATTGTTGATGAAGAGGGAGAAGAGTAGAGGGCCCAGAATAGACCCTTGGGGGACTCTGGAGGTGATCAGTTTCTCATCCAAAGATATCCCTGCAATCCTTACATGTTGGATCGATTATCAAGGTAGCTGGTGAACCATGGAAGGGCATTGCTGGAGATCCCCATGGAGGACAGTTGCTTGAGCAGTAGGGGGTGGTTAACTGTGTCGAATGCCTTGGTAAGGTCTATAAATACTGCCCCTCCACAATTCCCTTTGTCAAGCGTGGCATGGATGAAGGTTGTAAATTCCAGTAGTGTAGTGGTGGTGCTGTGCCCTTTTCTGAAGCCATGCTGCTCTGGACACTGTACATTGTACTTATCCAGGAGTTCAACTAGTTGGTCTGACACTATTTGCTCCATCTCTTTAGATAGTGGAGGGAGGAGTGAGATAGGTCTGTAATTGGTGTGGAGTGTCCTATCTCCGCTTTTGGGAACTGGTGTGACAGTGGCTTTCTTCCAGAGAGAGGGTAAATGGCCCAATCTAAGCGAGAGATTGAAGATCTTTGTAACTGGTTCTAAGATTTAATTGAGGACTTGTGTCAGCAGTTTCAGGTCAAGGGAGTCACCACTGTACCCTTGTTTGCCGATGGCCTTTTAAATGTATTTTCTAGCTACTTGTGGTGGGACCTCCTTAAAAAAAAACTTTGGAGTTGTATGTTCTAGTTGGGGGGTAATTTGGGAGGAGCCGGAGGGGAGGTCGTTGAAAAAATTTGGTGGAAGGACACTGTCCAGGTTTGTAAATGCATTATTAAAAGTGCTAGTGATGGTACCTAGGTCGAGTGTAGGAGTGCCATGAAGGTTGAGCATAGTGGGTGGTGCTTTAGGATCCTTGCCTGTGAGTTCTTTCATGTTGTTCCAGAATTTTTTTCCCTGGCCCCAAAAGTTGGTCAGAGCCTCTTTGTAATAGCTGCATTTAGCATTCCATATTTTTTGAGTACAATCATTTCTGGCTGCTTTGTATAATTGTATGTTTACTTGCATCGGAGTTGCATGAGCACAATGCCAGAGGTGGTCTCTGTGCTTGAGTAGAGTTACAAGGTCAGTAGTAACCCAGGGGTTGGTCTGTCCTTTGACTTTCATCTTTTTCACTGGTGCATAGATGTCACTGGCTTCATTGAAACATTTGATAAATAGGTCCAGAGCTTTGTTGGTGTCACTGAGGAAGTCAAGCACTGCCCAGTTCAGCCTGGTTAGATGGGATTTTAACAGCTGGAGGTGCCCTTGTTTGATAACCCTGGCATAGATAAGCTTGGGAGGGGGCTTGTGGTATTTGTTTGACCAGGAGCAGATGACAGGTGAGTGGTCACTTACTGTATCTGGGAGTACAGAAACATTGGAGATGCTTTCAGGGCGGTAAGATAGAATCCAGTCTAGAAGCATAAGGGAGTCTGTCCTATAGTTATACCTAGTGGGGGCATTGACCAGTTGAGTGAGGTGATGCGCCGCAGCTGCATCCTTATAGGTAGCAGCCTCAGCGGAGAGTCAGTTAATGTTAAGATCACCCATGATTATGGTTTCAGAATTATGTTGCTGGACCCTTAGATATTCCATGATGCTATAGAAGCCAGCTGCCTGGTCTCTTGGGGGTAGGTAAACTGAGATGACAGTGAGTTCCTTGTTATGTGCACCAAGGAGGATTTTGATTGTGAGGACCTGAAAGGAGTTGCTCAGGCTAGGGGATGGAATGATGTGACCCATAAGGGTACCCTTAAGATAGATGGCGCAGACCCCACCCCGTTTAGCAATCCTGTCTTGCCTGAAAATGCAGTAGCCAGGGAGAGACAGAGGTATCAGGGATTGTAGGGTTTAGCCATGTTTCCACAACTGAGAGGACATCAGGGTGGTGCTGTAGGATCCATGTTTGGAGGGAATCAAGTTTGTTGAGGATGCTGCAGGCGTTGATCGATGCCATGGTGAGTGTCCCTGTCCTTCTGCTTGGTGCCACTGCTGGCTGCCCAGGTGGTCCTGGGTTGGGGTGAACATTTCCTGAGAGCAGGAGCAGCATAAGGAGAATTTGTAGGAGAAAGGATTTCAGCATCTTGTAGATACCTGGTGGTTAAGTCATAAGCCAAAAGAAATTATCAACAGCTGAGGTCCAGAGTCACAGAATGTGTTAGAATTCCTGAAGGTGATGAACTGTGCCTGTGCATATGCAGGATGTGAAATTCTTTTGTCTCCATGCTTCTTTGTCATTCAAAGAGGTTGTTGAAAAGCCCACATACAGATCATGGAGCAGGTCAGACGAAAATGTGGATTCAAGCAGGACCTAGAGTCACTGAGTTTGTTCGACTTAGTTGCTTGACTTATGTTTTGCTTGGGATAGCTTCCAAAAAGTTGATTTTTAAATGAAAAATGCAGATACCTGGTGATGATGTTTTGCAGAAATCCAGTTCAGGAGACTTTGACGGATGTAGTGGGCAAGAATGGTGTAGAAGTAGTTACTTCAAGCAGAAAACCATGTAAATCCACAAAAACTAAGCTACAGACACAGACAAGCAGCCACCACACAGACCCAGGAGGTGGAGTTTTTCTATCAAGGATACTAATCCCTGATAGAAGTAAATAAAGAATGGAAGAGGGAGAGGGCCATATCACTGTCTGGGGTGGTGATCATGGGGGACAAGTCACTTGGAGTCAGGTCACTCAGTAGAGCTCCTTTGTTCAACGACTAAAGGGATCTGGATCAAGTATACAATAGAGAGGAGGGAGGGGAGCTGAACTTTGCTGACAAAATGTCATGTAGTGGTCGCTGTAGGCATCTGGCAATATACCTGCTGCAGCAATGTTGGGGGGGTTTTGAAGTGAGAACCCAGGCCAGGAGGGTATGGTTGGATGAGTAGGGATTGAGTCAGGTGGGCTCTGTGATGAGTCATGAGGTTAAGGGACTCAGTACTGTGAGTGGTCAACCTGGAGGTCAGGGAAAGCCAATTAATGTTGATATCACGCAGGAGGATAAGCTCACCAGCAGAGGTGTGTGAGGAGAGAGTGGAGAGTGAGTCAACCAGACAAAGGGGGGGGGGGGTTCTCAGTGAGGCATAGAAAACACCAATAAAAATGAGTAGTGAGGAAGGAAAGGAACATATGTCTTCATGTGGGAGGAGTCTAGGAAATAAGATACCTGGTTTAGAAGCCGTAATGGCAGAGACAAACTGGATATAGTAGTCATTACCGAGTCACAGTGAACTGAAATCCACTATTGGGACAAGGCCATAACGTGTTATACTCTGTTCAGGTAGGACAGGATGGGGGAGGAAAGATGGGGGTATGATGCTTTATGTGAAGGAAAGCTAAAAGGCAACAGAGATACAGGGACTTCAGGGGGAGGCTGAGGTACTGTGGGTCACCCTGGAAAAGGGGAACAGAGACATTATTCACACCGATGTGAACTACAGACTTCCATCACAGGGTGAGAAGTTAGATATGGTATTGGTAAAAACCATTGTCAGGATGGCAGAAAAAGGGGGAAGTGCTGCTGGTGTGGATTTTAATCTCCCAGTTATAGAATGGAGCATCCCATCTGCAGCTTCTAATAGAAGTAGAGATATCCTGGATTCACTGCAAGGGGCATTTATCAGACCTCTAGTCAGTGAGCACATGTGTAATGTGGCAATAATGGACCTAGACTCAGTAACAGGGACAGTGTTGTGGACGTCAAAGTGGGAGATCATCTAGGGACCAGTGATCACCGTACAGTGTGGTTGAATATAAGGATGGCTGCTGAATCGAATCACACCCTACCGGGTCAATATGTCATATGCTTTACAGGGCATGACATGACCACGTAGCAGAAACAGTGCAGTAGGGAAGAGCGAGAGGGTGCAAAACTGCGAAAGGATGTATGTGTGGTAGTGCACCCTCTCACTCTTACCATTACAGAATAAGGCAAGGCAGGGGGGATCACGTGACGCAACAGGCCTGAGAAGATGCTCTCCCAATCTCTCCTGCCCACTGCTGTCTTTCTCAAATATTTTTTCAAGATTAACAACAGTGAGAGCCTGACTAAAGCTTTTATCTGGTGTGGGAAGTGCTTGGGAGTGAGTTTGGTTTGCTCGGCAAAGGATGGAGGCCGAAATGAAGAAGCCCCAACCCAAACATACACCCTCGGTCACCCCGGAGAAGGCCCCTAAAAAGCCACAAGCTGGCATCACAGGCACGGCGCAGGCAACAGCACACTCCAGCCTGGAGCAAGAGCCATTAACGCTGGCTGGTTTCCTGGCCGAATTTCAGCCATTCAAAGACAAGCTTAGAAACCTTACCTCAGAATTTAAAGCCCTTTCGCAGGCTATCGAAGACATAGCACTGAGAACATCTGATGCTGAGGCCTGAATTACTTCATTGGAATGGAAGGTAGACAAGCAGAATTCCGAAGTGGCTATACTCAGGCAAAAAATTACGAAGATGGAGCAAAAGCTCGAGGACCTTGAAGGTCTAAGCAGCAGAAATAACAGTGTCATTATTGGTTTACCTGAGATGGAGGAAGGACAAGATGCTGTGTTGTTTGTTCAAACATTCATTGAGAAGATCATAGGGCCCTCTCCTTATGGCCCCCACTATATTATAGAGCGGGCTCACAGAGCTCTCCATCCCAAGCCTCCGACGGGGGCCCCTCCTAGACCACAAATTTTTCGTTTTCTCAATTACCTCGAGAAGCAACATCTGTTTGTTAAATTGAAGACCATTCAAGATTTAAAGTGTGAAGGAGCGAGAATTAGAGTCACGCAGGACTTACCGCTGGCAGTTAGACAGCACAGAGCCACTTATCACCTGGTGGTTAGGAAGCTCCTGGCAGCTGGTCTTAAATTTAGAATGCTGTACCCCTCCAAATTACAGGTGCAGATATCGGGGCAGTGGCACTCATATGAGGATCCAGATTCAGCAATGGAAGAGCTAAAGAAAGATTTGCCAGATCTTTTTAAAAGCTCCTGAATATCACATGGGTCACCCGTGGAGACTATTTGGGAAGCTCAAGATGTAATGGACTATATGGACATGTTATCTATACTGCTTACTACTCCAGAACTGACAATTACTGATTGTTTTTCTATTTTGGGCCAACGAAGGGAAGTAGTTGTATCTTACAGTTTTAGTTAATTAGGTACATTTTGAATTTTCGGGGAGACCAGTAAGGGGAATATTTGGGACACCTGCAATTAGGGGTATAAGTGGGTGACGCCTGGGATTGTTCAGGGGCATTACTTTGGGGATCATGGAGGTCCTTAGGGCACAATGGGGCATTTTGGTATAGAACTTCTCGTTATAGTGGGCTGGCGTGTCAAAATCAAGCTACAGGATAAGCTGGTGTTTGTATTCTTGTTTTGCCATTGTGTGAGTACAGTTCTGTCCCACCCTTCTCTCTTTATGATCAGCGAGCAGGTGCTCCTTTTTGGACAGTGGCCCGGGTGAGGGGAGATCAGGTGGCCGGCTTGTGACTGATGCTGATAAAGCTAGAGTACTGCAAGGCTTATAAGTGTGGTAAGGGACCTTACCGTTTTTTCTGGTCTCTCATAGCTTCGTGAAGAGATGCAGGGCCTGTGTTTGGGGAGGATCGAGTTGTAGTAGTTGCATTTGGAGGCAACTAGAGGGGAGTAATACCCTGGTAGTCCTCCAACTACTTGCTGGATTGTAGGATGCTTTATTAGGAGGGAAGCTCTTGCAAGGTAGAGTTGGCAGTAGCTGGGATACACATCGATGCCAGTTGCACAGCGATTGCTTTAGGAAGGAGCAGGCTTTTCACTAGCACATCCTTCCTAATGCCTGGACAGGTGCAGTATGGTTCCGTCGGATTTTGGAAAATCTGTTTCGCTATGGGGAGCATCTCAAGTTCTAGTACTCCCTATTCTTGTTAGAATTATACCCCTATTTCTTTCCTTTTATTCTCACTCCCTCTCTTGCTTGTTACACGTGAAGTGGTTTTGAGGGGAGGTACTGGAAAGGAGGTTTCCTGCACTGTGATATACAGCTCCAGGAACACTATCCATTGCCGAATAGGTGTAGGATATTGGACAGGACTTTTGACATGTGCTTGAGTGTAACCCACCATTTTTAAAAGGGGGTTTTCATAGATAGTTTAGCTGTTTGCATAGTATATACAAGCACTGAATTTGCCTCATCTCTTTATCCCTTCATTGCTGGGTTTTATGATGTAGGTTCGGATGGGGTGGGTGGGGGAAGGGAGAGGTATTTGGAGGAGTGCTGTAGCGATGAGTAGGAATAGTGGGGGATGGGAGGGTTGGGGCATTAGGGTCTGGTATGTTGGGGTTCTGTGTTTGTTGGTTAGCTTAAGGGATGCTTGAGGTGGGGTGGAGGTGGGGGTGTTGGGGTTGTTTGGGAAGTTTGGGGGGGACACAGTCCATGGTAGGCTGGTTGAGGTTTGTTTTCATGGTAGTCTGTGATTTCAGGTGTTGTTCTTATTCATTGAAATGGTACAATGGCTAAGGAGCTTTGTTTTTCAACATGGAATGTCAAAGGGGCCCGTAAAAAAAACATAACAATATAAGATACTGAAGCACTTGGATATTCTATGTGCTAATATTGTTTTTATTCAAGAATCTCATTTACTTAACTTGGAAGCCATTCAGATGAGACGGATGCAGATTGGACAGGTCTTCTCAGCCCAAGGAACTTCTAGTAGCTGTAGGGTATTGATTCTTATTAATAGGGGTATCCCTTTCCAGGTTACCCAGGAAATCAAAGACCCCTATGGTAGATTTATTCTGGTTAAGGGCACTTTGTATTCCGTTGATGTCGTTTTAGGAAGCATTTATGGCTCTAATAAAGATGACCCTCTTTTCTTTTCGAGACTTCTCAACAAAATTCTTTCCTTGTCACCCTCCACAATAATTTTAGGGGGGGATTGGAATTTAGTAATGGATCCTGGTAAAGACCGCACTAGTTCTCTCGCAGCTTCTCTTTCCCCAGCACAACGTGCAATACACGAACTGATGGATAGGTTGGGACTGTGTGATATATGGAGGGTCCTACACCCCGGGATCAGGGAATACACTTTTGTCTTCCCGTTTCACAGGTCCTCATCCCGCATTGATTACCTCCTATTGTCTCAGGCCTTGGTACCGGGTGTGACAAGCTCTAATATCCAGTCAGGCCTGCCCTCTGATCACTCTCTTGTGCTCTGCAGGCTGGCCTTTACCGCCTTGCTTAAGCGCCAGACTAGGTGGAAATTGAATAGCCAACTGCTTAAGGATCCCAAGAGCAGAGATCGAATTAGGGAGTATATCACACAATTGTTTGACCTGAATATTACACAGGACACTAGGCCTGATGTGTTATGGTGTGCCTTCAAAGCATATCTCCGTGGCATTCTAATTGGGATGGCCGTGGCAAGGAAAAGGGGATGGGAAGTGAAGCAGAAGGAAGTGTTAACCCGTATTAGAACTTTAGAGGTTAATTTACAATCCAATCCATCTGATGAGATTAAACAAGAACTGGCAAAGCTGTGGGACTCCTATCTAACTATGCGTAATGAGAGAGCAGAATTTACTATCTTATGTACAAAAGCTTCTTATATAGGCCATGGGGAAAAACCGGTAAACTATTGGCCCAGAGAATTAAACAACTCGAGTCTGACCGGTTCATTCCCCCGATTTGCTCTAGAACTGAAGGAACTCTTAGATCTAACCCCCAGAAGATTGTTTCAGACTTTGTCAGTTATTATGAATATCTTTATGGTGAAATGCCTAATCCTCCTTCTGCCTCTACTCTCTCCTCCTATCTTGCGGAAGCACATTTGTCTCATCTTTCGGAGTCTCAATGTAGGGCTCTGGAAGCCCCTATCACAAAGCTGGAAATCCTGGAAGTGATAAAGGGTCTACCTTTAGATAAATCACCTGGATTAGATGGTTTCACTGTAAACTTCTATAAGTGTTTTAAAGAACAAATTACCCCCATCGCCTGTCTCTTTTTCACTATATCCTATCAGGTGTGCAAATTGACTCTTCTCTATTCGAGGTGCTCATTGTGCTCCTCCCAAAAGCGGGTAAAGATTTAGAATGTGTTGAGAGTTATAGACCCATATCATTGTTGAACCAGGATATAAAAATGTTAACAAAAATATTGGCGGAGAGTCTCAGTCTGGTCCTCCCTGATCTAATTGGATCACACCAGGTGGGCTTTATGAAAGGCAGATTTTCCGCAGATCATCTCTGTACTCTTTTGCATGTCTTCTCAGTGTCCAGGGATGCCTCCTTTCCAGTATCATTGGTCTCTCTGGACGCCGAGAAGGCTTTTTACAGAGTCAACTGGAGATTTTTACTTCAAACATTAAACTCCTTTGGATTTCCCCAACAATTCCAATCTTGGATAGAGGCCCTTTACCAGAATCCGACTGCCAGGATTTCAGGGAATGGTGTAATTTCCAGACCCTTTACCCTACACTCCGGAACAAGGCATGGTTGTCCTCTTTCTCCTCTACTTTTTAATCTCTACCTGGAACCATTAATTCGTAAGCTTATTTTATGCCCGAAGGTTCAGGGGATTGCTATTCTTGGTACTGAGCTTAAAGTCGCTGCCTATGCGGATGACTTGTTCTTACATCTTTCTTACCCAGACTAATCTATTCCTGCCATGTTGGACATTTTTGAGCAATTCAGCCAATTATCGAATTATAAATTAAATGTAGGGAAATCTATTGTTTTTCCCTTAAACCACAAAGTTTTTAAGAATGATGTTACTACTCTAGGTCTAGCTTGGTCCAAAGACTCTGCGATATTTGGGCATTGTGTTAATGAGGGACCTGCAGAGTACCATTAAGTGTAACCTGGAGATGTTATTGTCCACAGTGGAATCAGACTTGGCTAGATGGTCGGCTTTACCTATCTCTCTCTCTGGGGAAGAGTTAACCTGGTTAAGATGAACGTTCTTCCACGTTTATTATACCCTCTTCAGCTACTGGATATTTGTCTACCAACTGGATGGTTTAAAAAAGCCCAGAGACTGATAGGTAATTTCATATGGTCCAATAAGAAGCCAAGGCTAGCCTTTCATAAACTTATAGCGCCCAAGTTTCAAGGTGGTTTACAACTTCCATACAAATGTATGTACTATTGGGCCTGTAGTGCAGCTAAATATCTGACGTGAATGGACCAGAATTCCTCTGCTTATTTTGCCGCATGGCTTAAAATAGAACTCGCTCGGCAAATGTATCCCCTTCAGCACTATTATTCCTTAATACCACTTCTATACCAAAGGAATTAAAAGATACCACAATTGGAATCTCTATCAGGATCCATTCACAGTTGTGTAGATTTTTAAAATATGAAAACTGGTTGGATGCGGAGCAATCGATTTGGAACTCCCCTACCTTTAAAATAGATAATAAAATGTTATCTCCTAGATGGTTACCTAGATTGGGGGATGGAAAGGTGTCTTCATTTCTTAAGGAGGATGGTTCCTGGTTATCAGCTGAAGAAATAGTGGCGAAATTCAGCCTTAAGGGAAGTGATCATTTTAGGGTACTTCAGCTTAGGCACCTCCTCAATAAAAAGTTTGGAGATGCTACCCCCCTATTTTATAAATTTGCTTTCCTGTCTGACTTGGACCCGCTTGCTAACACTCCCCAGAGTGTTTCAAAAATGTACAATATCTTGTATGATTGGTGTTTTCCTGATCCATTTGGTCCCACACAGTTTTGGTCTGATCTTTTTCCGCACTGGGACAGAGACTGGACAGTTATTTGGAATAACTGCCATCGCTTTGTAACACAAGATGGGTTATGGTTAATGCAGTTTTACATCCTCCACAATCGTTATCATTAACCCCAGAAATTGGTTAAATGGGGAGTAATCCCCTCCAATACATGTACTAGGTGTGCCCAAGCAGAAGGCTCTCTAATTCACATTTTTTGGGATTATCCCAAGGTACTACCTCTCTGGAAGACTATAAAGGACAAAGTTGATCCACTCCTTGGGTTGAGGGATCTGTTCACCCCAGAGGTTTGTATCCTCAGGGATTATTCCCAGATTTCTGTTAACAAGCATAAGTTTCATATTGCCTTGATCTCTATGTCAGTTAAAAAACTGGTCCTTAAGTATTGGAAGAGTACAGAGCTTATCTCTTACTCTGAATGGCTAAGCGAGTTCTTATTTAATCTATGAGTGGAGAAGACTATCTCGAGTATTAATAATAAAAAAATCCAAATATGAACGGATTTGGGCCACACTATATATGTTATATACTATTTAATGTTTAATTGTTTGACTACTAACTATTATGGACTGTCACACCTCTGGACTGTGTGGGTGGGGGGGATTGTGTTGGGGGAGCTGGGGGGAAGGGGTTGGGGTCAAGTAACCTGTTCTACTATATGTCTAAATGTGTTGGATGTCTTGGCCCTGTCCGGTGTGCTTGTTAAACTTTTAATAAACTTTAAATAAAAAAAAAAGAATAAGGCAAGGCAAGGCAAATTTTCATTTTATGGCACCCAATCCAGGAGGCTCTGGGTGCCTAACAAAGTATTACAGATAAAACAACTAATTAAAATCCATAAATAGCAGATAAATAAAATCAGAGTTCAAATAATAAAATTCTCTAATAGTACTAATTACTCTGTGAAGGCCAGACTGAAGAGGTGTGCCTTTAGCTTCTGCTAGAAAACACCGATCGAAGGGGCCTCCTGGACTACAGCTGGAAGAGTGTTCCACGGGGTCAGCCCAGAAACACTGAAAGCTCAATCGCCAGATGTCTTGAGCCGAACCCTGGAAACATCCAGGAGCCACTTGAAAAGGAGCAGAGGGAGCAAGTAGAGGTCACAGGTGTCAGAAGCTCTGACAGGTAGCTAGGACCCAGCCCACATATTGCCTTAGAGCTGAGCACAAGCCCACCTTGAAAAGGACCATCCACCAGACCAGCAGCCAGAGCGGAGCACACAGGACTGGGATCACATAACAGGACCTAGACAGACCTGTCAGCAACTGGGCCACTGCGTACTGCACCAGCTGCATCCTTCAGAGGGTCCCTCCTATGACTTGGAAGCAAAGAGTGTTACAGTAGTCAAGCCTAGAGGTAACAAAGACATGTATCAGAGTCAGCAGATCCTTGGGCAGAATGAGGAGCTTGATTCTGACAATGTTCCACAAGTGGTAAAAGTCACTTTTAATCACAGATGACACCTGATCTTCAAAGGTCAGCCTGCTATCCGGGTCACACCTAGATTTTGCACCCTTGGGAAAGCAACCAATGGAGAAGACCCCAGGAAAAGACCTGTGTCTGCTGCAGGTTGCAACCCATCATGCCTGTGACCTGGCTCGATCAACAGCACCTCTGTCTTATTCAGGTTTAGTCTCAGCCAGCTGGAAGCCATCCAGTCATTGATTTTAGCCAGTTAGCTGTTAAGCATGTTGACAGCATCAGATTTTCTGGGTGCAATTGACAAATACAGCTGAGTGTCATCTGCATAGCAGTGAAATGCCATGCTGTATTGTTGAATGATCTCACTCAGGGGCAGCATGTACACAGTGAACAGCATCGGTGACAAGATTGAGCCCTGTGGAACTCCACATGATGGGCATTGGGGAGGAGGAGAAGTTCACCATCACCACCCACTGAACCCTATCAGAGAGATAGGACTCAACCCATCTGATGACAACTCCAGCGAGTCCACACAACCTACAGAGCTGATCAAGAAGCACAACGTGGTCCATGGTATCAAATGCTGATGAGAGATTGAGGAGCATAAAAAATTACCTGTCTTCTCTATCAATAGCCCTGAGCAGATCATTATGCACTCTAACTAGAGCTGTTTCTGTACAATGTTGGACCTGAATACCCGACTGAAATGGCTCATAGATGTCGAAGAACATGAGGCAATCCTCAAGCTGTTGTGCCACTAATTTCTCCACAACCTTGCTCAAAAAAGGCAGATTGGAAACTGGTAATTCACCAGGACATCTGGGTTGAGGAAAGACTTCTTAATGAGGGGTCTCATCAGCACTTCTTTCAAAGCCACTGGGAATACCCCCCTCCACCACTGAGCACCTGGCAACCCTGGTGAACACTAGGACAACAGCCTTGGTGCATCCCATCAAGAAATGCATCTGGACAGGGTCCAGTTCAAAAAATGTGTACTTCAGCTGTAATATCAGCTCAGTAACCTCAGCCATCTCCACTGGCCTAAACTCATCCCAGATAGGCAGAGTGCCTCTGCTCCTACTAATATGACCACTGTGAGGCACAGGCCTCCCTAATGGAATTTCCTGACTGGATAGACGACACTGTCAGAGAAGAACAGAGCAAACTCTTCACACAAGATGGATGAAAAAGTCTTCTTCAGCTGTAGACAGCCAGGATGGAGAAGCCTATCCACAGTCTGAAAAAGCTGAGAAAGTCTGTTCCTCCCTTCCACAGTCTCCCTGGACAGGAATTCTGCCTTCTTACAGGAGGCTGCCTCCTGGTACTCACCATAGTGAGCACGCATGAACAGTCTTTCGACCTCCAGCCTGGTCTTCCACCAGTTATGCTCCAACTTTCGACCCTTAATCTTCATTGCCTTGAGATCCCCATCAATCCAGGTGGATCTCAAATGAGAGGATCTGGGTCATATACAGACCAGTGTGATGGCGTCCAGTGACTCAGCCACCACCTTATTATAGGTGGCCACCACCTCTCCAATGCCAATCACACAAGCTGCCTCAACTCTAGATAGGTCAGCCAGTGCCAGAAGATCTTCTGGGTGCAATCCCTTTAAAGGGTGATAAGCTGTCCATCTCCACAGGGGAAGAACCATTGGGGGGCCCCAAATGTGAACCCCACAGCGCAATGATCAGACCAAGAGACTCAATCAGTCTTGAGGTTATCAACCTAAGACACAGATGGAATACCAGATTGACTGTGTGGCCATGCTGATGGTTCGAAGAAGCAACTGCTTGTGCCAGGCTCAGTGAAGACATCAACTGGAGGAGGTTGTAACTGAACTGCGAGGATGCGTTATCAACCCAAGTGTTGAAGTCCCCCAGAATTTAAAACCTGGAGGACTCCAACACCTGGTCAATGACGAAGTCCACCACCACCTCCTGCAGGAATTCTCCTCTGACCCCAGAGGGCAGTAACTAAGGAGAATCCTGCAACCTGCATGTGGACCTCTACATATGATGATGCACTCAAAAGACCTGGGATTATTAACCGGATGCACTGAGAAGCCCAAGTTGGCTTTAAAAATGATCCCCCCATGATCCTTCCTCAGGCAATGCTCCATGGAGTACCTGGTGGGAACAGCATCTTCTAAAACAGGACCAGCATCATCACTCAACCACGTCTCCATAATGCAAGCCAGGTTAACAGAGGAAATCAAGTCCACAAAAACAGCGGTCTTGTTCCTTATTGACATGCTATTACACAGCACTGTCCAAAGAGAATTAGAGGAGGCAGCTGGCCCTCCAGCTACCTGCTCACTTGGTCCGACGGGACCCCTGAGTACAGGAATCAAACAGATCTGGCATTTCCCTTGGCACTGTTTAACCCCATGGTGTCTCCTGGACCTTACAACTTCAATGCCCCTCACCACTCCATCCTCAGCTGCCCCCTGCCAACAATGACCCACTCACCTCCTCATAATTCCAACCTCCCCACAGCATTTAGCAGCAGTAGATGAAACTGGAAGATCTGTGAAGTGGTAGAGGTCATGAAGCAGAGAGACAGCATAGGTGATTCATGCAAGGCTGACACACCAACACATCCCAGCCGAGTGCACTTGCCCAAACTAGAAGAACCCAATAAAACAAATTATAACTAATAAATGCAACCTTAATTATATAAAATAAAAACTAGCATACACATACACACTACCCACTCATGCTAACTATACAGATTACAAATAACACCTCCACACACCCCAATCATATACCCCTTAATTAACCCCCCTTCCCACACCCAAAATCCCAACAAATCAAATAACAATTAAAATAGCAGCAAAGGAGAAAAGGCAAGGAGTGTGCACTGCAGCAAATTCCAAAATAAGTCCAGAAAATACTTAGTAAAATAGTCTACTGTCCAAACAAAGATCCAAGCCAAATTTCAGCTTGATAATAGTTCCAATATGCAAAGGAAGCTAAGGAATAGAACGCTATGCTTTATATTCTAACTGATTGTTATAATTGTATATGGTAACTGAAATGTTGTATGTATGTTTGTAAATTTGTTTTTGTATGTTAAATGTTGGATACAACAGCAAAAGAGATAATATCTCAATCTGATATCCAATAAAAAAGTTGAAAGGTGCTCACGCCACCAAAGTTTCAGTAGATGAAACAGCGCACCAAAGAGTTTATGGATTTCCAAATGTCATGGAGCCTTCCAGAGCCTGCTATCTGGGAAAATGCTTTCACCAAATCACCCAGATGCTAGTCTCAAGTGATCTTATTAAAATCTCAGAGGTACTCACCCCGAGGAGCAAAGTCCAAAGCACTAGAAATACGAGCATTCACCAGGTCTTCCAGGCAGACTCCACTCCCATCAGCAGTATTTCCTCACTGGTAAGACAAATGAATAATCTAGAAAAGGGCAAAGGGCAGTCCAGTCAGTTTGAAAAAAGGGGGCCTGGGGGAGTATTATTCCCCCTTCAGGCTGCTGGACCCAAAGACAGACCGCTGCACTAGGGCCCAGGGTTGGCCTTGCCAAACAAATCAGCCCAAGTGGAAGACAGGAGAGGTTTTCCTGAGGGGCAGTGAAACTCCCACATCTTGCTGCCCAGTTACCCCCACCATTCAACCACCTAAGCTCAGCGAGACCCCCCAATCTCCCCAGAGGCAGCTGGAAACACCAGACTCCACACTCTTCTTTACATGACACAGTGAAAGCCAGCAAGCAGACAAATCCAGTCTGGTGGAAACAGAGCAAAAACTCCAATGGGACTCACTCCCATAGCATTCTTCCTGTATTGCTTTTGTACCAGCACACCAGGTAAGTACTTAGAGATAAGTCAGTCCTCAGATTCGTTCTCCCAAATTTAGAAATCCACAAAACAAATGCTGCAGTGCAGACTCCAGAACCCTTACTAGACAGAAATAAACTACATTCCTATACTTCATTCACTCACAAGCTCTACGTGCAGCTAAAATCCATTCTCTAAGGCCAGCTCAGTGGTGCTGAGGGTTGAGGCACTCGACGTCTCACCTCACGCCATGCCAGTGACCCAGGTTAGGAAATGAGCCTGGGTCGTCGGGGGGTCAGCAGGGGAGGGAGAGGATTAAGCATCCAGAGGACAGCTGTCCAATCCCGGGAGGGAGGGGGGCTCCTGCTCGGTGCTTGACTGGTGTCTGGCAGAAGCCGGAGGCATAGCAAGTGCTGGAGCATAGAGAAGGGTTGGGAGTGGCAGACATCAGTGGAAATGCCTTGTAGTCTGGGCGTTGGCCACTACAGAAAAGAGAAAAATATCTTCCAGCTCTGATGGAGACAGAGCACTGGAGCTTGCCCTCGATTTGCAGCCACTTTCCTGGCACACCTTGACCAATGAAATCAGATGTTTCGGGGTGTTTGGGCCCCACCTCGTCCCCACCAGAGATGTAAGCCACAGCTCCATGGGTGACAGGAGCAGACCAGGTACAGCAACTTGCAGAGGGATGACTTCTAGGTGCTCCTGAGGATATCAGAGATGGTGGGAGGGAGGCGAGAACAAATAGAAAGTTAAAAAAAACTTCTGTAAAACTAACTAATTAATACAAAACAAAAGAAAAAAACAAAAAGATTCTCCCAGTCGCTCAAAACAAAAAATGTTGAGTAGTGATTTTACAATTTTTTTAAGCAAGTTGAACTATTTGGAGCTAAAGATCAAACTCCAAGCAGATCTACGGTGCCTGAATCTGTCTGCCTCCTAAATAAGAAGGGAAACACTAAAGCCTACTGGGATGAGGGTCCACCAAGCAGCTGCCATGGCTCGATGGGATGAGCCACTGGCAGCAAGGGAGGCAAGCAGTGTGTTTGGGACTGGGTTTTGATTCCCGGTCCCAGATGCATGTGATTTTTTTAATTTTTGCACTTTATGTGATATTAACTGTTAACCTCCCCAGGGTTAGTTATTTTAGTTGGTGGGGGATTCGGGGGATGCAGCCCCCTGTAACAGGGGGTGCGGGGGGAAGAGCCTTCCACAAAACACTTATTCCACTGGAAATATATTGCACTGTACAGGCAGCGCAGTATATTGCTACGGCATATTTTGTAACATGACCTCATGCCAAATCACACAAGGGTGAGAGTCCTGGATTTCAGAAAATCAGATTTTATACAGTTGGATGGATGCCTCATGAGTGAAATGGCAACAAGGGGGTAAGAAATAGGTGGTGGAAAAGAACATCGAGTAAAACTGAAAGGGGGCATACGGAAGGCAATAAACTTATGCATCAAACGAGTGAGTAAAAGGAAGTGGAAAAAGAGACCACTGTGGTTATTGACGGAGGTAGCTAAAAAGGTTAGGGCTAAAAAAGTAGCATTCAGAAAATATAAGGATCTCAGAAGGAGGAGGTAGAGAAGTGTATCAGGAGAAACAGAGAGAAGCAGGAAATATATTGAGAGGAACAAAATCACAAACTGAAAAGAAAATAGCCCAGGCAGTAACAAGAGGGCACAAGACTTTTTTTTTGGTCAGCTCTTTTTGTCTCCTGGATGATGGGTAGGGGATGTACCTCCCTATCAGCACCTGGACTTACCCCCCCCACATCCTCCTCCAGGCTGCCCATACTGGGTGGCCCATAACTTGAGCCCTACGGCAGGGCTCCTCCAGGGGGTGGGGAGAGATCAAAATCCACCAGAAGCCCCAGCCAAGGCTTATGCCTGGGATGTCATTCATGAAGCAGTCCAGGAGCTTCACAGTGCTCCACAACCAGAAGTTTCTGCTTGGTTCCCCAAGAGATGAGGACATGCATTGTCATCAGTGTAGTATGGGTGTGCTCCTGCACCCAACTCTCAGGCGTCTGCCGTCATCTCTTGGTGTTTGCCAAGTGGTCCCAGCTGCTGGACACCCAGTCTCCACTGGGTGTCACTAGTATGCCGGGAGAACTCAACCCTCCCTCATGGAGATGGACAGCTGTCTATGGGACACTCATACAGCCTCCCCCTGGCTGATCCTCTGACGCACCATGCTTGCTTCCAAACACAATTGGTGTCAGCACCACAGGCAGCAGAGCTACCACTGTGCTGGCGGGCAGTCAGGACAAGAAATGTTATAAGTGTATAAGTGAAAAAAGGAAGACCAGCTGAGGGATTGTAAGATTAAGAAATGATGAGGGGGATATTTCTGAGGGGAACCAGGAAAAGGCAGACATCGAGCCTGATTCACAAAAGGGGCTTAGATTGATAAAAGATATAGCAAACAGCAGCTTGCACTGAAGCCTAGTGCACCTGGGACCCTGCACCAGATTCTGGCACAGAAGGGGTCCCAGTGCCTAAGTCCCCACACTTGCAGCAACCCCTCCCATGCAACAAATGCTCGGCACATGGAAGGGGTTGCTGCAAGCTCCTGTGGCACAGGCAAGCATCCATGCTCTCCTCCTTGGTGGAAACTGGACCCACCCTGCCCCTATATGCCTGTCAATGGCAGTAAACCTGGTCTAGAGGCCCCCCTCCCTGATTCCCAATTACATCCATTATGATTTGAAAATTTAATCCCCTGCCCTGGTAGTATAGTGCCTCCCTCCCTGATCCCTGAGAACACCCATTATTATGTTATATATTAATATGCCCATCCTGGTGGTCTAGTGGTCACCCACCCTCCCATCCCAGCAGGAAGTGCCCACCACCCCAAATCTCCACACATAGCCAGCAACTGGCACAGCCCACCTCACACCTCTGCTGCCAGACTGCACTGTCATTGAGCAACTACTGTATAGTGTACGAGAGCGCATGATACTGCTGAGTATCTTGTCAGTGCACCCCTCAACTTCCTCAGCATTTATAGGGCTGAAACAGAAATAGTAAAACTTAAAGCTCTGGAATGTTATTAAGGACACACAACCAGTGAAGATGACACCTTGAAATATATTTCCAGTAACTATCTTTACTGTCTTTCAAGCAACCACCTAACTTATCCAACCTGATTGGCAGGAGCAAATTTATAACTGACCAAAACAACACAACAGTAGGAGGCACTAAACCCTGCAACATTTCTAAATGTAAACATGTTAGCACATTTCCTTCAGACTTATCAACACCCCCTGCCCCCAAAACAAGCAATTCAAGATACAGGGAGTTATAAAGTGTTCTCTTGCTTTAGCAAACCTCGTTATAGTGAACTATTGGATAATATGAATGGTAAGTGTGGCTCCCTTTCATATGCTGATTTGATCCTCTGTTACTGGTGACAGCATAAAAGCCACGACCAAACCTGATCTGTCAGCTATCAACAATGAAACAGTCCTGTTATTCTGTGGATACAAAGCTGGCTGTGTTGGACAGGCTGAAAAGTGGTGAAAGCCTGGTTAAAGTTTGTCAGGAGACTGGATATTCTAAATCCACCATCAGCATTGGGAAGAAGCAGGAAGGAGCTCTCCATGATTTTGTCCTGAAGTGCTCAGAGGGGAGTGCTTTGAAAAGGAAGAAACTCTGACATGCTGATGAGGCTGAGGTGGATAAGGCTATTCAGCTATGGCTTAAACAGCAGAGATTGATTGGAGTCCCTGTTTCCAGTTCGATAGTGCATGAGAAAGCCGAACAGTTTGTCAAGGAGATCCATGGGGAATATTATAAATTTAAATCCTCGACTGGGTGGATGTGGTGTTTCCAAAGGTGACATGACATATTAATAATAATAATAATAACTTTATTTTTAAAGAGCCTTTCAAAATATCAAGGCGCTTTACATATCAAAAGCCACAATATACAATGCCAATTAAGAACATATAAACAGTATAAATACATAACAACATCATATGTTAAAAACAAACAACAAAATCATCCATACAATCAAAACATAATGTTAGCACTCAGATTTCATTAATCTTCCAATTAGGCCATATTCCACAGGTAAGACTTCAAGTTTTTCTTAAATATCTCCACGGAGGTGCACTCCCTTATGCAGGGTATGTGTAACAGGGAACCAGTGCTCCTGCAATGATTTGGCTGCTGTTACATTCCTGCCAATATTTAGAAAAGTTATAATTAATGGGGGGGGGTACCTGCCTGAACAGATCTACAACACCAATGAAATGGGTCTGTTCTGGCGGTGCCTCCCTGATTTGACACTGGCAAGCCAGTCTGAGAGCAATGCCAATAAGGGGTTCAGCGTCAACAAAGACAGAATAACCTTGCTACTGTGCTGTAATGCCAGCAGTACTCACAAGCTAGAACTTCTGTACCAACAAATATAAAAATCCACAATGTTTCCACCAGTAGAGTATTCCAGCAGCAAAAATGCTTGGATTACTGCCGATATTTTTTCATACCTAGTTTTGTCAGACATTTGTTCCTGCTGTCCGAACACCTCAGGCAGGAAAAGCTACCCCCAAAAACTCTGATCCTAATGAATCATTGCCCAGCAGACAGAAATATATGCACATTGTTCTTTCCCAAAAATGCCATGTCTCAGGTTCAGCTGTTAGATAGCAGTATCATTGCAACTTGTAACAAGCATTTGTCAATGCTGAATGGTTGCTTGGTGGCATTAGCAGTGGAAATGCAGGAGTTAGACAGATGCAGTATAGGAATGGCAGCAAAGTATTGAACTGCTGCCAACTCCACCCCCACCCTGCAGAGATGGACAGGCATTGGGGTGTGCCTTTGAGTCATCACCCATAACAGTCACGACACTTCACCTCACCCTACCCTGCAGGCACTGACAACTGTCGAGGTGTGCCTTGGGTGTTCGGGCTTTACACTCACCTCATTCCATAATGAAATATGCTGAAATGGGTGCAGTATAGAACATAAAAACATATAAGTTGATGGCAGATAAGGACCACAAGGCCCATCCAATCTGCCCATAATATAGGAGAATGTGGTGAACTCTGGGGCCAAAGAGTCCAAGGCACACCTTGATGTCTGTCGCTGGCTGCAGTGTGGGGATGGGGGTGGAATGGTGTGAGCATTATTGTCGATAATCCCAAGTCACACCCTGATGCCGGTCAGTCCCTACAGGGTAGGACGTTATGGTGGGAAACCCTAATGCCCTGGGCGTTCTTGGTATTTTAACTCCAAGTTTTCAACATGGGCTTTTTGTGACCCCACCGCATGAACAGTGACACTATCAGTTCATTAGCCGAAAGGTGATTTTTGTACAGCGACTGCGCCATTTGCTGCAACAGGTGCAAAAACACATTTCGAACAGGATGTGAAAAATGACAGCTGTAGTAAGTAGGTGTAAAAATATGGTAATGTTGAAAATCTGGAGTAAAAATATAAAAAAAACGGTGAAGTCATGAGCGTGCGTAGAAACTGCTCAACGCACACCCATAATGTAATTATTGTGGGGACTTTGTACACTAGACTTTCAACACAGGCATTTTGAGACCTCTGCTCATGAACCCACTGTGATTTTCTTAATCTGTCCTGAACATTGATTTCCCACAGCAACTGCGCTATTCTGCGCCGGAAGTGTGAAAACATATTTTGTCCAGGATGTGAAAAATGACAGCTGTACTGTTCATAAGGAGGTGTGGAAAAATGGCAATGTTGAAAATCTGGAGTGAAAATATTGCAAATTCGTGAAGTTACAAGGGAGCAAGGAAACTGCACAATGCCCGCTTATAACACAGTCATTTTAAGGACTTTTGTCACCAAATTTTCAACATAGGCATTTTAAGACCTCTGCTTATGAACAATGTCACTGCAGTTTTTCTTAATCTGTCCAGAACATTGATTTCGCACACCGACATATGCAACTATTGTGCGCGACATATGCGAAAACACATTTCAGGTGAAATGTGAAAAATGACAACTGTACTATTCATAAGGAGGTGTGGTCAAATGGTAATGTTGAAAATCTGGAGTGAAAATATTAAAAATTCTCGAAGTTACGAGCTTGCACAGGAACTGTGCAACACACGCTCGTAAAAGTCATTTTTGGAAATTTTTTTCACCAAATTTTCAACATAGGTTTTTTGGGGGGCCTACCTCATGAACTGTGACACTGTCATTTCGTTAATCAGTCCCAAAAGGTGGTTCAGCGCAGTGACCTCAAAATCAACTGAGTTCATAAGGTGGGGTCCCAAGAACCCCAGAAAATTTGGTGAAAAAATTCCCCAAAATGGTTGAGATATCCACCTAAGTTGAAAAAAAACCCTATTTATGCCATAATACAGCTTACCAGCATTTCTTCAGTTTGTGGGCTGCTTTGAAGAGTGCAGATGAGCTCCTGGTCTACCGAAAATCATCGCACCACACTCCAGAGGTAAGTATGGGGTGAGGGGTGGGGGGAAGTGGGTGCACAGTGGGTGGATGTGGGTTGGGGGAAGGGGCATGAAAGACTGCTAGGGACCATTTTCTGTTTTTACAGGTTTTAAAAATATATAGACGATGTGGGATGCCTTTTTGTATGCTGGGGTGGGCTTTCAGCATGCCAGCACACCTGGGTGCTTCTTTTTTGGGGGTGCTGGAGCCAATGGGGATTGGGCACCCATTTGACATACAAGTGCTTGTGCTTGGGGGGAGTGTGCATTAGCTGAGGGGGATTGGGCACCCCCTCGGCACACAAGAAATGGGGGGTGATTTGCCGATGGGGATTGGGCTACCCCATCGGCAAATGAACTGGGTAGGGTGCCTGCTGACAGGGGGCTTGGGCATGACCCATAGGCTTTTCTTTTATTTCTTTAAATGTTTCACCAGGAAGGCGCACTGAACAGTGGGTGGCAGCTTTCTGTCAGCTTCGTGGGGACTGTGAGATGGGAACACCACACAAATGCAGCTGTAATTGACTGCTTTTGTCAAGGACACCCCATAGCAAAAACAGCTGATTGTGTAGTGAGGGGGTGCTCCCTGATTGCAGCATCCATTTTCTTTGATCATAGTGGCATACTCATTAACAGCCATCATCTACAGCATGCTCCTCTATTATTCATGGCAGAGACCAGCCCCAGAAGAACTGCTGTCATTCGGCACAACACTGCCACACCTCCACAACCTGCTTGTGAAGGAAGCTGATACAATGTGTCTCTTGCACATGCATGCAAGCAACACAAAAATGATTAGTAAATCTGTTGGCAGCACAGTCGATAACATCTGTGACTGATTTCCTAAAGAAACTTAACTTCTAAAATATGGCTCAGTTGACAAGAGAGGCATGGGCTAATGTGACACAGACCACTATTGTGCACTGCAGGATGGCTACACTCAGTCCGGTTTTGGAGACACCACCTGATATTGAGCAAGATGACCCTGAAATAGATGACGTGCAAAGTCTGCTGCAGTGGCAACAAGCCTTAACCTTGTGCAAGATCCATCGCAGGCTGAGACCATCGCTGGCAACTAGTTAACTCAGGACGACAACATTCAGATACACAAGAAGCTGTCCAACACAGAAATTGTTGATGTCGCCTGAGACAGCATGACACTGACACCACCAACTACTCTGAGGAATTGGATGCAGATGAAGAAGAGGAGGAGCTGGTACCAACCACTAATGAGGCTATACTGGGGCTTGAGCTTTGACTTTTCTGACTACGCAGGATATCGATCCACTGTATGTGATTCAGCTAAGACAGCTGATTTCATTTCCTAAAGATATTTCTGCTGGCAAACAACAGAAGTAAATGAAAATGAAAGAATTATTTCAATCACCCCCCCCCCGTCTGACTAACAAGCACAGCAAGTTGAGACAAAAAAGTAGTGACCACAAGAATGAACAAAAGAAAGTTTTTTTTTAGCAGTGCACATACAGTAAAAAAAGTAACAATAGCAAGCAGAAGAATGAATGGAACAAACATTTTTTTGGATGCACATACGGTAAACAAATAATGCTAGGCAGCAAAAGAAAGAACAATACAACATTTTTTTTTTTTTTTTTTTGCAGTGTACATACATATTTTGATCACTAACACCTAAAATTAACTCCCTAGGTAAACTGCAATGCACTCCTGTGTAACCACATGAACATAATAGCGCCCCTCATTATAACAAACTAGTTACTATAACGAACACCCGAGATGGCTCCCTAACTAGCCTGTTATAATGAAGTAGCACTGTACATGTGGATCCTAGAATGTTGTCTGTTACATCCAATGCAAGAAGGGTCCACAAAAAGGCTATGTGGGGAAGCTGGGCTACCCTTTGAACCTGCATGAACTCACACAGGCATGACATAAAAGAGAAAAACATAGAAACATAGACTTTGACGGCAGATAAGGACCTCTAGGCCCATCTAGTCTGCCCATTTCCCTACCTACAGGATAGGCCACAGATCCTAGTTAACCAACAGCCTATTTCTTCCTACCCCCCCACAAGAATTGCCTTATGTCTGTCCCATGCATTCTTGAATTCTCCCACAGTTTGAGACCCCACAACCTCCTCAGGAAGGCTGTTCCATGCATCCACTACCCTCTCTGTGTAATAATACTTCCTCACATTGCCCCTGAACTGCCCTCCTTCTATCTTTAAATTGTGTCCCCTGGTTCTTGCAAGTCTCTTTTTCTGAAAGATGCTACCCTCTTGGACTTTGTTGATTCCACTGAGGCACTTAAAAGTTTCTATCATGTCCCCCCTCTCCCTTCTTTCCTCAAGGGTATACATATTAAGCTCCTTTAGTCTCTCCTCATACGGCTTCTCTTGCAGACCCTGCACCATTTTAGTTGCCCTCCTCTGGACTGCCTCTATCCTGTCTATGTCCTTGCAGAGATGGGGTCTCCAGAACTGGACACAGTACTCCAGATGGGGTCTCACCAACTGTCTCTACAGAGGGATAACAACTTCCTGTTTTCTGCTGATGATGCCTCTCCCTATACATCCCAGTATACCCCCAGCCCTCCCTACTGCCTTCTCACATTGCTTGCTAACCTTAAGGTCATCTGATATGATTACCCCCGGTCCCTTTCCTTTTTTGTTGTTGTTACTACCTCCCCACCCATTGTGTATTCTTCCCCTGGATTCTTGTTTCCCAGGTGCATTATTTTGCACTTCTTTGCATTGAATCTTAGCTGCCATACTTCTGACCATTCCTCCAACCTTGCCAAGTCCCTTTTCATCCCTTCCACGCCTCCTTGTGTATCAACCCTGTTGCAGATCTTTGTGTCATCTGCAAAAAGGCATACTTTTCCTTCCAGTCCCTCTGCAATGTCACTGATGAAGACATTAAAAAGGACTGGACCCAATACTGAACCCTGTGGTACCCCACTAGTAAGCCCCTTTCCTCAGAGTGGACTCCATTTACAATTACCTTCTGTGTCCTGTTGTCCAGCCAATGTTTTACGCAGGCTACCACCCTGGGTCCCACTCCCAGGCTGGTTAATTTGACTATTAATCTTTTGTGTGGACTGTGTCAAATGCCTTGACTAAAGTCTAGGTAGGCCATGTCCACAGCCCCTCTCTGGTCTACTACTTTGGTCACCCAGTCAAAGAAATCTATTAGATTCATCTGACATGACCTTCCGCTGTGAATCCATGCTGCCTTGGGTCCTGTGCTCCACTGGCCTCTAGGTACTCAACTATTCTTTCCTTCAGAAGTGACTCCATCACTTTCCCTACCACAGAGGTCAGACTGACAGGTCTGTAGTTTCCTGCCTCTGTCTTGGTCCCACTTTTGTGAAGGGGAATCACATCCACCTTCCTCCAGTCCTCGGGTACCACACCATCCTCCCATGATTTATTAAAAAGAGTAGCCAGTGGTTTCACTAGTTCCTCCTTAATTCTTTTAGAATTCTGGGGTGAATTCCATCAGGACCCATTGCTTTGTCCACCTTCAGTTTTAGGAGTTCTTGCAGAACCCTTTCTTATGTGAAAGGACTGGGATTGACCCCCTATCAAGAGTGCTTCTGTTAATTGGATTAGGCACTTCCCTCCTCTTTTGTGAATACTGAGCAGAAATATTCATTCAGTATTCCTGCTTTTCACTGTCCCCTCTGCCCACCACCGTTCATTCTATTCAGCCCTATCCTCCTTTGTCTTTTCGCTCGCTGATGTACCTATAAAGGTTTTGTCCCCTTCTTAACTGAGTTGGCTATCTTTTCCTCAGTTTGGGCCTTTGCTATTCTGACTTCCTCCTGCTTCCTTCTGCCTTAACTGGTACAGCTCTCTGTCCTGCTCCTTCTCGTTTCCTTATACTTCGGAATGCTATCTTTTTCCTGACTTTCACAGCCACCTCTTTGAGAACCATAGTGGCTTTTCTTTCATTTTGATTTGTTTATTTGCTTCCACAAAGGCTTGTTGCCTCTGTGATGGCAGTTTTGATAATTCACCATTGTTGCTCCACACCTCCTTCTAGCCTGTTTGCTAGTGCTTTTCTGAGGCACACTCCCATCTTGCCAAAGTCAGCCCTCCTAAAGTCCAGTACCCTCACTTTTGTATGGCTTGACTCTATAGCTGAGTTTAATGTGAACCACACTGTTTGATGGTCACTTGTCCCCAGATGGCAACCCACTTCTAGATCTGAGATCCTCTCACTGCCCCCGTTTGAGAGTATGAGGTCTAAGATTGCTCCCTCATGAGTGGGTTCTGAAACTAGCTGTCTAATGCCTGCCACCTGTAGGGCATCAAGAATGGCCCTGCTCTTGGATGTGGCTGCAGCAAATGTGCTCCAGTTAACAACTGGCATATTCAGGTCTCCCATCAACAGTATCTCCCCCTTTCTCTGCCATTCTAAGAATGCCTTCTATCATATCCTTGTCCATTCCTTCCCCCTGACATGGGGGGTCTGTACACAACCCCTGTGCGGATTGTGGTGCCCTTTCCAGTCTCCAAGGTGACCCACAGTGCCTCCTCTCCTCCCTGTTTACTCTTTTGTTCAGTTGCTTTTATCCCTTCCTTTACATAGAGAGCTACTCCTCCCCCTCTTCTCCCCTGCCTGTCTCTCCTGTAGGTTATGTACCCTGGTATGTTAACATCCCAGTCATGGTTCTCTTTGTACCATGTTTCTGTGACTGGCTACGGTATCCAGGCATCCCTCTTCCATTAAGGCCATCAGCTCAAGTAGCTTGTTGCCCAGACTACGGGCATTGGTACTCATTACCCTACATTTTCTGATGGCCTTACTCCCTTTTGCCCCATCCCTGTCCTTCTTGCCTTTGTTACTTTCTCCATTTACCCCTACCCTTCTCCCTATCGACACCTCTATGTTGGTGTTTGCCACACTTACTACCGTGATTATTTGGGGGGGCTAGGATTTTCCTGCTCCTTTCCAGTGCCTCTCCCCTTGGCTAGTTTAAAAGCTTGCCAATGAAGCATTTAAACCTATCACCTAGGATCCTGGTTCCCTCCCAGACAGATGCAGCCCATCATGCCAGTAGTATAGCTTGCACTCCAGGTGGACCCCAGTCCCCAATGAAGCCAAAATCCCTGAGCTCCACACCAGTTTTTCAACCACTGATTGAATCCCATGGTGCAGAACACCCTAGCCTCTCCTATGCCATAGATGGGTAGCACCTCCGAGAAGGTTACCGTGCGTGCTACTTGACTAAGGCCCCTCCCCAATTCCACAAACTCTTTCTGCACTTCTCTTATCCCTTTCTTAGCCAGGTCATTTGTCCCTAGGTGGACAATGACATCCAGCCCCCTCCCCTGTGCAGCTGCTCTGGCAATCCTGAGGATTCGCTCCCTATCCCTTCAAGCCATGGTGCCAGGCAGGCACCTTACCTCCCTCTCCCCTTCCTCCCCCAGTTCTACCTTCCTAACAATGGATTCCCCACCAGGAGTTGTTTCCTTCCCCTGCAGGGTCCCCTGCCACCCTCCAGTGGGTCTCCTTTGTGGAGGTTCCCAGCATCCTCCTTGGTCTCCACTGTGGGTGCCTCCATAGAGGAACCACACTTTGCCAGAATGGCATAGGAATTGTGGAGAGGTACAACTGGAGGGATGCACCTTTGTTCCACCACCCTCACCCTCCCTGAGCCCACTGTGGTCCAACCGCTCCTCTTTCTTGGCAACCTCTGAGGCAATGGCAGTGGCACTGGTGGTCCCTGGATGGAAGAGGAGGTCCCACAAAAAAGACTGAAAAACTTGTAGGACAACATTTCTCTCAATCTGATCACTCTATCTCTGACCTCTCTGTCCTGTTTCTCAAAGGAGAGTTCAGAAATACACAAGAAAGGTGAGTTTATGAGCTCAGGCTTATTTATTTTCTCAACACTAAAAATAATGAACTGAATGTAGCTCATAGTTTTATGACCAATTGCAAAATTTAAACTGACAACTGCCTTTCACTTGTTTCAGGTGCAAGTACATTTCCTGTACATATATTTGCACACATTGGGCTTAATTTCAAACCTTCTGGATTGATGCAAAGGGCTTGCATCAATGACAAATGGTACAAAGGGCTCCTTGCACCACACCTTGCACCAGTCCTGATTTTGCAATGCACCCTGCATCACTGGCGGGACCGCCTGTACCAACTGGGCTTGTGCCATCCTTGCAACAGCTGCACTGGTGTGCCATGATGGAAGTTGACTTAGACAGGGTAGTGCTGAAATATCCTCTAAAGTGGGATTCTGCAAGTCCACACAATGGGTACATGGACCTCAGCTGTTAGACCAGCCCAGAGGTGATTTAACCTGCCATGCACCACTGCTGGTGCAGTTGGTGAGTGAAGGGATGACCCTGTGCCCACCTGGGGATGGCACCCACACAGCCCAAACACCTTCCAGACCATTGCTGGAGAGGCTGGTGGTCTGTGGCAGGTATGAGCCCCCATAGCCCCCCTCTTCTGTGATAGCACTGGTGCATCTGCCCTCACAACAAAAACCTTTACTGAGTGGTGGGGGCCATGCACTGGGCCTGTCAGGACAGTTGCCACCTCCTCCTCCAAACCTGACCTGTCCCACCCCCCTTAGCCAGGGTAAACCCAAGATGACCCACTATCCATCAGGGTGACTGGCCAGTGGGTCACCATTGTTGGCCGCTGCTGTCATAAGTCCATCCCATGCCTTACAGTATTCTTCTCCCATGCCCTGCTTCTTCTGCACTGACGTTGCATTGCAGACACTTGGAGACTTTGTTGCTGGGTCCCCTCTTCTGGTAAAATCCAGCACAGGGTCTCTGGCCCACCCAAGTTTGCAACAGGTGGCAGTTTGGTGCACAGTGCACTGATCTAAGGGGCCATTTTAAAATCAAGTCCATTATCTCTTACATTTGATATATATTTTTAGTATGTTTTCTGTTAGCACCCTTTGCAATCTGTGTGAGAGACCTTTCGGCACCATGCATTTTCTGCTTAAAGTTGAGCCAGTATAATATTCTGTGGTGATTTGCATATGCAGCCCATGATGCTTTGCTTTGTGGGGGCATGTGTGATTTTATATTTTTTAGCATGCCTTATACATTAACATGGTTTTATTTATAAGTTTGATAATACTGTGTGTCTGCTGTGTTCTTGTGGCTATGTGTTTATGCAGCATCGATATATTCATAAGTGCTTTTTGGTGCATGCACGTACACACACACATACACACACACACACACACAACTTCTAGGGAGGCTCTTCAATCATAAGCATTCAACGATTTCCTTCTGCTTTCACATTCTATCCATGAAGAGTAGCCTACCACTCAAATCTGATTTATATAGGCCTCCTGCTGTCACATTCTATTCATGGAGAAGTAGCCTACATCTCTAATCTGATTTAGAACCACCTATGATTTCAAAGACTGTCTTTTTTTGTCTCTGGCCCAAATCCAATTACTTATTTCCTTACCAATAGAACTGTCACATCCATGAATAAAAATGTATCTATTATTTCTACCAGATTTATTTTTTTAAAGAAACTGCCATTACCTGATGAAGAACTCTGTTTAGCCTGAAAGCTTGTGTTATGGAAAACTTTTGTTGGTCCAATAAGAGGTATCAAATCACCCTCTTTTTCTAACTCTGGAAAGTTATCAGGTTATTAGATACTGGGGGAAATTGCTTGAGATGAATAACTTTAGATTGCCAAAGTTGTCTTAAACAGAAACATTAAATAATAGTATGCATATATATTTCAGTTTCAAGTGGGTTAAAGAGATGAGAGGCTCCCTCTATAAAATGTTCCTTGATTAAAACTGGAAGAATCAACAAATAATCCCAAAACAAATTCTAGTTGAAAATTATGCGCATAGACATACAGGTATAGATATGTTGAAGGATGAATCAGAAGTACATGGATAGAGGGTTGCTTTGTGTTACCCTAAATGTAAAAATGTATTTGAATGGGAGCCTTATTTGGATGTGTTAGCCAGCCCAAAATTGAAAGTAGGAGGTTTTAACAAGTCAACTCTTTAGGCGGGTAGATATGCTCAAATACTGGTAGAACAAAGAATTTGCCGATGTGTCAAACAAGAAGTTGAAATATTAAAACATTTCTTACTAATTTGTCCTCTTTAAGACACCACAAGGCATGTTTTATTAAGCCTGTATTTAGAAACTGGTATATGGATACAATGTTGCTAGTATTTGATTTATTAACAAAGTCAGACAAAAATATTTGGGGGAAAAATTGCTTCTTTTGCCTACCAAGTTGAGCAAATAAGATGATTTAAATAAATTAAGATTATCTCATGTATATAATGGGTTACAAATAATTTACTGAATGCATTGCAAAAAATTGATTAATATCTTTGCTGCCACTGCCTATGATGTTAAGTATCTTTACTGCATGCTGTCTGTCTTTATATATTATAGATGTACTACTTGTTGTGGAAGAATGTATAATAGAACTTCTTATCACTTCAGCATTTTAAGCTTAAAATTTTGAATATTCTCAGAGTTGGAGTCTGAGGATCTTAAATGGGTATGTGAAATGTAGATTATAGCTATAAAACAATGGAAAATGATTATTGAAGACTGTCTTTTTATAAAAAATATATTCTTTATTACTATGACATTCGCTATACCTGTTGAAGTTGGTATTGTTATACTTTGTATGTGTTTGCTAATTGTCCAAGTGGTAAGCCAAGAGCTGGAATAAAAATTAACAGAACTGAAAGAAGAAAGGCATTGCCACTGTATACAAAAAAAAATACAGTACATTACTGGAGAAACAGCTCAGACACAAAGGGCAACCCTAGGAGGCATACATCAAGTGCGGTCCAGCCCCTAGCTTTACTGTATACTTAGCTTCACTGATCTTCACAGACTGAGAAAGAGACCAATCATGAAGGGAAGGCAGACTATGACAGGTGCAGAAGCAGGAATTCCTTGACAGCAGTTTTACCTGGATGAATCCCCCTTGGAGACCACTGTCCAGGCTTCTATCTCCACTGAGGCGACTTCTCTCCTTGACCACTCTGCTCAGACCGAGCCAGCAGCTGCTGTCTCAGCATAAGTATCAGTTTGAATGCTTACCCAGAATTCCTGGCTGCTGTATGTAAATTAGCATGTGTACTGCTGTAAACTACGGAAATAGTGGTAAACTAATAGAAAGCTCTCAGCTGGAAGCAACAGCTCAGACACAAAAGGAACCCCTAGGAGGCATACACCAAAAGCAGCCCAGCACCTAGCCTTACTGTCTGCTGTACCCACTACTGAAATAGTGGTCAACCAATAGAAAGCTCACAGCCAGAAACAAAGCTCTCAGCTGGAAGCAACAGCAGACTCCACCTGAGGGAAGCACAAGTAGGAGATTTAAATTCTCCCGTGCTCTTGCCTGAAGGTCTGCCGACTGAAGTGGAACAAGCAGAACTCGCAGCAGCATAGCTGCATCCAGGCTTCATCTTGTCAGTAGCTTCTGCTGCAGCAGTACCCTGAGCACTCCAACATTTGAGAAGGGTGGGTATTGTCCTGCAGTCAGTGGATCGCTTCCTTCTCCCTCACAGCAGCAGGGAGCCGGGACGCATGGACCACAGGCAGTTTTTTTTTTACTGCAAGCAGCAGGGACTCCACAGAGCTGTTCTAAGCCAAAGGGCAGAACAACTGAGCTACTAACCAGATTTCTTCTTACCTTGCAGGAGTACAAGCTAGACCTCATCTGTTCAACAGCTACTTGATTGTTTTCTGCAGCATACAGGGAACAGTAGGATACATTTGGGAGGAAATAAAAGCTATAGTAGTAGAAGGACATCCTGGGAACTTTAAGTCACTGTGGCTAACAGTAGACACGAGGAAGGGAAAACCCTCCAGAATCATCATTCTGTACAGGTCCCCAAATCAAGGAGACAAAGCAGACAAAGGCCTAATACAGGAAATCCACAAAATGTTTGAGGCGAAGTAATACTGGTAGGTGACTTTAACCTACCAGATATTAACTAGAGCACACTAAGAGCAGCAAAATCAAGATGTAGGGACTTCTTACTCTCACTACAAGGTGCGGTACTGTGCCAACTTGTTAAAACCCCAACAAGGGGAGATGCCATTCTCAATCTTGCCCTCACAAACTCGGAAAGGATCAAGGACATTAAAGTGGGATGCCATATGGGCAACAGCAACCATCGCATCATAAGATTTAAGGTAAACATAACACAGGACACCAGCCACTCAGAGATAAAGGTGCTAGACTTCAGAAAAGCTGACTTCCAAAAAATGAGGAGCAACATAAGTAGCCAGTTAATGAAAATAGAGATTGAGGAGGTGGAGGTCATGTGGGGGATACTCCAGAGAGCAATAAAGACTGCCACAGATCAATGTGCACGATTCATTCTAAGATTCATACTAAGAAAAGTAGATATACAGATGGCTATAGCCCATATAGATATATCTCCAACCAAGCTGGTACATCATCCCTATTTATAATAGAAAATAATTTATAATAGATGGCAGTCTAGATTTTGTTTGAATTTAGTAAAATTAGTGGATTCAATTATTGACCTGGGAACTGAATTCCATAAGGGGATAATTATTTGGGTATAGAAGGAACACCTTTTGTTAGTTCTGGGATATGTAAGCACCAGATGATATTTATGGCTCCTTAGATCACAGTCCCGTATGCTATAGGACATATCCAAATCTGACATTAGTTCAATGTCAGTGGAAATTTTATACATTAGCAGGAGACCTCCCCTGATCCTCCTTGGCTCCAGAGAGTACATGTTTAGTTCTTCCAATCTTTCATCATACCCTTTATCATACATGTTAGTAATAAGTTTGGTGACTCTCCTCTGCACCCTCTCCAACCTGTTCACATCTCTCCTAAGGTAAGGGCTCCACAGGGGACAGCAGTAGTCTAGATGTGGTCTAACATAGGCCTTGTAAAGTGGTAAAATACATTCCTGATCTCTTGATGTAAAACTCCTTTTAATGTTTCCTATAAATCTGTTGGCCCAGTTTATAATGTGATTACAGTGACTGTGGAAAGATAAATCTGAGGTAATTATTATGCCTAGGTCCTTTTGCTGCACTACTGGAGTTGGGCATGACCGATTAATGTATATTGTTTTTATCTGTAGTTCCCAGATGCATTATAATGCATTTGCTGCTATTGAATGTCATATAATTATTAACTGCCCAGTCCTCAAGATTTTTTAAATCATTGGTGAGATTCAAGATGTCTTCCTCAGTTTTGACCTGTGCTGCTAGTTTCGTATTGTCCATGAACATGATGGCAAAACTATTAATATTATTAGTCAGGTCAGATATGAGAATGGAAAACAGTGTTGGGCCCAATACTGACCCCTTAGGTTCTCCACTGCTAACGGGACATGATTCTGACATATATCCCCTAATACACACCCTCTGGGTACAATTATTCAGCCATTCTTCCACCCAGTTTGCGATTTTATTATTTATTCCTAGTGTTCTCATTTTAGTTATTAAAGTGTCATGAGACACTTTATCGAATGCTTTACAGAAGTCCAGGTAGACGACATCTACTGGTACATTGCTCTCCAAGGTTTTACTAATATATTCATAGAAGATCAAGTTCCCAGACAGACAGGACCTATTATTTTTAAATCCATGTTGGGTTCGGTCAACTAACCCCTTGTTTTTTAAATCCTCTTCAAGATTAGTTTTAAGTAATGACTCAAAAATCTTTCCCAGTACACTGGTCAAGCTGATAGGTCTATAGTTTCATATGTCTCCTTGATTGCCCTTTTTATAGATAGGGGTGACAACAGCAATCTTCCAATCACTTGGTATTTTGTGTAACAGTAAAGACATGTTAAATATTTTGTGGAGGGGTTCCACTAACCAGTCTTTAATTTCTCTAAGTAGTCTTGAGTGCAGTTTGTCAGGACCCGGAGAATTATTTTTTATTAATGCTATTCAGTTTACTTAAAATCTCAGTTTTGGAAATGTCCATTTGGTCTTCGGCCTTGTTTCCTGGGGGTGTATTATTTGCTTTATTTTTTGAATTAAAGACAGAACTGAAGTATTTATTGAATTCCTCAGCAATGTCCTGAGGTGCTTTTATCTCCTCTGAGTTTATAGTCAGGGGCCCAATAGTCCTTGCTGTTTGTTCTTTTATTATTTATGTAAGAATACAAACTTTTTCCTCCATCATTCTTATAGGCTAGTCTAAACTCAAACTTTTTCTTTTCCATTTTTATTTTATTTTGGCAATTCTTTAGAATTGTCTTATATCTCCATTTATTATAGCCACTGTTATATTTTTTTATTATTTTGCATGCTCTTTTTTGGTTTTATTAATTTTGTTATGTTAGGTGTTACCCACAATGGGATTTTACCCTTTTTGTTACAGATTGTATTATTTGGGTCAGCAAAGCAAAAACAAAAAGAAATCCTCTATGGTTTTTCAAGGCAGTGGCTACCACAGTCAGAGGAAAAAAGATGGCGTACAGCAGGAAACAGTAGGAAACCAAAACCGAGAAAGACTGGGAGTCATACAAGGAAAAAAATGAAAGAGTCTAGCAAACAAATTAGAAAAGCAAAAGCTCAGAAAGAGGAAGAGATAGCAGAAGGAGCAAAGAGAGGAGACAAATCACTTTTTAGATACATTAGGGAATGCAGGAAGGCAAAAGGGGAGATAATAAAGATTGCTACTGAATAAGGGAAATGCACCAAGCATGACCCAGAGAACAGCCAAAATCCTCAACAAATACTTCTGCTCAGTGTTTACCAAAGAGGACCATGGGGATGGCCCAGCCCAGAAAAATACACAACACCTCAGAACCAGGGTTAGACACTAGTCCCTTACAGAAGCTGAAGTATGGGAGGTGCTAAATATACTAAAAGCAGACAAAGCCATGGGACCAGACAAGATGTACCCCAGAATCCTTAAGGAACTGGGGGTACAATTAGCAGCCCCGCTGGCACTTCTATTCACAAAATCCTTGAAGAGCAGTGTGGTACCCAAAGACTGGAAAAAGGCAATAGTGGTTCCACTTCACAAATCAGGCAGTGGAGAAGAGACTAGTAATTACAAACCAGTAAGCCTCACATCTATAGAAGGAAAACTAATGGAGACACTACTCAAACAGAGGATCATAGCATTCCTGAAAACTAGCAGCCAACAAGACCCTAAACAGCATGGTTTCACAGCAGGTAGGTCGTGCCAGATAAATCTTCTCAAGTTTTTTGACTACGCTACAAAAATAATGGATGACGGTGGGGCAGTAGATGTGGTCCACCTAGACTTTAGTAAGGCCCTCAACATGGTTCAACACAGAAGGCTAGTAAAGAAGCTTGACCACACAGGGGTTGGTCCAGAAGTAGTCAGATGGGTATAAAACTGGTAACAAGGCAGAACACAGAGGGTACAGGTTAATGGAATGCAATCAGTGGAAGGCAGGGTGACCAACAGGGTACCCCAAGGCTCAGTACTGGGGCTTCTGCTCTTCAATGTTTTTATAGCAGATATCATTGATGGACTGGAAGGGAAGGTTTATCTGTTTGTAGACAACACCAAGATATGTAACAGGGTGGACACCTCAGAAGGAGTGAGCAAGGTGGAAGCTGACCTCAAGAAACTAGAAGAATGGTCTGGAGTGTGGCAGCTGAAATTTAACACCAGGAAGTGCAAGATCATGCACATAGGAATGAAAACTCCAGGAAAGGAGTATTACCTAGAAGGCAAAAGACCGATGTCCTCAACCCAGGAATGGGATCTGGGACTCATAATCTCAGATGCCTTGAAGGTTAATAAGCAGTGCTAGAAGGCAACATTGATAGTCAACAGAATGCTGGGCTGCATTGACAGGAGAATCATGAGCAGGAGAGAGGTGGTACTACCACTGTATAGCTCACTGGTCAGGCCTCCCCTGGAATACAGAGTCCAGTTCTCAAGGCTCACCTCAGGAAGGACATTGACCGGGTGGAAACAGTACAGAGGAAGGCAAGAAAAATTAATCAGAGTCTGCAGTACATGTCCTATGAAGAAAGACTTAGGGAACTGAATATGTAAACCCTGGAGCTAGAAGAGAGAGAGGAGACATGATTGAAACATTCAAGTACATAAAAGGCATTAACAAGGCACAGGCACAGGAACTTTTTCACTTCAAGAAGGGTTCCAGGACCTGGGGACATGACCTCAGGCTGCAAGGAGGGAGGTTCTCTACCAACACCAGGACATTTTTCTTCACAGAAAGAGTGGTGGATGCCTGGAACAGCCTGCCCTAAGAGATTGTGGGGGTCAACACTGTGGGGGGGGATTTAAGAATGCATGGGATAGACACAAGGGAGCCCCGACTACAAAGGGCAACTAGAGTGTCAAAATAGGCCTAAAGTAAATGGGCAGTCTAGATGGACCTAGTGGTCTCCTTTTGCCATCAACTTCTAAGTTTCTGTGTTTTCATGTTAAATTGTTCATTATTTGTGTCTGCTGTAACACTAATATACTGTATCTTCAATTATTTACCTTGTTTATACATGGCATTTGAGGATCACATTTAGATGGTCCATTGCTGAAATGAGACCTAACCACACAAAGGATGCCACTGACACATCTGTTCCCAAGGAATATTTGGATCTGTTCATTCAGTAACTGGTAGCAGTAGCCCTCATTACTTGATGTCCTGGCTTACCCCTTCATTGGTTTTCTGTACCAATTTGCTGATATAAAAGAGAACTGATGAGAAACAGAACAACAGCTGTACCATGCAGTAATTTAAAAAGGCACAGGCTAGGGTTCATGCAATTTCTGACTAATAAGATTCAGAAAATGACACCTATGTCATGCTCTTGTCTTTGATACAGATTAAGGTCTAGGTGATCAGGACAGTCTGACAGCGTGACTGCCATGTTAATGGATTGAAAGGGGATTAGTAGGACTTGACATCATAATAACAACAAGGCTCTCTCTGTGATGTCAGATATGTTATGGTCTAAAACATAATAATATAAAACAAACACATAGGTTAGCAATAGAAAAATATTAAACAGAGCATGCATGCATTAAACAACATCTTCTGTTCTTTTCTGTTGTATTTCTCAATTTTTTCCAGGCAGGCAGTCTACTTGCAGAAGATACATATTTCTCTCTTGCTTGCTTTAATTTTGTTTTTTTGTTTTTTTCTTCCTCCTCCCAATTATGCTGCCTTTAGCTTTAAAAGCCATGTGGAGTTCCACAAACTTCTAGTCCATTTTTCTTAAAGAGATGCAGTGGATATGTTGTTTGTTTAAAATGCACACATTTTTAAAAGTGATTGGAAAAGTAAACAAAATATAAGGAAACAATGATTTTAGTCATTTATAGTTATCAACAGTTAATGTGCAATAAAATGGTAAAATTTGCAAAAAGGTTGAAAAGGAAAAAAAATGGAAATGCAACCTCTCACTATTGAAATGCAGCTGCAGTGTGTGTGTGTGTGTGTGTGTGCGCACGAGAGAGAGAGAGAGAGAGAGAGACCATGCAGGTTTGGGAGCTTTTGGCAGCAGTAAATACTGTACCATTGCAGGACAACATACTGGGATTACATTGCTTAGCTGTAGGCAGGCAGCATTCTTTCCTCTGCAGAGGATTTATTCCTGGACAGAAGTTGTTTTTTCATTGACATATAGGGCCAGATATTCAAAAAGGTTGCGCCATGCTCAACAGGGTTGCGCATGCTCAAGTCCTACATTGTGCCATTCTGCGATATTCAGCAGGAGGCAGTTGCGCCACTGAAAACAGGCTGAGCAACAGCGCAATGCAAATGAATTCATGCTCAACAGGAGGGGGAGGAACCATGCATAAACTGCACAGCCCGATATTCAGTCGGGCTGTGCAGAGTTGTGCAGGCGCAACCCCCAAACTGAGCCTGCAGGACCTTGAGCCCAAAAAAAAAGGCTTAAGTAAGGGGCCACCCACAGGTGAGCTGCTGTGTATTGCAGCGCAACACAGCAGTTGCCACCTGTGGCTGGCCCCAACTCAGTCCCTGTGCCCCCAGCCTGATCGCGGCATAGTGTACTCCCCCACCAGCCCGATCGAGGGCATCAATGTAGCTCCCCCCTCCCGCTCAATCCCTGGTGGTCCTGTGGACTCGAAATGCCCGATCGCCGGGCAGAATGTGAAATGAACCCCCTGAACATGTTCCTAGTGCCCGATCGCTGGCAGAATGTGAAATGAACCCCTCAACATGTTTCTAGTGCCCGATCACAGGCAGAATGTGAAATGACCCTCCGAACATCTTCCTGGTGGTCCAGTGGACCGTAATGCCCGATCGCAGGCAGAATGTGAAATGAACCCCAGAACATGTTCCTAGTGCCCAGCGCTGGAAGAATGTGAAATGACCCCCTAACATGTTCCTAGTGCCCGATCGTGGGCAGAATGTGAAATGAACCCCAAATATCTCCCTGGTGGTCCAGTGGACTGTAATGCCCGATCAAGGGCAGAATGTAAATTGACAGCCCCCACCCAAACATCTCCCTGGTGGCAAGTGTCCCCCCACCCCACCAACCCACGGCCCCACCACCCCGCCTCCCCGCACTTTTTTCACTATCCAGGTTTCAGAATCTGCTTATCCGACCAGAACAAAACTTGGCACATCAAGAAACCTTGCCCCCAAGATTGAGCATGCAAAAATGTTGTGCAAACCTGTTGAATGGGGGCAAACCTATTAAAGTGAAAAGTTAGGGGTTTAACATTAAACAGCCTTAAAAAACCCTGATTATAGTGGCACTATTGTGCCACTATAATATTTATTATATGGAGGGGTGACTTGCACTCAGCAAATAAATTTATTGAGTTCATTAATAATTATGACCTCAGTCTACACTTCGTACATAACATCAGTGTTGAAACCATAACTTTCTCAGGCATCGAGTTCACGTCCAGCCCTGAAGAGGTGAGTATGTCAGAGTGCTTTAGAAAACCGAGTTCAGGAGATACACTATTACAGCCCAGTACCTAAAATCAGCAATACCCTTTGGCCAGTTCATACGGCTACTTGTAAATCATCTGACCTTTGAGGATGTTTACTCACATGCTGTGGACCTCAGTGAGCATATTCTTGGAAGGGGTTATTCAAACACTGTATTGATGAGGCCAGAAACAAAGCTAGAAAACTGGACAGTCTGTCTGTGTCCACAACCCAGACACTATCAATCCCAAACAAGCTCGGGTAGCATTAATGTTGCTATAAACTTTAATCTCTTTGTTCCCTCTGTGGCATCAGTAAACCACAAATACTGGAATGTTCTTGCAGGACATAATGCCCTAAAAGCACTGGATTGCACTGCTGCTCGTATTTCCTACAGATGGGGGAAAATCTGGGTGAGTTCTTGACTAATAGCATGTTCCTGTCTCCCATGGCCCCAATGCCACCTTTGTGGCTGCTACAATGTCCTTTTGGTAGCCACGTGTGTGGTAGGTGCAATATGCATAAATTCTTCATGAAGAGTAAGGAATTTATTTCATCCCCTAACCAAAAAAGGCCCACATTCGTGAGTTCATAAACTGCTCCACCACACATGTGGTTTATGTGGTTGTTTGTCCCTGCCCTACCCTTTATGTAAGATGCATAATAGGTCCCCTTCACCAGTAAATTCAGAAGCACACTAGATCTTTAATGAATCCAAACCCAGAGACACTTACTTGTATCCACTTTTCACAGTATCACAGCGGCAGCATCCCACCCGCCTGCCGCCCCGCCTCCCGCCGACTGACTGCCCGGTAGGGCTGCACGCCCATTGGTGCAGAGCAATAGCCAATGGGCGTGCAGCCCATACCATACATGACAGTCCAGATTTGTGAATGATTCATAAAAAGTTAAAAAAAAATCAAGATTTTTGCCTGTTTTTACTTCTTCATTACCTAGTGCCCAAAAGGTTTGAAACTGTGGTCTGAAATGTTCAAGGGGGAAAGTGCTTGACCTCCTTCCTGACCCAATCTGTGTTTCTCCACCTGCTCTGCTTGTTCTACTTGAAATCCCTCTGTTCTTTGTCCTTTCTTCTGCTGTGGCTAACAAAAGTTGTTTTAGTTGGCACCAGCTTAATGACCCCCCTGCCCCCTTCCTTCAACTAAGTGCTCTGCCTTTTGCTTTTTAGCTCTCTACCCACCAATAAACTTTCTACCCCCCTCTTGTCTCTTGTCAGCACCTAACATTTAATGTTTTCTCTTGTCTCCTGCCTTATATCTAATACCCACCCTTCTGCTCTTCCTTTCTAGGCTGCCCCTGATCAGGCACAAGATCCTGTTGGACTAGCGGCTCGGCTGGAGGAGCCAGCCAGCCATGCCAGTTCTCCTGCCCACCTCTGAAGCCTTTCCACCAGGTACAACTTCAGACTTTTCCCGGGGCCGAAGCTCAGACCTCTGATTGGCTGCAGCACTCTGTGTCAGTTCGTGATTGGCTGATACAGTTGCGCTTACCAGCGGATTGGTCCAGTAGGATTCAGCTTGGATTCTATAGCTTTCTCCTTGCTGCACTAATCTGTAACATGCTCTGTGCTGTCTTGATCACTCTACTCTGTAAACTGAATTTTCTCCTGCCTACCCTCCCCTGCCCCAGTGCTCTTTAAATACACTACTTTCCCCTCCCATTTAAAGTACCTCTCTCCCCATTGGTGGTCTAGCCAGACACAGTTTTAAAGTGGCAGCTTGAGTTCTACCTTTGACCTTGCTCTTAGTATTTTGCCTCCATCCTCCTGTCAGTTACTCTTTGTAATGCTGTGGTTTCTTCTGCTTATCAAAAGGCTCTAAATCCCTTGCTTGCTAGCTGCTCCTTACAACTCTGTGGTTTTCATTTTTTTCTGCTTATCAGAGGGCAACAAAGAACCTTGCCTCACTGCCCATGCCCTACTGAGTTCTAAGGACTTCTTCTTCCCCCTTGGACAATCTATGCCCTCCCCTCCATAACACAGCCTTCCTTGTATTCATGTGTTGCAATGCAGGCCTGTCCTTCTGTACCTTTGTTTCACACACCATACACCTTCATGGGGCCTCTCCTAATACATCTAGTACTAAAGAAACCTGCATTGCCCCAACTGTACTTTCATCCTACTGTCTGAAATCCACCTTGCAAACCCTCTGGTGTTACGGTACTCTACTTACCCATGACCTGTGGATCACCCCATTATCCTTGCCCTCCTCATCTCATCAGACCTCCCAGTTCCATGAGGCCTGGGTGCTTTTCTATGCCTCCTTGGGCCCTCTTGGACTTCGTCTTACATCCTCTTCATCCCATCTCTACAATAGGAGAAGGATACATCTCTTTAGGCTTCTTTTAAGCACTTATAAAAAGCTCCTGCTGCTGCTTCACCTATGTTTGGGCAACAACAAGTTGAACCCAGGTCCCACTGCCCCATCACTGCCCAATCAGAACTGGCCCATCTTAAGGGGATTAGTATCCTTTACATAAATGTCTGCAGTCTCCTAAGGAAGATTGACACCCTTCAGTCTTGCCTTTGGCATACCAAGCCTGATATACTGGTGGTTATGGAAACCTGGCTCAGATCCTTTACTCTGGACCATGAAATAAATGTCCCATCTTACAATGTCTTCAGAACCAACAGAGATTCCAGAGGAGGAGGAGGGGTAGTCATCTACTGCTACTGTTACAGATTCTTCCTCAGTACCTAATCAATTTGAAAGCTTATCATTAAAGGTTCACCTCTCCTCTTCTATGTCATTTAGCATCATAGGCTGCTACAAACCCCCACCGTCAGGGCTTAGGTTGTTGAATCACCAGTGCAATATTCTTGAAATGCAGTCCACTGAGGTCATAACCCTGGGAAATTTTATCCAGGATTGGTTTTCTATTGGCTCCAAACCCCTAAAAGACATCTATGACAGCTTCGGGCTTATGCAGCTTATTATGGAAGCCATCCATCCCAATAAGAAAAATCCAGCCAACAGCGGCTGAATTGACCTTATCTTAGTAAACAAACAGCACTTTTTTACTCACTTGGGCATCTTCTTTAACAGCTTTAGTGACCACTGCTCTATTGCATATGTCAAATCTGCACCTAAACCAACTCCACCTCAAGGTTTATTTTTAAAAGAAGTAAATGGAACTTCAACCTACATGCCTTCCTCTCTGATCTTTAGAACTTGAACTGGCAAGAGTTCTACATGGGCCCCTACCATGAATAAGACATATGAGGTCTTCTAGAGCATTGTATTGGGTACTTTAAATTGGCAAGAGCCCTAAATGAAAGTTCATACGAAGAAATAATTGAACTCCTGGTTTATGACTAATCTGAAAACCCATAAAAATCATATTATGGAAAGACACCAGCACATGTGTCTTGCAAATCAGGACACCATTAGCTGGATTCTGCAGTTAGTTTTTGGAAAAATTACCCAGAAGTATGTTTTTAATACATTTTAAAAATATTTTTTCGTGAGACGATTTTCTTTTTTTGTATAGCTATATGAAACTGCAATAGAGCCATACAAAATAAGAATACCTTCATATCAAAAAAAAAATGAAGAATTTGGACTTAGGTTTTTATACACTATTTTGCATATGAATTAATTCTTTTTTGCAAGAATAACGCAATCTCACAAAAATGATTCCTTCAAATGAAAAAAGAATTTGGACTTATTTTTTTCCACATTTCAAATTTAACAAGCCGTAACTCCATCAATATTTGCAGTTATGGGACAATCTATATATCAAAAGAAAGGTCTTAATGAGTAGTACTTCAACATTAACACATAATATCCTACAAAAGAATTCAGGAGCCATATAAGAAACATAAAATAATAAGAATTACAATTCCCATCTGATAACTGTGCAATTTTAATAAGTTGTAAGTCTGTCAATCTTTGGAGTTAAGGGACAATCTTTGTATAAAGAAAGAGTTGCAATGGGGACTACAACAGTAATACATAATACCACCCCCAAAAAATTCTACAGGCCATATAAAAAAAAACTAAAATAAAAAAAAAAACGAAAACCCTCATAGGACTAGGGGCCATGTAAAAAAAGCATAAAGATCAAAAAAATGAAGTCCCATAGGGTAACACTGCAACTTTAACAAGCCATAACTCTGTCACTCTGGGGCATTAAAGGAGAATCTAAGTATCAAAAAAGGCCTCAATGAGTACTACAACATTAACACATAATGCCCTTAAAATCTTTTAGGGCATCATAAAAAAAAATATATAAAAAAAAAAAAAAAAAAAAAGAATTTTCCCATAGAATAACATTGCAACTCTAACAAGCCATAATTCTATTACGCTGTGGAGTAAAGGGATAATCTATGTATCAAAAACCAAAAGTGCCTCATTGGGTACTACAACCCTAACACATCATACCCCTCCAAAAATGTAGGGACCATATAAAAACCCATGAAAATTAAAATATGAAATTCCCATAGGATAACATTGCAACTTTAACAAACCATAAGTCCATCAATAATTGCAGTTAAGGGACCATGTGTGTGTGTGTGTGTGTATATATATATATATATATATATGTAAAGGTGTCAATGAGTAGTACAATACTTACACATAATCCTCCACTAAATATTCCTGGGGAATGCACTGGACCCCAATTTTAAGTCTAATTATTATCATGGTGCTAAATCAACAATGAAAATGCAATCATCCTCAAAAATGCACCAAAGGTGTCTCATCCTCCACTACAACCATGGAAAATTTCAGAGCAAATTAACAAAAATTTACTGACTTATGGGTAACAAAGCAAAAAACATATTTTTTATCATATTTTGCTGTCAGTTAACAGATACACTTAATATATTTTTTCATTTGAACTGAGCCCCACAGAAAGACAACTACAACCAAGCACATACATTGATTTTCTGTAAGCATGGATCACAGGACCATGCTTCCACAGACAGCTGGATGTGTGCATCTTTGGAAGGATAGGCATGCAGGGCCCAGAGGGCCCTGCACATCTGAGCCTAATGGATGTGTTCATGCTGGTACTGAAGGGACCTGTGTGAATGAGGATAAGATTCTACTGTTTCAAAAAGCAAAGACATTTTTTGCAAAAAAACTGCATTAATACATCAGTTAGGGTTCAGATTAAACCAGAAAAAGTAGGGAAATGTGGTGTTAGGGTTTCTAACCTTCAGTTCCCACCCCCAACCACAAGCAGGAAAAGGCAAACACATTATGATTTTACTGCCCTGACTCTTGGTGAATCAGGGGTAGGGTCCTACTTGGGGTTCTTAGTCCTAATGCTCAACCCATTCCATTACCAAATTGACCAAATAAGGTGACATGGGATATGTTTTCTTCATTCAGGGCCTACAGGTTCTTGGCAACATATGGGGAGACACAGTTCTGTACATTTGAAAGCTATATCACAAAAGGATGAGAGTTAGGGTTGAGAACCCCAAGAAAACCCCTCATTCCTGATTCACCAAGAGTCAGGGCAGTGAAAACAATATTGGTTTTTCCTTTTCTTGCATGGGGGTTGGGGTAGACTAGGCTAAAATGCACACATTTCCCTTACATTTGTCAGTTTAATCTGAACCCTAACTGATGCATTAACACACTTTTGTACAAAGAATATCAATATATCTGCTCTAAAGGGCAAATATGGATTCAAGTCTATATTGAACACTGTGGCCCCCACCCATCAAGCCTGAAAAAGTTGTCATAGGAGGGGGGCCACGGTGGTCCCCATGGCTATTCCACAGGTTTCTAGGAAAATTCCTGTCAAACTTGGTAACATGTGAGGTGGGCGCATGAGGAAGGGCACCATCCATAATGGTGACTCCTTCTCAGCAAAATCTCTCATGGTGATGGGAGGATAGGGCGACCAGATGAGGGCATGGACTAACTGGGTGACAGGATGTGGGTATGTGTACGTGCACGTGGGGGGAGGCGAGCATAGTGAGCATGGGCTGGGAGAAGGTGGAGGGGCTGTAAGGGGTGGTGCTGGGGTGAATGTTCAAGCTACTTCATGGCATCGGGGATGGCTAGTTGTTGGGGTGGATGAGGTACCAGGTTTGGGTTCAAGCACTGGTGAGATTTTTTTGCACCCGGCCCGAACCTTTATTTTTTTAATGCTTTCACCCCCCCAACATACCCCCCTGGAGTTGAGAATACTTAAGTAGGGGGTGAGGCCGGCCCCCGTGGGAGGAGGGTGTGGGGGCACAGTCCCCCCACAGAAAGCATTAGAAAACCTCCCGGCACCGCTGTCCCAGACGCTGGAAGTTGTCAGAGTGCCGAAAAATTTTCCGCACTCTGACTGTGCAATAATGTTGATCTCATTTAGGCATTCGCAGTTATAACATAGACCTGTGAAACTTAAAATATTTGGAAGCTAAAAATAGTTTCCACTGAAACTTGCATGAAATCGCAAGGAAAGATACTGGTTATATCAATGTTTGAAAAGTAGCAGTCCAAAGCTCTTAGTCTCAAATGGTGCTGCATAATGGTATAAAGGGACATAACATTCACAGATAAGCAGAAGAATTCATTGGACCTGACCCTCCAGTTTGGATAAAATAACCATGTTGTCACATATGTACAGTAAGTTGGCATGTGAACTATGATCTGCCATAAGAACAAATCCACAAACATAGAGAGTTTCATGGGTTGCTTGGGTGACGAACCCTGAACTGAAATAATTGGTCGGGGGGGGGGCAGTGTCTGTTTTTCATTAATCTTGGGTAAAATGTAAGACACATAACCATCATGAACTCCAAATCTTCATTGCTAATGAAATTTTCTCCCTTCGCTTGAATATCACAAACTCGTATATTTCTTTTATAGCGTCTATGGGGTCACTTGGTAGTTTGTGTTTGCTATTGGCGTCTGAAAGCCGGCCTTGTATTTCTTAGACATATTTAATCTTGTCCATCACAACTATAAGGCCCCAACTATCTGCCTGTTTGATTTTCAAATAATTTTATGCCAGTTCTTGTAATACCTCTTCTTTTTCCTTGGTCAGGTTGGATTTTAGTGTTGGTCATTTAGAACAAAAATGTTTTTCTGAATCATTTAGTACAAGTTTCTGGTAGGCCTGCAAGGCTACGGAAAGGGTAATGGATGGACGAAAAGTGGATTGTGGTTTGAAATGAGTTTGTCTTTTATACTTTCTTGCTACTTATGATAGATGTACATCTCTGGAAATGTCATTTGGGTGTACCAGGTCTGGTTGTGGGGCTCAAATTATTTTCACCTAGTAAATTGGTAAGCACTAGTACCTCAGATTATTGGATGTTACTAAGATTTTCAGCATGAGTAGATTGAATCAGTCCAGTTCATTGTACCCTGTATTAGAAAAGTGCATTTTTATACTTAGTGGGAAAACATTTTAATGTCTAAGTAGGCCTGAAATTCATTTACACTGTGATTGGAAACAAAGGCAAGGTCTCTGCTCAGTAACTTATATTGAGTATTAGAGAGTTCAGTGTTAGATTATTTATCATTTGGTACTGTGAGTTCATAGAAGCCAAGGTGGGCAATGTTCTACCTTTTTTGCATCCTTGTTTGCCCTTCCTGGTTTTGTACCTTTTGGCAACTGTCTTTTCTTGCACCCCTGCATCACTGTATCTTTTAAAGAAGTTACACTTCTATTTGCAAATGTGTGTGAACCCTGCTGAAATTTTCTGGGTTCAGTGCTCTTTAATCTTCTAGACCTTGAGCTTGAATGTGGTCTTCCCCTGCTTCTAGATCTTGTTAAATGCTCCCAACTGTGAATCTGCTGCAATTCATAATACGAGGTGTCTCTAGTAAATGTATTTCTTTTCTTTCCTCCACTTTGTTCTTGTGAGCAGTTCACTTTTTTTGGAGATTGTTCAATAAAATGGCACATTTTATTACTTCAGGTGCCTTGAAGTCTGGTCCTAGGACCTAGGAAAAGCATACTATGACCTGCCTATACTGCTTCCTTGCCATATAACCTGAAGCCTCAGGATATTTTAGGTCTTGCTTGTATGCTCCACTAGTCAAGTTACACCACTGCTATTGTGTGGGATAATCTCTGAGGCACTCCACACTCCTTACACCTTGGTATTGTGTCCACCTGATAGGTTACTGATGCACATGTGACTTCAAAGGAAGTCTTCCCCCTCTTCCCTGTGATGCTGCCTCTCCTGTATCAGTTCGAATTGTGCATCTAAACAGGTTGAGGTGCATCATAACATCTCCCCAGCAGCTTTGAATTTTGAGATATTTAAGGTAAGCTCAGTAGTCTGAATTCCAAATTTTATTTGATTTATGTTTAAGTTATCCAGTATGAGTGAGGGGCATCTGTGAATTTGTCGCATAATGAATTTATGCTAGATGAAACTTTCAGTAATCACAAATTTTGTCAAATGTTGGTGTAAATTTTTAAACAAGTTTCCCAACTCGCAGTTGAATTACAGAGCTACTGACCAGAACCCTAGGACACAGCTGTTTGATTTACTTGCAGCTTACGTGGGTCTCCTGTTAGCAGACCTATGCTAAAGATGTTTGCCTGTGTTTGTGTGTAAGCAGCTCACTTGGGTCTCCTGTTAGCAGACCTAAGCTTGTGAAATGACCAGAATTTGCTGCTGGATATTATTTGAGACTCCTGCTAGTGGTTTCAAGAGCAATCCTGTTCCCCACTTTCATTTGCTTCTTGTGGGAACATCTGGGCATCCCGTGGTCCCTGCCAGCAGCCACAGGAAAAGTCCCTTTCAGTGCCATTAGTCTCAGTGATCTTTCCACTGTTTGTTGTAGCCTGCATCCTAGGGTACTGGGTCAGTAGCAGTGAGTTATTTCTCCTGTTTATTTTGGGGCCTACCTTTTGGTTGCAGCAGCTCCCTGGCAGTTTTTTGTTTGTTTTCTGTATGCCACTGTTTGTGAATGGTCTGGAGCCCTGGCATCCTAACATGGCATTGGTTTCACACCTCCCCGTCTCTTGAGTATTCAGGGAGGATGTTGGCCATGTTTCTCTTGTTTACTGGGTTCCTGGCCCTCTTGCCCCCTCCACTCATGTTTTCTGTACCTCCCAAATTTGCGTATGTGCATTGAGCTCCGAGATCACGCATGTGTGTCTCTAACTCCCAGCTCGCGCATGCGTGATTGTGATCTTGCACTAGTGCATGCGCATTAGACCTGACACTATCTTGCGAATGGCAGGATGATCGGGAGACTTGCACTAGCACGAGTGTATGTAGGATGCTCCTGAACTTTTATCATTGCCCCTTATTGCCCTCACACTCCACGACTGCCTTATCCTGGTGCCCTTCTCCTCTATAAAGACAGAAGAAATAAATTAAGTGACCCAAGCATGTCTCCTAGGGGCAAATGATAGGAACTGCCACTCCTCAGTGCAGTGCAAAGGCTATAGATTTTTTTTTAGGCACAGCATAGCGACTCTTAAAGGGGACGGACTGCTCACTCCCCAACACTATAGCAATCAGTGCACTCATTGTGCACACATGATAGATACACAGGGTTTTATTTAACTCAAAAAATTGATTAGCGTTTTGCTCATAAAAGTTCTAAAACATTGTGAAAATGCATAGCACTTGCCTCACTGTGTTTAATAAACATAACACTTCTAGAAAACCTATATTAATGCTTTCTGTACAGTTAGTATTGTCCCAAGAAGAAAACTGCTAATCAATTATTTAAAACCCTGGATATATTCCAGAAGTAATATTTAAACAAATATAGTTACAACTAAGGCACAGCATAACAGGCTCTTAAAGGGACAGAAGCAAATATTGGGGAGCACTAGCAGTTATGTGGATATTATTTGGCTGAAATCTCTGCTCCCTTTTAACAGTTTGTGTATGGCTGCAGAGAATGTTACTACCAGTAAGTGCTCTACATTCTTCTGAATAGTTTTTTACTATGATCCTAAAAGCCATCCCCATGTGTTTCCCACTCTTCCACAGACATGGGAAAGACCAAAAGCTGCAGACTCTGCAATGTTCCCATCCCTTCTGCGCAGCTCAGATGCATCTGCACTTCTTGCACTGAGGCGCCACCCAAATCAGCACATACAGCAGACGAGGACATATCTGATAACCACAGTGAGCTGCAAGAAGCCCCTGAGGTTACACAGGCCATTCTGTCTACTTCATGAAGTAATGTTGACATTAATGCCATCCTTCTCCAGAACCAACAAGTTCTTCAGCTACAACAGCAACTCATGACAGCTACGTCGGACAAGTTAGCAGAGATTTCTGCAAGACCCCATGTATCTCAGGCTCCCGGCTCTAGTGCAGAGAACCACATTGACAAATCCAACTCTAATGCGACAGAGCTGCTCTCCCACTCCGAATCCAACTCAGAGGATAAGGAGGTAGACCCACAATCCCTCATGGCCAAGTGGTGTTTTTCCAATCAGATACCCACACTGATTCACAGCATTATGGCCATGGTGGGATTCGAGACACCATCCACACCCATTTCCCAGTCTAAGCTGCTGCTTTCCTTACAATCAGTGGCAAAAGCATCTGACAAACTTCCTGTGTGCGAGGCCATTAATAAGACAGTTAATAAAGAATGGGGATCCAGAGACCCTGCCCGAATCCCAAAGTGAAGATCATGGGATAAAATGTACCCCTTGGAAGCTGACAAACTAGCATTATGGTGCACACCCCCTAGCGTGGACCCTCAGATAGCATCCCTCAATAAAAAGACTGTCCTGCTGACAGAGTCCACCTCAGCACTAAGAGACCTGGTGGACAGAAAGTTGGAAGACATATTAAAGAAGAATTTTGAGCTAGCAGGTCTGGGGGCTAGGGCAGCTAGCACAGCCATTTATGCCACAAGGGCTCAACTCAAATGGTTGCAAGAGGCTCAAAAATCAGTTACAGCCAAGACCTCAGAGTCACACTTGCTCGACAATGTCATTCTTTCTATGAAATATCTAGCAGACATGGCAGTGGACTTTCTGAAGATCAATGCCACAGCCATCATACTTCTGAATAGAGCCAGGAGATGTATATGGATGAAGCTGTGGAACACAGATGCAGAGTCAAAATCAATCCTACTAAAATTACCATGAAGGAGCAACCATTTGTTCAGAGAAGGACTGGGGAAATTCTTGAAAAGGAAAGGAGGATGGAAAGGCACTCAGAAAAGACAGAGTTAATAACTCCATGTATCTCCCAGCCAGACTTGTAAATCGCGCACTTTCCTTTCGAGACAGATGCAGAGGTCAGACATCATACAGGATGCTGGGCTACAGAACAAATTTCTACCCCTACAACTCGTACAACAGATATCAGGGAAGGGGAACACAGAGCAGGGCAAGAGGTTCCTACCAGCACAGAAGAAGGGGTCACAACAAACAATGACTATCCCTATTGCAAACCACAGCCCAGGGTACCAGTCAGTGCTCGACTAAGCATGTTTGTTCACGAATGGATAAAAACCACTCAGGACAAATGGGTACTAGACATAATTCAGGAAGGTTACACAATAGAATTTGCAGAAAGACCAAGACTGAACAGGCTGATAACATCACCAGTACCAAAACACAAGGCAACGCCTCAACAGTTACAAAACATACTGAGGGAAATGACAGACAACAATGCAATCATAAGGGTCCCCTCAGCAGAGAATGGCCAGGGAGTCTATTCAATACTCTTCACAGTACCAAAAAAGACAGGTGACCTTCGACCGGTACTCAACCTGAAATTCCTAAACAAAAGCATAAAATACAAACCTTTCAAGATGGAAACAATAAGATCCACCCTAAAAGCACTCCACCCAGGGGATGTGCTCATGTCCATAGATTTGAAAGATGCATACCTCCACATCCCCATAAGACCATCTCACCAAAAATTCCTCAGATTCCACATCATGGGTAAACACTTCCAGTACAAGATACTTCCCTTCGGCCTGGCATCCGCTCCCAGAGTGTTTACGAAGGTGTCCATAGTGCTCACCTCAAAACTAAGAGAGCAAGAAATACAAGTAATACCCTACCTGAACAACTGGCTGATCAGAACAAGATCAGTTCAGCAATCCAGGAAGGAGACAAGGATCACAATTCAATATCTCAAAACCCACTGTTGGGTCATAAACCAGGAGAAGAGCCAATTCACTCCATGCAGAAGGCTGCAACACCTAGACAACCTCATAGACACTGCAGAAGGAAGGGTCCAGCCATCAGAACAAAGGGTCTCAACCCTACTAGCCATAGTAAACAAACTAAGAACCACAAGACAACCATTATTAGAGGCTATTTCCCATACTTTAGGCCTAATGTCTTCTTGTATAGATACCATCCCATGGGCAAGATGGCACATGAGACCACTGTTATCATTCCTTATTCAACAAGGCCCCACATACGATTTGGATTTCACAAAAAGGGTGATACTCCCTACAAACATTGCACATTCATTAATGTGATGGTCAATAAGAGACAATTTACTAACGGGTATGTCACTAGACATACAGATACACATCCAGGTGGACACAGTCCAGCCTAACAGGCTGGGGTGCAACGACTGGTCTAAAATCAACCCACGGAAGGTAGTCAGTAAATGAGTTAAAATTGCCAATAAATGTATTAGAAATAAGGGCAGTGTTCAGGGCATTACTACATTTCACAACGGAACTAAGAGGAAGAAATGTACTGATTCAGTTAGACAATCAAGTGACCGTAGCATGCATTGACAAACAAGGGGGAACAAGAAGCAGAATAATGCAAAAAGAGGCAGAAAACCTTATTCCCTGGGCACAGACAAATCTTGCAAGCCTGACAGCCATTCATCTAGCAGGCAAACTGAACACCACAGCGGACTGGCTCAGCCGACACAGGATTCACCCAGGAGAATGAATGCTCCATCCACGGATATTAAATTCCATCAAAAAACACTGGGGCCCAATAGAGATCGACCTGATGGCATCCCACGAGAACAACCAGTGCCCCAGGTTCTACTCCCGATTTCAGGATTACAAATCCATGGGGGTGGACACGCTATCAGCAACTTGGAGCTTCCACATAGTCTACATCTTTCCACCCCTCCTATTAATTCCACAGGTCCTGAAAAAGATCCACAGGACCAGATTGAAGGTGATATTAATTGCACCATACTGGCCCAGAAGAAGCTGGTTTGCCATGATAGTAGCGATGACACTGGATCTTCCCTGGACCCTACCATGCAGACATGTCTCTTCAGTCAGGGCCAATATTTCATCCCAACCCAATAAACCTCAAGCAGATGGCCTGGCTCCTGAAAGGGACAGACTGCTAAAAGCAGGCTACCACCCCATAGACATCAACACAATGGCAAATTTCTGAAGGACCTATATGACATTGACATGCCAAAGACACTGGAGGATATTCCATAAGTGGTGCACAGAGTAAGAGATAGACCCATTAACAGTGTCAGTAGCCAATATTCTGCTTTTCCTACATGACGGTCTGGACAAGGGGTTATCACCAGCATCTCTATGAGTACAAGTGGCAGCCAGGGGCCCAATAGAAGGGACAACCCCAGGGTCACACAGAGATATCATAATGTTTCCTCAAAGCAACTGCCAGTTTCCGACCAAACATCAAACAGTTTACAGCCCCATGGGACTTTACCCTCGTACTTAGGGCAATGATGGACACACCATTTGAGTTGTTGGAGATGGTCAATCTACAATGGTTAACACTAAAAACTATATAGTAGCTATTTGTTCAGCCAGGCATATCAGTGAAATACAAGATCTATTGTGCAGAACACCCTTTCTAGTGTTCCACAAGGACAGAATCACTTTAAGAACTATACCCTTGTTCATACCAAAAATATACACAACATTCCATGCCAAGCAGAACATCGAGATCCCGGCTTATATGCAGGCAGAAGAAGTGGATCAAGAGCCTCAACTCCAAGTACTGGGAATGAAGAGGGTACTTTTGACATATCTTGCCAGGACAGCGGACATCAGATTAACAGACCGACTATTCATTATCACTCAGGGTCACAGGAAGTGACAAGTGGCAACAAGATCCACTATAGCCAATTGGCTAAAGTCAGCAATCGCCAAAGCATATAAGGCAATAAATCAAGACCCACCTGCAGGTGTGAAAGCTCATTCTACTAGCTCTATAGCCACATCTTGGGCAGAAAGGAACATGGTGTCAGTGGATGAAATTTGTGCATCTGCCACATGGGCATCTCCACATACCTTTACAAGACACTGTAGAGTAGATGTGTCTATGGAGACTAAGGTCAACTTTGGTAGAGCAGTACTGCTAGCCACTAGGGCAGACACAAAAGAGTAACTTTGTCTGACTACACACCCCATTGTTTGGGTACTGCTATTTAAATCATTACCTAGGTGTAAGGAAAGTGAAGTGCCTCAGAGATTATCCCCTACAATGGTAGTTTACTCACCTGGTAAAGGTGATTGTGGGGGTATGCATCTCTGAGGCACTCCACAGCCTGCCCACATAGTCAGACCAGATGAGGTGTTCCCTCAGCCCATACAGTTTATCACCGGCATGCCGTAGGGGCAGGTTAGTACTAGTTTTGCACGAAATAGGAAATAAATGGACTCTAGGTCCAGGGTGTCGTTGATTCTACCAAGGTGTGTGATTTCTTATGTACAGTGATAACAATATGCATATGTGTTTGGTTGTTTCTTTGAGGTATAAGCAAGGCCCCTGGAATTCTGTGGTTCTGCGGTTGCAGAATTTGCCGCAGAATTTGCATCATGCCGCAGAATATATATAGTGCCGCAGAATTCATTGTTTTTGGTGAATTTTCATATAAATATACTGTTTTTCCATAGTGTCAGGCTTTCTTTCCCACCTCATTTATCCTGAAGCCCCTCCTCTATGCTCAGCATATGATGTCATCGATGACATCACATCATATTTAGCCAATGACAGGACTGCATTCTGCCAGAGAAATAAAAAAATCATGCCGAAAAAATCAGAAAATGCTGCCGCAGAAGTCAAGGAGCCCTGCCGCAGAAATTAAAAAAATCTGCCGCAGAACACCAGGGGCCCTGGGTATAAGGATACATAACAGATCAAGAGACCACAATTTCTTAGTAGATACAGCTTTGGAAGACATCAAACTAATACAGGAGAGGCAGCTTCACAGGGAAGAGGGGATGGACTTCCTTTGGAGTCACATGTGCATCAGCAACCTATCAGGTGGACTCAATAGCCAGGTGTAAGGAGTGTGGAGTGCCTCAGAGATGTATACCCCTACAATCACCTTTACCAGGTGAGTAAACTACCATTTTGCACTGCCTGGCCCTGGAGCAATGTGCCAGCATAATCTCTGTTCCAGAACAGTGGTCCTTCATAGCTCCATACGTTTGTGACCTGCATATTTCTCAGTGATGTTTTTTAAGTTTTCTGCATCTGCTACTAGTTCTGCTCAACTTTAGGGGCTTTCTCCAACCCCCTTCTAATGCAGAACAGCAGCCCAACTGACCGCAAACCCTGCACCTGACTTACTGCCCACAACAAACTGCTTCTCCCTGGTTCAGCTACCTCCTCTTCCAGCCATAACTGCTGCAGAACTGTACTACCATTGCAGGCAGTCCTGCAATGCTACCTTGTTACCTTCCCAACCGTCTACTCTCACTGCTAGGTTTCTTCTGCAGTGGACATCCAGGTTACTGAACCTCCTCATGCTCAGAGTGTAATCACTGCACCCCTGCTAGTGGCCAGTTCATGTCAGGCATTCACTTCTCCCAAAAAGAACTATTGGGCTCTTCTTCCACTGCCATCAAGAATAGGGTTGCAACAAAATTTTATTTCACTGGCAAAATTCTGGTGAAATTGCCAATTATGCCATGCAAAACAATTCACGTAATTGGGCCCTTACAGTGAAATTTCGCTGTCAATTTCACTGGTGAAATTTTGCTTTTGCCGGTACATTTTTACCTAATGTTAGTATCAGGCGAAATTTGGAAAAAAATGCTTGTCACATGACTTACTCTGTCTGTCAGACTGCTGGTCACATGGGTGACTGTACTTAGGCAGGAAACCAGACTAAATCTACTTCCTTCAGAGCTTTTATAGCCTTGGAGAGACTAGATTGAGTGAGCGGGAGAGCTTGGTTTTATCTCTTCCCCACTTTATTTTGAAAAGTAAATATTTTCTTTTAGGGCTTTTTCTTTAGTGTTATAGTTTTCTATCTTAATAGTGTGTGTGTGTGTGTGTGTGTGTGTCTGTGTAAACTTTTTTTTATGATGGAAAAAGACACTGGGACTGGGAGCAGTACTGCAAGGGGGAGAATGGAAGGAGAAGCACCACCACCAGCAGGATCTACTGTCCACCTTAACAGGTGGGCATTTTCCAAGCAGCCCCCCCAAGAGGAGCATGTGCCCATTGCTCCCCCCAGCAACAGCAGGATCACTAGCAGCATGTGCCCCCACACAACAAGAGCAGCAGGAACCTGTTGCCCCACCCCAGGAGCATGTGCAGCCTGTGCCCCCCCCCAGCAAGAGCAGCAGCATGTCTCGGTCCCGGATGAAGCAGCCTGTGCTGGGACATCAGATCAAGATGCTCCCCCGAGGCCTGTTTAGTGTGGTCTTTTTTTTCCGCATAGGTTTCAGTTGACACTGTTGTCATCTGCAACCTTATGGAAAAGAAGTATAGAGAGGGAAAACAAGGTTCCACTTTGGGATGGGTGGACTAAGGAGCCACCTGCAACACCACCACACTGTTGAGTGGCTCTGCAAGCAGCTGCAGCAGGAGGCAGCAATGTGGCCAACCAGAAGGAAGGCATTCATTTGCCTAGGGGGCGCTGCAGTAGTTCCAGCAGGAGACAGCAGCTGGAGTCCAGGAGTGATCCACCCCCACCCATCAGCTGCGCCGGTGGTTATGACATGCTACACCTGATTCTGCAGTGGCATCCTCACAGCCTGCAGCAGCTCCCCCAGCAGAACAGGTTGTCAGGATGGAGGACCTGGAGGCCGTGTACCAAGAGGTGGTAGCAGTGCACACGGAGGTGCAGGGAGTCAGGCAACAGTTTTACAAGTTCCGTCAGGAGGTCAGGGGGTTGTAGATAAAATAAAGGAGGACCAAAAGAAGGTCTTGGGCCTCCTGGCAGAGCTGCATTGTGTGGGGGGTGGTGGTGGTGGTGGTGGTGGCAGCAGCGGCAGTGGCTAATTTGGTGGAAGTGATGAATAGTGCACCTAATTTTTTTTCTTTCATTTGTCTTCTCTAAGTCTTGGTCTTCTTCCACTGCTCTCCCCTAAAAATAAAAGCACCAACAAAATAAAAAAATTAAAACAAAAAATTTTCTGTCCTCTTTTTCTGCTATATCCTCTTTGTTCTTTTTCTTATCTTGTCCAGTGGTTTTCTATCTAATTTGTTATGTGTTACATAATGTTTATGCTCCCTCCCTTCCCCCTCTGTCTTATAAGAATACCCTTACCCTGACTGAGTCTGATCCTGCATGTCCACCTGGCCCCAACTTGTAGTACTGTGCCCATAAACTCTGTACCTTTTTGCTTCTTTTATGTTACTCCTTATTTATTTTATTTTATTACAATCTAGGATGAACCACTTGAGTTTAGAACTCTTTACATAGGTTCCACGTCAAGAGCAAAACACAAAACAGGCAGGTGAAAAATAGCACAATGAGAGCAATAACATGGTAAGCAGACAGAAGATTATAAAATGTAACACAATACAATCTGGAGATAGTAAAGTGGAAGTTACAATATACAAACAAGTTATGATGCCCAAATGGTGAAAACCATACAGTTGACAGTTATTGAAGTCCCCCAGTAGTATAACCTTGGAGCTTAATGTTAGGCTACCTAGGCAATCGATGACAGCTTGGAGACCTTGAGAAGAGTTCTTCGGGGGGATGTAAACAGATAGTAGTATTACAGACTTGTTATAGGCCCTGAGTAGGACCTTAATGGCAAGATCCTAAGCAGGGGACCTGAGGCTAGGCAGATTTTGGACTATGCCCTGAAGGCTGTCCCTGAGGTAGAGTGCACAACCACCACCTCTTTTGGACAAGCAATCATGCCTAAAGATCTTGTAGCCCAGAAGGCTGATGGCCTCATCTGGAATCCTGGGAGTGAGCCAAGTTTCAACAATGGACAGCACATCGGGATTGTGGAGTGCAACACAGGTCTGGAGATTATCACATTTTGCTGCTAGAATGCAGATATTTAGCGAAGCTGAGGTAAGTGTGCCAGTTCTCTGTGCACACTTCCCATAGCTGTGGGGAGGCAGGGTTAGGGTGGATGTTACCAGAAAGAAGAAGCAACAGAAAGGCCAGTCTAAACAAGTAACTTTTGAGGTGTTTGAGGTTGACATTACGATGTTTCCTAGGGCAGTTTCTCACAGAATTCTTATTCAGTAGCAGGGTCAGGTTGAGAAGAGATGTGGAAGGGGGAGGCAATAATCTGGCCCACTGGGACCAGGATCAGGTGTGCCATAAGCATCATGTGGCCTGCATTCAGGGGGCAGATCAGAGTCAAACACTGATGTAATGGTGCAATAGGCATTGCCTTGGGCATGTCCCTCGCTGAGGAGGGGCTATCATCACAAGTCCTGTGCATAACTGCACTGCAAGAACAAAGAGTGAGGGCAGTAGTGTAGCGAGTGGCATTAGTTTAGTTGGCAATGGCATTATTACTTAGAGAAGGGGTGAAGCTGAAAACTGTGCCAGGAAAAGAGGTAGTCTAGACATAGATATACAGGGAAGGAGGCTGGGATCTAAGAGGATCAGAGGGAGAGAGAAAGAAATAACACCTGGCATGGACTGGAATAGTGAGGGAGCAGAGAGCGATGTCTTGACCAGAATGTGTTTAGCAGAAAGGAGGCCTGCTTATCAAGGCTAGGCGGAGTTGTGGCACACAGCAGGGGAACGTGACTAGAGGAGGGAGATCCAAATGGGCAGCAAGGTGGGAGTGGCTGAATGGTAGTTGGGGTGGAGAAGGTGTATTTAATAGTGGTCAGGGTTGGGGCAGGTGGGCATGAAAAATTAGAGAGAAAAAGAGAAAAAATTCAAAACAGAGAGAACTTCAAAACTAAGAGCAGAAAGAGCCCCAGTGATCTGTGCTGGAACCCACCGGAGAGCCAAGGACAGCTGTATTAAACTAGCAGCCAATTGCAGGGGTCCTGTATTGGAAGCAGTCCAATCAACACTCAGCTGAAAAAAGAAGCAGCCAATCTGGCGAAATACATAAAGTCTGTGTTTCCCAGGGATGTACCTTAAGCGGAGCCAGGAATTGATTCCCCGAGTGAGGGCAGGAGAGGCACGGACATAGGCTTTGGTTTTCAGCATATCCCTGGCTGCACAGGTGTAGCCCTTTTTGTAGGCAGATTGCTTAAGCAGATCCAGGAATTGATGTCTTGAGGGTGGATAGGAGAGGTACAGATGTTATCCTTGGTTTTCAGCATGGCCCTGGTCGCACAGGCAGGTTGCTTAAGCGGTGCTGGGAATTGATGTCCCGAGGGCAGGTAGGAGAGGCTCAGATGTCAGCCTTGGTTTTTAGCATGGCCCTGGCCACAGAGGCATAGTTATTGTCAAGTGTAGTAATTTGTTTGTATGAACAAAATATTTTTCCTAAAGCTGTGTGATGCTGTTGTCTCTGCCTGTTGTGTGTGGTAAGGGTTGGTGGCAGTTGCTTTGGCTCTGTGCAGCTGCCAGTGCCAGCATCAGTCTGAATACGTACACAACAGTCATAGAAACAGTTATATAAGCACATAATTTATAAGCACATAACTTATATAAGTACAGGGAAAAATGGTACATAAAGTGGAGACTGAAATCTGGTCTGAGCCATGATGTGAATGGTGCCCCCCACCACCACCAGGACATTATATTGTTGTTTTGGGCCCTGTTTACCAGTGATTTCAGCCTGAAACTCGGTGCTGCTGGTGACAAACAGAGACCACAAGTCCATAAATGTTTCCAAAAAAATGTTACATCAAATTGAGACTGAACTCTGCCGTCAGTCCTGATGTTACATGCTGTGCCACCACCTCAGAGACCTGAAAATGCAGCTTGTGCCACTGTTTACCAATGATTTCAGCCTGAAACTTGGTGCTGCTGGTACCAAACAGGGCCCACAAGTCCAGAAATGTTTCCAAAAAAATGTTACATCAAATTGAGACTGAACTCTGCCGTCAGTCCTGATGTTACATGCTATGCCACCACCTCAGGAACCTGAAAATGCAACTTGTGCCACTATTTTACCAATGATTTTAGCCTGAAACGTGTGCTACTGGTACCAAACAGGGCCTACTAGTCCAGAAATGTTTCCAAAAAATTTACAGTAAATTCAGACCAAAGTCAGGTCTCAGCCATGTTGTTATATGGCACCCAAGCCACCACCAAAACCAAAACATGGTCTTTGGTCCACTGTTTATATTGATGTCATGCTGAATCTTGTTTCTGAGAGTGCAGAACAGGCTGTAAATGTCCAGTTATGTTACAGAAAAAATGGTACATAAAGTGGAGACTGAAATGTGGTCTAAGCCATGATGTGAATGGTGCCCCCCCCCACCACCACCACCCGGACATTATATTGTTGTTTTGGGCCATGTTTACCAATGATTTCAGCCTGAAACTCGGTGCTACTGGTACCAAACAGGGCCTACAAGTCCAGAAATGTTTCCCAAAAAAATTACAGAAAATTCAGACCGAAATCAGGTCTCAGCTATGTTGTTATATGGCACCCAAGCCACCAGCTAAACCAGCACAGAACAGGCTGTACATATCCAGAAATGCGACAGCAAAAATGGTAGATAAAAATTGAGACTGAAATATGGTCTGAGTCAGGATGTGATGTGCCAAATATTTCAGACAGAATCTCAGTGCTGATAATGCCAAACAGGGCCAACAATTCCAGAAGTCTTTAACAAAAAATGCTACATAAAACAGAGACTGAAATCTGCTGTCAGTCCTGATGTTTTATGGTACCCCCTTCCCCCCTGCACACAGAAATTAAAATGCGGCTTTGGCCTCTGTTTGCAATTGTTTTTAGGCCACATCTTGTTTCTGCAAGGGCAGCACTGGCATTACATATCCAGAAATGTTTCCTAAAAAATTATACATTAAATTCAGACAGAAATCTGTTCTCAGCCATGATGTTTTATGGTGTCCAAACCCCCACCTGGACCAAACGATGGTCTTTGGTCCACTGTTTGCAATTGTTTTTAGACCACATCTTGTTTCTGCTAGTGAAGCATAGGCAGTACATGTCCAGAAATGTTTACCAGAAAATGTTACATCAAACAGGGCCTGAAATCTGCTGTCAGTCCTGATGTTACATGCTGCGCCACCACCTCAGGGACCTGAAAAGGGGTGCCAACCCATGTAGAAAAAATTCCTCCTGAGAAATGCTGCTGCTACTTGCAGTTGTTTCCTCCTGCTGCTGCTTTTTCAATTGACTGAGATAGAAATGTACAATTATCATTTTCCTATGCTGCTGTTCTGATTGGCTGGCTGTGTTAACTGACTGACTCTATGGTTCTAGCTTGCCTTATGGTGGGGAGTAAATGACATTTTGGGGCACTGTAGCTTGCTGCCTGATGCTGTCTCCAACTACTACTTGATAGGTTGCCACAAGCAGTTATGTTCTTCTGGATGGTTGATGGTGGATCATCTTCACACAGTTCATACTGCTGCTGCGGAACACGTAAGTATCTATTTTTTTTTCCTGTGCAAGACAAGGGTATTGGTGGGTTGGTATTATGGTGTCTTGAGTTCAAACATGTTTGTACTGCTTTTATATTATTTTTCAGTGTGGTGTGGATGACATCATCATGCCAGGCCAGGATTATGATCTAGGGATGTTTGAATGCACCACATTGCCCAAGTTCCCAACGCAGACGGTAAGCATTGAAATTTTCATTACTAGTGTGGTATGTCTGTTACTGCCATCTAGATGTCTGAGTTTGATAGTATTTGTCTTCTTTTTAGGGCTATGGGTGGAGCCTACAGATCTATTGGGATTAGACTGTAGCTCTAAAAATGGCTGATTGTGGAACTCCCTTTTTGCACATTCGGAAGTATTGCTCCATAGCGGCAAAACAGTGCACTCCCCCTCTGATTTTTGCTATTTGCTGCTCTATGTTATAGACATCTCAAGGGGGGGAATGTTACTGCATTGTACCTCTGAACTTCCCAGGATATTAACAAAAAAAAACTTTTGAAACTGCTTTTTCTAGCCCCTCAATTGAACCTTTGCAGGGCTGTAGACTTTCAGCAACCTAGGGGTTAACTCATTATCTGATATACTGGAATTTATTGAAGCTTTGAAACAGTCAGGCAGACTACAATGTCAGATTACAGTCAGTCCAGCTGCAGCTACAGTATTACCTTCAGTTTTTTTTTATATTTTTCTATTCAACCTTTGTACATTTTCTATCCATTGCAAGTGAAAGGTGAAGACTTACAACACCTCTGTTTATCCAAAGAATCACTTTGATTTCCTTCATATACCACATACTATGTAGAAATGTATGGTAACTTACTCCAAAGTTTTCTTTCAAATAGAAGCACTGCTGGGCTCACTACTGTAGTAGCATTGATCCAAATACCAATAGAACCTGCAGCATTCCTTTTTCCAGTCGTTCCACTCCATTTGTGCACTCTGGACAGAGTTAAGCAGTGTTTAATTTTGGCTTACTACTTCTACTCTGGCTTGTGGACAATAGGGTGTTACCCATCAATGAGCATTGCCAATGAGCTGTAAGAAGTCCTGAAATTCCTTGGATATAAGCTGGCATCCTTTTTCACTCATACTCAGTTTAGGAAACATAGAAACATAGAAATTGTTGGCAGATAAAGGCCTTAGGCTCACCTAGTCTGCCCCATTACCCCTAACAACTGCAATCTCTCATGATCTGTTGGAATTAGGTTGTAACCCTCCCTGACTACCAGAAATCCTCCATGCCTATCTCAAGCATTTTTAAAATCTTTCTAAATAAAAACTTAAAAAGGGAATGTATTTGTATTGGAGATAGAGATAGTGTAAATTTACAGTTTGCCAGTGATGTTGGTAAAAATCTGGGAATGTCACAATTCCCAAAGCTTTACAGAGTTCCCCAACCTCATATCAAATTTGCTACCAATTTCTGAATGTTAAAAAAATAGCACATTCACTCTGTGAAATCACCTTGTGGGACAAGTGAACAAATGATACTGGCATTCTTCAAGAAGAGGGGTCCCAAAAAGGCCATGTTGAAAATCTGGTGCAATACCTCCAAAAAAATTCCAGGTTACACCCAGGCATTGCATAATTTCTATGCACATTTGTAACTTTGGTCATTTGGTAGCTTTTCACAGCCCTATTGGCTCTGGCTAGAGTTTGTTTGCTTTTGTCAACATCAGGAAATCTGGCATAGTTAACTCTTGTTCCTGCTGCTGCTGCTGCTGCTGCTTAACCAGATCTGGGGGATTTATTTAATTGTGCAATGGTTCCACTTTCACAGTCCCTAAGGTAAGTATTTCTTCATTTATTATTGTCTTTTGCTGGGGGAGGGATGTTGGTGGTGGAGGGGTGCGGGAACTTTTTACAGTCCTCAAAATCTATTCTTTTTATTTTATTTCCAGGTACACAGTACTGATAGGGGAAGGGGAATGCCTGATACTGTGCTTCATCATGGTCTGGAATCATGTGCACCAGACAGCATGTTCCTTCTAGGGCTAATTTCTGCATTATAATGGTATCACGGGGTATGATAAGTAAACATTTTTTTTTCTCTGCTTGTTCCAACTTGCTTGCTAAAAACAAGTATGCAGACTGATGAGTATTCATCATTTTTTCTCATCTTTGGTCTTGCCAAGGTCATTTTGCTCTGTTGAGGTTGCATCATATCTCTATGTGATGACTACATCCATCCACCCATCCAGGCCCTGCAGGAGCTGTGTTGCATGGAAGACAGGGTTTTTTTTTTTGCTTGAACTGTGATGTTAGCCACTGGTGTTCATACCATTAACAAGTAAACACCACCCACACAGAGGGATGAACTACATGCAGAAATGGATGGTTGAGATGGTGTTTAGTAAATAATTAGGTGGAGGGGGCTAATGTCTTGTCTAATCATTTAAGGTAGCATAGCTGCAGTAATCATGAAAATTTGGAATCCAAACTGAGGACAGCAAGCACCTCCCCCCTGCCCTGCACCCCCCCAAGTAATCATCACAGTTTTGGTACAAGAACGTTAACCTGGTAGTATAGCCTTTTCATGATTACTTTTGAAATTAATGACTCACAAATAAAGATGGCCACCATTCACCATTTTTCAAAATTTGTTCAGCTTGTGGTGTTTGTCACAACCCTATTCAGCAGGTCAGGCCCTCTGCTCCCACAGTGCCAACCTCTGAGTGCAGTCTTGTGAACAGGGTAACAGAACAGGGTAACCCTCTTGTCTGTTTTGTGGGTTTGAATCACCTTTGGTCTCAAGTTCTGGAGGGATTTAAACTGTGAACCTCTTGCTAGCATATCCAAATGTACAGGCTCAGATAATTCTGATTTTTGGGGAAATGCCAGATATCTTTCGCCAAGGGCACCTAACCAGGTATACAAAATGAACCCTTAAAAACTCTATGAAAGACCTTAGATAAATTCTTACATTTTCCCAGTTTGGTATACCATTAAGCTTATGCACAGTGTTGTCAAAATCTTAACCATCCATGCATCACAGGCAAAAAGGAATTACTTGGAAGACACAGGCAGTCTCTTTAAAATAAGAGGTTTACTTAGAAAATGGATAAAAATAGGTAAAATGTAAACACAGAACAACATATCACAACGCATACAATCACTTAAAAGAACACAGACAAAAAAAGCGCAAACACATTCCTACCACCATACAATTAGACTTCTCTATCTCATGTATATCTTCTAACAGTGCTTCAAGTAGATGTTATTTCTTCAGAGTCCAACAGGAATGTGTCAGTTGAGAAACACAGACTACAAGTTTAAACTGTCTCTAAACTTGCCCTTTCCATTGAGTCACCTATCTCCTCCCTGTGAAATATAAAAATTAATACACACAGGATATCCCATTCCTCAGGAAGTATATTAAATACTGTGAGTTCAGCAAAACTCATTTCCAAAATTATGACACTCTTATTTAAGTCTGTAATTGTCCAGTTCCTTCTTTGATCTATGAGCCGTTTCCTTCTTCAAAGACATCAAAGGGACATTTTATGACTAAGTCTGTCAGATCTCACTGAGGTGTAATATGCTTTGTAACACCAGGTGAAATTAACTGTGCTGCCTCTGAAGATGTCATAAAATGGATATTTTTGTTTTCTTTGGCATCAAAGCAAACTAGGAAGTTAATTACCTTACAGAGCTCTGCTGTTTAACATATCCTGTCCTTTGAAAGGAAAGCTGGGAGGTGGGGTTATCCCAGGAGCACAGGATGACTCATGACAGACACTCAATAACACATTTTTTATATTACAAAATCATAGAGCAATCAGAACCAGCTGTCCAAGTGTCACAATCCTCCCCACCTAGACCGAATTTGGGGGCTGTATCCCCTGCATGGGATGAGCTTCCCAAATCAGTTCACTGCTCATAGGCACAAGACAAGTCATTTGAGTTCTGATTTTTCACTCCAGCCCTATGTAAGATTGTCATGTCATACCCTTGTAAGGCGAGACTCCATCTTAGCAATCTACCATTAGCCTTTCCCATTTGCATCAGCCAAACCAGGGGGTTGTGTTCAGTTTGTACCACAAAATGCTGCCCATATAAGTATGGCTCTAGCTTCTTTAGGCCCACACTATGGCAAGACATTCTTTTTCCACAGTAGAGTATGCCTGCTGCCTGGGAAGTAACTTTTTTCTCAGGTACACTACCTGATGATCTTTCCCTTGGCTGGATGTCTGACTCAGTACTGCCTCAATACCCACATCTGAGGCATCAGTTCAAACTATAAAGGATTTGCTATAGTCAGGACTTGTCAATACAGGAGCACTGCACAGGGCCTCCTTCAGTCTGGTAAAGGCTTCCTCACAGGCTGGTCCCCAGATAATTTTCTTTGGCATCCTTTTCTTTACCACGTCAGATAGGGAAGCAGCCAAGGCACTGTAATTGGGTACGAATGTCCTATAGTACCCTGCTGTCCTAGAAAACTCCTGACCTGCTTCTGCATTTCTGGTCTGGGCCACGCCTGGATGACCTCTATTTTTTTTTGGGTTAGGACAGAGCAGTCCCTGGCCTACCACATGCCAGAGGTATGCCATTTCTCCCATGGCCACCTGGCACTTCTCAGCTTTGACAGTGAGCCTGGCACTCTGTATCCTGCCCAGCACTTCCCTAAGGTGGGATAGATGTTCCTCCCAGCTGGCACTAAAGATGGCAGTGTCATCTAGGTACACCACAGCATACTCCTCAGCACCATTTAACACCTGGTTCACCAACCATTGGAAAGTGGCCAGGGCATTCTTCATTCCGAAAGGCATTACTTTAAATTCAAATAAGCCTAACGGAGTGATGGAGGCTGACCTCTCCCTAGCTCTGTCTGTTAAATCTATCTGCCAATACCCCTTGGTCAGGTCAATAGTCATAAGGTAGGTCGCCCCTCCCAACTTGTCCAGGAGTTCATCCGTCCAGGGCTTCGGGTGGGCATCTTACTTTGTGACTGCATTCAGTTCATGATAGTCCACACAGAAATGAGTAGAACCATCTGGCTTTGGCACAAGGACCACGGGAGAGCCAAGGGGTTGTGGGATCTCTGGATTACCCCATAATCCAGCATCTTCTCCATTTCCCTCCTAATGTCCTTTTGGACAGTCTCTGACACCCAATATGCTGCCTTCCATATAGTGTCTGTGTCCCTGTCACCACATCATGCATCGCTAAGGGGGTTAGTCCAGGCTTGGTGCTAAAAAGGGGGGCAAAGTCTGAAAAACCTCCCTTACTTCCTGGATCTTGTCTGGGGCCCACTGGGGAGACAATTTTACTGCATCCACAGAGGATTCCCACTTGCTTTCTTCCATCAAGTCCAGAAGGAGGTCTCCTTCATCCATCCCCTCCCTAGGACTACACACTGGAAACACCATGTCAGCCCTATTAACATGAGGCTTCATCATGTAGACATGGTACAACCTTTCTGTCTGTCTCTTGTCAGGTAACTCAGTTTTATAGTTCAGGTCATTTACCTTCCTAACTACTTTGTACGGTCCTGCCCACTCAGCCTGCAGCTTGTCTTTCCTGACCGGAATAAGGACCATGACTTCCTGACCCACCATGTATGAGCGAGCTCTGGCTCTGTGGTCGTACCACACTTTTTGTTTCTGTTGGGCAACTGCCGGGTTGCACTGGGCTGTCCCCATAAGCTCCTTCAGCCTTTCTCTAAACCTAAGGATGTAATCCACTATGGGAGTACCTTGGGTGGCATGCTTGCCTTCCCAGTCCTACTGGATCAAGTCTAGGGACCCATGTACCTGGCATCCATATAAGAATTCGAAGGGTGAAAATCCTGTTGACTCTGGGGGCACCTCCCTGTATGCAAACAACAGGTGGGGAAAGTATTTCTCCCAGTCCCTCCAATGCTGTTCAGCAAACACCCATAGCATTGACTTCAGGGCACCATTAAATCTTTCCACAAGCCCATTGGCTTGTGGGTAATATGGTGTCATGCATCTCTGCACCAACCCACACTTCTCCCACAAACATTTCATCAGGTCCAACATGAAGGAACCCCCTCAATTGGTGATAACCTCCTGCGGAAACCCAACACAGGAGAAAATCCCAAGTAAGGCATCTGCCACTTTGTCTGTCCTCACTGAGGATAGGGTGATTGCCTCTGGGTACCGGGTGGCATAATCCACCACAGTCAGGATGAATCTCTTCCCTGAGGAGTTAGGGGTATTTAAAGGACCCACAATATCCATTTCCACCCTCTGGAATGGCTCCTCCATTATGAGCAATGGAATTAGGGCAGCTTGGGTTTTCTTGCCCTCCTTCCCTATTTCTTGGCACCGGTGACAAGACCTGTAATGCTCCTTCACCTGCTGGGTGAAGTTGGGCCAATAGAAATTCTGGGCCAACTGCTGTGTAGTGCATGCAATTCTCAGATGACCAGACAAGGAAATTTCATGTGTAATCTTGAGCAACTACTCATGATACCCCTGGGGAATGACAAGCTTCTGCCTAGCACCCCTCCATCTGTCTGCACAGCCTGAGTATACATCCATCCATTTTCTCAATAAACCGTATGGTTACTGTCACCTCCTTGTGCTTCATCCGAGTCTGCTCAAGCCCTCAGCTTCTCTAGACTAGGGTCACTTCTCTGAGCAGCTGCAAACTCCTCACACATTCCCAAGGCATGGAACAGGTCCTCTTCAGGCTCTGAACTAGGGTCCCTAGCACTAGCATCAGGGCACTCAGGATCACTGTCATCCCTAACCCTCTGACAATGGGTCACGCCTCCCTCTTTGGAGTAACCCTCTGTAGCTGTGTGGTTAAGTGCTAATTGGGAAATTTCTACCCCCTTTTTGTTAATCTCCATATCAGGAGACACAGGCTGGGGAACCAGCCTCCCAGTGGTTTCCACAATGGCTTCTGTGGTGTTCAGGGAACTAAAATTTTCCCTTGCCACTTGGCTATAGGTAACTGCACACACCATCCCCTGTTGGAGATCGTTGCCAAGAATGACATCCAATGCTAATGTTTTGGCTACAGCCACCTGTTGCATAGTTCCCCCTGTTTCACCCCAGTCTAAAAGAACACTAGCAAGGGGCAATGTTTTCTCCCCACCAGTAAAGTACTGTACAGTGACATATTTATTGGGTATAAGGTGACCAGGCTGTACCAGATCCCCTTTTTACCAATGTCAGGGATGTCCCTGTGTCCCTTAACCCTTGCGTCTGTATGCCATTCACCATGACTGGGTGCATGTGTTCCCTCATGTTCACAGGAATACTTCCAGGGACACAAAAACAACCCACTTCCTTCCTAGCACCACCTTGCATATTGCTCATTCTTTGGGGACACTGTCTGGCAATATGCCCAGTTTCTTTACACAACCAACATTCATTTCTTTTCTCAGTGAAATCTTTTCTCTGAAACCTAGGGCTAACTGGTTTTGGTGGTGGCAGTGAGGGTTTTAGCTGCCCTGAAGGCACACTTTTCCTGTTCTGTGCTGCCACACCCACCTCATTTGGTCTCAGAGCAGGTCTGCTCTTGGCATAGGGAGTCCAAGAGTTCAGCAGCCTCTTGCACTGTTTTGGGATCTTGGTCCTCCAGCCAGGTTTTCAGCTCTGCTGGGCAGGCCCAGAAAAACTGTTCTAACAGAATCACATTTTCAATTTTATCTACAGAGTTTGCTTCAATTCCTTCCCACCAACATTTTAAAAACTGACATTGTTTCATGGCTAGTTCCTTGTAGCTCATGTCAGGGCTTCTCCTGAGCTTATGGAATTTAGCTCTGTATGATTCAGCAGTTAATTCAAATTTTAACAGTGCAGCTTTAAGTTTGCTGTAATCATTACTGTCCTCATTGTCCATTTGACCCAATGCATCCCAAGCTTTCCCAGTAAGTAGTGGGGATAGCTGGAAGCTCCAGGACTCTCTAGGAATTTTAGCCTGAATACAAACTTTTTCAAAAGAATTTAAAAAGGCATCCATATCTACCCTCACTTTAAATTCAGCAATTAATTTGGAATTCAATTAGTAACCCAGTCCTGTAGTTCCAGTTAAACCCAAGCCACTTACCTGCTCTGGTGTTGGTGGTCAGAGTTGTAGCATCTTCAGTTCATGTCACCTCTGTCTGTCATGCTCCTTAAGGTCCACCTCTCGCTGTTCATGCTCTCTCTTCTCCTGGAACTCCTGTTCCATTCTGCACAACTGAATCTGCAGCCTGAGTACTTCTGGCTCCAGGATACTGGTGACATTCCCCTGCTGCTGTGGCCCTTTGCTGGCACTGGCCCTGCTGTCTTCCTCATTGGATCTAGACACTGCACTGGCCGTTAGCCCTTCCACACTCAAGGTTCAGTCCCTCACAGTCACTGTCTGTGACTCGATGCTTTGGGTATCTTCCTCCATCAGGGCATCCACAAGGTTCTGCTTGGTGGCTTTCACCTTGTACAGAACTCCTCTGTCCCTGCACAATTGCTTTAAGTAGTCTACAGTGTGCCCGCTGTAGTTGGAAGACATCTTCTTCCCTAACTATGGCTACTCTAACTCGTACTTTAGAAAAAAAAATAAAACTGGTAGGAACTTCACTGTAAGCCAAGTGATATGGTTCTGTTTCCCTTTTTTTAAAAAAAATAAATCAGTGCCTTGTTTTGCAAGTGAGCTGACAGTATTAAGCTGACACACTGAACAATAAAAGCCGGTATTACCAAATTTATCAGCACCGCTGCCAACCAATCTGTCACAACCCCACTTAGCAGTTCAGGCCCTCTGCTTCCACAGTGCCAACCTCTGAGCACAGTCGTGTGAACAGGGTAACAGAATTGGGTAACCCTCCTGTCTGTTTTGTGGGTTCGAATCACCTCTGGTCTCAAGTTCTGGAAGGATTTAAACTGAGAACCTCTTGCTAGCAAACCCAAATGTACAGGCTGAGATAATTCTGCTCTTCAGGGAAATGCCAGATATCTTTCACCAAGGACACCTAACCAGGTATACAAAATTAACCCTTAAAAACTCTATGAAAGACCTTAGATAAATTCTTACATTTTCCCAGTTTGGCATACCATTAAGCTTATGAACAGTGTTGTCAAAATCTTAACCATTCATACATCACAGGCAAAAAAGAAGGACTTGGAAGACACAGGCAGTCTCTTTAAAATAAGAGGTTTACTTAGAAAATGGATAAAAATAGGTAAATTGTAAACACAGAACAATATATCACAATGCATACAATCACTTAAAAAAACAAGGTCAAAAAAGTGCAAACAAATTCCTACCACCATACAATTAGACTTGTCTATTTAATGTATATCTTCTAACAGTGCTTCAAGTAGGTGTTATTTCTTCAGAGTCCAACAGGAATGTGTCAGTTGAGAAACACAGAGTACACGTTTAAACTGTATCTAAACCTGCCCCTTCCATGAGGTCACCTATCTCCTCCCTGAGAAATATAAAAATGAATACACACAGGATGTCCCATCCCTCAGGAAGTATATTAAATACTGTGAGTGCAGCAAAACTCATTTTTAAAATTATGACACTCTTAATTAAGTCTGTAATTGTCCAGTTCCTTCTTTGATCTATGAGCCATTTCCTTCTTTAAAGTCATCAAAGGGACATTTTATGACTAACTCTGCCAGACCTCACTGAGGTATAATATACTTTGTAACACCAGGTGAAATTAACTGTGCTTCCTCTGAAAACGTCATAAAATGGATATTTTCATTTCCTTTGGCATCAAAGCAAGCTGGGCAGTTAATCACCTTACAGAGCTCTGCTGTTTAACATATCCTGTCCTTTGAACTGAAACCTGGGGGGTTATCCCAGGGGCACAGGATGTCTCATGAGAGACACTCAATAACACATTTTTATATTACAAAATCATAGAGCAATCAGAACCAGCTGTCCAAGTGTCACAGTGTTAATGGTTGAATGAGCGTGTTACATTCATATGCTATTTGTACTAGGAGCCAAGGTTCTTGTAAATGTCACCGATAGTAAATGGCAGAAAATATTTTTGGGCTCGCATGGAGTGCAAGGATGTGTCAGGTCAGATGGCAAGAAGGGGCCGGGTAGTGTGGCAATTGCCAGCATGGGTAATTTCAAGGACATGAAGACAACATATCTTGCTGTAAGATGGGGTTGACAGTCGATACGAAAAGTAAGATATTTTTGGCAACAAAACATTACAATTGTAATCATGCAGTTGTAAAATCTTTATGGTTATGGTAATTACATTGCTGCTGTTTTATATAGGCTGGGGGACTGGTGGTGACCAAACAATGGGTTATGGCAAAAGGGTGATCAAATGAAACTTATAAGCACTGCAGCAGATAACACATTACCCAAACCAATCCAGTGGTACATAGCTAAAAATAAGGTATAACATCATACTGAGCTGAAAGTGGCTGGGAAGGTGGCCTTCGAGTAAACTCAGCCTTTTTCCACTTCCACATTATCCAAGAAGTACCTCTCACAGTCTTCAAGACTGGCATTCTCACTAGGTGGGAATTCTCTCACCATTGCTGCTTCATCCACCTCACTGCTGGTGGATGCCTTAGTTGAGGGATTATCATCATCCTCATCACCGAGACACAGTTCCTGTGGCAACTCCACTGACATCACTGTGTTGTGAGGAATGTGCCTTTCGTTCATTTTGATGAATGTTAGCATGGACACATTCTTGGGTGACAAATTGGTATTATGGTCGCTCACAATGGCGCCAGCCACACTAAACACTCATTCCACACTGACACTGGATAGTGGGCAGCTCAGGTTTTGCTGCTCTAGTACAGCAGTGGCTCATCAGTAATGGCAAGGTGTTTTGGGTCCCCCATGTAGGCCTCCATCATTCGTTCTGCTGCATGGAGTCCAGCTGCCTCATCTGTTTCCTCCTCCTTTTCCTCCATATCTTCCACTCACACATGAAAGAGAACATCCAACATGGGTTGACTTGCTGTTTTCTGCTCTGCCTTGCCCATTTTCTCTGATTGGGTTGCCTGTGAGCCACTGGTGGTGGTAACAACACCTGTTTTCACCGCAGTGCATGCCTTTTTCATGTTTGCAGCATGTACCATTCTAAAGAGGTTCTCTGTCAACTGTTGTACTCGCTGATGACCTCCTTCAATTATAGACGGCAGGCCACATTTGCAGTGTGGATCCAGCATGGTGGCAGTTGCAAAGTCAGCTGACTGTAAAATGCTGGATACATGGATATTTGTGTCCAACACACGAAGCATGTGATCCGTTAGATCACAACTGCCATGATCCCCACTTGCCTCCTTTTGGTATCACACATTAACTAGCATCTGCCTCAGCACATATATGAGAGGTATGGATTGACTTATACAAGCAGTGTCCGCACTCACTGGCTGTGTAGCATGCTCATGTGGATGGAGAATGTGTGTTAGCTAATCCATTTGATGCCACTGCTCTGTTATTAGAGTGATGGACACTCCATCACTGTCATTGTTGGTGTGCAGCAGCAGGTATTCTGACACAGCCTTATACTGTTCAGATAGCCGGTCAAGCATGTACAGTGTGGAGTTCCACCTGGTCACAACATCAAGTGTCATCAAGTGCTGAGGCAGATGGTTACTGCGCTGCAGCTTACGTAGATGGTCATGGGCCTTTGCAGAATGGGCGGCGTGGACACAGATGCGTCAGGTGACAGTAACTATTTCCTTAATGTCTGCATGGTTGAGAAACTACTGAACAACAAGATTAAAACAGTGTGTCAGGCAAGGCACCCTATAAAAAATCACCATTGCTAATGCACTTCATTACATTGGAGTCATTATTACTTGCGATGAATCCTACTATGATTGACTGTGTGTGCTGCCACCCAACCAATCTCATCCAGCTGAACATTAAGCATTTTCGTAGCAGTGTAAGAACCAGTAACACTTGTCATACTCAGAGTTGCATGCTGCCGAATACCAGGTATCTTGCTACCACTACAATGTTGCTTCACACAGGTTTTGCCAGGCCCAAAATTAAGTACCGTCCCAGGCAACTGTACCCAGTGTGCTGTCATGCATACAGCATATATGAGCTTGCTGCTGTTTGTACACTGGTCCACACATCCATGCTAAGATAGACATATTGTGATGCACTATGCTGCAATGCATGTCTAATGGAATCACCCACTCTACTGTTCAGCTCTGGCATGGCACTCTTAGTAAAATAGGTTCGCAAAGGAACTTGCCATTTGGGACAGGCATGGGCCATCAACCTGCGGAAATCAGCATTCTCCATGAAAGAGAATGGCAACAGATCAATATCAAGTATTTCAGCAGTGGCAGCTTTTAGCTGTCTTGCAGCAGCATTATTGGGGGGGTACTTTGCTGCTCAAGAATGGTCTTCAGATTCAGCTGCATCTTTGGGGCTGTTTGACCCAAACACTATACTTGTGGCAGCAATGATGCTCTTTTTAAGGTTAACACTTGACTCTTGGGGCTGTGTAGACTGCATGAAACCTGTTATTTTGGTTACTTGTGGGTATGGTGGTGTACTTTTCAGACTCAAGAGACTGGGATTGGCACATCCACTGCTATGCCCACTACTCAAAAGATCAAAGGATTACTTACCCTTCTCCTCCACCGACCCACTCTGCCCTCCCTTCTCCTACTCTTGCACTACTACATTTAACTTGCCAAGGGAGATGCCACCAACAGCTCTGGGATCCTTCTGATTTTGTTGCCTCCTCAGCGGTTGCTTGTTTTTCAGGTGGGTGTGTTGGCCACCGGTGCCTATGTGGCTTCCCTACCCCCCGAGTAACACATGTTTGACAAAGTTGGCCTTTTGCTATGGTGTCATCAGCAGGATCAAGCACATTAAAGTCCCAAACTAGGGACCTTTGACATCTGGACTTCTGATGCTTCTGGGACTGGGATAGTTCAGAAACAGGTGTGGAAGTGTGTTTTTTGGGCTGCTCTCATCACTTCCATAAGACTCTTTTTGGGAAAGGGGGTTACTTGACTGCTTGGAGGTTTGCTTATAGGCTTGGTGACAGACTGACCCATGGATTGTGCATGTAAATAGCCTACATCACCCTTGACCCCCTTTTTAACTCAGGCTCCCATGTGGGATCATCCCAGCATCATCATCACCACCAATAGCGATGATGTCCTTGCCTTTCTCCTCCTCCACCTCCCTATCACTGTCTTCTTGCAGCACATCACCTTTTTCTTTCTCTACAACCATCTCAGGGGGATGACTATCCCTATCTCCAAGATTATCAGACTCTGACTGAACACTGTCATCACCAACTCCTGCAAGAACATGGACAGTCACACTGATAGACTTATCACCCTCCTCCTGGACCACTGTTTCTGTGCTGGTGTCAGTGCCTTCCTTCTTCTCACTGTCATCATCCCCCACTAGCATGGATGCAACAGTTTGAGTGTTAAAAAAGTAAGACACAGGTATACTAGACCCAGTTCTGCCAACAACTCCTTTGCTGGTTCCTGCTGCACCATCAGAGCCCACATCAGAAGACACTGATGTAGACATACATGTGATTTCACTGCTATGGGGAACTGGAACTGAAGTTCTACTTTTTGCAGCAGACTTCTTTGCTCCCTCATCCCCCCTGCCACATTTCCCCCCTGTACTAGTCCGTCTCTTAGCAGACATTTGTGCTGGCTGCTGCTTCAAAGCTTTGCCTTTCTCTGGGAGAATTTGAAGAAAGGATGTATTACTAACTGTGTGAATAACATCTCACACGTGATGTCACACCTACAGTACTGGCTTTCTTACAAGTCCAAACACAATCAGGACAGGTAGCAGCACTTAGAGTACAACTAATACAGCATATGGTAGGTAGACTATTCTAGTAAAATCAAAATGGTAACTTTTTTCTTTCTCCAAGCAGGAATTAAAGAAACACATACAAAGAAAAAGGGCACAGGTGAGTGACTTTAAATACAGATCACCTGTGTCTGGACAAATAAAGTACTGTAATGTATTATTACTTATTTAATGACACAATTGTTTTTTATTATATAAGGGCAGAGACAACCATAAAACCTCAACAAAGGCGAGTACCACAATATGCTAGTGGTCTGGATGGGAGAGATCACCAAACAGTCTCTTGAAAATGACTAAATTAATATACATGTAACCCCTACGTGGTGCTAGCCCAAGGGCTACTACCCTTTCCTTTGTGACCAAGTGCAGGTTGAGGGGCCTGGGAACTGAAATGGGTGCCTCCACCCGTTGGACAGGGTTAGTGGTACCGTAGCTGCCTTGGGTCCAGCCCTCCGGGACACTGTTACCGCATCTTTCCCCTCTAGTGGCTTAAGTAACTCACAAATTGCACAATTGCAATTTGCTCCTGACAACAATTTTAACTCCACTCTTGTTACACTTACCACAAGGGCTGGTTCAGGTGGCTCAGCCCTGGAGAACCCCTGTAAAATAAGACCTGTAACAGTAAACAGCAATACCACACTATTTACAATACAGAGGTACACCACAATCAGTTTGAATGCAACAAAGATTTAGATCTGATTTATTCAATGGGGGGAATAAAAAGGAAGGGGCAGAATCTGGTGGTTGATTCAAGATCTGAAAGATTCAAGTTATACGGCATGCACTTTAGAGTCCCACAACATAGTCACACACTCTCTGGATACTAAGTTGTTGGTAGAGGCTAGCCTGAAGCATTGCCCAGGATAGGCCAGCACTGCAGCTGGATGGGGCCCTAATGATGGAAAGAAATAGTCATGCTCAGTAACCCACAATGTGTAATCCAGAGCCAGATGGCTCAGTTCATGATAATTAGGCAAAACAAATAAATCAGATGACACACTTAGCTTGAGCTGTTATTGCAGGGAGCTACCCTTGTGTTTACTCATGCTAGCCAGTACAGGACACAGGATTGATGAAATGAAGACCTCGGGATGAAGAGCTGGAAGGCTAGGAGAAGCAGGGCCCACACGATTCACCGTGGTGTCATTCCTGTTTGTGATCTTGAGCAGGGGGCTGATTCCTGGGCTGGTCTCTTGTTGATGGTTTTCTCTGTGGCATGAGCAGCTGTCTGGGCCCAGGTGGCAGGGCCCAGACCGGGTGAACAATTTTGATAACAGTCCGATAGTTGCTGGATGCAGCTTCCAGCATGCGTGACGCAGTCAGGCAGTGGGGAATCAAATCATGACCCACTATTAGCATTCAGCACACTTATAGTAAAAGCAAGGCAAATACCACAGTTCGGATATTAGTCCAGTTGCAATTCACAGTGTCGCTGCACAAACCGTATGCTCCGCAGCAGCCTCAGGTCCTGACAGACTGATCACACTGAGGCAAATCTTCGGTCCACTTCAGGAAAATCCAATTTGTCACAAATCAGGTTCCGATCACAAAGCTGTAATTTTCAGATGAAATCCGGTCTCAGGATAAGGCCTCTTCACTTATGAAGATGGTGGCAGGCAGGCACAACACAGCCTTCCTACTGATTTCCTCTGCACACTACACAGGAGCAGATGCTCGAATCACTCAAGCTGTTCTCTCTTTCAACTCCAAAATCAGACTGACCCTTTGCTGCAGGCAGCTTGAGACTTTCCCAGAGATCCAAAAGGTTTGATTCGTTGATTCATCTGTCTGTCAAAGCAAGGGCTCCCCCTCTAGGTCCATTTAGGCACCAAAGTGTAAAAACTATGATTCTAACAGAAATTCACTCCCACAAGACCCCTGGGGACAGACTCCATTTTAGGGTCCAAAAAGGGTACTGACTGATCCAAACAGGCAGTCCAGGACCAAGATGATGGTGCAACACAGAAATGTCCATGCTGCAAATCAAGGCAGGTTAAACAAATTACAATATCTTTACTATTACAAGCAGATAATCAGTAAACAGTCACAGATCCTTGTAGGGCTCCCTCTGTGCAATTAGCGATGGCAGAATGAAGTGATAACACTGCAGCCCAGGCGGGACTCAAGCCAGAAACTACTCGGCCCCTACCCAGATTAATTATACACTACGAAATAGGCAGCTCTTAAAGACCCAGACACGGAGGCTAACAGGGCACTCACATGTAAACACTTTTAAATTATTGGGACACAGAATGCCAGCCTGGCAGTGGGCATTTAGGCAAGCCCAAGGAAGACTTTTGGGAACCCCCATTTGTAGGGGGGTTACACCCTTCCCTGTCTGTAAAGAACTTGGTGTCTGCGTAAAGTTTGTACCACAATATCATGGAAAAAGACAATATACTATATGTTATATACGTGACATTACTATACAAAACAAGATAATGACTGATGCATCAGTTAAACATAAACTTATCACATTATTATATTCATTTAGTATTCGCTATACATATACTATGTTCATAATGACAACAGTTTTGCATTTTCCATACATTTCAATACTGATATTACTATGAACTACACAATAACATTACTATATCTATTTATAGTGCAAGAAACCATTACATGAACAACATACAGTGGGGGCCCTCCCCCTATCAGCTAACTTGGGGCTAGATGGGACAGGGGCACCTTGTTCTTCCCTCAGAACATTTCTTCAAAGCAACTATCATGGATATAAAATTGCAGATCGGGTGTGTTTAGCAGCAACAGGGAAATCAGGATGCTGGAACACATCAAGCAGTAATCCACACACTCGAGCAAACTCAGACTCCAGGAGTCTCAGCCAGCCTTTCACAGTAGACTCTGAAGTCTCACCACTCACCACAAACTCTCCACCAGAAGCTTCAGGCCGGGCCCACATCCCTGAAGGCCAGCAGAATTGGTGGATTGTGGAGCTACAGCCAGATCGATCTCTGGTGAAGGCACAACCCTCCTGGTTGTTCGTGATCAATAAGAAGTCAGGAGCATTAATAGTTACTGTTGCATCTGTAGTTGAAATATCAGGGACTTAGGGTCAGTAACTGACGCCAGCAACTGGTTCATCCACAACTGGTCCATTTCTGAGGGTGTGACTTCCCTCGGCTACAAGCTTCTGCAGTACCGCTTCATCCTCAAAGGTACACTGATAGTAGCTCTCCGCTGTTGCCCTTGCAAGCCTTTGCCACAGCTTCCTCACATCCCAATCAGGGTAGAATACAGAAGCTAGCTTATCTAAATACTGTTGAGCAGACACAGTGACCTCGCTGTCCTGAAGCCCCCGCGCAACCCGAAAAACAGGCCTTCTAAGCGAGGCTAACATTTCCTGCTGCTTCTGTTCATCAGTCCCAGACCAGTCATGTAGCATCCAGTCAGCACGAAACCTCCATGTCTCCCAATCTTCTTCCCCACAGGGGAAAGCTACAATTCCAGAGAACATGCTCTCCATGATCTGCCAATGGTGGGAAACCAATTGTCACCAATTGTTCCGATAAAGTCAGACACTGGTCATCCAGGCCATTAGGGGGCTCTATTCTCAGTGGTGCCTGCAAGATGTAACCCCTAGGTGCACTATCCCAAGGGATACTACCCCTGCCTGCATGTCCAGATGCAGTTTGAGGGGCCTGGGTACTAGAAACGGGTGCCTCCACCCAGAGGGCAGGATTAGTGGTAGCATAGCTGATCTAGGTATAGCCCTCTGGGACACTGTTACCCCCCCTTTTCCCTCTAGTGGCCTAAATGATTCACAGAATACACAATTGAAATTTGCCCCTGACAACAGTTTTAACTCCACTCTTGTTACACTTACTACAAGGGCGGGTTCAGCTGGCTCAGCCCTGGAAACCCCCTGTAAAATAAGGCCTGTAACAGTAAATACCAATACCAGAGTATTTATAGTACAGAGGTACAACGCAACCAGTTTGAATGCAAAAAAGATTTAGATCTGATTTATTCAAGGGGGCAGTAACAAGGAAGGGGCAGAATGTGATGGTTGAATCAAGATCTGAAACATTCAGGTTAATTGACATGCACTTTAGAGTCTCACAACACAGTCACACACACTCTGGGTACCGAGTTGTTGGTAGAGGCTAGCCTGAAGCATTGCCTGGGGAAGGCCGGTGTTGCAGCTGGTCAGGGCCCTAATGATGGAAAGAAATAGTAATGCTCAGTAACCCACAATTTGTAATCCAGAGCCAGGTGGCTCAGTTTGTGATAATTCGGCAAAACAATTAAATCAGATGACACACTTTGATTGAGCTGTTATTGCAGGGAGCTACCCTAGTGTTTACTCATGCTACACAGTACAGGACACAGGACTGATGAAACGGAGACCTCTGGATGAAGAGCTGGATGGTCAGGAGAAGCAGAGCCCACACGATTCACCACGGTGTCATTCCTGTTTGTGATCTTGAAAAGGGGGCTGATCCCTGTGCTGGTCTCTCATTGATGGTTTTCTCTGTGGTGTGAGCAGCTGTCTGGGCCTAGATGGCAGGGCCCAGATCAGGTGAACATTTCAGATAACAGTCCAGTAGTTGCTGGATGCAGCTTCCAGCATGCGTGACACAATCAGGTAGTGGGGAATCAAATCGTGACCCACTATCAGCTTTCAGCTCCCTCATAGTAAAAGCAAGGCAATATCACAGTTCGGATAGCAGTCCGGTTGCAATTCACAGCATCTCTGTGCAAACGGTACTCTCTGCAGCAGTCTTAGGTCCTGACAGGCAGCATATTGCACTGAAGCAAATCTTCGGTCCACTTCATTAAAGTCCAATTTGTCACAAATCAGGTTACGATCTCAAAGCTGTAATTTTCAGATGAAATCCGGTCTCAGGATACGACCTCTTCATTTATGAAGATGGTGGCAGGCAGGCCCAACACAGCCTTCCTGCCAATTTCCCCTGCGCAATACACAGGAGCAGCTGCTTGACTCACTCGAGCTGTTCACTCTTTGATAAAAACAGAAACATAGAAGCATAGAAAAATAGAAGTTGACTACAGATAAGGACAGCAAGGCCCATCCAGTCTGCCCATTTCTTTTTCTACCTTATGAATGTGCCATCGGCATTTGCTTTGTCAATTGCCTTTCTATTCATACTTATCAATATTGCTCCTTAATGCCTATCCAATGCCTGTTTGAAGCCCTGCACTGTATTCATATCCACCACTTCCTGATTTAGGCCATTCCATGCATCCATCACCCTTTCTGTGAAAAAGAACTTCCTCACATTACCGCTTAAATGGCTTCCCTCTAATCTCATGCTGTGTCCTCTTGTCTTGCTATTTTTCTTATATTGAAACATGGTAGACTCTTTCACCTTGTTAATGCCCTTAAGGTGTTTGAATGTTTCAATCTTATCCCATCTCTCCCTCCTTTGCTCCAGGGTATACCTATTGAATTCTGTTAATCTGTCGTCATATGTTTTCTGATGCAGTCTCTGAACCAATTTGGTTAATGTCCTTGTGAATGTGTGGCCTCCAGTACTGCACACAGTACTCCAGATAGGGCCTAACCAGTGTCTTGTAAATAGGGATTATTACCTCCTTCTTACGACTTGTGATGCCCCTACTAATACACCCCAACATCCCCCTAGCCTTACCTACTGCTTTAGTGGTCTGCTTGGATGATTTCAGGTCACCTGTGATGATGATGATGCCCAAGTCTCTTTCTTCCCTTATGACTGCCAGCAACTTCCCTCCCAACCTATAGGTGGCTTCAGGGTTTCTCTTCCCTATGGGCATGATGTTGCACTTCTTTGCATTAAACCCCAGTTGCCACTCTTCTGACCATTTTGCCAGTTTATCCAGATCTCTTCTCATCCTGCCCACCCATCTGGATCATCTACACTGTTGCAGATCTTGGTGGCATCTGCAAACAGACAAACCTTACCCACCAGTCCATCTGCAATGTCACTGATGAAGATATTGAAGAGGACTGGCCTCAGGACTGATCCCTGAGGTACCCCACTTGTGACTTGCATCTCTTCTAACTGTAAACCATTTACCACCACTCTCTGTTTTCTGCCAGTCAACCAGTTTGCCACCCTGTTAGATATATAGATACATAGACAGTGTCAGCAGATAAGGGCCTACGGCCCACCCAGTCTGCCCATTTGAGCTTGTAAGTTCACTTAATGTTTTCCTAGAAGTCTGTTGCCCCTTACCCCTGACCTCCAGAATTCCTTTCTGTCTATCCCATGTATTCTTGAATCCTGTGATTGTTTCAGACCCCACCACTTCCCCCTGGCAGGGTGTTCCACTTGTCCGCCACCTGTTCTGTGAAGAAATTCTTCCTCATGTTTCCTCTGACTCATCCTCCCTCCAACTTCATCCCATGCTTTCTAGTCCTGGAACATCTTTTTTGCTTAAAAATAGTGTATTCCTGCACCCTATTCCTCCCTGTAAGATACTTGTATGTCTCTGTCATATCCCCTCTCTCCCTTCTCTCCTCCAGGGAGTACATATTCAGGTCCTTCAACCCGTCCTCATAGGACTTGAGATGCAATCCATGTACCATCTTTGTTGCCCTCCTCTGAACCTTCTCTACCCTGTCTATGTCCTTAAGTAGGTAAGGTCTCCAGAACTGTACACTGTACTCCAGGTGGGCCTCAGTAGTGTCTTATATAGTGGAATTATGACCTCCTTTTTCCTGCTGGTGAAGCCCCTGCCTATGCATCTCAGCATCCTATTTGCTTTACCTGCTGCCTTGTCGCACTGTTTCCCTACCTTGAAGTAATCAGAGATAATAACCCCAAGATCCCTTTCCTGCTTGGCGCATGCTATATCCTCACCCCCCAACTGATATATTGTGCCAGAGTTTTTGTGCCCCATATGCATTATCTTGCACTTCTTTGCATTGAATTTCAGCTGCCAAATCCCTGACCATTCTTCAAGTTTCTGCAGGTCCCTTCTCATTCTATCTACACCCTCTGGTGTGTCTACTCTGTTACAGAGCTTTGTGTCATCAGCTAACAGGAAATTCTGCCTTCTAGGTCCTGCACAATGTCACTGATGAAGATGTTGAATAGGACCGGTCCCATCACTGATCCCTGTGGTGTCTCTACTGGTCACTCCTCCCTCTGTGGAGTGACAGCCATTTACCCCACCCTCTCGGTCCTGCCCTAGCCAGTTACCTACCCACCACACTACTGTCCTGCCCACACCCATATTCCCAGTTTTGTATTAGTCTTCTGTGTGACACTGTGTCAAAGGCCCTTGTTGAAGTCCAGATAGGCCATGTCCACTGCCCTCCCCTGATCCACCTCCCTAGTCACCCAGTCAAAAAATTCAATGAGATTGGTCTGACATGACTTCCCCCTGGAGAAACCATGCTGCCTTGGGTCCTGTAGTCCATTGACAACCAGATGTTCCACCAATCTCTCCTTCAGTAGTGCTTCCATGATCTTCCCTACTACCGAGGTGAGGCTGACTGGTCTGTAGTTCCCTGCTTTCTCTTTGTTCCTACTTTTGTATAAGGGGACTACATCTGCTGTCCTCTAGTCTTTGGGAACCCCCCCTGTTTCCGGTGATTGGCTAAACAGGATTTCCAGAGGTTCAGCCACCACCTCTCTTAGTTCTTTAAGGACCCTGGGGTGTACCCCATCTGGCCCCATTGCTTTATCAACTCTTTTACTTCCAGTTCCTTCAGGACCCTTTCTCGTGTGAAGAGACTTGTGTCCATTTCTGCACCATTCTCACCCCTTGTACTCCCTTCAGACCCATTACCCTCCTCTTCCTCAGTAAAGACTGAGCAGAAATACCTGTTCAATATGTCAGCTTTACTGTTGTCATCCTCCACTTGGCTCCTATCCTCCCCTTTCGGTATCACTATTCATCCCTTTACCTTTCTTTTTTCACTTAGGTACCTGTAAAATTGTGTCCCCTCTACCCACTAATTTTGCAATGTGCTCTTCTGTCTGAGATTTGGCTTCCCTTACTGACCTCCCTGCCTCCCTTTGCTTCTCCTGGTACTTCTCCCTATCCCGTTCTGCCTATGTCTTTTTGTATTGTCTGACTGCAATCTTTTTGGCCTTCACTTTCTCTGCTACCTCATTGGAAAACCATAATGGCCTCCTCTCCCTTTTCCCCTTGCTAACCTGCTTAATGCATAATTTTGTTGCTCTTGTAATACCCATTTTAAATACTGCCCACTGTTTCCTTAACCCCTGATTCCTGCCCCATTCTCCTTAATGCCTCTTTCAAGCATCTCCCCAGTTTCCCAAAGTCTGCCCCCCTAAAATCCAGGATACATGTTTTTGTGTGGTTTGGTTCTGCTCCTTCTTTGATTTCAAACCACAATGATTGGTGGTCACTGTTCCCCAGGTGCTCCCCCACTGTTACCCCATCACACTATCCCTGTTTGTGAGCACAAGATCCAGTTTTGCCTTCTGCTGAGTTGGTTCCATGACCAGTTGCTTGAGGAAGGCACTCTGAAGGGAGTCCAGGATAAATCTGCTCCTAGTTTATGCTACTGCTGGGATGCTCCAGTCCACATCTGGAATATTGAGGATTCCAACCAGCACTACCTCACCCTTGTCTGCCATCCTTTGCATGGCTAGCATCAGCTCCTTATCTGTTTCTTCCTCCTGGGCTGGTGGTCTATAGACCACACCTGTGCTGATGGCTGGCCCCGCATTCCTTTTCAGCTTAACCCACAGTATCTCTCCCCCATTTTGTTCCTCCTGTATCTCTGGGGCCCTTATGTCCTTTTTTACTTAAAGTGCCACTCCTCCTCCCTTCCTACATGCCCTGTCTCTTCTGAATATGCTGTAGCCAGGTATGGCCATCTCCCAGTTGTGGTTATAATTACACCAGGTTTCTGTAATGGCCACAATGCCCAGGTCCGACTGCACCATGACAGCCTTCAGATACTCCATCCTGTTGCTAAGACTTCTGGCATTGGCACACATGGCTTTCCATGATTTGACCTCAGTAGACTGTTTAGCTATTCTACTCCTGCCCCTTTCATGGTTGTCCTTTATCCCTGATTCTACCTGCTGTCTGCCCTTCTGTTGAATTTTGTCCCTTTTCTGCCTATCCACGTCTTGGGTGCTTATCTCCATTTTTTGCATACTGTTTTGTAGAGAGATCCACTCCTCCGGTTCACTGGTTCCACTGCTAGCTGTGGGGGGGGGGCAATTAGGTACCTTGCTTGCCTGCCTGCTACCCCCTTCGCTAGTTTAAATGCTTCTTCATGTAGCATTTAAACTTATCATTGAGTGTTTGGATTCCCCTCCAGGATAGTTGCAGGTCATCAGGCTTGAACAAGCCTCCATCCCTCCAGGTGGGTCCCCAGTCACCAATTAACCCAAACCCTTCCTCACAGTGCCAGTTCTTCGACCATGAGTTAAAGTTCCTGGTGCATGCACTCCTATGCTCTCCCATGCCTCTCGCAGGTAGTACTTCCGAGAAGGTGACAGAAGTAGCTACTTGCTTGAGACCCCTCCCCAATTTCCTGAACTCTTCCTGAACTTATTTTGGCTCCCCATTCGCCAGGTCATTAGTACCTAGGTGGATAATGACATTCAGTTCACCCTCCCATCTTGCCTTCCCAGTGATTCCCAGGATCTTCCTCCCATCCCTCTATACTGTGGCACCTGGTAGGCACCTCACCTCCCTGTCCTCCCCCTCCTGTGTTCCTAACTGGATCCCTCTTATGATGGAGTCCTCCACCAAGATTCACTTCCTCCTCCTCTGGGGTTCACTGCTCTCCACACTGAGGTCACCTACTTGGTTAACCTCCACATCATTTCATTCCACTTCTCTAGGTACCTCTATATGGTTGTCCCTGTTTGCCAGTGTGGCATATGAGTCCTTGAGTGGAATAGGTCTGGGATGTGCCTCTGCCTTACTGCCCTAACCTTCCCTGAGCCCACTGTCATCTAAGTGCTCCTTGTTCTTGGCATCCTTTGAGTCAGTGGCATTGGACTGGGTGGTCTCTGGATAGGGATGATGGTACTCCTGACCCAGTTTACTTCCATTCTGAGTCTGGCTACCTCATCCCACAGTCCAGAGAGATGCATGCAGATAGGGCAGCACCTCAGTGTCCAGAAGGTCTGCCTGAATATGGCTGCTCCGCAGCCACTGCATTGCACCACTCCCCACATTATGCTGCACTTATATGGCTATTCCAGTACTTGTCTATTACTGAAGTGCTCCTAGTTCCCTTTTTATTAATTTGCTGCCCTGAAAATCCTGCCACTGATCCTCAGATACTTTTTTTAAACAAGGAAAAAATAAATAAGATTCAAAACACTTGTGCTGAGGGCGGGCTTCTTCCCCCTTATGCCCCTTCCACTCCACAACCCCTACTGTCCCCTGTGCTTAGCTCCTGTCAATCCGATTTAACAGGGCATACAATTAAGAGTGGGGAGGCAGGGGTGGGAAGGGGTGAAAATTTGCAACAATTAAACACAGCAAAAGAATACACCACCACTATAAGCACACCAAACTAGGTTTTAAAGTTTCAACAGCCCACAAACAATTCTAAGTAAAGACAGCAAAGAAATTATGCTGTCACTAAAAGCCCACAATCTAAGTTTAAAGCAAAAATAGCAATGAACAGTTACTGTAAAGCACCAAAATTAATCTTTTTTTTTTCCCCTTCTGGGTTCTGACATCTTCTGAGAAAATAAAAATCACTTGCTACAAACTTCTGACCCACAATGAGCCTACCCAGCTTATTAATCAATCTTCTATGTGGAACAGTATCGAAAGCTTTACTGAAGTCAAGGTAGGTGACATCAACTGCTCACCCTTGGTACACCACTCTGGTTACCCAGTCAAAGAAATCTATGAGATTAGTTTGGCAGGACCCTCCTGTTGTAAACCCATGCTGTCTTGGATCCTGTGCTCCTATGGATTCCAGGTGTTACACTGTCCTTTTCCTACGGAGTGCCTTCATAATCTTGCACACAATTGAGGTAAGACTGACTTGTCTGTAGTTCCCTGCTTCCTCCCTGCTGCCACTCTTGTAGAGTGGGATCACATGAGCCTTTCTCCAATTCTTTTGGAACCTCTCCTGTGCTCAGAGACTCACTAAACAGTTTTGATAATGGCTCTGCTAGTTCCACCCTTAGCTCCCTTAGTTCCTTGAGATGTATGCCATTAGCTCCCATTGCCTTGTCCACCATGAGCTTATCGAGCTCTTGTAAGACCCTTTCTTTTGTGAAGGTACTAGTGCACACCTCCCTCCCCCATGTCCATAGTGCAGAGTTGTGTGCCCTGCCCTACCTTCTCCTCAGTAAATACTGAGCAGAAGTATCTATTTAGGAGAGATGCTTTTCCTTGGTCCTCCTCCTCACACACCCCCTTATCCCTTTGGCAATAGCAACACCCCCTCTGTACTTTCTCCTTTCAATAATATATCTATAGAAAGTCTTGTCACCTTCTTTTACTGTTCATGCTAGTATTTCCTCGGTTTAGGCCTTTGCCGGCCTTACTGCCTCCCCTGCTTCTCTTAGGGAAGTTTGGTATGCCTCCCTATCTTCATCCCACTGCGTTTCCTTATATTTCCTGAAGGCCTTCCTTTTGGCTCTGACCTTTTCTGCTACTGTTTTTGAGAACCAAAGTGGTTTCCTTCTTCTTTTGCACTTCATTTTCTCTCTAACACAATGGGATGTTGCTTCAAGTACTGCATCTTTAATACTTGCCAACTTTGCGTGTACCCCCTCACCTGTATTTCTTCTTGCCAGGACTAGCTTAACTCTGTTGGCCATTTTATCAAAGTCAGCTCCTCTGAAGTCCCATATTTTTGCATTGGAATGGGATGATTTAGTTCTAGTGGCCATGTGATGGTCATTGGCCCCCAGGTGACCTTCTACCTGGAGATCTGTGATCCTTTCCCTGTTAGTCAGTACTAGATCTAGGATAGCCCTGTCTCTTGTGGGTTGTTGTACCAGTTGTTTGAGGCCCTCCCCCTGCAGGGACTCCACTATGTGTCTAGTACTGGCAGATGTTCCTGCTGATATTAACCAATCTGTATCTGGCATGTTGAAGTCTCCCATTATCAGAACTTCCCCCTTAGCTGTCATGTTTTGTATATCTTCTGACAGTAATGTGTCTATGTCCCCCCCCCGGTCTTGAGGCCTGTAGACAACCCCAGTTCGTATGGATGTCCCATTTCCTGTTTCCAGTGTGACCCACAGTTCTTATGGCTCCTTATGTGTATACTGAATTTCTGCAGCTTTGATATTTTCATTGACATAAAGGGCCACTCCACCCCCTTTTTGCACCTTGGTCTCTTGTGAACAGTACATAGCTTGGTACTGAAGTCTCCTAAGTGTGGTTACTGGTTAACCATGTCTTGCTAATGGCTACTATGGTCAATTTAGCCTCTGTCATTATTGCCTGCAGGTCTAGGATCTTGTTTCCCAGACTGTGAGCATTTGTGAACATGATTTCCCACTGGCCAGATTTTGGTGTGTTGGTTGTTTGGCAAGGTCTGGTGTTTCCCTTGTGTGTCGTATGGGGAACCGGACCTTTTTCCTTACCCGGTGATGCAAATGAACTACAAACATGCTGAACTCCTGTTTTATCACTAGCTGAGGGGGGAGGGATGTTCTTTCCATTTGATGTATCGGGTGCTGCACCCCTCTCCCCATTTGCTAGTTTAAATATTCTGCTAAGACATCAAATTTCAGCTCCAATGCACTGACTCCCTTCTTAGTCAGATGCAGTCCATCAAATTTAAAGAACTTTTGCTCCCAAAACTGCTGCCAGTTACCTACAAATTTGTGTCCCTTTTCCTGGCACCAGCCCTTGAGCCACATGTTAAGCTCCCCTATCTCCCCTTCTCTGACCTTCCATCCATCTGCCCCCCCTTTCCTAGACTGGCAGGATCTCAGAGAAGGAGATGCCAGACAAAATGGATGATAGTTTGTCACCCAGCCTGGTCAGGTGTTCCTTGGTCTCAACAACTGACTGGCTGGCGAGATCATTAGTCCCTATGTGCACAAGGACATCGATGTTTTCTCCTGCTTCCTGTACAATTTTAGCAATGCAGTCAGTGTCTCTCCATGCTGATGTACCTGGGAGACATCTGACCATTACCTCTGGCTGGAGATAGTTAATAACTCCTTGAATCATGAAGTCTCTTATGATCAGAAGTGTTTTGGATTTTCTTTTTGCATTTTTTGTTTTGGTTCCTTTTTTGGGCGAGTTTTGTTGTGCTAGCTGCAGTGTCCTGCTCTGCAGTGTCCTCTGCCCCTTTGTTTGATTTCAGAGACAGAGACAGATTCCTGTTTGTAGTTTTTATATGGTTTGTGGAGGTGATATGTTGGAGGGCACTGAGTGATGGGGCACACGATTTGCCCCTCCTAACAACCTGCCAACCTCCTGGACCAACTACCCTCTGTGTTCAATGTTGGAGAAATGGCAGACTGTTCTTATACTATATTTCCTCCTGAATATGCAATTTGAGGTGCGCAATCTCTGCCCATGCTGCCTGGAGCTGAGCCCTTAGATGTCCAATGGTTCAGCATATAGGACAGTGTCCTAAATCTTCTAAAACTGCCCTTTTGAAAAGTGTCCCACAGTACCTGCAGTTAATAATATCCATTCCAGATAAGTTGCTGGGTTTATAAAAAGGTCAGAGTAATTAGAAGGAGGAAAATGAAAGCAAAAGTTTGATTTTGTGTTTTGTTTGTTTTTGTATAACTTGTTATAACAAGTTAAATTACTTGTGCCCTGTAAATGAGGTCACTGTGTGGATATCTCTCTCATCCGGCCCTTCCTGCATTGCTACAGGAACTGTCATGACTGTGCTACCCTATAAAAGGAGTTTAGTTTGGGGATGGTTGGGCACTTCCCCTTCCAAAAAGGAAGAACTATGGACAAAAGAAACAAGGAGGTACGAGCAGAAACAATCAGTCAGCAACAAATGCAGTAGCCCTGAAAGCTTAGCCTAATGATTGATAAAACTGTAAAGCCTGTAAAGCACCACCTGTAGCAATTTCACAGATGATTTACCCTGAAAGAAACACTTTGCTACAGAGAAAAATAAAGCAGTAACAGAAGATATACCTTGCAAAAGACAATCTGAATAAGAAGATTACAGCAGTAATCTGTAAGCACACACCTGTAGGCACACCCTGTAATAATGCAGCAGAAGGTATACCTAGCAACAGCAATATGAATCAGAGAAAAATAAAGCAATAAAATGTTAGCAACAAACAGTAACAATCCCTGTCAATACAAAAGAAAATAATAACAAACAGTAAATCTGCCTAGCCAAAAGAAACCTTAATCCTTTTCCTTGCTCTAGTAAGGTTCTTTGCTCTGTCCTTACAAGCAACCTAGAAGAAAAGAGCTCAGGTAAAGCTAGCTGTCTTTGCCAGAAAACTAGTCTTCCACCTCAACTCCAAACTCAGACTGACTCTCTGCTGCAGGCAGCTGGGACTTTCCCAGAGATCCAAAAGGTTTGATTCATTGGCTCATCTGTTTGTCAAAGGAAGGGCTCCCCCTCTAGGTCCATTTAGGTGCCAAAGTGTAAAAACTACAAGTCCTACAGAAATTCACTCCCACAAGGTCCCTAGGGACAGACTCCATTTTAGGGACCCCAAAGGTACTGACTGGTCCAAACATGCAGTCCAGGACCAAGATTATGGTGCAATACAGAAATGTCCATGCTGCAAATGAAGGCAGGTTAGACAAACTACAATATCATTACTACTAAAGCAGATAATCAGTAAACAGACACAGATCCCTGTAGGGCTCCCCACTGCGTAATTAGCGACAGCAGAATGGAGCAATAACACTGCAGCCCAGGTGGGACTCAAGCCTGAAACTACTCAGCTGCTACTCAGATTAATTATGCACTACAAAATAGGCAGCTCTTAAAGAGACAGGCATGGAGGCTAACAGGGCACTCACATGCAATTTTAAATTATTGGGACACAGAATAACAGCTTGGCAGTGGGCCTTTAGGCAAGCAAAAGGAAGACTTTTTGGGAACCCCCATTTGTATGGGATTTACACACTTCCCTGCCTGTAAAGAACTTGGTGTCTGAGTCAAGTCTATACCACTATAGAATGGAAAAAGAAAATATACTATATGTTATACATGTGATATTACTATACAAGACAAGATAATGACTGATGCATCCGTTAAATGTAATCTTATCACACTACTATACTAATTTAGTATTCTCTATACATATACTATATTCATAATGGCAACAGTTTTACATTTTCCATACATTTCAATAGTGATATTACTATGAACTGCACAATAATATTACTATACCTATTTATAGTGCAGGAAACCATTACATGGACAACATAGATGAGGGCCCCTTCCCCTATCAGCTAACTTGGGGCTAGATGGGACAGGGGCACCTTGTTCTTCCCTCAGAACATTTCTTCAGAGCAACTATAGTGGACATAAACTTGCAGAATGGGTGTGTTTAGCAGCAACAGGGAAATCAGGATGCTGGAACAAATCAAGCAGTATTCCACACACTCGAGTGAACTCAGACTCCAGGAGTCTCAGCTAGCCTTTCACAGTAGACTCAGAAGTCTCAACGCTCACCTCAAACTCTTCACCAGAAGCTTCAGGCCGGGCACCCCCAAAGGCCAGCCGAATTGGCAGATTGTGGAGCTACAGCCAGATTGACCTCCGGTGATGGCTCAACCCTCCTGGTTGTTCGCATCAATAAGAAGTCAGGAGCATTAATAGTTACTGTTGCATCTGTAGTTGAAATATCAGGGACTTAGGGTCAGTAACTGACGTCAGCAACTGGTTCATCCACAACTGGTCCATTTCTGAGGGTGTGACCTCCCCTCGGGCTACAAGCTTCTGCAGTACCGCTTCCATCCTCAAAAGGTACACTGATAGTAGCTCTCCCGGCTGTTGCCTCATGGTTGCAAGCCTTTGCCACAGCTTACTCACATCCCAATCAGGGTCAAATACAGAACTAGCATATCCAAATACTGTTGAACAGATACAGTGGCTTCCCTCTCCTGAAGCCCCAGCGCAACCCGAAAAGCAGGCATTCAAAGTGAGGCTAAAATTTCCTGCCATTTTTGTTTGTCAGACCCAGACCAGTCATGTAGCATCCAGTCACCACAAAATCTCAATGTCTACCAATTATCTTCCCCACAGGGGATAGGTACAATTCCAGAGAACTCGTTCTCCATGATCTGCCAATGGTGAGAAACCAATTGGAGCAAATTTTTCCAGTAAAGTCAGACATTGGTCATCCAGGCCACTAGGGGGTGCTAATCTCAGTAGTGCCTACAAGATGTAACCCCTAGGTGGTGATATCCCAAAGGATAATACCCCTGCCTGTGTGACCAGATGCAGGTTGAGGGGCCTAGGTACTAGAAATGGGTGCCTCCACCCAGAGGGCAGGATTAGTGGTAGTGTAGCTGACCTGGGTACAGCTGTCTGCAACACTGTTACCCCCCCTTTTCCCTCTAGTGGCCTAAATGATTCACAGAATACACAATTGCAATTTGCTCAACAGCAGTTTTAACTCCACTCTTGTTACACTTACCACAAGGGCTGGTTCAGCTGGCTCAGCCCCGGAGACACCCTGTAAAATAAGATCTGTTACAGTAAATAGCAATAACACAATATTTACAATACAGAGGTACACCACAACCAGTTAGAATGCAAAAAAAGATTTAGATCTGATTTATTCAAAGGGGCAGTAACAAAGAAGGGGCAGAATCTGGTGGTTGATTCAAGATCTGAAAGATTCAGGTTAATTGGCATGCACTTTAGAGTCTCACAATACAGTCACACACACTCTGGGTAACCAGTTGTTGGTAGAGGCTAGCCTAAAGCATTCCTCGGGGTAGACTGGCATTGCAGCTGGTCGGGGTCCTAATGATGGAAAGAAATAATCATGCACAGTAACCCACAATTTGTAATCCAGAGCCAGGAGGCTCAGTTTGTGATAATTAGGCAAAACAAATAATCAGATGACACACTTTGATTGAGCTGTTGTTGCCGGGAGCAACCCTGGTGTTTACACATGCTACCCATTATTGGACATAGTATTGACAAAACAGAGACTGCTGGGTGAAGAGCTGGATGGCCAGGAGAAGCAGGGCCCACACGATTCATTGTGGTGTTGTTCCTGTTCATGATGTTGAGCAGGGCATTGATCCCTCTACTGGTCTCTCATCAATGGTTTTCTCTGTGGCGTGAGCAGCTGTCTGGGTCATAGTATCATGGCCTAGACAGGTGAACAGTTCAGATAACAGTCCGGTAGTTGCTGGATGCAGCTTCCAACAAGCGTGACTCAATCAGGCAGTGGGGAATCAAATTGTGACCCACTGTCAGCATTCAGCACACTTACAGTAAAAACAAGGCAAATACCACAGTTTGGATAGCAGTACGGTTGCAATTCACAGTGTGTCTGTGCAAACCGTATGCTCTGCGGCTGTCTCAGGTCCTGACAGGCCAATCGCACTGAGGCAAATCATTGGTCCACTTCAGTAAAATCCAGTTTGTCACAAATCAGGTTATGATCTCAAAGATGTCATTTTCAGATGAAATTCAGTCTCAGAATAAGGCCTTTTCACATATGAAGATGGTGGCAGGCAGGCACAGCACAGCCTTCCTGCTGATTTCCCCTGTGCGCTACACAGGAGCAGCTGCTTGAATCACTCAAGCTGTTCACTCTCTCAACTCCAAAATCAGAGTGACTCTGCTGTAGGCAGCTTGAAACTTTCCCAGAGATCCAAAAGGTTCGATTCGTTGATTCATCTGTCTGTCAAAGGAAGGGTTACCCCTCTAGATCTATTTAAGCGTCAAAGTGTAAAAACTACAATTCCTACAGAAATTCACTCCCACAAGACCCCTGGGGACACATTCCATTTCAGGGTTCCCAAAGGTACTGATTGGTCCAAACAGGCAGTCCAGGACCAAGATGATGGTGCAATACAGAAATGTCCATACGGCAAATCAAGACAGGTTAGGCAAACTACAATATCTTTACTATTAAAGCAGATATTCAGTAAACAGTCACAGATCCCTGTAGGGCTCCCTCTGTGCAATTAGTGATGGCAGAACGGAGCAATAACACTGCAGCCCAGGCGAGACTCGAGCCTGAACCTACTCTGCCCCTACCCAGATTGATTATACACTACGAAATAGGCAGCTCTTAAAGAGAGAGGCACGGAGGATAACAGGGCACTTACATGCAAACAATTTTAAATTATTGGGACACAGAATGCCAGTCTGGCAGTGGACATTTAGGCAAGCCCACGGAAGACTTTTGGGAACCCCCATTTATAGGGGGTTACACCCTTCCTTGTCTGGAAAGAACTTTGCATCCGAGTCAAGTCTATACCGCAGTAGCATGGAAAAAGACAATATACTATACGTTATATATGTGACATTACTATACAAGAAAAGATAATGACTGATGCATCAGTTAAAAGTAAACTTATCACATTATTATACTCATTTAGTATGCTGTATACACATACTATATTCATAATGACAACAGTTTTGCATTTTCCATGCATTTCAATAATGATATTACTATGAACTACACAATAACATTACTATACCTATTTATAATGCAAGAAACCATTACATGAACAACATAGATGAGGGCCCCTCCCTCTATCAGCTAACTTGGTTCAAGATGGGACAGGGGCACCTGGTTCTTCCATCAGAACATTTCTTCAGAGCAATTATCATGGATGTGAACTTACAGATTGGGTGTGTTTAACAGCACAACAGGGAAATCAGGATGCTGGAGCACATCAAGCAGTAATCCACACACTTGAGCGAACTCAGACTCTAGAGTCTCAGCAGATCTTTCACAGTAGACTCAGAAATCTCACCACTCATCCCAAACACTCCATCAGAAGCTTCAGGCCGGTCCTGTCCCCCACTAGAATGCCAGCCAAAACAGCAGATTGTGAAGCTACAGCCAGATTGACCTCCAGTGACCGCTCAGCCCTCCTGGTCGCTTACATCAATAAGAAGAAGTCAGGAGTATTAATAAGGTACTGTTGCATCTGCAGTTGAAATCAGGGACTTAGGGTCAGTAACTGATGTCAGCAACTGGGTCATCTGCAACCGGTCCATTTCTGAGGGTGTGACCTCCTCTCGGGCTACCAACTTCTGCAATACTGCTTCCATCCTCAAAAGGTACGCCAACAGTAGCTCTCCTGATTGTGTCCTCATGGTCGCAAGTCTTTGCCACAGCTTCCTCTCATCACAATCAAGGTCGAATATGGAAGCTAGTGTATCCAAATACTGTTGAGCAGACACAGTGGCTTCCCTCTCCTGAAGCCCCCACGCAACCCAAAAAGCAGGCCCTCTAAGTGAGGCTAAAATTTCCTGCCGCTTCTGTTGATCAGTCCCAGACCAGTCATGTAGCATCCAGTCAGCACAAAAACCTTCATGTCTCCCAATCTTCTTCCCCACAGGGGATAGGTGCAATTCCAGAGAACATGCTCTCCATGATCTGCCAATGGTGGGGAAACCAATTGGCACCAATTTTTCTTGTAAAGTCAAACATTGGTCATTCAGGCCACCAGTGGATGCTAATCCCAGTGATGCCTCCAAGGTGCAACTCCTAGGAGGCACTATCCCAAGGGATACTACCCATGCCTGTGTGATCAGATGCATGTTGAGGGGCCTGGGTACTAGAAACATGTGCCTCCAACCAGAGGGCAGGGTTAGTTGTAGCATAGTAGACCTGGGTACAGCCCTCCGGGACCCTGTTACTTCCTTCTTTTTCCTCTAGTGGCCTAAATGATTCACAGAATACACAATTGCAATTAGGCCAGCGTTGCAGCTGGTTGGGGCCCTAATGATGAAAAGAAATACTCATGCACAGTAACCGATAATTTGTAATACAGAGCCAGGTGGCTCAGTTTGTGGAAATTAGGCAAAACAGGTCACAGGACTGATGAACTGCTGGACGGCCAGGAGAAGCAGAGCCCACACAATTTACTGTGGTGTTGTTCCCGTTCATGATGTTGAGCACCGGGCTAATCCCTGGGCTGGTTGCTCATCAGTGGTTTTCTCTGTGGCACGAGCAGCTGTCTGGGCCAAGGTAGCAGGGCCCAGGCTGGGTGAACAATTCAGGTAACAGTCCGGCAGATACTGGATGCAGCTTCCAGCAAGCATGACACAATCAGACAGTGTGGAACCAAATTGTGACCCACTATCAGCATTCAGCACACTTGTAGTAAAAGCCAAGCAAATACCACAGTTTGGATAGCAGTCCAATTGCAGTTCACAGTGTCTCTGTGCAAACCATACACTCTGCAACAGTCTCAGATCCTGACAGGCCAATCGCACAGAGGCAAATCTTCGGTCCACTTCAGGAAAATCTAGTTTGTCACAAATCCAGTTCCAGTTGTAAAACTGTAATTTTTGGATGAAATTCTCTCTCAGGATAAGGCCTCTTCACTTATGAAGATGGTGGCAGGCAGGTTCAACACAGCCTTCCTGCCGATTTCCTCTGCAGACTACACAGAAGCAGCTGCTCAAATCACTCGAGCTGTTCACTGTTTCAACTCCAAATTCAGACTGACTCTCTGCTGCAGTCAACTTGGGACTTTCCCAGAGATCCAAAAGGTTAGATTCATTGATTCATCTGTCTGTCAAAGCAAGGGCTCCCCCTCCAGGTCCATTTAGGCACCAAAGTGTAAAAATTACAATTCCTACAGAAATTCACTCCCACAAGACCCCTGGGGACAGACTCCATTTTAGGATCCCCAAAGATACTGATTGGTCCAAACTGGCAGTCCAGGACCAAAATGATGGTGCAATACAGAAATGTACATGCTGCAAATGAAGGCAGGTTAGACAAACTACAATATCTTTACTATTAAAGCAGATAATCAGTAACCAGTCACAGATTCCTATAGGGCTCCCTCTGTGCAATTAGCAATGGCAGAATGGAGCAATAACAAACTGGACAGAGTAACTTTTCAGAGGAAAAAAAATGGCAAGATATAACAAAATTTATAAGAAATAACAGTAAATAAATAATTCACAATTTGTGAGTAATTTGTTTGTAAAAGGCTAGAAATAGCCTGCACTGCTTTACACTCCTACCCTACCTCACTCAACTCCTTCAAAGACACAGACAAATGTAAAACCTAATTAAACTAAGTATTATGCAAAAATCCACAAAATTAGAAAATGCTTTCTAGCAGCACTAGGAAAAACTTTATATTTTGGAGCAATAAGTTCTCAAAAAAAAATGCTGTCTGACTCAACACACAGCAGAATGAGCTGTATACAAGCTGCACATAATATTTGACCTATTTACCCACAATGCACTGCACATTTCTCTTTGGGAACAAAATTTGGCTGGCAAAATTAAAAGCTACGCTGGTGAAATTGTGCCACAAGGCACAATTTTGAACATCAATGGGTGAAATTGTCAGACCAAGGCATTTACATGAAATTTTGCCTTTACACGAAATCATGCCAGGTGATATTTCACTTCGCCTAGGCGAAAAATGTCACTAACGCATTTTACACAAAATGTTACCATTACGCAAAATCATGGAAAACATTTGCCTAGGTGAAAAAGTTCATATAATTGCGGAATTACATGAAATATTTTGCCAGGTGAAATATTTCATTTTCACACAACACTAATCAAGAAGTCTAGCCAAGCCTTCATTCAGGCATACTGACTGTCTATCCTTCTGTTCCACCATAGCTACTACCCATAGACACAACCTCAGACTCAGTGATAATGGACTTAAGCCCAGCTGTCGGGCAACACTGACCACATATAATCAGACAGCAACCACCCATCAGTCCATTCACTGTGTCCCCAAGAGCACAGTACCTTTTTTCACCCCCTATTGGTTTCTTACTGCTGGTAATGCGCAGCAACAACAGTGATTAGCCATCCATCAGTTGGGCTCATTCCACTCTCACCTCAAAGATGCAGTACATTTTCATGTCCTATGGCTTTGTTTTGCTGCCAAAGCACCCCACAAGAAACAGGCATTGGCATTCTGTCAGCTGGGCTGTCACCAGCTCTCTTACCACAAGATTGCAGTATGCTTTCACCCACTATTGCTTTGTACTGCAGACAAATGCATGCCGACAACAACAGGCATCAGTCCTTAATCTGTTGAGCCTCTCTTACTCTCTGCCTGTCAAGGACACTGTATGCTTTCTCCTCCCCCTGGATTCATACCATGGGCAATGCCCAACAACAGTAACAGACACCAGCCCTCCATCAGTTGGGTTTCCTCTGCCCTCACCTCAAAGACTCAATAAGTTTTTGCCTCTTATGGCTTAGTACTGCTGGCAACACCACCAATAAAAACAGGTATTACTCTTCCATCAGTCAGGTTGTCCCCCACTCTCTACCCCTAAGTGTTCAGTATGTTTTGTCTGCTTTGGTTTTGGTCAGCAGATAAATGCCCACCAACAACAGACATTAATCCTCCATCTGTCGAGTACTCACTGTTACACAAGGTCCCTGCACACTGATTGGTACCCCAAGAGGTACACCACAGACAGCCAGCATTTAGGTAAAGTTATACTAACATATAGGGCTAAGGGCATCTACCGTATAAGAGTAGATGTCAGGATATGTATGCATATTATTGCTTTACTTTCCAATATATACATGTATGTCTTGCTTATAAGACGTTAGGACACCTGTGTCCTTGTAATGAATATTATATATGAGTCGGCATTGCCATCTTCTGATGATTTGTATTACTACACAGCTATGTACAAACTGTACCTCTTTGTTTCCACAAAGTGCTGACTATAACAAAATTGTATAATGTTATCTTGGACTGAGGAGCTACATCTAATTTAGCCAATAGGGATCATCTCTGTAAGTAGAAATGTTTATATCTTATAGTAACCGTGGTAATTATCTTAGGTATATAATGTAAGACATTACATCTTCTACTTCGGAGACCCCTGGAGACACAGAGATTCCTCAAGGTATAGGGAATGCTTAGCATTGGCTCCCAGGTCCTAATGGTAAGACCTGCTAAAGGCAACTGTGATTTTCCTTCTGGTATTAATAAACAAGTTTTATTACTCTTATGCAACGTGTCTGTAATTCCTTGCATGCCCACTATTGTCAAGAACTTGACAGTGAGGTTTAGACCTCCTTACAATTGGCCACCCCATGCAGGCAATATTTGGAGTTTGCAAAGTTTCACTTGTTGCTACAACTTTCCCTTCCCAATGGGGACAGTAGGTGTGCATTACCACATCACCGCTCTCATTTTTCACCCACTTTGTAATCACTTGCAAAGTCTGGCTGCTTATTGGGTGTGGTCAATGGTGACTCGACCCACCCCACAGCAGTTTTGAATTTCAAGCTTGCAAGTGCACAGTAGTCCGACTGTGAACTAGTGCACCTGTTGTGGATCGATACACAGCACAGTGCCTTTTCACAGTTTGATTTTTCATTTCCCTCCCACACAATGGCCACTGTATCAAATATCTGCACAGAACTGAGACTCAATGTCTCAAACTTCCTTGCCTCCCATGAAGGATGGGCTGACTTCACACAGGATGCAAGTCGATCTGAAAACCACATGCTAGGGATTTCAACCCAGTACACCAAGATGAGACAAACAGCCAGAAAGCGAAAAGCTAAAGGGCTGTTGGTCGTTGCTCTCTACACTGCTTTGGAAGCCTCTGAAGTGAGGTTTTGAACCCTTGAACTGCAAATCTCATCTCTTAAACAGGAGATGGGATTGCAGAAAACTGAATGTGTAAGACGTGAGCAGGATTTGGAGTCTGAGCTCCAAACTCTGTGGAATGAAAAGGATTCCTTTTTGCATCATTCTGCTCAGGCAAATGAGCAGGAACTTTGTATGTTGAAGCAGGAGTGTACAAGTTTGAGACAGGATAAGGGACAGACTTTGCAAATGAATGACTTGGTAAGTAGAATGAATGATCAGATGCGTGAGGAGTTGGGAGAGTTACAGGATGAGATAAACCAGGTACGTAATGACTTAGGAGTAGCTACTAGGGACAATCGTTAATTGAGCGCTGTGTGTAGAGTGTTACAGAAGCAGATGCAGGATGATGTGGATCAGAATGTTGCAAAAGTGAGTCATAAGGACTGTGAATATAAAATGGCGAAATTGCACCATCAGCGAGATGTGCTGGCAGGTCATGTCAAAGCAATGGGAGGCATAGCCCCTGCCTTGCTGATGTCATCTGAGGAGGTGGAGTCAAATGATGACATCTCCCAGTACAATGCCCAGTCACACCCCTACTATAGCCCAGACACCCCTCTCCACCATCCACAACATGGCAGACACCCATCATATGACACCACATTCCTAAGTCATCGACAGCATGATGCTCATCATGGGTGATGCCAACATGGTGACCCCCATCATAAGGGGGAGCAGGCCCAGGCCTAGTCCCAATGACACCACCGATAGCCATTATTAATGTGGAAGACAGGCAGGAGATAGAGAAAATGATTGACAATGCCTTAGGCAATGTGTCCATCCCAGAGAAAAACAAACAGGTCCTCAAGACCCAGATTAAGCAGCTTCTACAAGAGGCTGGTACAAAGGAGGGAATGGTCCATACTGTGGCTGAAGCCACAGCTCAGGCAGTCCTGCAGGGTGCCCTAGGTAATCTACCTTCACCTGATCATCCCAATAATCCCCTGTAAATTTCCCACTCTGTTCATCAAATAGCTGACATTATTCGTTGGATGAGCCTGTCCGATAACCTCAGTTGCCACATGGAGAAGGTGCGTGCTAAATGTGAAATGCTTTGTCCTCGCTGCAGACTACCAGGTCCAGATCCTATGCCAGATCATCGATCCTGGCCTGTGGGTGAAACTCCTCAACGTTGTCTGCCAGGACGGTCAAGCCACCTTTGATGAAGTAGCATCTGAACTCATCACTGCACACAACCCAGGTGTGGTAGGAGTGATGCTCGCATACCCTGTGAAACAGAATGTGAAGGAAAGTCCAGCAACATTCCACCAGAGGTTCTGGATGACCTACCGAGCAGGGAAACACCTTACAGGAGAAGCTAGACATGGACCTCATTTAATACAAGACACTGTTCCTCAGGAACATGATCCCTGCAGTAAGAGAAAAGGCAGAGCCAACCACCTATCCTAACACGGAGAGATTTGTCAATATTCTTCAGAAAACAGAGAGAGTTTATCAACTCTACATCCATGATTCAGGCTCCAGTTCCAAGAAAGTAGCTGCCATGGACGCCATCCTGTAGGCCATGTCACACTACACGGAGGAGGGGCAGGCCCAAGATAAACAGCCCCTCCCCACAGATAACCAACACCCCTAGCAGGCCCAACAACAACAATAATCCTGGGGTGGGACCTGGAACTACCACAAAAATAAGAAACACCATAAGAACAATAAGGGTAAACAACAGAGACCAGGCCCTTCATATAGGGAAATAGTCAATGAGAACGGGAGTCTCTGAGACCTCCTTGGGAAAGTGTGCCCTGTAGCAGATGCTGTTCCAGTATGGCCCCTTGCTGCAAGAAAACCAGGAGAGCAGGCCTCCACAGGCCATATGGATATGGGAAATCCAGGTTCTCAGGCCTCTACAGGCCTGAACCCCAGAAGTGGCTCCCTATATTGCATCAGTGCAGCATGGTGAGATGGTTCACAGGAAGCACTCCCAGACTCTGTTTCAAGAACTCCCCCATGCTTCCCCTGGTACAGATTGATAACAGGCCCCAGTCTATGTTGTAAACAAGCTGGTCTTGGATACAAATGGAAGGCCCTGCACTGAGGCTGAGGTCAGGGGCCACCTACTGGCAGTACTGCTGAATACAGGTATGGCTGTGTCTGTATTACAAGATGACAGCCCAGGCACATCACCTTGGTCTACTGGATGGAGGACCAATATGTCTGGGGTTGACAGAACTAAGTTACCTGCATACCTCTCCCTGCCACTACCTGTGACACTGGGACACCTGAAGGCATATCACACCTTTCAGCTGATGGTATTGCGTGATCACTCTGGAAAACATTATTCTTGGTGACCTGAACTGCGATTGGCTATCAAGTGCATCAGCTCCCTTGAAATCCTTTTGTGACGCTCTAGGACTGGTGCAACTCATTGGCGAACCTACTTGCCCAAATAAAAAGAACCTTAACAACAGCTCCCTCTTAGATGTAATTTTGGTTAGCAAGCCACACCTGTTCTCTCATGTCGGAACATTTTTCTCAGACATTAGCGATAATTGTATAATCACCACCATTAGATCCATTCACAACCCACAGTTTGTGGCAAAGTTCTCTATCAAGAGGTGCAAACACAACTTAGATTTGTTTGCTTATGCCTATGACTTGAAACATTCACCACAATGGCAGGAATTCTTCCTAGCCAAAACAGTTAACAGGGCATATACTATTTTTTATGATAGTTTAAGTGAGGCTTTAAATAAGCATGCACCCTTGGTTAAGGTGCAGGTCAGGAGCAGCACCTGCCATTGCTTCTCACCTGAGCCCAAAGCTTCCCTGTTAGAAAGGGATACTTTATGGAAAAAAGCCCGAAGACGCAAGAATGACTCGGATTTGCGTCTTTTTAAGAGAGCATGTAACAAGTGCACCAAGTTGGTCAGAGCAGCCAAGGCAGCCTACTATCATTCGGAGCTAGCCTCTGCCTCAAGAAATCCTTCAAAGCTCTGAAAAACATTAAAAGACATGTCTGGACATGCACCTGGTAATTCCGTTCCAGCAAAAATTAAGTCCGGTGGCAATGTTATCTCTAACTGATCGGAGATATTGGAAGCCCTCAATAACCATTTTGCAATGGCAAGGCTAGCATTTGATACTTCTCCTGCCAATGACCTCTGCACAGCTCAGGACCCACCAACCCACGAGTCTCCCTCTTTCAAGGAGGCCTTGTCTCTCCTGCCTGTCTTTCTGAAAGAGGTGGAAGACCTGCTGCAACTGGACACCAGGAAGGGAGCAGGCTCCGACTTCATAGAGCCATATTATCTGAAATGTGCCTACCATGTACTTGAGGTGCCAATCACCCACCTATTCAACATGTCACTCTCCCAGGGTAGCCTCCCCCTCAATGGAAAATAGCCCATGTCATCTCTCTATTAAAAGCAGGTCACCCCTGCAATCTAAATAGTTATAGACTGATCTCCCTCCTCCCCATCCTGTCTAAATTACTAGAAAAAATTTTGTGTGGCTAGCTAGGGGTATACTTAGAATCCAGAAGCCAATTAAACCCGGTTCAGTCTGGATTCAGAGCAAAGCACAGCACCATAACAGCCCTAGCTAAGGTGACCAATGATTGGCTCCTACACCTTGACAACAAGAAGCATGTCTGTGCTGTTTTCTTGGATCTTAGCAAGGCATTCGACACAGTCGATCACAGCCTGCTTCTTTCCTCCCTAAGCACTTTAGGCCTGGACCATAAATCTATGTGCTGGTTTGCAGACTACCTCGAAGAATGGAAACAGCAGGTTAAAGCTGAAGGTGAGCGTTCTCCATTAAAACCTGTGCTGAGGGGCGTGTCCCAGGGCTGTATCCTTGGTCCCCTCCTCTTTGCAGTCTACATTAACAACATCAAGGACCCCATCAAAAAAGCCAACATCCACTTATTCGAGGATGACACTGTACTGTACTTGAGTCGTCCCATGCCAGAAGCAGCCTGTGAAGACCTCCAAGCTGAACTTAACCTTCTACAATACCAGCTCATAAACAAAAAGCTTTTGCTCAATGCGAAACAGACAAAAGCCATGCGTCTTTTCCCCGTCCTTGCATGTGGCAATTCCTGCTGGGGGGGGGAGCTATCTCACAAATGACCACTGTTCTTGGAGAAACACTAGAGTATGTAGCTAAATTCAAATATCTAGGAGTTTGGCTCGATCATAAACTTTCCTTCGCCGACCCTCTCGAAGAACTACAGAAAAAACTAAGGTGAAGATTAGGACTATTCTACAGAATTAACCACCTGCTCACAAAGGAGGCCAAGATTCAACTGGTTCAAGCTACCTTCCTATCTTTAATAGATTACGCAGACCTGCTCTACAGCCACTGCACTGCCTCTGCACTGGCTAAGTTGGACACCCTCTACCACAGAGCTATCAGGTTCATTACTGGCCTTCCACTTTCCACACAACACTGCTTCCTGTACTCATCGTTAGGCTGGACTTCTCTTCACTATAGAAGGAATAGAAATGCCACCCTATGGGCCTTCAGAGTGGGTGACCAACAAGTTCCCCTCATATGTCCTAGATTGTATTCCTCAAGTGTGTTAGGCACCCACGCCTAAGGAGCTATTCCTAATTGCCTCCAAGTCCAAGGGTCAAACTACTTTCAGCAAAGCTGCTCTAAGCTTTTCTTACCCACATTGTGGAACGGTTTACAAAGGAACTTGAAGTTGAGCCACCCTGTTAGCCTGAATATCTTCAAGGTGCTTCTACGATTGCAGCATGAAAGCACCTGCAAATGTTTTCTCACTGCTAGCCCACTAATTCTGCAACTTCCCTTTCCATCCTGACGCTTGCTATGTTTCTTACCCTTGCCTTCCTTTCCCTATTAACTCTTCCTGCTGCACCCACTCTTCCCTGTCCACACTCTAGCCTGGCTAAAGTCCCACCCCATCCATAGTAATGCCCCAATTATCTACCTCTCCTCCATCGTTATCATAATAAACAAGTACACGACAGCCATCGTCACTATCTGTGGTTTTAGCTCAATTTTTCCCCCAGTCGTCTGTAATATATCCCTCCTCTTCTTTATCTCTCTAACCTGCTACCCCATACACAGCAGCTTTCCTCTATATGTGTAGTTGCTGGCTGCCTCACTCAAAAGATCTCTACTTATAACCCTGTATGCCTATGGTTGATTGTACATCTGCTGACTTCTTCAATTGTAAAATAATACTGTTTTTTTTTATTTATTTCAACCTTGTACTGTACTGTATACACTGTATATACATTTTCTTCCTTGTATATTATTCCTTTTTGTATACCTGCTTCTGTACTGTACTTTGATGTATTCATCACCAGGTCCACCTTGCAAATGAGCCTTGCTTAATGGTGCCCGCCTGGATAAATAAAGATTTTGATTGATAGATTGTTGATAATTGGAATTTACTTTTTGGCACCACACAGCTGTTTGGTAGACCTAGCCAGCATGTTACTGATGCAAAGACAATATCACACCTTCATGATCCCTGACTCACATGTGGTTGCAACAATATCTGTGAACAACAAAGTGTATGACATCATAGATTTGTTTAAGAACCATGAGCTTTTCTCAAAGCTCCTCCCCATCCTACAAAGGCATCTGGAAGCATTTTCCATCAACAAACATGACTTTGGCAGGATGCACACTGTCATTGAAGTGACAGGCCCAGCACATGAGAGGCAACGGCAATACCCCTTTCCACTTGAGGCCTTGCCTTTTCTTAGAGAAACAATTAAATCACTCCTCAAGCAAGGTGTAATCAAGACATGTGTTTCCACTTCAAATTGCTCAGTGTGACCTGTGAAAAAAAAACCACAGGTGTCTGGAGACGTACTAGTGACTACAGGAGACTAAATAGGGTCACCCCCAGTTGTGAACCAACTGTGGCATCAGCATCAGACATGTTACAACAACTGACCCCTGACCAGCAATGGTTTAGTGCCCCAGACATCTCCAATGGTTTTTGGTCATTGCCAGTGGCCCCCAAAAGTCAATATAAGTTTGCCTTCACCTTTGAGGGTAGGCAGTACATGTGGACCTGCTTACCACAGGGGTTCCATAACAGCCCCTCCCTGTTCCATCTGCACATGATGGATGCCCTTGAGGGTTTCTCTACACCTCAGTGTCTCTTTCGGTATGTGGACGACCTGCTGTTGGCCACAGCCACACAGGAACAACATCTGGATCTCTTAGACGAACTACTGACCCTCATCCTGAGGGCAGGCCTCAAGTGTAACCCAGCAAAAGTACAACTATGTCAGAAAGAGGTACTCTTTCTGGGCCTAAGGATAACAGATCAGGGCTGAAGCCTTACCTGGAAGAAGATACAAGGATTGCAAGATCTGCCACTGCCCACCAGTGTGGCCACCCTTAGGAGGTTTCTAGGTATGGTAAATTATTCTAGAGATTTTATTTGTAATTTTGCTCAGAAGGCCACCCCTCTGTATGAACTACTGAAAAAGGATGTCCCCTGAACTTGGGAAACCATTCACACCCAAGCTGTGACATCACTGAAGCAGACCTTGGCCTCAGCTCCAGCTTTAGTTAACCCCAATTCAGCCTCACCATTCCATCTGGAATCCACCACCTCTGACATTGCTATGTCTGCAGTGCTGGCCCAGAAGGTCCACTGCACCCTGAGGCCCATTGCATATGTATCACAGCTCTGACCCTGTGTGGAACAGTAGGCACAGCCTTGTGAAAGGAACCTTCTGGCTCGCCTACTGGCTGTCAAGACTTTCTGTATATCACTGAGCACTCCTCGATCATCAGTACAAACCACACCCCAACAACCTTTTTTGCTATCAGATATCATGAAGGATTGGTCAATCTCCAATACCAGACTGTCACACTGGTCCCTCCTTATCCAGGACAGAGACATCAAGGTCCACCCCACCAAAATGCCATCCATGCTGGCACAAGGTCTCCTTTTCCATGGAGAATCCCATAACTGTACACTGCAGCCACCTGATCTGCCAGATCCAGGTGCTTTCCTTCCTGCTACACCACAGCTACTTGAGAACACCTCACTGTGTCATGTCTATACAGACAGATCAGCCTCCTATTAACAGGGAGAACAGATAGCAGAAATGGGCATATTAGTAATTTACCTTTTTGGTAACACTGTTAAGATTTCTAAATGTTGCAGTGTGGCATCATCACAGTATGAGAAGATGGCAGCGGTGGCATGTGCCCTCGAGGTCATCCAGCATGGAAACAAGGATACCATCATTTTCATAGACTCTAACTGGGTTTGCTGCTCTCTTACAGAATTCCTTCCTTTCTGGCAGAAGAACTCCTTTACCTCTTCTGATGGCACCCCGGTGAAACACAAGGAAGTGGTAATATACATTAATTCACTGGCACAGAAATTTGCACACAAACTCTATATACACAAGGTTAAAACCCATTCTATACATGAACCCTATCATGCCTGTAATTATACTGCTGATACCCTTGTCAAGGAAGGGGCCCTGGGGGGGAACACCTGGATGATGGACCATTCAGAGGCCAGAGTGGCCATACACATTGCAGAAGTCAGGAAGAAACCTGAACCCTTCTCCCCCTTGGATTTATCAGCAGCTCAGCATGCTGACCCTGAACTCAAAGATGTGTTCAGATTCCTGGGCAAAGGTACTGAGAGGAACTTACCTGCCCACAAGACCTACCAAAGGCATGAAGGTAAGTTATACCTGTCCCCAGATGACAAACTCATTTGTTATCAACCAGATGACATCCCCATCAAGTTGTGGGTGATCTCTCATCATCTCAGATCTGAATTTCTGCACCAAGTGCATGATACCCCCACTGGTGAACACCAGGGAGTGGAAAACACACTCCAGATACTCAAGACCACCCCATGGTGGCCTGGTGTCACTAAAGATGTTAAACAGTACATAGACAACTGCCTTGTTTGTGAACAAAACAACCCCATCCCCACCAAATGAAATGCCAAGCTACTACCACAAAGGCATTCTGGCCCTTGGCATGCCATACAGATTGATTTTATTGGTCCCCTAACCAATACCAGCAGAAACAACAAATATGCCCTTGTGGTAACTGTTCTTTTCTAGAAGTGGGTTGAAGCTTTCCCACTAAGACATGCACTGCTAAAACCACTGACAAAACCCTGGTTGAACAGATTTTATCCAGGTGTGGCCTACCTCTCAAGTTAGACTCTGACAAAGGAACCAGTTTTACAAGTGTAGTTGATGAAAGACGCTTTTTGAACTCCTTGGAGTTCATCAGAGACCCACATACCTTTACCACCCACAACTTTCAGGTCGGGTCAGGCAGAGGCTGTACAGATGGATTAAATAAATGCTTTCGGGAATTTATTGAGGACAATCCCATGGATTGGATTCTCTATTGCCATTACTCCTTATGGCAATTAGGGACACCTCAGTCACCACCCAGTTGACACCCTTTGAGGTGATGACTGGTAGAAACATGAGTTTACCTGAACACCTGTTATTTGACCTGCACACCCCCACTGCAGACCATGTCTCAGTAGATCAATATGTGGAAAAATTTAGACAAGACCTCATGCTCACTCATTTGTATGCTGCCAACTGCATGGGTAAGGCACAGCAACAGTCCAAAATTCAGTTTGACAAACACACACAAGAAGTGGATTGGCCAGTTAGGGATCAGGTAATGGTTCTCAGATTTGCTCAACCAACACATTCCTTCTCCAATAAGTGGGAAGAACCCTATTGTCAATAAGCTCAGTCCATCAGTCTATCAGAGTAGACTCATGCAAAACAACAGACTAACTGACAAATGGTTACCATAAACCAGTTGAAACTGTATAAAGGAGATATTACTTTTTCTCACCCATTGGGCAGAATAGTACTAATTTGCTAATATTTGATTTTCCTTTTCAGATACACTGACAAGATGGCTATCTTGTTCCATTTTATCCTCATATCAGGAGTTATCTTACTGCATCCAAGATGCGGATAGCACACCTCTTTCCTCACCTTGATCCACCTGCAACTACCCCAGAGGGAGTCTCCATCAATATTTCTGACAATTTGATTACTATCCAGGAAGGTTCAGATGCCTACCTCACTGCCTAGGTTGCGGCTCCTGATAAATCTACCCTACAAATTGAGTGGCAAACTAAGTCTCAAGGACAAATACTCTCCATGGCCAAACTCTCCAAGGGAACTTTCCATGGATGGCCCAATGCAAAAGTATCCCCAAATGGTATTTTGTCCTTGCACCAGACCTCTCTTAGACATTCTGGTTTATACAATATTACTGCCTTAATTGACCCCTCATATTGTGATTCATTATCTAAAGATTCTGCCAGGAAATTTTGCACTGTACATAACATGGCTTCGGCTGCCATGTATTTATCTGTGTTGCCCCCTACTGAGAAACAGCTTTTGGAGAGTCCAAAACAGACCACTGGTCCTCGTAGTGGTCTCACAGCCACTGCTCTACCTGGCTCACTTATTAACAACTACAATATGTGCATATACCTGTTTTGTTTTAACTTCACTTACTGAATATGAAAAGAATTTTGTATGTGTCATACTACTAATACATCATTGTTTTATAGTTCTTTGTTACTTGGATAGCTAGCAGCTTTTTAGATCCGTAACCAAGACCCTATTGCCAGGGTACACATACCGAGCATAGAGGCAATTTTTAGAGAAAACCTAAACCAGATGATCATATATCCACAAAGAAATACATGACACATCTAATCGTCACTGGTGCCACAGGCACCGTCCACTAGTGTTTTTGGTACTGCAATGTCTATCTAGAATAAAGCAGACATTGCTGCTATCAAAGCACATTCACAGAAGTTTCAAACTGGTATGATCAATGACATCCTACCCCCATTATTGCATGGTGTGGATGGCTTTAGTCAGGAAGAAAGATACACTTTATACAATATGCATGACATTGCTAAAGCATTTTCAGATTCTAAAAATAAGATTAACACTCTTATTGCACAAAACAATAAAAGAAGCAGTTAGCAACGCATTCCCGTGAAATATTATGCTCTGCCCTGATGGCTCATATATTATCACTACCATCAACAAAGTTCTGCCATGATCTAGAATCCGATGAATCTCTGATATCATATGTGACAGGCGTATCTATAAATGGTACTGTCCTCACTGCAAATCCCCAAACTGTGTTGCCTCTGTGAATGTTACGATCTCTGACTAGTCCTATTTCTACAGCTAGAAATTAGGTTTGTGACCAGGCACATCCAATACTGGTCCTTGCTTTATTTCTGAGAAATGTTCAACTAAGGCTACTGTGTTGTGTCTTTTACTGTGTTTTTCACCATGTTTTGATCCTACTACAGCTATATTAGATAAACTACATCCATTGACTCCATTGGGCACCTTGATGATGACATCTACATAGAGGCTTCTGACTTGCCTCCTCTACTGGTTTTCTCCTCTTCTGGAGGCATGGGTCCTCCCACAATGATTTCTATGCAAAAAGGGGCATATTTTTGTGTCGATGTGACATATTTGATGTTATTAAACCTGTGTGGATACTCCCAGACAGTACCCGATTTGTACTTTTCCATGGACGATGGCATCACCACCAATGGCACAGAATACAAGGACTAACATCTGTTCCAGATGATTTTCAGTTGTACCAGTCTTTCGGAAGGGGTTCACCGTTGTCAGCACAGATTTCTAAATAGACTTATAGTTGCCAGTACAGTTACAAAAATGGAAGTGCCTACTGTGAAAGTGCAATATAATTCAAATGGTGAATTTTGTGTGGTAACAAACTTTAAACAATTCACCTATGGTGAAAAACATATTTATAATGATGGTTCAACTTTTGCTTTATACCCCACCAGACCACTATTATTGGGCACACAGTTACTACCCTGTCCCATGATAGACCCTGGATATCATTGATGGTAACCCTGTTATCTGCTCACTTTTTTCAGAGTATTTTACCCTATTTTAATATTCATTGATCCTTTAACTTTTGACATTAAAATCACTTTTAGACGGGAAGGACACCCACCTCATCCACATCAGCAATAATATCTCCTAAGCTTAATGAAGCAGTATGCCTCTCATTACTGATGGAGATTTGAATAGTGCACTTACTAATACATGGTTAGAGATTACCTTTAAAGGTTTTGTTATTATAGCAAGCATGTTTGATATTTTTCTTATTATGCTTCTTGCCTCTGGCACGCTTTATGCCAACACTGTTGGCAGCTGGAGTTCCCTTACAAGGCTTGCGTGTTTGGCTCTGTAACTGACCCCTGCCTCTCTCTCCACTTCCTTACACTTGCTTGTGATGCCCTTTGTGAGGCAACAAGTGAGAATGTTACATGGGTCCTTACACCCTGTTTGGTACCCTCCAGATGTACACATCGCAGACAACCAACATTTAGGTATATGTTATACTGTACCTATAGGGCTAAGGGCATCTACCGTATAAAGTAGATGTCAGGATATGTATGCATATATTATATACACTTTACTTCCAATATGCACATGTATTTCTTTGCTTATAAGATGTTTAGAACACCTGTGTCCTTGTAACAATTATGATATACGAGAATGGCATTGCCATCTTCTGATGATTTGTATTACTACTTAGTTATGTACAACTGTACCTCTTTTTTTCCACAAAGTGATGACTGTAACAAATTGTATAATGTTATCTTGAACTGAGGAGCCACCTCTAATTTAACCAATTGGGCTCATCTCTGTAACTAGAAATGTTTCTATCTTACAGTAACCATGGTAATTATCTTAGGTATATAATGTAGACATTACTCTTCTACCTCAGAGATCCCAGAAGACAGGGAGATTTCTTGAGGTATAGAGAACACTAACATTGGCTCCCAGTTCCTAATGGTCAGAACTGCTTAGGAAACTGTGATTTTCCTTTTTGGTAGTAATAAACAAGTTTATTACTCTTATGCAATGTGTCTGTGATTCCTTGCATGCCCATTATTGTCAAGAACCTGAGAGTGAAGTTTAGACCTCATGACATCACCCATGCTCTGCTATCAAGGACACATCATGATTTGCCTCCTAAGGTTTCTTATACTATGGGCTAACATACTATGGTGTTTGGGTCATTACTTGACGGGCTCAACATTTCCTAGGGTCACCAGCAGAGTTTAATAGTTAAATTCTTTATGTGGTAGGCTCTTTGCTGCTCTGACCTGTATTTTGCAGGAGTTCTGAAGGGCTCTGTAGACAGTATAGTCAGCTTGAAGCCTAACAATTTGAAATTCTTCCAGAGTTTGTTCCTTGTACACAGATTAGCCAGTAGCTCTTTGTGCAGCAGTCTTGTCTGTTTTTCCCTGACCTCCGGGTTACCTTTGGGACATGCTTGCACTGAACTGCCAGGAATTCACCAAGGAAGATGCTTGTGCAGACTCAGCTTCACAGGAGCAATACATTCTAGATCAGTTAATACTGCAGACAGCATTCAAGAAGGCTCTGCATCCAGGTTAACAAAATTGTTGAAGGTAACATAACGTGGTGAGGGGGCAGCCTCAGGGCTCCATATGCTGAAGATTGAGGTAATAGTCAGGAGCACATCAGCCAAAATGCCAGCTATAGGTACACCATCTAGGCAGTTGACCAGTACCCAGTCAATGAGGGTAGAGGATTAATAGATGGTATTGCTCTTGTGCGCTCAGATATCAGCTGGTGGAGGTAATGACTTTGCATTATCACTAGCAATGCGCTTTACGCAATCCCTAGCCAGTTGAGGTTTAGGTCACCTAATATGACCTCATTCTGATGTGGAGTGCAGGGAGGTCTGATCAAGTAGATCCTGTAGCCCTGACAGTGTTCCCCAGTTGAGTGAGTTGTAGGCACAGACAATGTAGAGTTTCTTCTCACTTAGCGGGGTTACATGGAGTGATTCAAAGACCGAGAAAATGGCAGCAGGGACAACTACAATATTAAGCTGATCTTTGAAGAACATGACAACTCCTCCACCACACTTTGAGAAGAGCCTATCCCTCCGGACTGGGGAGTAGTTGGCCAGGGCACATGCGAATCAGGTGTCCCTGGTTTAGCCATATTTCAGATAGGCAGAGAATATCAGGCTTGTAAATGTTATTTATGTCTCTAAATCATCAAAATTATGGGTGAGACTTCTATTATTCATATGGACAATAAATAGCCCTTTATTAGAAATAGAGAAATGTCTGCCGAGGAGAAGCAGGTGGGAGGACCGGATTCATTTCAACATCCCTCATCAGTAAGATATTTATGGTGACAAGATACTGTACCATAGTTCAGGATCACAGAGGGGAGAGGGTGCATGACTCACAGACGTTTTTAGTATCACAGTTGCATAGAAAAGGCACTCCATGGGAAATAAAAGGTGCTTAATAGTAGGCACATGCTGGGAAGTGATGATTAGGTTGGAGAAATTGAAATCAACAGGCAGATGGGTGAAGAACCGGCACATGGGAGCCAGAAAAAGATGATGCAATCCCATTCAGACATATTAACAGTAGGAGTGTAGAAATCAGCCCTACCAAGTTATGTAGTGCCATTGCTAACCAGGAGCAATGTACCACAGGAAGAAATCTAAGAAAGAGCTTGAAGGCGAGCTATGAAATACGCTGCCCAAAGGTGCAGAGGGCTGAACAGGTACTAACTGGAAAAATATTCCTAAAGACCCTTACAACAGAATTAAGGACCAGGAATGGTGCTGAGCAGAGGACTCAGAAGGCCTGGGCATACTAAGGGTGCACAGCTCATAGTAGGAACACAGCCACAAGAAGAAGCATCAATCTCAGAGAGATTTATGTGGTATGTTCCGCCAAAGGAGTTAAGAGTTGCTTGCTTATTTGTTTAGTCCCTAGCGGCTGCTCCATATAAGAAGCCAATGAGAAAGTAGACACTTTGTCATCTAACTAAATGTGTCTATAAAAGAAAGATGGGGAGCCATGAAGATAACACAGTAGATGAGGAGATGCGAAGCACTAAGGCTTTTCATGTTTATAAAAAATGGTTAATCAAGGGCTAGGAAATATAGGCAGGATAGGGCACAATACTATTAGGTTATAAAAAAGTTCAGGAAGTAATGAGGCTGCCAGAATAGCACAGTGGTAAAGAGTCTGAGTTTGGTGGACAAGGTTGAGGGTTCGAGCCTGGGTAAATGGGTGAAAAAAATGAACACCTGGTAACAGCATAGATAACCAACAATAAAGATGTTCACAGATAATGTGAAGCCTTATTTAAGGTTGAGAGAGCTAACTTCAAAGGCAGTAATAGGTTCACTATTATGTAATCAGACTATGTGGCACTGTACCATTAGGTTACAAAAAGTTCAGAAAGTAATGAGGCTGCCAGAACAGTGCAGTGGTAGGGAGTCTGCCTTTAGTGTTGAAGGTTCAAACCTGGAAATGGCTATTAATATAGAGCTATGAAGAAATAGGAGTTATTAAAGGGTTACACTAGGGAGTGGCAGGCAAAAACAGGTGGATTAAAACAGCAGGGTTAGAGGACTCACTAGTGACTCCTAGTGGTTGATTAGAATAACCTGTTTATAGGAAAATGGGTAGCTAGTAAAACCACAGATCAGTCATGTGACCAGTGCCTCCCAATAAATGTGGTGGTGGGTGGGTGGGAGAGGCAGTTAACGAAAAGCATCAATAGGCTAGAACCCCAACAAATATGCAGCTGTAGGTGTAACAGTGTAGCCCTGCACACAGATTACCTTTTAGGCAGCTCCTTTGTCCACTCCCTCATGGAGCAATGTGAAACTGTGTGTGTAATGTTTCAGCAGAAGCCTAAAGTAAGTGGAGCGAGAACAAAGAAGGGATTAGTGCAGGAGGCCCCAGCAGGAAACTGAACACAGGACTCCTAACTGGGCATGCCTAGCCAAGAAGAAACAAGGTCAACAAAGTTGCATATTGATGAGTTCCAGAAATAGCTACTTCATTCAGGCTATTTAGCCACTCGTTGACTCATACTGACAAGACAGTCCATCTGCATTAGCATTTTGTGCTCCACTATGATGCTGTGTGGTGAAATCGTAGTTCTGGAGGATGATACTCCAGTGCAACAGTTTGGCATTTTGACCACTCATTCTGTTCAACCATTGCAATGGATTGAGGTCTATTGCCACTGTGAATGACCTTCCATAAAGATATGGGCAGAATTTCTTGATTGCCCTGCCAGTTACCAGACACTCCTTCTCAATGGTAGAGTCATTCAATTCCCTTAGTAACAACTTTTGTCTGAGGAATACAACTAGCTTTTCTATTCCACCCAAGGATACTTGGAAAAGCAGAGTCCCAGGACTCTGTCACTTGCATCTGTCTGAACAATAAACCCCAAATTATAATCTGGGCATGCTCATAGTGGCACTTGGCCCAGTGTCAGTTTCAGTTGCTGGAAGGCATTTCACAAAGCTTCTTCCACTGAATCCCAGTAGCTTCTTGACTGTTCTATCAAAGAAGCTGCAATGGTACTATAATTTGTTAGCAAACTTGTGCTACTACCCCAAAGTTCCCAGAAATGCACTCAGTTGCTTCTTAGTTTTGGTGGTTGGACAGTCTTGAATTACCTTAACTCTAATTTGTTCATGCCTGATGTACCTCCCTCCCACATGATGTCCCAAATATAGAATCTCTGACATCACTATGTGGCACTTCTCTGGCTTGGAAGTCAGTCCTGGTCCAATAGTCTGGTCAGGACGTCCCTCATATAAAAGAAATGATCATCCCATGTTCAACTAAATATGCCTATATCATCCATACAGGCTACAGCAAAGGGCCAAATCCCATCAGGACCCTGCCAACTAGTTTAATCGCTTAGATCCTCTGACATATCCCTCCTCCTCCTAGTTCCTAATACTCTAAGATGGGAGAACAGGCATACTTTACCTTTGCTCTAAGGTACTGAAACACTCTTCTATCCTTTCATAGCCTTCTCTCCCCCCTAGTTTATTCAAAGGAGCGCTAATGAAACACAATAGATTTCACTGCTTGCTCTTGCACGTGTTATATTTTACTACATATCTCACACCTGGGCACCTTGCTTAGTCTCCCTGGTCTTATCCAAGCTGGAGTTGAATAATTGTATTTACGCACATGTGCACATCTGTGATCATCTTTGCAAGCTTTCCCATCCCTGATATTTATTTCTTTATTGAAAATTGGTAACAGGAAAGGTACATTGAGTCAAGGTTCATTTCCAGATGTGACCCAGGGGAGGGGAACAGAGGAAATAAATACACTCAGTGGTGAAGTGCAATCAGTATAAACCATTGTACTGAAAATATGAATGGACACTGACAAAATTAATAGTAGGAAGATACAGACAAAGGCCCAGATATTCAAAAGAGTTGAGCCATGCCCAATAGGGTTGTACCTGCGCAAGTCCGAAATTGCGCCATTCTGCGATATTCAGCAGGAGGCAGGTGCACCCCTGAAATCATGCTGAGCAACAGTGCAATGATAATGAAGGCATGTGCAACTGAAGGGGGAGGAACCATACATAAATGGAGCAGTGCAATATTCAGCAACTTGCGCAATGCACAATAGGGGAGCAAGCGGAAGTTGCGCCATTGTGGAAATGAGCCAAAATTAAAAGGAGCAAGGGAGAGGTGCAAGAATGCTACAGAGAAGCCACATGAGGCAGAACTCTAGCCACACAGATGGGGCAGGAGGGACACACAGGGCAGGCCAGGGAAAGGGCACCCTGAACACACAGGCACAGGGAAGGTGTGGGGAACCACAGCCAGTGCAGAAGGGGAAATTGCCACACAGTACAGAGGCCACCACAGGCAGGTGTTCCCGATGCAGGGGAAGTAGCATGGAGGACAGCAGGGGGATTACAGTAACAGCTGCCGGGGGGAGTGAACACAAGCCAGTGACATGGCCAGTGCCACCTTCCAGATGGAGGCCGTTATGAGGGGTGTGAAGGCGGGCAGCAGGGGGGCGTGGCCGTGGAAGGGCCCATCGGTGGTATGCCCCCAACAGGCAGTACCGAGCCCGCACCAGCTTCGAACTGTACACTGATGCTGAGATTGTGGGCCAGTACCACCTGAATAGGGCAATTCTGAGGCAGCTCTGTGAGCTGTGCAGTGATGTGATGCAGGCACCCACACGACAGAGCCATGTCCTGTCAGTGGAGACTAAAGTAACAGCCTGCATGTGCTTGCTCACCACGGGTACCTTCCAGAGACCAACTGGGGACACCACAGGCCTAACCCAGTCAACCACGTCATGCCATCTCACCCAATTCCTCAGCGCACTGCTGCCACATGCTGCAGAGTACATCCATTTCCCCAGCACACTGGTGGAGATCACAGTAAACATACAGGAGTTCCACAGGATAGCACGTATGCCTGGCATGCTAGGGGCAATAGACTGCACCCATGTGGCCATACGCACACCACCTGGCCCCGAGGGGGCCACATACATCAATCGCAAGGGCTATGCCAGCATCAACTGCCAGGTGGTGTGCGATGCCAGGGAGCGCATAATCAATGTCTGTGCCATGCACCCTGGGGGAGCACATGATGCCTTCATCTGGCACCAGTCGGCACTGTGCCACACATTCAAGAGTGGAGTCATCCCCACTGGCCACCTGGTGGGTGAGTATGCAAACCACATGGACAATCATAGGGCCTCGGTGGGCATGGCCAGAGGTGACATGGGTAGTGGCCTACATGGCCCGGGGCAGGGCAATGCTGATCACCAAACTAACCTCCACCTTCTACACACAGGTGACAGTGGATACCCACTCCGTTCCTCTCTGCTCACACCCTACTGGCGGCCCGTGACCCCATCACAGCAATGCTACAATAAGGCACACGCCACCACATGTAATGTCATTGAGTGGGTGTTCGGGATGCTGAAGGCATGTTTCCGTTGCCGAGACACCTCCGGCAGTGCACTACAGTACAGCCCCACAAAGGCCTGCAGGCTATTCCTGGCCTGTTGCATCCTGCACAACATGGCCAATGAATGTGGGATAGCTGTACAGGTCGAAGAGGGGGACAGCAATGGGGATGATGAGGACACCGGTGATGATGGTGATGGGCAGTCCCCCTTGGGTGATGGGACCCCTGACTGATCTGGCTGGCACAGCTTCACTGGGACACCATCACGGAGGAGCACTTCAGCCAACCCAGGTAAGTCATGGGGCCATGTGTAAACACCAGTGGCTAAGGCCCAACCCAGAAACACGCATGAACACACACCAGGGGTGCATGCCGTCAAGGGAAGTGTCAGGGCACAGAAGCACACACACAACCAGGGATGGGTGAGGATTAACATGCCACATGGATGGATACACACACACGCACACACACAATGCACCAAACGTGCACAGAGGGCAGGAGGCACACTGACCCCGAATGCCAACCCTAGCCGCACACATGTCCACAGGCCACCATGCCCACTGCCTGTCCACGTGCATGTGTCAGATGCTGAGCACCATTGCACATTGGTGTACAGCACAATGCAGGCATCATCATGTACATGCAGCTACAGACAGCAGCCGGGAGGGTGTGCAGGTGGACTGTGTGTCCACGTGCAGGGCCGGGTACCCACCCATGCACTGCCCACTGAAACACACAATGCACACAGGGCAACACCAGACAGTAGCTGCGCTGGGAGACAGGTCAGTCATGTGACACAGTGCCCCGGCCGCCATGGATGCATGGGCGGCCCTGCCGAAACCTGCCAGCACTGACAGGCTGACCACTGGCCTCATGGGGTGGCACCGATGGTCCCCCAAGGGTTCCACTGCATGAATGAGGCCATGCTCATGCAGGGGTCTATAGCACACCAAACATGCCTACACCAGGAGTGCTCGGGATGCCCACAGCTGAACCTGGTGTCGATACGGAGGGAGTTGCAGGATGCCGGGAATGGGGGTGGACAGTGCACTGCATGGTGTCTGCGATGCATGGGCACCTGACTGTGTGCCCATTGTGGCCATGACAGCAGTGAATGCCTGTGCATGCCTGTCAATGGCAGCGGTCACATCCTCCTGAAAATAGTCCATCCCTGCCAAGATCAGAGTGGTGTCCCTACTGCGAAGCTCCTCTTCCCACTCCAGAGCCAAACACAGTACATCCACTGACATCACAAGCCACATCTGCTGCTGGACCGATGCCTGCAGTAGGTGGGTGTGCTCATCCAAGAGGTCATCTGACTCCTTGGCATCCTGTCCCTCAGGGTATGCGCTGCCCTGATGCTCAGCACCCCTTGAGGGTGGGTGCTGTGCACCAGGACCAGGTCTGAGCATGTCCACAGGCAGTGCACAGATGCTGCCTCTGAACCCTGTACCCCCAAGCCCATTGGCCAACTGCTGATGCTGCCCCTCTGGCTGCCACTCCCCAGGGCTCAGTGGTGCTGCTGCAGTGGCTGCAACAGTCCCACTGTCCTGAACAAACACCAGTGCTGCCCTGCGGGTGCTGACAGGCACAGGCTGGGACTGTGTTGACACGCAGGCCTCCACGGCAGCACCACCCACAGCCATGGGCGCGATGTGTCCTGCTGTATGGCCATCCCGTGGCATACACGTGTCACTGCCCATGACGTTAGCGACATCATCATTGGTGACGGACTTTGCACTGGCCCCAGTCACAGCATGCTGGCATCTGTGGATGCCAGCATGCTGGGACACAGGCAGGGCTTCCTCCGCACCTGTTACAACGACATCAGTGTGGACAGCCAGGCGGCCCCACTATCGCACTGATCCACGTATACCTGTGGAGATGGTTGGGCCCTCCTCCATCTCCTGCTGACTGTCCTCAGTGGATAGATCCACCACCACTGACTCATGCAGATGCTCAGGATCTGTAAGGGAAAGCAAAGTCGCATTACTGCATGTGACCTACTCTGCCCCCCCATAGACAGACCATAACTTACCATGCAGTGATGGGCCACTGCCCGTCTGGAAACCACCACATGGAACACCCTCAATGGCACTACACTGTATGCTTCCAGCAAGCCTCTCCTCCTGTGGGGTCAGCTGTACCACCTCCGGCTGTCCCCCACCTGTTGCAGCTCGTGCTGCCCTGATGGTAGCCACCTTCTCCTTTATCCTCCTCCTGTCCATGCCCATCTTTTTCTTACACTCCTGCACAGAGAGCTGGTGGCTGCCATGCAGATTCACAGCACATGCCACCTCCTCCCATGCAGCGGCATGGGCTAGAGGTGTTCCCCGCCACCCACTGAGAAGTGGCTCCTGATCCAGGTAGGCCTCAAACAGGGCTTCGGTCTCCGTCTTGGTGAAGTTAGGCCTCATCCTCCTCCCACCACTGTTTTCCTCCTCTCCCACAACTTGCTCAGTCATTATGTAGCCTGTAAGAATGGCAGTTGTTACCTGTGACTGTGCAGTCCCATGCATGTCCCTAAATCCACAGTCCACACTCCCAAACAGCATGCAACTCACCAATAGACTGCAGTAACCGACTATGGCCCTGCAGCCCAATGTCGCACTTATAGCACAACCCATGCAAATGAGGAGGCGCAACTTTAAGTGGATGCAAATTGCAGTGCTGCGCCATTGAATGGCTGATTAGATGATTTGCATATGACAGCTGAATATCGCGCTGTTGCACTTTGCTGCAATTGTGTTGAACGTGCTGAGCCAATGGCGCAGTTCTGTGACATGCGTAGTACACACCTCACTGCACATGCCCGGGTTGCTGACACAGGCATCTGCCATGCTGATGATGTGCTGTGCACAGTAGGCAATGCAGGGCATGGCCACCATTGTGCCAGTGGTGCTATAGCGATGGTCACTACATGGCACTGTGGCACTGGGCCATCATAGGCGCACTGGGCCAACTCCGCGGTAGGCCTCTAATGGCAGTGGCACATAGGCACCCAATCACGCTACATGCATTGGGTTCCAATGGCGCTGTGCGTGTCCATGCGCCAGAGACCCTTGACCCTGTGCCCGACCTTTGCCCCCTAGGCGCCATGCATCAGGCATGGGTGCACCTCTATCGTGCTGTTCGGTGACAGCCACGATGGCTCAATAGCGCTGTACCATGCAGCATCTGCGTGGGGAGCCACGCTGCAGGCGCCATATTACCGATCGGGCAAAGAGCATGAGCGCGCGGGAGGGCAGCTCAGTAGGTCGGCAATAAGAGCTAGCCAACCTAATTGGCCATTGTGAACCACACCATTTGCCACTGTTAGGGGCCCTGGACAGGTCCAGGACAGGTGTGGGAGGAGGTGGCTACTGCACTTGAGAAGGCCACAGGATGGGGGAGGAGTGCCGAGCAGTGCCGCCACAGGTATGGGGACCTGCGGCGGAAGGAGCCAGAGCTACTAGCATGCCTGCGGGCACATGCCAGGAGGGGCACAGTGCCATGGCCAGGTAGGGGTTATGTCAACAAACTTTTATTTTCCATATGGGTAACACTGTTGTATGTGTCCAGCACATGGGGGAGGGACCGTCCGGGGTTGGCTGTGGTGGTGTTATCAGGGTGTGTGGTGGGTGGGTCTGACTGGGTGGGAGGGCACACACCTGGGGGCAGGGGACTTTGCTATGGGATTGTACTGATGTTCCTCTCTCCATGTTTGCCCCACAGGCCTGGAGGAATGCCGCCGTGCCTGTGAACTCCGGCAGCAGTAGGAGCAGAGTGCAGCAAAGCAGAGCGAGGGCCACCACTGCCCACTGGACCGGCCCGATGAAGGTGAGTGCCATACCTCCATGATTACTATTGCATGCTGTGTAACAGGGTGGGCAGCGAGGCATGGCCACCATCCATTGACACCACTGCCATGCACGTGACTTATTACAGTCAACATTGTCCAGTGGCAATGCATGTCTGAGAGTGCATCAATGGTGGCCCATGCGTGCACCAGGTACATGGTTGTGCCACTGCCCTTGCACCACATAGCCATGTCACTAAACGGCCACAGTGGTGCTGTGCGTGACTTGGCTGGTGGGTGTGTGCAGTGTTCTGCATGGCTGTATGCACCTGGGTGGGCAGGTCATGTGGACGTGATCACTACGGGTGGTCACACACCTTCACAGAGGTATGTCCCACGGCCGTATGCCATGCACAGTGGGCGGGCTGTATGGGGTTGTGCATTCACACCTATTGACTGTACTCCCTTGTCCTAGGTACGCCATCTCCAGGAAATAAGGGAGCGCAGGAGATACTCCAGGTGGTGAGGGCTTGTTGGACATCCTCTGCAGGATTGACAACACGGAGTCCTGCAGAGGCACAGAGCTCAATGGTCGGAGTGGGAGGCGCTCCGCAAAGTCCCTCAGTCCCTGTCATCCCTACCCCTGGACCCACCCTCACCCTCCTTTTCCCATCCCATTTGTCCACCCCCTACTCACCTCCACCTTGTTTGTGTCCCTCCCCCAACCCTGTATATATTTTGTACATAGTTATTGTAAACAGTTGAATTTGATATGCTTATTCAATACAGTTATTTTGATATGAATACTGTGGTGGTATCTGATTTGCAGTGGGCTATAGGTGCTCAGCTGCAGTGGTGTGCATTGCATCAGGGGTGGTATGGTCATGGGTATGTGTGTGTATCCGTGTGGTGGTAACTATGGTGTGGGGGTAGCTATCAGTCAGTGTCTGTGGTGTGTCTGTTGTGCCCTGTGCACTGGATGACTGTGTGCAGTGGCCCATGGTGTGTGCTCTGTGTCCATGGTGCACCTATCAGCCCATCCATGGCCTGTGCAGCTGACACACATGCATGTCTGTGACCTGCACGGTCCACTGGCATGTCAGTGGTGGCAGTCCCTGCAGAGAAGCCACTGTACCCGTCACATTGCTGGTTTGCCTCCTGTCACTGGTGTGGTGCATGTCTGCCTTGGGTGACACTGTGGCCTCCACAGTTGTTATCCCACCTCTATGCTGTGCCTTGTGTGTGTTGCAGGGATGTGCACCACTGTCTGTGATTTGTGCTCCAGGCGAATGATGGTGGTGTACGGGTCCACAGTGCCTGCACGGGGTGGCTGGCACTCCAGTGCCATGGAGGACTGTGGGTTGTGTGTACACAGTTTACATGGGCCCACACTGGGGGTTTGGTTGCCCCACCACTGCGTCCCTGTGTTGTTGTGTCCTTGGGTATGGGTGGGTGTCTGTCCATACACTGTGTGGCATCCGGTGTGGTGCATGCTTCCACGCACCACTGTGGGTGTCTGTGCTGGCTGTTGTGGCCAGTGGTGGGTCGGGGTGTGTCATTGGAATACTGTGCAGGGTGCTGTACCACTGGTGGTGGTGTCCGGGGCAAACCCTGTCCCGTGTGGGGTACCTCATGTGCTGACGCATGGTTGGTCTCTCAGCAGTACCTCAGGGGGACTGTGCATGGTGGCACTGTGTCTGTCATTGTTGCATTGCTGTGTGCTGCCACCTGCTGATGGGTGCTCATGGTGGGGCTGGCTTGCATGGTTCTGTGGTGCACAGGGTTGCATTGTCACAGTGGGGGTGGTGACATGCATGGGGTTTCCTGCTGTGGTGGTCACTGCTCATGGGGGGGTGTCTGGGGGTCACGGTGCAGGATGTGCTCTGCATTGGGGGGATAGTGTGGCATGGGGTGGTCAGCCCTCCTTGTGTGCCAGTCACAGCTTGCCAGGAGGTGTGATGGGGCACCATGGCCCAGCTGTGGGTTGTTTGCTTGTCTCCATGGGCCGGTGGTTATTCCAGCCTCCCCCATTTGTGCAGTGCATGGGGTGTGGGTGACAATGTCTGTTCTGCTGTGTGCTCCTGTGCCCATCTGTAGCATGGGTGGTGGGCCCCTACCTCCCTGGTTGTGCAGTTGCATTGCTCTGCTGCTGGGGGGCGTCCCTGGTTGTGCTATGGCGCCTCTGGACTGCTCAGCTGAACATCCCTTGTTGCGCTATGGCACATCAGATCTACTCAGCTTCCCCTTCCTAGTTGCGCTGTGGTACAGGTGGTGTGATATTCAGTCGTCGGCTGTAGGCGCAGTTTGGCCTGCTCCATTTTTGAATATCACATCTCTTGCGCATGGGTGCAATGGACTTGTGCTTGCTCCTGCTATTGTGCACATTTTGGGCGCAGTTTGAATATCTGGGCAAAAATGTACAGTAAAAATAAATAATTAGTTTAGTTGCCTTATTGGTCCTGGTGAGAACAGATACAGAAACAAATGGTTTGATGCCTTTTATTGGAGCAACATAGATGTAACAAACAAAAACAGTGCCTACGTTTTCAGACCAACCAAGTCCTTCTTCTGAGGAAGGACTTCTTTGGTCCGAAAGGTTAAGCACTGTTTTCTTTTGTTATATCTATGTTGCTCCAATGAAAGGTATCGAACTACTGGTTTCTGGATCAGTAAAAATAAAAGCAGGCAAAATGAACAATCCATGGCAATATATATGGACAGAGGTTTTCAGATGATTTGTACAGTGGAGTTGTACCAGCAATAAAAAAGAATAATAAAATATATAATTGTGGTGCAGTCAGCAAAGGGTGAAGGAAGAGTATTTTGGAATTCCCATACAAGAGAAGAATTGCAAACCACAAGTATAGATTAGGTGAAGGAGCACAGAGGCCATGGAATAGACTAGCAAGGGCCTGGCAGGAGCAAGAGGGAGAGAAAAGGGGTATAAGCTGATGCTTGAGGGAGTGATAGAAAGGGGGCAGATGAAGTTGGGGGGGGGTAAGGTTGTTTCAGACGGAGGGATGAAGGGAGGAGAAAGCAAATTACCAACAGCAGATTTGGAGTATGGAATGGAAAAGGTTCAACAGTCCTTAGAGTGAAATGCATAGAGGCAGAATGAAGAGGATAGAGTAGAAGTAAGAAGGGAGGTAGGGAGAAACAAAACACAAAATTTAGAAAGTAATGATGCACAGTGAATGAGTTGGTGGGGGGCAATAGGTGGAACTGAGAGGTTAGTGTAAAAGGAGGGAGCAGTTATAGGTACATCCGCACATACGAAATTGCCAGCAGAAACAAGCCATAATGTTCTATCGAGTCTGCTCAAGTGATCAGCTCAGTTAGTTCCCTGGAGCTGCACACCCTTCTCTTTTCCTCCTGGAGTCATCCCAAACCATCCCAATTCCCTACCCCAGCCACCTCCCAGTAGTGCCTCCTTCTGTCATAATTTCAATTTTCACCCTGCCCCACCCCTCCTTGCAACTGGTCACAGCCTTTGCTGCCACCACCAGTTCTGGCAACTCATTCCACCCCTTCACCATCCTTTCAGTGAAAAAGTGCCTCCTCATTTTGATCCTGAATCCCCCCCCCCACACAAGTTTTAGGCTATGCCCCCTTGTTGTACCATCCTTTTTTAAGTTAAAGATTGCCTCCATATCAACTCTGTGTATGCCCTTAAGGTACTTGAAGGTTTGAATCATATCCCCTCTTCTTTCCTCCAGGGAGTACAGATTTTGTTCCCTCATACTCTCCTCATACAATCTGTCTCCCATGCCCTCGATCATTATGTTTGCCCTCCACTGGACCCCATCCGGTAGTTTTATACTCTTCTTTAGGTAAGGGCATCAGAAATGATCAGAGAATTCCATGTGTGGTCTCACCAGTGAGCTGTAAAGTGACAGAATAACCTCCTCCCTCCCTCCTAGAGGTGATTCCCCAGGCAATACAGCCCAGCATTTTATTTGCTTTGGCTGCTGCCTTTCAGCACTGTGCTGTGTGTTTCATAACACCCCTGACCATTACTCTAAGGTCCCTTTTCTCCTTTATCACCGTCACCTGTATTCCCCTCAGCCAGTATCTGGCCCTTGGGATTCTGGCTCCCATGTGCATTACCTTACATTTCTTAGCATTGAAACTAGAGGTGTGCAACAAATAACTTCCACTGGTGGAATTTCTGCAAAAGTCAGACTTGCAGTTCTGCGAAAGTTCGGAAATCAAATTAGCAACTTTCATGGAACTTCCAACTTAGAGAGGCAGAATACATGTATAAATTGCAGATTATTCTATTAAACTGCAGAGAAACAAGTCTTAAGAACTGATCACTGAACCACGGAATAATTACATGTACTGTGAAATGGTTCATTAAACTGTGGGAAAACAATTCCTCAGAACTGTTCTTCCACAGTTCATGTGTATTATTCTGCAGTTCAGCCAAAAAATTCTGTGGAACAGGACAAAAAACCATCAAACTCATTCAGAAGATTCTGATCTAGCCAATAGTGGAAGTTCAGAAAATTCAGTGAAATTTCCAAGTTTTTGCGAAAGTTCGACAAAAATGGAATTCTCAACTTTTGCCCACCTCTAATTGAAACCCAACTGCCAGACTTCTGACCATTTCTCCAGTTTAGCCAGGTCCTCCCTTAAATCCTGTCTCCCTTCCTCTGTATCCACCCTCCCACAGAGCTTAGTATCAACAGCAAAAATGCAGATTTTACTGTTGACCACCAACGCTATGTCATTTATAACTATGTTGAACAGCACAGGTCCGAGTACTGAGCCCTGTAGGACCCCACTCATTACAGGCCTAGGTTTGGAATGATCCCCCACCACCACCACCACTCTCTGACTCCTGTCCCTTAACCAGTTCTTGACCCACCCGAGCATTCTACCCCCCTATTCCCAAATCCCCTAGCTTGCTGATCAGCCTGCCATGTGGCACTGAATCGATTGCCTTGCTGAATTCCAGGTAAAGGACATCCACCACCTGTCCCCTGTTCAATGACCTTTTTATCCCAGTCAACAAAGTCTTTCATGTTGGTTTGACAAGATCTCCCCTGTCAAACCCATGCTGCCTATCATCTTGGAGACCATTCTCCTCATGGAAGGACACCAGCCTTTTTTTAGAATGGCCTACATTAACTTAACCACTATAGAGGTCAGACTCACTGACCTATAATTACCCAGCTTGTCCCTAGGTCCACTTTTGTGGAGAGGTACCACATGACCTGTCCTCCACACACCTCTTCTCCAGTGAGGTTCCCACCAATTCCCTCAGGACCCTTGGGGGGTACCCCATCTGGTCAAGTTATCTTGTCCATCCGCAGTTCCTTTAGTCCTCGCAAGACCCTGTCAATCCCAATCTCCCACTCATATTCCTTCCCCCCATCTAGACTGACACCAATCTTCCCTTGTGGCATAGGTTCCATTCACTTTCCTGTTGAAGACTGAGCAAGAATACTCATTTAGTGCCTCTGCTTGCTCCTCACCCTTTTCTGCTTAGTTCTTTCTCAGCCTTGGCTGCTCGGACCTCTCTCCCTGCCTCTTAAGATTTTTCTGCATATATCTCTCTGTCCTCCTCCCTCGAGGTACACTTGTACTTAAGGAAGACCACCTTCTTTCCTTTCACCTTCTCAGCCACCCTCCTGTTGTACCAGCTAGGCCTCATAGTTCTGGTATTATTTTTATGAGCCTTTGTACAAATGTTGGTGGCCTCAGTTATCCCCTTCTTAATGACGGACCATTTCTAGTATGCATCCATCTCCGGTTTGAGTATCATCAGGTGCTCCTCCAATATGCTATCCATCCTATCAAAGTCCACCTTCCTAAAGTTCATCACTTTCATTTTTGACATGGCTGGTTCCTTTCCCATGAGGACAGAAAATCACACAGTGCTGTGATCACTGCCTGCAAGGGGTTCCCTCACTTCAACTTCCCGGACATGATCCCCATCTGATAGCATTAAGTACAGTATGGCCTCCTCCCTTGTTAACTCCGTGACTCCCTGTATCAGGAAACTCTCCTGGATAGCATCAAAGAGGACCTGTTACCTGCTACAGCAGGTTGCCGGGCTGCTCCAATCTATTCTAGGTATATTGAAATCACCCATATTACAGTGCTCCCTCTTCCACTACCCTCCTGATCTGTTTCCCTAGTACCCTATGCAACTCTATGCCCCTGTGAAGGTGGCCTGTACACCACCCCCAAGCAAATATGTTTCTCCTTTGTGCTCTAGAGCATTACCCATAGGGTTTCTGTCCCCCCTTCCACCTCCTCCTTTGTGCAGTATGTCCCTTCCCTTATGTACAATGGCACTCCACTCCCCCCTCCCTCCCATTTGCCTTATCCTTCTTATGCAGTTGGTATCCCTGGATCTCAAGTTCCCAGTCATGGTTCTGAGTTGCCCATGTCTCCATGATAGCAGCTGTGTGTAGCCTCCTTCTCTGCCATCAGCACCTGTAGGTCTGCTGACTTGCTGGCTAGACTCCTTGCAATCAAGGACACTATATTCCATTGCATCCCCTGTTCCTCATTGCCTCTGATCCTTTTATGTCTCTCCTCCCCCCATCCCAGCTATCCCCTCCTCTTGACCTCTCCCTCCCTTCCTTTAGATTCCCTACTAATATAGGTACAAGATGGGGAATTACAGGTGATTGGTAAAACGCATTGCAGAGACTGTCCAGTCTGGTGAGAGACGAGACAGGGGTGGCACCACAGACCACATTCACATAATCAAGCATTGAAAGCACTATCATGGTGACATGTTCCCAGTAGACTGGGAGTGGTAAGCAATCATTGCAGAAAAGGGCACCAAGTTTGGGTGCAGCTTTCTGCAGATGGCACTGACATGGGTGGAGAAGTCAAATCTTCTGTCTAGCCACAGAGCTACAGTACAGTAAGTGCTTGAAGTGGTGAACAACATCAAGGAGGTTGCCATCCAGTGTAGAAAGACTACAGGAGAGTGGAGGGCGGGCCTTACCAGCTTATGGCTTGTGCCAATGGTCATGGGCAATGTGTACTTGGTACTGACCTGAAGTTGCTGGGATTGGAACCAGAGTTGGACATTACTGAAGTTACACTGAAGTGATGTTTCCTGAGTAGACAGCAAGGCACCTGAGGTATAAAGTACAGTATCATCTGCATACATATGAATATGTGAGCTGATACAAACTGAGGGAAGGTCATTAAAAAAATTTAAGAACAAGACTGGACCCAGTATGGAGTATTGGGGAACCCAGGCTGTACTGAGGAAAGGCATCACCAATCTGGACTGACTTGAGGCCAGAAAGGGAGGATCTGAACCAGTTACAACTGTAACAAAGAGACCTGCTCCTCTCAACTTACCCAGAAGGAGGGTGTAAGCTACCCTGTCAAAGACCTTTGCAAGGGTCAGTCCAGTGCTGTAGCTGAGGCACAGAACAGTGCCTTACCTCTTGCCACACTGGTGACCCAGATTTGGGAAGAGTCTCAGGTTTTTTGGGGTCAGTCAGGGGTAGAGATGTTGCAAAATAAAATTTTGCCAGTGAAATTGCTGTGTAATCGGCAGTTTTGCCACACAAACTATTTTGTGGGTGCAAAATGTGAAATTATGTGTGAAAATTGCAAAATTTCACTTGAAAATTGTGAAATTGTACCTGACAATTGTGAAATTTCACATTTCCTCACAACATTTCACTGTTTTGGGGTGAGATTTCACAATTCTAATGTGAAATTTTGCATTTTACACCTGCAAAATATTTCGGGAAATGCATGAATTTCATGAAATATTTCACGTAATGAAATTTCTCAGTTTTGCACAACGCTAGTTGGGGGAGGGAGGATTGAGTGTCCAAAGGACAGCTCTCCTTCCTCAGGGAAGGGGGTTCTGTGGCCCGCCACTCAACTTCCACCTGGAGGAATCTAGTGTGTGTCTAGCATTTAGGTGTGGGCTGGTCACATCTAGGGGGAAGGTCCCATGCTCAGATCACCAGAAGCTTTGCCATTGAGGCTGAGCTCACACACGCTCATTGTACACTTGTGGTTGGCCAGTGGAGAAAAAGAAGGAAAAACTACAGGATGAGCTTCATGAAGCCCTATCCACCCAGCCACAAACCCACTCAGCCGATCCGGGTCTGGGGCATTTCTGGATGAGTGAGCACATGAGGGAGGATGGCTCTTCCCTCCTGATCCTGCTTTTGGGTTGTAACCCATGGTGAAATGGCCTTCGAACTTCGGGGTGGTTGGAGACAGTTGTGGCGGATGGGAACAAAGTCTGATGCAATGCCCATCCTGCCACAGGAAGGAAAAACACCTATATGGAAAAAAAGGAAAAAAAGTCCTTTGAAAGTTGAATGAAGATGGCAGCAGTGATACACCCCTGGTCCATCCGCTTTGGGATAGAGACAGTGTTACATAAGAGAGATGAGTCCGTGGGGTGTTTTTCACAGAACCCAGACTACAACAGAGAGAGAAAGTTGGTGGACTATTTTATTTACTTTTATTTTTTTATTTTAGTCTTTGGTATCTGGGTGAGGCCCACTAGGCACAAGTGCCTGTTTTCAGGGATGCCCTAGGAGCACTGGGTGGTTAAGTGACTTACTCAGAGTCACACAGTATGCAAGTGGAGGCTGTGAGAATCAAACACAGGTCTGGTCTGCTGGTTGTACCAAGCTAGTTCACACCTCATTCCTTTAACCTCTAGGCTACACTGCCAGAGGAAGTCTGAAAGCTGAGTGTCGAGTAGCTTCTCTTGCAGCATGGTGAGAGCAGGGAGAAGGAAGTTAGGCCAAATGTTTCCTGGAAAATTGTGATCACTTTCCCAAGGTATTACTGTGCACTACAAGATAAGGGTATGGGTGCATAAGAAAGGTGTGCCAGACCTTATACAGATCAAGTTCAGGAAGAAACACACTCCACAGGTTAGATGTCCACACACTGGCTCAAGTAATCTCAAAGTTTATGTTAGATTCGACAGGTACAATGACCACCAGTGCTATAACAAATCTCATGGGCCACAAAAGCCCTGGTTCTTCAAGTCCACACTGACCCTTCGTCAGGAAGAGTGGCTATTGGGAGCTTAGACAATCATTTTATAGTGTTTTCAATTAACTTCAGGTAAAGAGTTCAATTAAATAATTATAAAGCCATTATACTGTGATGCTAAACTAATTTCAAAAACATCATATCATAATAATAAAAGACAAGCATTTGTCAATGCTGAATGTTGTCTCGCTGACATTGGCATTGGTAATGCAGGAGTTAGAGATACATAATAGGAATGGCAGTGAAGTACTGAAGTGATGCCAACCCCACCCCCACCATACAGAGACTGACAGGCGTTGGGACGTGCCTTTGGTTCGTCAGCTATAACGCTCATGCCACTTTATCTCATCCTATCCTGTAGACACTGACAAGTGTTGTGGTGTGTTTGGGGGTCTTTGGGTGTTATACATACCCCATTCCACAAGGAAATATGCTGAGGTGGGTGCAGAATAGGAGAATGGGGTGAACTTTGTTGCTGAATACTCTGAGGCACACCATGATGCCTGTCACTGGCTGCAGGGTGGGGGTGGAGGTGGAGTGGCATGAGCATTATGGCCGATGATCCCAAGTTACACCCCTGACGCTTGTCAGTGTGTACAGGGTGGGGTGTTACAGTTGGAAACCCTAACGTCATAGGTGTGTGTTGGTAATTTCACACCAAATTTTCAACATGAGCTTTTTGTGACCCCCACCTCATGAAGAGCGCCACTATCAGTTTGCTAGCTGAAAGGTGGTTTTGTGCAGCGGCTATGCCATTTGGCGACACAGAGACAAAAACACATTTTGGGCAGTATGTTAAAAATGACAACTGTATTGTTGATGAGGAGGTGTAAAAAAGTGGCAACGCTGAAAATCTGGAGTGAAAATATAAAAAATTGGTGAAGTCATAAACATGCATAGAAAGTGTGCAACACATGTCCGTAACCCAATTATTTTTGGAATTTTTAACCACATTTTCAACATAGGCATTTTGGGACCTCCCCTCATGAACAATGGCATTGTTATTTTGTTAATTTGTCCCAAAAGTTGATTTCCCACAGCGACCACGCCATTGTATGCCACAGGTGCAAAAACACATTTTGGGCAGGATGTGTAAAATGACAGCTATACTGTTCAAAAGGAGATGTGAAAAAGTGCCAGTGTTGGAAATGTGGCATGAAAATATTGCAAATTTGTGAAGTTACAAGGGTGCGTGGAAACTGAGCAACTCATGCTTGTAACACAGTAATTTTATGGACTTTTGTCACCAGATTTTCAACATAGGCATTTTAGGACCTCTGTTCATGAAGAGTGTCACAGTCATTTCCTCAAACTGTCCCAAAAACTGATTTCGAATAATGACCACGCTATTCTGTGCCAGATGTGTGAAAACATATTTCAACCAGGACATGTAAAATGACAGCTGTACTGTTCATGAGGAGGTATGGAAAAATGCCAGTTTTGAAAATCTGGAGTGAAAATATTACAAATTCACGAAGTTACAAGTGTGCGTGGAAACTGCGCAACATATACTCATAAAACAGCCATTTTATAGAGTTTTTTCACCAAGTTTGCAACATAGGCTTTTTGAGAGCTCCCCTCATGAACAGTGCCACTGTTATTTTGTTAATCAGTCCCAAGAGGTGATTCCACACAGTGACCATGAAATCACCTTTTGAGATTGAACAATGCCATGACAGTGACTGAATTCATGAGGAGGGGTCCCAATAACCCCATGTTGAAAATCTGGTGTCAAAATTCCAAAAAATGCCTGAGACATGTACCAAAGTTGAAAAATCCCTATTTATGCCATTATACAGCTTACCGGCATTTTTTCACTTCGCGGTCGGCTTTGAAGAGTGCAGAAGTCTTCCCGGTTCACCAAACATCATCATGCTGATCTCCGGAGGTAAGTATGGGGTGATGGGGGTGTGGGGAGGCAGGGTGCACAGTGGGTGGGCACAGGTTGTGAGAGGGGGCAGGGAGACCACAAGGGACCGTTTTCTTTTTTACAGGGTAAAAAAAAAAAGGGAATATCACGGGATGATTTTTGGTTTTTCACGCACATTTGGCACACTGGGGTGGGCTCCCAACATGTCACCTGATTGTTTTGTGGAGGCTGTAGTTGACGGGGGATTGGGCACTCCCATTGGCACATGGGGGGCAAGAGCCAAGGGGGAATGGGCACCCCCTCGGCACACAACAGATGGAGGGAGACATTGTGCCAAAGAGGAGTGGGCTCCCCATTAGCTAAATAAACAGGGATTGGGGACTGTAGCCAATGGGGATTGGGCCCCCAATTGGCAAAGAAAGACTGTTGGAGGGGAGAGCATGGTGCCGAGGGGGATTGGGCACCCCTAGGCACACACTTGGGGGGTCATTATGCTGACTGGGGTGGGCTCCCCTATCAGCAAATGAACTGGGTTGGGGAATGTGATGGGGGATGGGGTACCCCTGTCACCATGTTTACGGGGAGGCTGTGCCGCTGCAAAAGAAGCTTGCTTCTCATTGCAGTGGACATTTCCTTAGATGGGTCTCCACATTATGTCTTGCTGGTGTGGTGCCTGCATGCTGTCTTACTGGGGAATGAGGGACGCAACTACTGATGCATGCCCAGCATTCGCGACAGTGACCGCACTTCCAAATCTGCTCCTAATGCAATATGTTGGCTGGCATGCGAGCGTAAACCAACATAAAAAGGAAACAACGCTGATATCACTCATATCTACTTCATAGTTGTCTCAGATAGACTTATTTCAAAACTGATGTTTAAATCTCAGTGTAACTTGATAAGAGAAGGCCCTTTTCGCAAAAATGAATACATATCTAATTACTTCACAGCAGTTTGCTAAAATGTGCTAAGGGTATTCTATACTCAAGAAGTAGAGAGAGAGGGATTTTGTGATTCAACAGACCAGGCAAAGATATATTCACATACACCATCAGTAGTAGATAGACAGAGCCAGAATAAAGCACAGGATATTAGCACCTGCAAGAAAACAAAATAACAGCATATGTTATATCACTGTCTCAATAATTAAAAAAAAACTATATGACGGTCCTGTACATATTCAATATACTGATAATGTAACAGTTATTTTATATGAAATTAAATGCTAAAACTTGGGCAAAAGTGCAGTCATTCTTAATTAGATAAATTATAACTTTGTGACTCTAATAAAGAAAACAAGACCTATACTAAATAACAGCAAGAGCCACATTTTCTATTGATATTAACAACATTTTTGTCATAATTAATCAAGCAGATAAGGTTTCAAGTCCCAGTGTTCATTAAGGCCTGATGGTTTCACACTTCTAAAAGAGAAAATGTAATGGCTCTAATGTTTTAAGAGCTGAGTAGGCCTATTATCACCCTTTTTCATTGGTTGGATGTATTCTGGATCTACTAATTTTAGACATGATGGATTGCAATTGTGATGGGTCTGAAAATGAATACCAACAGGAGTATCTTGTCTTGCATTTCTGATAGACCTAATGTGTTCCTGAATTCTGAGTTTGAGAGCTCTAGCGGTGCATCCTACATATATTTTGTCGCACTCACACCATAAGACATAAACTACAAATTGAGTATCACAGGTTATGGTTTCTTGAGTTTTTACTGTAATGTCCATCGCTGGATGTTTCAATTCTCTCTGCACTTGTGCAAACTCACATATGCAAGACCTTTGGCATTTAAAAAAAAACTCCTTGTCTCTTCGGAATCCATATCCCAACAGCAGTCTGTGTGGGAACTGGCTGTAATCTGATGTGAACCAGTTTGTCTTTAATACTGGCAGCCTTTTTAAAAGTTATTCGAGACTTTTCACCTACTGCTCTCAAAACCTGAGTATCTCCAGGAAGTATACTCCAGTTGCTATAAATCACATTCCCCACTCTGCCTGCAACATTATTGAATTCAGTGACAAAGGTCACAACATTGTTGACCTCCCTGTCACTGGATTCAAAAGATTTTTCTTTCACTAGTTCCTCTCTATTTTTGGACAATGCTTTTGCCATATCTTCCCTTAGAATGTCTTTTTGATAACCCCTTTGTAAACACCTCCGCTCTAGATCAGCAGTCTGTTTTTCAAACACCTCTTTACTGGAACAATTGCACCTTAACCTCAGCGTTTGACTGTAAGTAAGGTACAGAGCTATGGAGTTATTTAGGGTGCGCACTTTCAGCTCTAAGAACACTGTCTGTGGCAGTCTTTCTCTTGAAGCAACAGGTAGTTACTTTTTCTTCTGGATTCCCTTCAAACTCCAAATCCAAAAACTCAATTTTCTCTTTATCTGATCTGCATGTAAATCTCAAATTATAATCATTTACATTTAGCCATTTCATGAAATCATCAATTTGGGATCTATATTCCTGCCAGATATAGAGACAATCATCAATATAGCAGTGCCAAAATTTAATGTGGCACATATAGGGATTGCCTTCCCTGTTCATTTTTTTTTTTTTTTTTTTTTTTTTTTATTTGTGTCTAGGATTACAAAGTATCTTTGAGCCAAGGCTCTTTTACAAAGGTTCCATGTCATGCTAGTTACAGGGTGACAGACACTAAAACTTAAAACAGTTACAGGTACATGGTTTTAGATAGTAGCTTTGCTTGACAAAATCAGACTGAGTGATGAGTAACTCAAGAAACAATAGGAGGAAAAGGGCAAGAAAGGGAGAGGGCTGAGGGTAGGGGAAGGCACAGGTGTAGACTGTCAGGGTGAGGCAGCCGAGGGGCCTTGTCAGGACAGACTCAGGGCAAGTTCATTAGAAGTTACATTGGACAGGTAAGTGCAAGAAGTGAGGGCAGAAACTGACACCTATAAGGTCAGAAGCAGCTTAGGTAATGAAGATCTTATGGGTGCAAGCACAGTGCCAGTAATGGAGTGGCAGAGCTTTTTTTTGAATGCTCCAAGCATTGCTGTGGATGAGGTGTCACTAGATAGCTCATTCAGCCAACTTGGAGCCCTGTATGCAAATGACCTTAGGCCTTGGGACGTGCAGCAGTGGGGGATTTGAAGGATTTGGGGCTTAGAGCTCCTGGTGTTGTGTTTGGTGATTTTGGGTTTAAGGAGGGTGCTGACTCCTGGTAGTGCCTTTACTATCGCGATTTTCTTAGCAGTGATGCAGGTTTGGTATTTGATTCAGTTGTTCAGTTGCAGCCAGCCTGTTGTGGAGTAGAGGTCGCAGGCGTGGGTGAGACGGTGGGAACCGGTAACGAGTCGGCAGGCTTGATTGAGGGAAGTCGAAACACGCCTGAGAGATGAGGTTGTGGCAGATCCATAGATAATGATACCGTAGTCAATGATGCTGATGATGGAGCTCTGGACATCTATGGACAGAGCTTCTGGGGTTAGATGTTTCCCATGTCGGAATAGTAGGCCCATCCTGGTGTTGGCTACTTTTGCCACATTACTGATGTGTGGGACATAGTAGAGATTACAGTCGAGGGTGAGGCCAAGGTATTTGAAGGTATGAACTTGTTCGAGGGTGATTCCTTGCTTGGTTTTAATGGACAGCTGATATTGTTTGTATTTGTTTTGGGAGCTGCAAAAGATCATGGTCTTTGTTTTTTTCTGGTTAAGGATAAGTCTGTGTTTTGTGAACCAGTTTTCGACTGCAGAGAAGGCCTGTTGGAAATTACCTTGTAGATGGACTGGATCATGGTGGGATGTCAGGATGACAGCATCATTCACGTAGAGTAGGATCTGTTCAGGGCAGGATTCTGGCAGTGAGTTCAGAAAAAGGCTGAAAAGGAGGGGGCCCAAGATTGAGTCCTGTGGGACACCGGACTGGACTGGTCTTTGGTCTGAGAATGTGCCAGCAACTGTGTGTCATAACCTTTAAGAGCTCCCATCTTCTTAAAATAAGCTTTGCATAACTTGGTGCCATACTGGCACCCATGGCTGTACTGCATTCCTGTAAATAATAATCACTGTTAAACTCAAAAAAATGATGTTTCAAAATAAATTCCAGTGCAGGAATCAAAAAATCTATTGGCATGGCACTCACATTCTCTACATTTTCCAAGAAATATGTACAAGCATGCAAACATTGCTAGTGCCTATTGTAGGTATATAAGGACTCAATGTCTATGCTCAACCACATAAAATCCTCATTCCAGACAAAGTTATCAACTTTCCTTAGCACATCACTTGTGTCTTTCAAGTATGAAATAACACACTGTTGTAAATAAAAGTCAGCAAAGTGACCCATAATTTCTGTTAGAGAGCCATTTCCAGAAATGATAGATCTGCCAGGGTTTTTTTCCAAATTTTTATGGATTTTAGGCAACACATAAAATCCTGGAACTATTAGATGTTCATTCCAAATATATTTATATTCTTCCTCTGTGACATAGTTTCTGGAAATGGCAGTCATCAAAACACTGTGCAATTTCTTATTAAATACATACATTGGGTTACACTGTAATTTCTGATAGTTATCATTATCTAAAAGTTCCTTAGCAATGGAGACATGATGTTGTCTATCTAAAACCGCAATGTTGCCTCTGTTGGCTGAATGTTTGATTACTGTGCTGGAATTTTCAGACAGTTCTTTTATAGCTGTTTTTGTTTTTTTATGATATTGCAAAACCTTTGTGAATTGAGATTGTTCAAAATATCATCCACCTGTTTCATAACAGTTTCCTCATAGGCTAAGATGGAGACATTAGTAAAGGAAGACAGAGAGTGGATTTACCCCAGGAGGCAGTTCTACCCAGACATCCCGAGCTGCTTGGATTAATGTGTTCCACATCTGCTGATTCTAACAAATCCCTCAGAGAATCTTCTTGTATGCTATCTAAATCAACATTCTCAAAATCATTTAAAGTTCCCATGATGTCCTGCACAGAATCAGTACTGATTTCTGAGTCAGCAACAGTCTTAGTGAGAAACCCCATATTTTCACTGCTTAAGTTCTTCTTGTTTTCAAATAATAGTCTCAGTCTCAATTTTCTATAAAACGTCTTAAGGTCCACTGCTATCTGGAATTTATTTACAGTGAGGGTGAGGATAAAGGAGAGACCTTTACTTAACAGTCTCTTCTGTGAATCTGTTGGTGTAATTGCAGAAAAAATGAGTACCTAAAAGGTGTCTTCTTGCCTGAGCTCAGTGGTCTCTCCTGCTCATCTTGAGTTTTCCTTAAATTGCTCATTCCGTCTCAAAAAAACTTTGCATCCATGTCCTCATCCGAGCTAAGATTTTCTCCTGAGCTCTTACTGATATCTTTACTCCTATTAGAGCTTGTTCCAGCACTTGTATCTGTTGTTTTAGTACCAGCGTTGTGATACTTACTTCCAGATTTTGACTGTTCTCTGGCAGAAAAATGCACATGACTTCTACTTCTTCCCCTGCTACGAGATCTATTATTGGGCCATTTTAAAATGTATCCTTTGCTGTAGTACTCATTGTCCCACTTCAATTTATTCTGTTTTCTTTCTATAATCTCTCTCTCATGTTTGTCCAATGATGCATTCAACCTTGATTCACACTCCTTATAAATATCTTTCCCCTTAAAGACATCTGCTGCCATTCTTTCTTCCCGCAACTCTTCATCCAGTGCCTGTAGTCTAACCATCTCGTATTTCAGTATGAACGCAACAAATATTTTGGAGCACAAGCAAGCTGCCTCCAGCCATTGTTCCTTATAAAGGAAATCATCCAAACCACATGAAGGCATAGTATTAATATGAAGCCCTCTTGGGGCAAGTTTTTATTCCAGGTATTCCTCTAGTGTGATAATCATGTAAGTCAGCTTTATTTCTTTCTGCATTATTTTTCCTAATTGAAAGAAAGCAGGTTTACAGTTATTAGGAGGTGTTCTTCCCTCCGCCCCTGTTAGCCGATCTCTGGCTGTTCTTCTGCAATCAGTATAATTCTCTGGCTGCTCTTATCCAAAGCACTCCTCATTGGACTTATTAGCCCCGTTTTCACTCATAACTGGGTGGTAAGCAAAACCCTTCTTTCTTTTGAAAGCTAATAAAGTATGCAACTACCTCAGAGCGCAGGTGTGCTTTATTAGTACTGTGAGTGAGTAATAAATAAATACGTGTGACTACAAATCTGAACCCCTTGTAGTATTAAACAACATTCTCGGTTCTGCAGTCAATCAGAACTAAACAACATACACATTCCCAAGGTATTACTGCAAACTACAAGATAAGGGGAAATGCATAAGAAAGGTATGCCAAACCTTATACAGAACTCATCCAGGAAGAAACACACTCCACAGATTAGAAGTCCACAAACTGGTTCAAGTAATCCCAAGGTTTGTTTGGATTCAACAGGTATAATGACAGAGAGTGCTGCAACAAATCTCACTGGCTACAAATGCCCCAGGGCTTCGGGTCCACACTGATCCTTCATCAGGGGGCGTGGCTATTGGGAGTTTACACAACCATTTTATAGTGCTTTCAATTAACTTCAGGTAAAGATTTCAATTAAATAACTATAAAGTCCATTATACTGTGATACTAAACTAAACACAAAAACAACATATAAAAAGAAAAGAAAACAACACTGATATCACTCACATCTACTTTATAGTTGTCTCAGATAAACTTATTTCAAAACTGATGTTTAAATCTCAGTGTAACTTCATAAGAGAAGGCCGTTATAGCAAAACTGAATACATGTAAGGATTAAGCTACCAGAAAGGATGGGTCTACTGTTGAATTAATCCGTGGTTAGGCTCCAACCACCCAACTATGGATTAAGTCCACAGTAGACCCATCCTTTCAAGTGGTAGCATGGCATAGGATGTATTAATACTATGTTTCTAATTAATGAAGAGACATACAGTAGTTTTGTTTTGTAATGCTTTATTTTTCAAATTAAATATGCTTTATTGAGCTCAAACACCACCACTAGACATACAAAGAAAACTTTCAAAAGATGATCTAGAGCAATTAGCAGAGGCACATGTGGCAGATCAACTGAATTGTACTGAACTTTTTACAATCCCCCCCTCCTCCCCTTCCCTCACTCCCTCATGCCCTTCCCTCCCACCATGCCACAAGAGGTTCCCTCAGCTAAAAAACAAGGAGTAAAACAGTATTCACCCATATGAGTATAACTTGGTGCCTTCATTCAACAATTACGAAACTTTGGGTACACATTAGACTATGAGCAATACATGAAGGGGTTCCCGGATACTACTATACTTGGTCAAACTGTTGGAAATATTTGCAATAAGATGTTCTGCTTGCAGTGTGAACATGAGTTCCTTATACCACTCCAGAAACTTCAGACACTTTGGTCTAACTAGTGCCTAAGGTTCACTTTCTTCGCACATGCTGCAATCAGCGTCATGTGAAATCTCTGATTTCTAATCAGCTTCGCATCTAACTCTCCAAGTATACAAATTTCAGGGAAGAATTTATCGGACAAACCAAGTAAAGGATTTAAGTGAATTTGGATGGAGGCCCAGAAGGGGAAACTTTTCACGGAACCATAAGATGTGCATAAGGGTCCCAGACTCTTTATTGCATCTGGAGCATATATCTGTAGGGAGCCAGCCCATTTAATGCAGTTTAACTGGAGTGTAACAAAGATTATGAATTATTCAAAACTGCATTAAGCAGTATCGGTCCCATCTGAGACAAGTGTAAAGATGCTTCCAGATTGTTGACCAGTTTCTGGAAGGGGAGGAAGGTGGAAGACCCTGTTCCTACCAATAATACCATGGGTCCTCTAACTGTACTTGTAGAGAATTATAGTACTATGAAATAAGATAAGTATCTGATGCTGCCTGAATCAAGGGGAGGCTAGTATTGTTGAAATGACTATTCTAGGCTCTATTACTATTAATGAAAAACGCTGCAAAAACAGTACAGAAAAATTAGACCACACCTATTGAAAACATTGCGGCTGCTAAACATGTTATACAAAAATTGGTGGTTTCACAAGCTTACAACATTTTAATGCCTGCAAATATTTCTAAAATTTCAAAACACTTCTGGATTTCTTTCTATTTACATCATTAATCATGGTTTGCTATTTCTACTATGGTGCATTCTGGGACAGATACTCTGATGGAAGGTAGTAGCTAGATTCTTTTGAACACCAGAAGTTACAACACACTAATTAGCAACACACCCTGCCTTGGGCTATTGAATCAGTGGCCAACCAGCTAAATGCACACACATTTTCTGGGATTGTCTCATATTAACCCTTTTCTGGTCAGAACCCAATATACAGTATACCAATATGATCATCCAAAAGTGAAAGGAGGGATTAAGATTCCAAAATGAACAGTTAAAATGGCCAGATGTCTAGAGCGATGTGTTCAGCACCACAACACGCATGGGTGAGTAGGAGTACAAATGGAAAGTAGTGGCTAGACTCTTTTAAACTCAAGAAGTTACAATACACTAATTAACCACACACTCTGACTTGGGCTACTGAAACTGTGTTCAGCCAGTTAAAAACACACACATATATTCTGGGATTGTCTCATAAAAACCCTTTTCTAGACAGAAATAAAAAACATTTTGGTGGAACCATTCTCAATTAGCTCACAGCTCTCCAACATATATCTAGTGTTGGAAGTGTACCTCCCAGTTAAAACACAATTGTGACAGATACCTATATCATATTTTTACTGTGGGGATGGCTAATGCCCTCACCCAATTGTAGCTCATGCTGACCTGCCCTGAGAGTCACAGTTGGATCCAGGTTTCTAAATAAATCAGAAACATGAAGGAGATCACTGTTCTTATACATTCCAGTTAAAAAAAATGAAGCACAAGAATGATTGGTAACTGTTCTTTAAAACTGTAGAACTAAGGGAATAGATACCCAGCTTTACACATTTTGATCAAGATATATTTGCAGTGGCAATTGCTCTGTATCCTCTGGAGCTGTAAGCTATAATCACACTCAGTCTCATTCTCAGCTTACTGTATGTTATTGGATATAAGCTACCATGTTATGTGCATAAAAATATGAAATATACAAAAAAATAGGCAATGACGGCAGAAAAAGATCAGAGGTCCATGCAGTCTTCACATTACCTCACCCTTACTCTCAGGATGACTTTTGCTGTTCATTTCATACTCCCTCCTCATATACCAGGAGCAGACCTCAATAATAGGTTGATTGCTTCGCCAAGCTGCAAAGCTATAATAGTCCTCACAAGCATAGCAGCTTGCTTTGTTACTTTCTTCCTCTCGACCCTGAGGACTAAGTTGGCAATTAGTGCCCTCTGGCCTGGTGAGATCATCAGACATATTGGCCAGTTGTGGCCTGAGGCTCTTCTGCCTTGTAGCAAAAGCCATATCAAAGTCCTGTGCCTGCCATGGGTACTAGATCTAGAACATCTAGCTCTCTCTCAATAACAGGACACTGCAGCCACACTAGTAAGCACTTTCATTTTGGTGAGCTTGCAAGTTCTAGATAATGGCCCCTAAGGAAAAATGGGTGCAGATTATGAGCCAAAGGTACATAACCCACCCACACAGCCCCGCACCTGTGGACAGGTGTACACCTGGAGGTATGCACAATGGATGTGGACCTGTCCATTTCCCTGTCCCTGGTGCACAGAACTCCACAGGGTGGCTGGGTGTAGAGTTGCAGATCTGGCCAAGCATTCCAATCAGGTGCCTGGAATGGGTTACTCAGTGGATCACCTACACGGCAGGACATGCATTGGCAGTGTGCCTTGCAGATGTCTGATGAATGGTGGCTGTGGGGCTGAGATGAGAGTAGTGCTGCCAGCCCTTCAGCAATGTACAGAGCGGTGCAATTAGATGGGGTTGGGTGGCCTGTTGGTGGTGCAGGGGGGCACTGTACCCCACCAAATGCCCAGAGGGACCAGTGGTGGGTGTGGGTCTCTGGTGCCATTCAGGGGGTGGAGGGTAGCATCCATGGGTTGATGCCCCTGTGTCAGAGTGTAGTGGGTGGGTGGGGTACCTGATAGGGGCCACACACCAGTGTGTGCTGTGCCAGGTGGTGCCAGTGGTCCCAGTGGGTTGCCTATCTGCCCTGTCCAGGTGGGGACTTGAAGTGTGCATGAGGTGTATGGGGGCATACAGCAGGGTTCTCCCTGGCATACCCTGTGCCCCCTTTGCACACCCATGGGCAGCACTTCGTGCCTTTGTGCATGGCGTGTAGTGCTGGAATGACCCCAGCCTGCCCCTGGCATGATGTGGTCCATGGACCAGGAGAATCAGGTGTGTTGATCCTGCATGCCCCCTTTTGTGCATCCTGTGCAGGGGACATGTTGTGCACAGAGTGGCTACGCACCCCAGATACGGGAGCACAGTCACTCTATGGGGATAGTGCATAGGGCCCCTTGTGTGTGCACCTGTTTTGCCCTTCAAGCCATGATTTGTAACTGAAGAGAGAATATGAATTGCAAAAGCATGTGTTCTAAATGGCACACATGTTTCTTTGTGATTTGATTAAAGCCAATAAACAGTAGGGAAATAAAAAAAAGCAAAGGATACATTAAGTGCACCCTCAGTGATTTCATTTATTATCAGATGTCTTTTTTTTGTGGTTTGAAATTATGTTTTAGTATTTTATGTGAAATGGTAACCTAGTACACATCTTATTAAATTAACACATGGCACATACAGTATGTTGATTATTCTTTGTTTTTTGTGTACATGAGCTGTGAACATTAAATGAATAGAATCCGTACATACATGAGGTAGAGAAATTAATTTATGATATATTGTTATATATTGTTAGTAACTTTCCAAATATTTACTTGTGGTGTTAGATAAGGTTAATGTTTACTAGTATTACAGCAGTGAAAAGGTGGTGAAGGGAGTCATACTTGTAAAACTAGATTAACATGTTTTAGGAAAAGGGCAGTACATTCATATATTATAATTTTTATCATAGATACACCAGTTCACTTTGAGGAAGAGGATCACAGAGAAACATAGAAACAAACATAGAAACATAGAATACAGGACCACACACACACATGGGGAAACATCAAAACCACCATCAAAGAGGCAACAAGCCTTTGTGTGAAGCAAATAAACAAATCAAAACCAAAGAAAAAACCACTATGGTTCTCAAAAGAAGTGGCTGGGAAGGTAAGGGAGAAAAAGATTGCATGCTGGAAATATAAGGGAACACAGAAGGAGCAGGACAGAGAACTGTACCAGTTAAAACAAAAGGAAGTGGGTAAGGCAGTCAGAATAGCAAAGGCCCAAACCAAGGAAAAGATAGCCAACTCAGTTAAGAAGGGCGATAAAACCTTTTATAGGTACATTAGGGAGCAAAGAAAGACAAATGCAGGGATACTGAGGCTGAACAAAGAGGAAGGTGGTTGGAAGGAGAGCGACAGTGAAAAAGCAGGGATACTGAATGAATACTTCTGCTCAGTATTCACAATGGAAAAGCAGGGGGAAATACCTAATCCGGTCAATAGAAGTACTCTGGATAGGGGGTTGATATTAGTCCTTTCACAGAAGAAAGGGTTCTGAAAGAACTCTTAAAACTGAAGGTGGAGAAAGCAATGGGGCCTGATGGGATTCACCTCAGAATTCTAAAAGAACTAAGGGAAGAACTAGTAACACCACTGACTACCCATTTTAATAAATCATGGGAGGATGGTGTGGTGCCTGAGGACTGGAGGTAAGTGGAAGTGATTCCCCTTCACAAAAGTGGGAGCAAAACAGAGGCAGGAAACTACAGACCTGTCAGTTTGACCTCAGTGGTAGGGAAAATGATGGAATCACTTCTGAAGGAAAGAACTGTTGAGTACCTAGAGCCCAGTGGGGCACAGGACCCAAGGCAGCATGGATTCACAGCAGGAAGGTCATGTCACACAAATCTAATTGATTTCTTTGACTGGGTGACCAAAGCAGTATACCAGGGAGGGACTGTGGACATGGCCTACCTAGACTTTAGCAAGGCATTTCACACAGTCCCACACAAAAGATTAATAAACAAATTAGCCAGCCTGGGAGTGGGTCCAAGGGTGGTAGCTTGGGTAAAACACTGGTTGGACAACAGGACACAGTGAGTAATAGTAAATGGAGTTCACAGTGAAGAAAGGAAGGTTACTAGTGGGGTACCGCAGGGTTCAGTACTGGGGCCAGTCCTTTTTAATGTCTTTATAAGTGACATTGCAGAGGGACTGGAAGGGAAAGTATGTTTCTTTGCAGATGACATAAAGATCTGCAACAGGGTTGATACACAAGGTGGGGTGGAAAGGATGAAAAGGGACTTGGCAAGGTTGGAGGAATAGTCAAATGTATGGCATCTTAGACTCAATGCAAAGAAGTGCAAAGTAATGCACCTGGGAACAAAAACCCAGGCGAAGAGTACACAATGGGGGGTAAGGTACTGACAACAACAAAAATTAAAAGGGACCTGGGGGTAGTCATATCAGACAACCGAAAGGTGGGCCAGCAATGTGAGAAGGCAGAAAGGAGGGCTGGGGGGATACTGGGATGCATAGGGAGAGGCATCACCAGTAGAAAACAGGAAGTTGTTGGCCCTCTGTACAGACAGTTGGTAAGACCACATCTGGAGTACTGTGTACAGTTCTGGAGACCCCATCTCCACAAAGACATAGACAGGGTGGAGGCTGTCCAGAGGAGGGCAACCAAAATGATGCAGGGTCTGCATCAGAAGACATATGAAGAAAGATTAAAGGAACTAAAGATGTATAGCCTCGAGGAAAGGAGGGAGGGGGGGACATGATAGAAACTTTCAAATACCTCAAAGGAATCAACAAAGTCCAAAAGGGTAGCATCTTTCAGAAAAAGAGATGTGCAAAAACAAGGAGGCACAATTTGAAGAGAGAGGGGGGACGACTCAGAGGTAATGTGAGGAAGTATTGCTTCACAGAAAGGGTTAAGGATACAAGGAACAGCCTTTCTGAGGAGGTCGTAGAGTCAAAAACAGTGGGGGAATTCAAGAATGCAAGGGACAGACATAAGGCAATTCTAGTGGGGGTAGGAGGAAGTAGACTGTTGGTTAACTAGGATCGGCAGCTTATCCATTAGGTAGGGAAATGGGAGACTAGGTGGGCCAAGCGGTCCTTATCTTCCGTCAGATTCTATGTTTCTATGTTTCTATTTGATAGCAGATAAGGACTGCTTGTATCATTGAAATTGCCCATTTCTTCCTACCTACACTATGTCCTCAGACCATGCTCTATCTACAGCTCTTTCTCCTTCCTCCCTCCCTCCTTCCTTCCACTATGATTCCAATGTGCTTATCCCATGCATTCTTAAACTCCACCACTGTTTTTATCCCCACCACCTTCACTGGAAGGCTATTCCAGGAAGTCACCACTCTTTCTGTGAAGAAGTACTTCTTCACATCTCTCCAGAATCTAACTCCCTGCAGCTTCATAGCATATCCCCTTATTCTTCTAAAAGGTACATCCCTCCTCTACCTTATTTACCCATTTGATATATTTAAAGATCTCTGTCACATCCCCCGTTTCAGGCTGTAAATACTGAGGCTCTTCAGCTTTTCCTAGTAGGGTTTTTAATGCAGAACCTGCACCATTTTGGTTGCCATCCTCTGGACTGCCTCTGTTCTGTCTGGCACTTGGTCAAAACACCAAACAAAATAACAGTATGGTCAAATACCACACATTAAAAAACAGCAAAATGAAAAACGAGGTGGTCAGTGATACCGCTCGGAAAAACAGCGAGTGCTACCACCAAATTAAACAGAGAAAAAACAAACTGACTTTTCTGTGGGGGATATGCCTCCTGCTCTCCCTGTTATGGGTGGCTATTCCCCCAGAACCACCCCAATTTAAAATAACTACCTTCAAGGGGGGGCAACTCTGGGACAGGGAGAAATATTGGGGGGGCTGTTCAGGAAGGTACAGGGGAACCAAAGACCTAACGCAAAGAGTAAAAAAATGAAAAACAGCAAGTGTTCCAGTATGGGGAATTGAACCCCAGTCCACTGATATTCTGTTACTTTTCACAGCCTGTGGTTCTACCCACAGAGCCACAGCAGCTGCTCAGCAGGGTGCCCCACAGCAGAGCCTTTATTCTCTGCTTCCTTGTATCCCGACAACCAACAGCTATTTTTACAGTGTGATTATTGCCATAGGGATAGCGCTAAACTGTACTTGTGCTATAGTGTCCCTGCAAGACATTTTTTAACATGTTATTTTTATGGTGCATTATTTACTGCACTGTTCTTGCCACACCATGTTGACACAGTACCCTCTGTCTATGTCATTCCAGAAATGTGATCTTCAAAACTAGACACAATACTCTAGGTGGGGTCTTTTCAGTGATCTATACAGAGGCAACACCACCTCCCTCTTTCTAATGGTGATACCCCTTCCTATGCACCCCAGCATCCCACTATCCTTCCCTACTGCTTGTCACACTACCTTGCCACCATTAGGTCATCCAATATAATTACCCCAGGTGTGTTAACTGCTCCATGTTTGTCAGTACCACCTCTCTCAATTGTATATTCCACCCCAGGTTTCTGTGCCCCAAGTGCATTATTTTATACTTTTTCACAATGAAATCCAGTTTCCATACCCTTGACAACTTCTATGGATTTTGCAGGACTTTTCTCATTCTTTCCATTACCCCCCCCCCCCAAAGTGTCCATGCTTCTGCAAACTTTGATGTCATCATCTGCAAAGGGGCAAACCTTCCTTTCTAGCTCCTCTGCAATGTCACTTATAAAGACATTAAAGAGGACCAGTCCTCCCAAATATGGATACCCCTTCCTTTTTTCCACTGCTAGCTGTGATATTGGTTTCACTGAGGGATATCCCTTTCTTATTGGCGGGTGACTAGAGCCTCATTTTTATGTTTGCTTGCATGCATGTGCAAGAAACATAGTGCCATCATCCGAGTTTTCAGAGGTGTGTCAGCCCTCTTCCAATTCAGTCAGTGTGTTTGCAGGTGCGGCCGCAGTTCTCCAATGCCTGCTGGAGCTGTCTATGACAGCTCCAAAATGCAGTGGCATACAGATGAAAGGGGCTGCTTCCAGTGAGCAGCGATCAGATATTCGCCTGCTCACTCCCTCCCACACACACACATATGCTGCGTGCTGCCCTCCCCTCCTCCCACGCACACACTGTATAGCCAACGGGTGCCCAATCCCTGTCGGCTGTGCTGTGCCCCAAACACAGGTCCATATGCCACGCTGGGTGCCCACCCCAGCGTGGCTACCTGAGATATAGCCAACAGAGGTGCCCAATCCCCTCTGCCCACTGTCTCCCCCAGTACAGGGGTGCCACGCTGGGGAGCCCACCTCAGCATGGCAACAAATGTTATGGCTCGACGGGGTGCCCAATCCCATAGGCTCCACGCCTCAACCAGCAGTCCTTCTGCCATGCTGGGAGCCCACCCCAGCGTGGCAAACGCCGCCCCGTCAGTTGCCATTAGGAAAAAACAACCTGAAAATTAAAACAGTCCCTCACTGTGTCTTTACCACCTCGCCCACCCTCGCGCCCCTGCTCACACCCCCTCACCCCATACTTACCTCCGGACTCCGGCGCAATGATCTTCGGTGGATTGGGAACATGTCTGCACTCTTCAAAGCCGACCGCAAACTGAGGAAATGCCTGAGCTGTATAATGTATAATGATAGGGTTTTTCAACTTTTTGCATATCTCAGGCATTTTTGGGAATTTTGGGCCCAAACTTTCAACATGGGGTTTTTGGGACCCCCCACCCTCATGAATTATTGCACTGTCATGGCGTTATTCAGGCCCAAAGGGTGATTTCGCAGCCACTGCACGGAATCACCTTTCAGGAACTGAGTAACAAAATAAACACCACTGTTCATAAGGTGAGCTCTCAAAAGCCTATGTTGAAATTTCTTGGTGGAAAAATTCCTTAAAATGACTGTTTTACGAGCGTGTGTTGTGCAGTTCCTACACACGGTCATAAGTTCGCAAATTTTCAATATTTTCACTCCAGATTTTCAACATTGCCATTTTACCACACCTCCTTATGAGCAGTATAGCTGTCATTTTTCACATCTTGCCCAAAACGTGTTTCCACCCATGTAGCGCACAACGGCGCAGTCAGTGTGCGAAATCAATGTATGGGACACATTAAGAAAATCACAGTGACACTTTTAATGAGCAGAGGTCTTAAAATGGCTATGTTGAAAATTTGGTGAAAAATTCCTAAAAATGACGCTGTTTTCTGGCGCGTTAACGCCGGTTCTCACCGCTGCGCTCATAAGTTTGTGAATTTTTCTATATTTTCCTCCAGATTTTCCACATTGCCATTTTATTACACTTCCTTATGAACAGTACAGCTGCCATTTTTCACATGTGCGCCCAAAATGTGTTTCCGCGCATGTAGCGCACAATGGTGCAGTCGGTGAAAGCAATGTTTGGGACAGATTAAAAATCACAGTTATACTGTTCATGAGCAGAGGTATTAAAATGGCTATGTTGAAAATTTGGTGAAAAAATTCCTAAAAATGACTGTTTTACGTGCGTGCGTTGCACAGTTCCTACGCACGCTTATAAGTTTGCAAATTTTCTATATTTTCACTCCAGATTTTCCACATTGCCATTTTATTACACTTCCTTATGAACAGTACAGCTGCCATTTTTCACATATTGCCCAAAATGTGTTTCCACACATGTAGCGTACAATGGTGCAGTCGGTGTGCAAAAGCAATGTTTGGGACAGATTAGGAAAATCACAGCTACACTGTTCATGAGCAGAGGTCTTAAAATGGCTATGTTGAAAATTTTGTTACAAGTCAGCATTGTGCAGTTTCCACACACCCTTGTAAGTTCATGACTTTGTAATATTTTCAGTCCAGATTTTCACCAGTTGCATTTTTCCACACTTGGTTATGAACAGTACAGCTGTCATTTTTCACAACATGGCCGAAATTTGTTTTCACACTTTCAGTGCAGAGATGCGTGGTCGAGGTGGGAAATCATTGTTCAGGACAGGTAAAGAAAATCACAGTGACACTGTTCATTATCGGAGGTCCCAAAATGCCTGAGTTGACAATCTGCTGTAAAAAATGCCCACACTAATTACTTTACGGGTGTGTGTTGCACAGTTTCTATGCACGCTCATGACTTCACCAGTTTTTTTTAATATTTTTACTGCAGATTTGCAACATTGCCATTTTTCCCCCCCATGAACAGTACAGCTGTCATTTTTCACATCCTGTTCGGAATGTGTTTTTGCACCTGTGGTGCTAAATGCCATAGTTGCTGTGCATAAGCAGCTTTTGGCTAACAAACTGATATTGCCACTGTTCATGAGGTGGGGGTCTCAAAAAAAACATGTTGAAAATTTGGAGTGAAAATACCAATGAATGCCTGAGCTGTTAGGGTTTCCAACCATAACGCCCCACCCTGTAGAGAATGACAGGCATCAGGGGTGTGACTTAGGATTCTTGCCTGTAATGCTCATACCATTCCACACCCTGCAACCAGTGAGAGGCATCGAGGTATGCCTTGGACTCTTCAGCCCCAAAGTTCACCTCATTCTCCTATACTGCACCCATCTCACCATATTTCCTGATGGAATGGGGTGCACATAAGGGCCAAAGACCCCAAGGCACACCGTGACACTTGTCAGTGTCTGCAGGGTAGGGTGTGGTGAAATGGCGTGGCTGTTATGCCTGACGACCCAAAGGCACACCCCAATACCTGTCACTCTCTGCAGGGTGGTGGTGGGGTTGGCTTCAGTTTAATACTTCACTGCCATTCCTATTATGCAGCTCTGTAACTTCTGCACTACCAATGCCAATGTCAGCAAGTAAACATTCGGCATTGACAGATGCTTGTTTTCTAATGATATAGACAGGTCATTTCACAATAGAGCTGGACTCTGTCCTGCCCAATGAGGGCTATGAGAGTTTATGTCTGATTTAGTTTTGGAGGACTCCTGGAGAGTCCTACATAACACCGAGAAATATTTCACTTACTATTCCCCACCTCATCAAGTATATTCCCGTATTGATTTTTTCTTCCTTATTAACTTTTCTATGAGGGGGGTGGATGGCGTGGGTATACATCCATGAGTATTGTCAGACCATTTGCCCATCTGGCTCACCTGGATACAGGCACTTGATCTCTTAATATCTCTCTCATAGCCAATGAGTATATTAGGAATCATATGAAAAGTTAATTTTGACCACTTGGCAAGAAAATGCTCATTCAATAACAGCAATAGATATTATTTGGGGTTCCTTAAAAGTGATATGGAGAGGGAAATTCATACATCTTGCAACAGTTTAAAAGAAAAAGTAACTTGCAAGTGGAGCAGTTGCTGTCCAGAGTTATGGAGTTGGAATTGCGGTTGTCAGTCAGATCGGCAGATCAACTTTTGACAGAGCACCAAACTCTGAGAGCTAAGTATTCTACCAATCTGTTAGATAAAGTTAATTACTCCACACTTAAAATGAAAGTGACCTACATAGGCCAGGGGGACAAGGCAAGAAAGTTTCTCGCTCAGAGGCTAAAACAGGAAAAATCTGCCCGCTGGATTACAGCACTGGTGGATCCTGCAGCAGGAGCAATAACCTCTGATCCTTCCAAGCTGGCAGGGATTTTTAAGACCTTTTACCAGGATCTATACACTGTCCCCCCAACCCCTACTGTCAGATAACTATGGTGAATCCCTTCATTCTTTTTTGCGTGGAATTGACATCCCGCAATTAACTGTGGACAAGAAAAATCAGTTGAAGTGAACAATTTCCCAATAGGAGATTTTGGACGCCATCAGTCGTCTCCCCATGGATAAGGCCCCAGGTCCGGACGGTTTTCTGTCTTATTTTTGTAAGCCCTTTAAAACAGTACTCGCTCCCATTCTAATCAATTTATTTAACTATCTTTTTCCCATAACATCCAAGAAATTACCCTTTTTAAAGCTCATATAGTGGTTCTTCCAAGGCCAGGGAGGTATCATACACTTCTTGAAAACTATAGACCCATCTCCCTCTTAAATACAAACATTAAACTTCTAGCCAGAATATTGGCACATCGACTTAAACTGGTGTGGGTAAATTTAGTGAGTCCAGAGCAGGTGTTTGTTTTTTTTGTGGGGAGACACTCTAGTGACTACTTTTATAAGATCTTCTATCTTCTCTCCGCATCAGGGAAAGGGATTGCTGATGGGGTGCTCGTCCCTCTAGACACGGAGAAAGCATTTAAATGGGGTGGCTTGGGAATTTTTGTTTGACACCTTACCCTGATATGGTATATTGCCAGATTTTATCCAGTCGGTTAAAATATTATTTTGCTGTTCCACAACGAAAATTATGTGTAATTGAGTACTATCCCCCCTTTTTTCTCTAACCAGGCGTACTCGTCAGGGGTATCCCCTCTCACCCATGCTCTTCAATTTCTATGTTGAGCCCCTAGCCAGAAAAATCAACAGTTCTGTGGATGTCCAGGGAATTACTGTGGGACCTTATGAATACAAGCTTTCTATGTTTGTAGATGATGTGTTTTTGCATCTATCGAAGAGAGATGCTTCTGTCTCCAAGGTTCAGGAGATTATAGCCAATTACAGTGTTTTAGCAGGTAACAAAATAAATCAACACAAAACCACTGTTGTGGCTCTCTCGAGCTCCTGTTCGAGAGCAGATGTCAAAGGGATGGTTCTTAAAGGGGCTTCCCGATCGATAACATTTTTGAGGCTGGATCTCACCCCAGATTTATATTCCCTAAAAGTTCTAAATCTGGACCTGGTAGTTAAGCGGTTAGAACAAGATTTCTCTCACTGGCAGCATCTGCCATTCACCCTATGGGATAGGGTCAACATTTTGAAGATGGCCATATCCCCCCACTTTATGTACCCACTCTCAGTGTTAAATGTTACCCTCCCTAAAATCTGGTTTAATAAAATTAATATGATCATTGATGTTCTTGTGGCGGGGAAGTGACATTGTAGAGCAATAAATTATGTCAACCTAGAGGGATTGGGGGACTACAGGTACCACAATTTTTCTCTGTACTTCCTTGCCTTCCACAGTTGTAAATATTTTAAATGATTGCATGATTCAGTTGATCAATCCTGTGCCCTGGCTTGGTGGAATATTGAACATTTTAGGGCCAAATGCTCTAAAATTGCATTACCTTCACTCTTATATGTCCCTTTTAGTAATCTTAATGCCCATTTGAAACACTCTCCTATTGGTTGGTCTGTAAGAGTCCACCAACAATTGTGTGCTTTCTTTAAAATCAAATGCCTGAAGACAGCCCGGTGGCACTGAGGGTTGAGGTGCTGGATGCCTTACCTCACACTACACTGGTGACCTTGGTTCAGGAACAACCTTGGGTTGTTGGGGTGCTGGCGCCGGGGGTGGGAGCAAGATTGAGCACTGGCTCTCCTCTCCTGGGGGGGTCATCTGCCCGTAGTCCAGATGTCAGTCCAGTGACAGGTGCAGGTGGTAAAGGTGCAACAGGTAGGGTGGGGGTTCGAATAGTGCACAGCGCGTGCATGCCTCGACAGGTGCATGTGACGCCAGGATGTACGAGGTCAGGGATCAAAAAGATGAAAAACTTACAAACTACCTACAGAAAAAGGAAAAATCAAAAGCCTGAAAGATTCTGGACAGTCTCTCTTCCACAATTGAAATGTTTTGATCAGTCACAAAGTACTTCTGCCTGTCAATTGGAAGGGGCTTAAAGTGACATCTCTCTGTTTTTGATAGAGGAGAGTCATTTCTCACTTTGTCACAGTTTGGAGAATTTTTTCTCCTCCCTACTTTTCCAGTCTTCCGATATGTTTAGCTGAAACATTGCCTTTATTCATTTCTGGGGGCACCTCCATGGTTGGAAGAGGTCACCGGTTGGTTTTCATCTTTAGCATCTCTGGTGGTTAAAGATAGGCCAATTTCCAGACTACATAGAGAAATGGGAACTAGGCATTGGTCCTCCTGCTACCAAACTGCATTCTATTGGCATTTGCCGGCAGATTTGTCTTATGGTGCAGCTTAGCGGAAACTGATATGGTCTGAAATATATAACTATAATAAACAGGATAGACTGCATCTGATACAGTTCAGTATACTACACAATTTATATTACACGCCACTCAGACTCTACCGTATGGGTATATGTTCTGTACCCGCCTGCCATAAATGCTCTCAGGAGGATGGCTCACTTATTCACATGATCTGGAACTGTCCTGGTGTAGCCTCATTCTGGTAAGAGATCAAACATTTTTTTTTCTCCTTTTTTGTTTGCACTGATTCTTTTTCTCTAAAAAGTTGCATAATTGGCAATTACGCAGCTATTAAGTCTCGATATCACAGAGCCTATGTAGCTCTCATTCCAGCAGTAGCCAAACTCCTTCTTCTTAAACATTGGATTAGTGATTCTTTCCTGTCTCAGAAGGAATGGTTACAAGAAATGCTTTCAGCATTAAATGCTGAGAGAGCTATTGTGATACAATATCACAATCTTATGCAGTTCCATACCTTCTGGGAACCTCTTTTGAAATTTTTCGCAGGGAGGTGAGTCATGATGGTTGGAGAAAGTACTTCTCTTACCCCTTTGGTAGTTGGGTAAAGCTACCTTGTGGATGGCTTTTGGTTTTTATTGGTCATTAATTACTAGACAACTACTTCAAGCCTCTCCTGAATCAATATATGAGGTTCAGCTTCCTTAGCTGGGGGGAGGGGATTTATGGGGATATTCGGGGTAGTAGGGAGTGAAGGGGATGAATCCATTCCTCTTTCAGCTTGAGAACTGTCTGATATGTTGGGTGGAGGGTGGGGTTGGTTAGTTTATGTTGTTTCTTTTGCTTTGTTCATTTTTGTTGGTTCCTTTTCTTTTGCTGTGTATACATGGACTGTACTGGATGTGACTACTGTAACTGTAATTTTACGCAAATATTCTATAAAGTTTACTTAATTGCAAAGAGTACCAGTCCCAGCACAGATCCATGAGGCACCCAGTGGGTCACTGTCTTTTTTTGGAGTGAACTACATTTACTACTACCCTCTGTCACCTATCTCTTAACCAAATGTCTTATCCAGTTTACCACATTTGGATCTACTCATAAGCTACACTGCTTGCTTACTAGTCTCCTATGTGGAATGGTATTGAAAGCATTACTGAAATCTAGGTAGGCCACATTCACTGCTCTGCCTTGATCTAAATGCTTTGTCACCCAGTCAAAGACTTCTATCAGATTTGCTTGACTTGACCTTCCCCCTTCCCCCATGAAACCATGCTGCATCGGGTCTTGTAACCCACTGGATTCAACATGTTGCACAATCCTTTCCTTCTACAGTGATTCCATTCATTTTTCCACCACCAAAGTCTGGCTGACTGGCCTAGAATTGCCAGCATCCTCCCTTCTACCACATTTGTGTAGTGAGACTAAATCCACCCTCCTCCAGTCCTCTGGAACCACTCCTATTTCTAGTGAGCTGTTTAATAGATCTGTCAGAAGTGCAAATGGTATTTCCCTGAGCTCCCTCAACACCCTTAGATGTACCCCATCTAGCCCCATTGCTTTGTCCACCTTCAGATTAGCAAGTCCCTTCAGTACTCTCATGTCCAAGAAAGGAATGTTAGCCACCTCCCTCCCTCCATAGATTTTGTTACTTTTTGTCCCACCCCCCTTCCTCTGTGAACACTGAACAAAAGTATTTGCTAATGATGTCTGCTTTTTCCTGGTCCCTCTCTGCAGAGTTCCCCCTTCCCTTTTTAATCTTACAGTCCCATCCCTGGGCTTCCTCTTTTCACTGCACCTATAAATTTTGTTGGTCAACAGGTGATTTTACTCAATCCACATGCAAATAAACTATATAATAAAGCAGCCGTGTACAAAATGTATTTTTCATAAAGCTAGTTTCAGCTGCAATTAATAAAAATATTTGCATACCTATCAACTCTACTTTTCCAAGGACCTTCTGTGATATGTATCGTGTTTTTTCTTTCTCAATCCTGACATTTGCCAGGTCTATAATGTTATTTCTAAGAACATGGCCACCATCTTTTTTACATGTGAAAAAACTAAGTTAAAACATTTATAAAATATTCAAATGTCCATCTAACTGGCAGATTTTACCATCAATTTAACTGGAAGATGTACAGAATCTTTTACAGTAAAAAAAGGGTAGAGTCAATTTTTTTTCACAATTTTACCACACTGCTGCTTTATGAAATCTGAATAATCTGGTTCCTGTCTTTTAGTGGTTCAGCATAGCTTGCATAGGAACTTACTACTCCCTTATTTTCTGTATTACAATACCAGAGGCTACCAGCTACCTATAGATGTCATCCAGTTCTCCCAACAGCAAAGGATGTGTAAAGCATAACACTTTTTTTTCAACAATACACGCAATGCCAGCCTGCTGAAGAAGCAGTAGCACTACAGCTTGTGATGCTGATGAACTGGGTTTGAGAACAAGCCTGAGTCTTTGGAGGGCTGGCCAAGGATGACGATTCAGCATCCCAGGGATCACCCTCCTCTGTGGAGGACCAGGTTCTCAGTATATGATTATCATGTAGCAGAGGCTAGGTTGGTAGGCACTAGCTGCATAGAGTGGGAGGTGCTGATAGATGCTGGCACTCTGCATGTGGGAGTGCTCACCGACATATCTCTGCTGTCATTGCACGGGCAGCAAAAGGGGACAAAAAGGGGAAAAATGGCTGCCGAACAGGCAGATGAAGCTTTGCCTTGCCCCTCATGTCCAGCACTGGGCCTCTGTTATTTGGTCCTGAGTACAGCCTCAAACTTCATCTCTGCCATCATGGGGCCATCTGGATGGTGTGGGGAGTTTCTGTGGAGCAGAACGCAACCCTCTCCAAGGGGGCAAGCTGGGGAGGTCCAGACATGTGGTGTGTCAGAGGTCATTTGACAAGGCACTTTGTGGCTGCTTATTCCCCCCCCCACCCTCATAAAGTGTTTTTTCTTGTTATTTAACTTGTACCTATGTTTTGAGTTATTCTGTAAGTTCTGAATCCAAGCTGTACCATTCATTGTATTGTATCTTTGCTTTCTCCTACTGTACTTTGTTTTGCAATCTATGATGTGGAACCTTTGTAAAAGAGCTTGTGCTCAAAGGTTTTTTCCAAATCACTAATAAATAAATAAAAATTTAAAACTCCAGGATTCAAGAAGAACACCTCAGAGGATGGGATGGTGGCACCCGTGATGGCTGAAGGAGGTTGGTGAATGAGGGGGGATAACTGGAGCTGAAAAAATAAATAGCACATGCAGTAATACTAACAGCATGAACATCATCTAATGCTAATGGATTGCTTACATTCTTTTTTATTCATTATTTTAAAAGAGTGCAGAATGAAGAAACACACGACAATCAATACATTAATCATTTATTTAGAGTGTCAAGCAAAGATAAATTAAAGTCCTGTTTATCTTCATTAACACAAGCCCTAACATTTAAGCAGATCAGTTGGAAAAAAATATATTATATTATACTGTATTACTTAAAGCGGCAGTATCTGCTAGTTGGTAAAAACATTCATCATATAGTTTCTTAGAAAAAGTGCATTTGTGACAGCCTTAGATTCATCCTCAGTGCATTTTTCATCTTGGTCACATCATGCTCAGCATGACAGGAGCTTTTTAAAATGAAGCATTGTGATTGTTCTCAATAAAATGTAATTTGATGGTATTATTTTGCTATGTGTGATGTTTGGCTGATGTGCAGTAGTTCCACTGCTGCCACCCTTAGACACTCTCTGTAAATGAAATAGGCTCAGAGGTTTAACATCCTGAGAAAATGTAGATTACTACTGCATCAGTCTGAGTTCATTTAAATTATACGACAGGTATCTGTTCTCAACCAATCACAGAACAGAATACCTGTCAGTTATTCCCTCACCAACTGCAAACCACCACCCAGAATCATTTATTTACTCAAATCCTGCCCACAGTCATTTAATGAAACAATAACCCCACCCACAGTCATTTAATGAAACAATAACCCCACCACAGTCATTTAATCAGAGCCACAAAACACATCCACAGTTGTTTAATCAGACCTGAAGCATCTGAAGCCAAAAAAAAAATGGCGCTGGAAAAGCTGTCCACCTCAGCACCAAACATAACCCTGGCCCCCTTCCTCCACACCTCATATCAAAAAAAATCCAATTATCAGCATACAAAGTAATGTTCACCCTACCCTTTATCATGTATCGTCCTTTTTTTTTTGGCCTGAAAATGAGCAGTGAAACAAGTGCTCCCGAGAACTGTTTCAATCAGCGTGACGGCATTGAATGCTGTGCTCATGGCACAGACTGTAAAAATTACTTTCTTTTCTTTCACTTTCTCAACGTTATGCCTCCCCATTGCCGCTCTCCTCTAAAACTGTAATTTGCAGCACTTCAGCAACTCCAACTTGTAGAATAGTAATAACATTCAGTGAGGTGGAGTATACTCGGAATAACTAGCTTCTGTGGTGATTAAATACCTCAGCTTTGCCTCGGCGTTTAATCATACACAGAAGCTGGTTACTCCTTCGTATACTCCAACTCACTGAATGTTATTATTTAAATAGCCAATGCCGTGTGTGTGTGTGTGTGTGTGTGTGTGTGTGTGTGTGTGTGTGTGTGTGTTTTATTTTATCAGAGTACTGAGTTAGTTGTTGCAATTAAGGTGAAGGACTTATGTCACAGTTACTAAAAACTGAAGCCCAGATATTTGTTCCCAGGCCAGGTACGCCCAGGCAGACAGTGTATTAACTTCCTCACATTGTTTCAGCAAGCAGTGCACCTCTTTATTGACCTAGATGTATAATCTTTCCATTGTGAGCCAGTCATTCATACTCCACAATCATTTAAGTCCCTGACATACTTTGAGTAAAAAGGCTAATTATGCCAAATCATGATAAATTGTGTGTTCTAGCTTTGCAAAGAGAACTGATTTGCCTAAGGAACATTTTATCACAATCAAGGCTACTGAATGTATTTCTTTTTTTCTTGTAAGTAAGATAAGGTCAGAAACAAGGGACCACAACTATGGTTAAATGAGTGTTTTGTCTTTATTAATAAAAATAAAGTTTGAAAACACATTGCTAAGTTCCAGAAATAGCTACTTCATTCAGGTTATCTAGCCACCTGTTTACTCATACTGGCAAGACATTCCATCTGCATTAGCATTTTGTACTCCACTATGATGCTATGTGGTGAAATCACAGTTCTGAAGGATGATATTCCAGTGCAACAGTTTGACATTTTGCCCACTCATTCTGTTTAACCATTGCAATGGATTGGGGTCTATATCCACTGTGAATGACCTTCCACAAAGATATAGGCGGAATTTCTTGATTGCCCTGACAGTTACCAGACACTCCATCTCAATGGTAGAGTCATTCAGTTCCCTCAGTAACAGCTTTTGTCTGAGGAATATAACTGGCTTTTCTATCCCACCCAAGGATACTTGGAAGAGCAGAGTCCCAGGACTCTGTCACTTGCATCTGTCTGAACAATAAACCCCAAATTATAGTCTGGGCATGCTCATAGTGGCACTTGGCCCAGTGTCAGTTTCAGTTGCTGGAAGGCATTTCACAAAGCTTCTTCCACTGAATCCCAGTAGCTTCTTAACTGTTCTGTCAAATAAGCAGCAATGGTACTATAATTTGTTAGCAAACTTGTGCTACTACCCCAAAGTTCCCAGAAATGCACTCAGTTGCTCCTTAGTTTTGGTGGTTGGACAGTCCTGAATTACCTTAACCCTAATTTGTTCATGCCTGATGTACCTCCCTCCCACATGATGTCCCAAATATGGAATCTCTGGCATCACTATGTGGCACTTCTCTGGCTTGGAAGTCAGTCATGGTCCAGTAGTCTGGTCAGGACGTCCCTTATATAAAAGAAATGATCATCCCATGTTCAACTAAATATGCTTATACCATCCATACAGGCTACAGCAAAGGGCCAAATCCCATTCAGGACCCTGCCAACTAGCTTAATTGCTTAGATCCTGTAACATATCCCTCCTCCTCCTAGTTCCTAATACTCTAAGATCAGAGAACAGGCATACTTTACCTTTGCTCTAAGGTACTGAAACACTCTACTATCCCCCTTCTGAAGAAAGCTTCTTTAGACTCGGAGAACCTAGCAAACTACAGGCCTATCTCTAACCTCCCTTTTGTGGGAAGGTTATTAAGAAAGTTGTAGCTGCTCAGCTGGATAACCATCTAACCATCCATAATTTATACGAACCTCTCCAATCGGGTTTTTGTAAGAGGCATAGAACTGAGACTGCTCTGGTTCGGGAGCTCAATGATCTCCTGATGGCGAGAGATCGGAGACACCATTCTATCTTGGTTCTCCTTGATTTGTCATCAGCTTTTGATACTGTGGATCATGGGGTTCTGCTCGAATGTCTGAGGTTTATCTGTGGGCTGTCTGGTACAGTCCTCAGATGGGTTCCATCTTTCCTCACTGGAAGAATGCAGAGAGTTGTCTCGGGTTTGTTTTCATCTGGGGCTTTCTCACTGCTGTGCGGGGTACCTCAGGGTTCAGTGCTGTCTCCCACGTTATTCACAGGATATATGTTACCCCTCAGAGACATTGTAAGACAGTATGGGCTGAGGTTTCATTGCTATGATGATGACACTCAGCTCTTCCTGTCTTTTGCTCCTGACCAGGTTAGTGCTGTCTCAGTACTGAACAGCTGCCTCATAGAAATCCAAGACTGGATGAATATCAGCTGTCTTAAGTTGAACCTAGGAAAGACGAAGGTTTTGGTTGTGGACCCGGATCGTAGGGCAGAGGAGTTGAGGACTGGACTTCCTTCTGGTTTAGTCCTAGGGGAGGCCCAGATTCTCACCACTGATTGGGTGAGTAATCTGGGAGTGGTGCTTGATGATGGCCTGACCTTTCATCATCAGGCATCGGCAGTTGTCAAACTGGCCTTTTACCATCTTAGGAACATTGCCAGAATAAGGCACCTGGTTCCATCTAGTGACCTACCTGTCTTGGTCCATGCCTTTGTGATATCGTGCCTTGATTATTGCAACTCCCTTTATCTAGGGCTTTCTGGGGCTGATATCCATCGCTTGCAGCTAGTGCAGAACGTGGCAGCACGTTTATTGACTGGGGCATCTAGAAGATCTCATATCACCGCTGTGCTGCACGATCTGCAGTGGCTGCCTATACAGTGGTGGATCACCTTTAAAGTAGGTCTTATGACTTACAAAGCCCTACACGGATTGTGCCCTGATTACTTGAAAGAGCTCCAGGTTCCTTACAGCCGTCTTCAACAGCTCCGCTCAGCTGATGAGGGGTTGCTAGAGATTACGAGGGTTAATTTAAAATTGTCTGGTGCGTGGCCTTCGAGTTTGTGGCACCTACCCTCTGGAATTCTCTGCCCCATCAGCTTCGGGAGTGCAGGATGGCGGGGAGCTTTAAGCAGGCACTTAAGACTTTTTTTATGGGGGAAAGCATTTTCTGTGCCTTCTTGATTTTATATTATATGTGTTGTGTTTTGTTTATATGTGAATTGTACAGCACCTTGAAATTCAAAAGGCGCTTATACAAATAAATGTCATTATATTATTATTATTATTATAGCCTTCCCTCCTCTAGGTTATTCAAAGAAGCGCTAATGAAACACAATGGATTTCACTGCTTGCTCTTGCACGTGTTATATTTTACTACATATCTCACACCTGGGCACCTTGTTTGGTCTCCCATGTCTAATCCAAGCTGGAGTTGCATAATTGTATTTATGCATGTGTGTACATCTGTGATCATCCTTGCAAGTTTTCCCACCCCTGATATTTATTTCTTTATTGAAAATCAGTAACAGGAAAGGCACATTGAGTCAAGGTTCATTTCCAGATGTGAACCAGAGGGAACAGAGGAAATAAATACACTCAGTGGTGAAGTGCAATCAGTATAAACCACTGCACTGAAAATATGAATGGACACTGGCAAAATTAACAGTAGGAAGATACAGACAAAATGTACAGTAAAAATAAAGAATTTGTTTAGTTGCCTTATTGCTCCTGGTAAGAACAGATCCAGAAACAAATGGTTTGATACATTTTATTGGAGCAACATAGATGTAACAAATGAAAACAATGCCGCCTAAGTTTTAAGACCAACCAAGTCCTTCTTCTGAGGAAGGACTTCTTTGGTCCGAAAGCTTAGGCACTGTTTTCTTTTGTTATATCTATGTTGCTCCAATGAAAGGTATCAAACCACTGGTTTCTGGATCAGTAAAAATAAAAGCAGACAAAATGAACAATCCATGGCTATATATGGACAGAGATTTTCAGACAATTTGTACAGTGGAGTTGTACCGGCAATAAAAAAGCATAATAAAATATATAATTGTGGTGCAGTCAGCAAAGGGTGAAGAAATAATGTTTTGGAATTCCCATATAAGAGAAGAATTGCAAACCACAAGTATAGAATAGGTGAAAGAGCACAGAGGCCACAAAGAGTAAAAAAGAAGGGTGAGGGCATGGAATTGACTAACAAGGGCCAGGCAGGAGCAAGAGGGAGAGAAAATGAGTCTAAGCTGATGCTTGAGCGAGTGATAGGGAGGGGGCAGATGAAGTTGGGGGGGTAAGGTTGTTCCAGATGGAGGGAGGATGGGAGGAGAAATCAAATTACCAACAGCAGATTTGGAGTATGGAATGGAAAAGGTTCAACAGTCCTTACAGTGAAATGCATAGAGGCAGAATGAAGAGGATAGAGTAGAAGTAAGAAGGGAGGTAGGGAGAAACAAAACACAAAATTTAGAAAGTAATGATGCACAGTGAATGAGTTGGTGGGGGGCAATAGGTGGAACTGAGAGGTTAGTGTAAAAGGAGGGAGCAGTTATAGGTACAAATGAACATACAAAATTGCCAGCAGAAACAGACCATAAATGTTCTATCGAGTCTGCTCAAGTGATCAGCTCAGTTAGTTCCCTTGAGCTGCACCCCCTCTGCTTTTCGTCCTGGAGTCATCCCCAACCATCCCAATTCCGTCTCCCAGCCACCTCCTAGTAATGTCTCCTTCTGTCAGTTTTCACCCTGCCCCACCCCTTCTTGAAACTGGTCACAGTCTTTGCTGCCACCACCAATTCTGGCAACTCATTCCACCCCTTCACCATCCTTTCAGTGAAAAAGTCCCTCCTCATTTTCTTTCTGAATCTCCTCCCCCCAGCAGTTTTAGGTAATGCCCCCTTGTTGTAGCATCCTTTCTTAAGTTAAAGATGCCCTCCGTATGAACTCTGTGTATGCCCTTAAGGTACTTGATGGTTTGAATCATATCCTTCCCCCCTTCTTCTTTCCTCCAATGAGTACATGTTTCATTCCCTCAGCCTCTCCTCATACAATCTGTCTCCCATGCCCTGGATCATTATGGTTGCCCTCTGCTGGACCCCCTCCAGTAGTTTTACATCCTTCTTCAGGTAAGAGCACCAGCAATGAACAAAGTATTCCAGGAGTGGTCTATCCAGTGAGCTGTACAGTTGCAGAATAACCTCCTCCCTCCTAGGGGTGATTCCCCTGACAATGTAGCCCAGCTTTTTATTTGCTTTAGCTGCTGTCTTTCAGCACTGTGCTGTGTGTTTCATATCACCCCTGACCATTACTCCAAGGTTCTTTTCCTCCTCTATCACTGTCACCTGTATTCCCCTCAGCCAGTATCTGGCCCTTGGGATTCTGGCTCCCACGTGCATTACCTTACATTTCTTAGCATTGAAACTAGAGGTGTGCAACAAATAACTTCCACTGGTGGAATTTCTGCAAAAGTCAGACTTTCAGTTCCATGAAAGTTCGGAAATCAAATTAGCAACTTTCGAGGAACTTCAAACTTAGATCGGCGGAATACATTTATAAATTGCAGATTATTCTGTTAAACTGCAGAGAAAAAAGTCTGCAGAACTGATTACTGAACTGCGGAATAATTACATGTATTGTGAAATAATTCATTAAACTGCGAGAAAACAATTCCTCAGAACTGTTCTTCCACAGTTCATGCGTATTATTCTGCAGTTCTGCCAAAATATTCTGTAGAACAGGACAAAAACCATCAAACTCATTCAGAAGATTCTGATCTAGCCAATAGTGGAAGTTCAGAAAATTCAGCTTAATTTCCGAATTTTTGTGAAAGTTCTACGAAAACAGAATTCTCAACTTTTGGCCACCTCAAATTGAAATTCAACTGCCAGACTTCTGACCATTTCTCCAGTTTAGCCAGGTCCTCCCTTAAATCATGTCTCCCTTCCTCAGTATCTGCCCTCCCACAGAGCTTAGTATTATCAGCAAAAATGCAGATTTTACTGTTGACCACTCTGCTATGTCATTTATAACTATGTGGAACAGCACAGGTCTGAGTACTACACCCTCTAGGACCCCACTTGTTGCAGGCCTAGGTTTGGAAAGTTCTCCCCACCACCACCACTCTCTGACTCCTGTCCCTTAACCAGTTCTTGACCCACCCCAGCATTCTTCCCCCCATTCCCAAATCCCTCAGCTTGCTGATCAGCCTGCCATGTGGCACTGAATCGATCACCTTGCTGAAGTCCAGGTACAGGACATCCACCACCTGTCCCCTGTTCAATGACCTTGTATCCCAGTCAAAAAAGTCTATCATGTTGGTTTGACAAGATCTCCCTCTGTAAAACCCATGCTGCCTGCCATCTTAGAGACCATTCTCCTCATGGAAGGATACCAGCCTTTCTTTTACAATGTCCTCTATTAACTTACCCACTATAGAGTTCAGATTCACTGCCCTGTAATTACCCAGCTCATCCCTAGGTCCACGCTTATGGAGAGGTACCACATGACCCATCCTCCAGTTCTGTGGCACATACCCCTTCTCCAGTGAGGTGTTGAACAGATTTGTCAGCAGAATGCTAGTATTCCCACCAATTCCCTCGGAGTGCACCCCATCTGGTCCAGTTACCTTGTCCACCCTCAGTTCCTTAATGTCCTCTTAAGACCTTGTCCATAACAATCTCCCCCTTCATATTACTACCCCCATCTCTATTCACCCCAGTCTTCCCTTATGGCATAAGCACCATCCACTTACCTGGTGAAGACTGAGCAAAAATACTCATTTAGTGCCTCTGCTTGCTTCTCACCCTTTTCTGCTTAGTTCTTTCTCAGCCTTGGCTGCTCAAACCTCTTTCCCTGCCTCTTAATATTTTTATGAATATACCTCTCTGTCCTCCTCCCGTGAGGTACACTTGCACTTAAGGAAGACCACCTTCTTTCCTTTCACCTTCTCAGCCACCCTCCTGTTGTACCAGCTAGGTCTCATAGTTCTGGTACTCTTTTTATGAGCCTTTGTACAAATTTTGGTGGCCTCAGTTATCCCCTTATTAATGACGGACCATTTCTGGTCTACATCCATCTCCTGTTTGAGCATCATCAGGTGCTCCTCTATTATGCTATCCATCCTATCAAAGTCCACCTTCCAAAAGTCCACCACTTTCATTTTTGACATGGCCGGTTCCTTCCCCATGAGGATGGAAAATCACACAATGCAGTGATCACTGCCTGCAAGCAGTTTCCTCACTTTAACTTCCCAGACATGCTCCCCACCTGATAGCACTAGGTATAGTATGGCCTTCTCCCTTGTTGGCTCCATGTCTCCCTGTATCAGGAAACTATCCTCGATAGGATCCAGGAGAACCTGTTACCTGCTACAGGAGGTTGCCAGGGTGCTCTAATCTAGTCCAGGTAGATTGAAGTCACCCCATATTATAGTGCTCCCTCTCCCCCTACCCTCCTGATCTGTTTCCCAAGTACCCGATGCAACTCTATGCCCTGAGCTGTAAAGGTGGCCTGTACACCACCCCCGAGCAAATCTTTTTCTCCTTGGTGCTCTGGAGCATTATCCATAGGATTTCTGCACCTCCTTCCACCTCCTCCCTTGTACATTATATCCCTTCCTTTATATGCAATGGCACTCCACTCGCCCCTCCTTTTTGCCCTGTCCTTCCTATGCAGTTGGTATCCCGGAATGTCAAGATCCCAGTCATGATACTGAGTAGCCCATGTCTCCATGATAGCCGCTGTGAGTACCCTCCCTCTCTGCCATCAGCACCTGTTGGTCTGCTAACTTGCTGGCTAGACTCCTTGCAATCAATGACACTTCATTCCATTGTGTCCCCTGTTCCTCATTGCCTCTGATCCTTTTATGTGTCTCCTCCCCATCCCAGCTATCCCCTTCCCTTGCCCGCTCCCTTCCTTTAGATTCCCTACTAATATAGGTACAAGATGGCGAATTACAGTTGATTGGTAACAGGCATTGCAGAGACTGTCCAGTTTGGTGAGAAAGGAGACATGGGTGGCACCACAGACCACATTTACATAATCAAGCATTGGAAGCACTCTCATGGTGACATGTTCCCAGTGGACAGAGAGTGGTAAGCAATCATTGCAGAAAAGGGTACCAAGTTTGGGTGAAGCTTTTTGTGGATGACACTGACATGGGTAGAGAAGTCAAATCTTCTGTCTAGCCACACAGCTACAGTAAGTGCTTGAAGTGGGGAACAACATCAAGAAGGTTGCCATCCAGTGTAGAAAGACTAGAGGGGAGTATAGGGGGGCCTTACCAGCTTATGGTTTGTACCAATGGTAATGGGCACTGTGTTTTTGGCAGTGACCTGAAGTTGCTGGGATTGGAACCAGAGTTGGACATTACTGATGTTACACTGAAGTGATGTTTCCTGAGCAGACAGCAAAGCACCTGAGGTATAAAATACAGTATCATCTGCATACATATGAATATGTGAGCTGATACAAACTGAGGGGAGGCCATTAAGAAAAATTAAGAACACGACTGCACCCAGTATGGAGTATTGGGGAACCCCAGGCTGTACTGGGGAAAGGCATCACCAATCTGGATTGACTTGAGGCCAGAAAGGGAGGATCTGAACCAGTTTACAACTGGAACACAGAGACCTGCTCCTCTCAACTTACCCAGAAGGAGGGAGTAAGCTACCCTGTCAAAGGCCTTTGCAAGATTTAGCCCAGTGTTGTAGCTGAGGCACTGTGCAGTGTCTTACCTCTTGCCACACTGGTGACCAAGATTTTGGTGGAGTCTCAGGTTTCTGGGGTCAGTCAGGGATAGAGATGTTGCAAAATAACATTTTGCCAGTGAAATTGCTGTGAAATTGGGAGTTTTGCCACAGAGAATATTTTGTAGGTGCAAAATGTGAAATGTTGTCTGAAAATTGTGAAATGTCATTTGAAAATTGTGAAATTTCACCTGACAATTGTGAAATTTCACTGTATTCGGGTGAAATTTCACAATTTTAAGGTGAAATTTAGCATTTTGCACCCACAAAATAATTCGCGAAATGCATGAATATCATGAAATATTTCATGTAATGAAATTTCTCAGTTTTGCACAACACTAGTTGAGGGAGGGAGGATTGAGCGTCCAAAGGACAGCTCTCCTTCCTCAGGGAAGGGGGTTCTGTAGTCCACCAGTCAACTGCCACATGGAGGAAGCTAGAGTGTGTCTAGCATCTAGGTGTGGGTTGGTCACATCTAGGGTGAAGGCCCAATGTTCAGATTACCAGAAGCATCTCCATTGAGGCTGACCTCACACATGCTCATTGTAAGCTTGTGATTGGCCAGTGGAGAAAAAGGAGGAAAACTAGAGGATGGGCTTCATGAAGCCATGTCCATCCAGCCACAAGCCCACTCAGCCGCTCCAGGTCTGGGGCGTTTCTGGATGAGTGAGCACTTGGGGGAGAATGGCTCTTCCCTATTTGTCCAGCTTTTGGGTTGTAACCCATGCAGAAATGGCCTTCGACCTTGGGGGTGGTTGGAGACAGCTGTCGCGAATGGGAACAGGGGCTGATGCAGTGCCCATCCTGCCACAGGGAGGAAAAACACCTATATGGAAAAAAGGGAAGAAAAGGCCTTTGAAAGTTGAATGAAGATGGCAACAGTGATGCACCCCTGGTCCATCCCCTTTTGGATAGAGTCAGGGGCACATAAGAGAGATGAATCAGTGGAGTGTTTTTTACAGAACCCAGACTACAACAGAGAGAGAAAGTTGGTGGACTAGAGGAACTCTGAAAGCTGAGTGTAGACTAGCTTCTCTTGCAGCATGATGAGAGTAGGGAGAAGGAAGTTAGGCCAAATGTTTCCAGGAAAATTGTGATTATGTTCCCAAGGTATTACTGTGCACTACAAGATAAGGGTAGGGGTGCATAAGAAACGTGTACCAAACCTTATACAGAACAAGTCCGGGAAGAAACACACTCCACAGGCTAGATTACTACACAGTGGCTCAGGTAATCCCAAGGTTTATTTTGGATTAAACAGGTACAATGACCGCCAGTGCTATAACAAATCTCACTGGCCACAAAAGCCCTGGTACTTCGAGTCCACACTGACCCTTTATCAGGAAGAGTGGCTATTGGGAGCTTAGACAATCATTTTATAGTGTTTTCAAATAACTTCAGGTGAAGATTTCAATTAAATAATTATAAAGCCCATTATGCTGTGATGCTAAACTAAATACAAAAACATCATATCCATAACAATAAAAGAAAAGAAAACAACACTGATATCACTCATATCTACTTCATAGTTGTCTCAGATAAACTTATTTCAAAACTGATATTTAAATCTCAGTGTAACTTGATAAGAGAAGGCCCTTTTAGCAAAAATGAATACATATCTGATTACTTCACAGCAGTTTGCTAAAATATGCTAATGGCTTTCTATACTCAAGAAGTAGAGAGAGAAGGATGTTGTGATTCAACAGTCCAGGCAAAGATATATTCACATACACCATCAGTCATAGATAGACAGAGCCAGAATAAAGCACAGGTTATTAGCACCTGCAAGAAAACAAAACAACAGCATATGTTATATCACTGTCTCAATAATTTCAAAAAAAACTATATGACAGTCCTGTACATTTTCAATATACTGATAATATAACAGTTATTTTATATGACTTCATATAATCATGTCAGTAATCATAAAAGCTTAAATCAAAATTAGATGCTAAAACATGGACAAAAGTGCAGTCATTCTTAATTAGATAAATTATAACTTTGTGACTCTAATAAAGAAAATAAGACCTATACTAAATAACAGCAAGAGCCACCTTTTTTATTGATATTAACAACATTTTTGTCATAATTAATCAAGCAGATAAGGTTTCAGGTCCCAGTGTTGATTAAGGCCTGATAGTTTCACACTTCTAAGATAGAAAATGTAATGGCTCTAATGTTTTAAGAGCTGAGTAGGCCTATTACTACCCCTTTTCACTGGTGGGATGTGTTCTGGATCTATGAATTTTAGGCATGATGGATTGCAATTGTGATGGGTCTGGAAATGAATACCAACAGGAGTATCTTGTCTTGCATTTCTGATAGACCTAATGTGTTCCTGAATTCTGAGTTTGAGAGCTGTAGCGGTGCATACTACATATATTTTGTTGCACTCACACCATACGACATAAACTACAAATTGAGTATCACAGGTTATGGTTTCTTGAGTTTTTACTGTAATGTCCATCACTGGATGTTTCAATTCTCTCTGCATATGTGCAAACTCACATATGCAAGACCTTTGGCATTTAAAAATAAAACCTCATTGTCTCCTTGGAAGCCACAACACAACAGCAGTTAGTGTAGGAGCTGTCTATAATTTGATGTGAACCAGTTTGTCTTTAATACTGGCAGCCTTTTTAAAAGTTATTCGAGACTTTTTACCTACTGCTCTCAAAACCTGAGCATCTCCAGTAAGTATACTCCAGTTCCTATAAATCACATTCCCCACTCTGCCTGCAACATTATTGAATTCAGTGACAAAGGTTACAACATTGTCGACCTCCCTGTCACTGGATTCAAAAGATTTTTCTTTCACTAGTTCCTCTCTATTTTTGGGCAATGCTGTTGCCATATCTTCCCTTAGAATGTCTTTTTGATAACCCCTTTGTAAACACCTCCGCTCTAGATCAGCAGCCTGTTTATCAAACACCTCTTTACTGTAGCAATTGCACCTTACCCTCAGCATTTGACTGTAAGGTACATAGCTATGGAGTTATTTAGGGTGCACACTTTCAGCTCTAAGAACACTGTTTGGGCAGTCTTTCTTCTGAAGCAACAGGTAGTTACTTTTTCTCCTGGATTCCCTTCAAACTCCAAATCCAAAAACTCAATTTTCTCTTTATCTGATCTGCATGTAAATCTCAAATTATAATCATTTTCATTTAGCCATTTCATGAAATCATGAAATTGGGATCTATCTTCCTGCCAGATATAGAGACAATCATCAATATAGCGGTGCCAAAATTTAATGTGGCACGTTTAGGGATGGTCTTCACTGTTCATAACCTTTAAGAGCTCCCATCTTCCTAAAATAAGCTTTGCATAACTTGATGCCATACTGGCACCCATGGCTGTACCACATTCCTGTAAATAATACTCGGCGTTAAACTCAAAAAAATTATGTTTCAAAATAAATTACAGTGCAGTAATCAAAAAATCTATTGGCATGGCACTCACATTTTCTACATTTTCCAAGAAAAATCTACAAGTATGCAAACCTTGCTGGTGCCTAATGGAGGTATATAAGGACTCAATGTCTATTCTCAACCACATAAAATCCTCATTCCAGACAAAGTTATCAACTTTCCTTAACACATCACTTGTGTCTTTCAAGTATGAAGGAAGTTTAACAACACATTGTTGTAAATAAAAGTCAACAAAGTGACCCATATTTTCTGCTAGAAAGCCATTTCCAGAAATAATAGATCTGCCAGTTTTTTTTTCCAATTTGTTATGGATTTTAGGCAACACATGAAATCCTGCCACTATTGGATGTTCTTTCCAAACGTATTCATATTCTTCCTCTGTGATGTTGTTTCTGGAAATGGCTGTCATCAAAACACTGCAATTTCTTATTCAATGCATACATTGGGTTATACTGTAATTTCTGATAGTTGTTATTATCTAGAAGTTCCTTAGCAATGAAGAGATAATGTTCTCTATCTAAAACCACAATGTTGCCTCCTTTGGCTGAATGTTTGATTACTATGCTGTAATTTTCAGACAATTCTTTTATAGCTGTTTTTTTCTTTTTTACTGATATTGCAAAACCTTTGTGAATTGAGATTGTTCAAAATATTATCTACCTGTTTCATAACAGTTTTCTCATAGGCTAAGATGGAGACATTAGTAAAGGAAGGCAGAGAGTGGATTTACCCCAGGAGGCAGTTCTACCCAGACGTCCCGAGCTGCTTGGATTAATATGTTCCACATCTGCTGATTCTAACAAATCCCTAAGAGAATCTTCTTGTATGTTATCTAAATCAGAATTCTCAAAATCATCTAAAGTTCCTGTGATGTTCTGCACAGAATCAGTGCTGATTATTGAGTCAGCAACAGTCTTGAAACCCCATATTTTCACTGCTTAAGTTGTTCTTGTTTTCAAAGAATAGTCTCAGTCTCAATTTTCTACAAAACTTCTTATAGTCCACTGCTATCTGGAATTTATTTACAGTGAGGGTGAGGATAAAGGAGAGACCTTTACTTAACAGTTTCTTTTGGGAATATGTTGGTGTAATTGCAGAAAAAAATATAACCTGTAAGGTGTCTTCGTGCCTGAGCTCAGTGGTCTCTCCTGCTCATCTTCTTCCTCCTCACCTCCCCCTTCTTATTCATCTTCTTTTTCATTGTGGTCTTGAGTTTTCCTTAAATTGCTCATTCTGTCTAAAAAAAAGCCTTGGAGTCCTTGTCCTTGTCCAGAGCTAAGATTTTCTCCTGAGTTGTTACTGATATCTTCAGTCCTATTAGAGCTTGTTCCAGCACTTGTATCTGTTGTTTTAGTACCAGTGATGCGATCCTTGTTTCTTCCAGATTTTGACTGTTCTCTGTCAGAAAAACACACAAGGCTTCTACTTCTTCCCCTTCTACGAGATCTAATTTTGGGCCATTTTAAAATGTATCCTTTGCTGTAGTCCTCGTTGTCCCGCTTCAATTTATTCTGTTTTCTTTCTATAATCTCTCTCTTACATTTATCCAATGATGCGTTCAACCTTGATTCACACTCATTATCAATATCTTTCCTCTTAAAGACATCTGCTGCCATTCTTCTTTCCTGCAGCTCTTCATCTAGTGCCTGTAGCCTAACCATCTTGTATTTCAGTATGAGCTCAACAAACATTATGGAGCACAATCAAGCTGCCTCCGATCATTGTTCCTTATAGAGGAAATCATTCAAATCGCATGAAGGTACAGTATTAATATGAAACCCTCTCGGGGCCTGTTTTTTATCCAGGTATTCCTCTAGTGTGATAACTGTGTAAGTCAGCTCTATTTCTTTCCGTAATATTTTTTCTAATCAAAAGAAAGCAGGTTTATAGTTATAAGGAGGTTCCCCCCTCTGTCCCTGTTAGCCATTCTCTGGCCCTTCTTCTACAATCAGTGTAATTCTCTGGCTGCTCCCACCTAAAGCGCTCCTCATTGGAATTATCAGCTTCGTTTTCACTCATAACTGGATGGTAAGCAAAACTCTTCTTTCTTTTGAAAGCTAATAAAGTATGAAACTACCTCAGAGCCCAGGTGTGCTTTATTAGTAATGTGAGTGAGTCACAAATAATTACTTGTAACTACAAATCTGAACCCCTTGTAGTGTTAAACAACATCCTCAATTCTGCAGTCAATCAGAGCTAAACAACATACACATTCCCAAGGTATTACTGCAAACTACAAGATAAGGGGAGACACATGAGAAAGGTGTGCCAGACCTTATACAGAACACATCCAGAACACACTCCGCAGATTAGATGTCCACAAACTGGCTCAAGTAATCCCAAGGTTTCTTTTGGATTCAACAGGTACGACAACCGTGAGCGCTGTAGCAAATCTCACTGGCCACAAATGCCCCGGGGCTTCTGGTCCACACTGATCCTTCATCAGGGGGCATTTCTATTGGAAGCTTACACAACCATTTTACAGTGCTTTCAATTAACTTTAGGTAAATATTTCAATTAAATAATTATAAAGCCCATTATATTGTGACACTAAACTAAATACAAAAACTACATATAAATATAAAAGAAAACAATGCTGAAATCATTCATATGTACTTCATAGTTGTCTCGGATAAACTTATTTTAAGACTGATGTTAAATCTCAGTGTAACTGCATAAGAGAAAGCCCTTTTAGCAAAATTTAATACATGTAAGGATTAAGCCACCGAAAGGATGGGTCTACTATGGAATTAATCCGTGGTTAGGCTCCAACCACCCAACTATGGATTAAGTCCACAGTAGACCCATCCTTTCAAGTGGTAGCATGTGCATAGGATGTAATTAATACTATGTTTCTAATTAATGAAGAGACATACAGTAGTTTTGTTTTTTAATGCTTTATTTTTCAAATTGAATATGATTTGTTGAGCTCAAACACCATCACTAGACATACAAAGAAAACTTTCAAAAGATGATCTAGAGCAATTAGCAGAGTCACATGCAGCAGATCAACTGAACTGTACTGAACTTTTTACAATTCCCCCTCTCCTCCCTTCCCCTCCCCTCCCTTCCCTCCATCCCTCCCTCATGCTCTTCCCCTCCCACCATGCCACAGGAGGTTCTCTCAGCTGAAAATCAAGGAGAAAAACAGTATTCGCCCATATGAATATAACTTGGTGCCTTCATTCAACAATTATGAAACTTTGGGTACACATTAGACTATGAGCAATACATGAAGGGGTTCCCAGATACTATTATACTTGGTCAAACTGTTGGAAATATTTGCAATAAGATGTTCTGCTTGTAGTGCTAACATAAGTTCCTTATACCACTCCAGATAACTTTTGATACTTTGGTCTAACCAGTGCCTAAGGTTCACTTTTTTCGTACATGCTGCAATCAGCGTCATGTGAAATCTCTGATTTCTAATCAGCTTCTCAACTAACTCCCCAATTATACAAATGTCAGGGGAGAATTTATCGGACAAATCAAGTACAGGATTAAAGCGATGTTTGGATGGAAGCCCAAAAGGGAGAAACTGTTTCACAGAACCATAAGATGTGCATAAGCGTCCCAGACTCTTTATTGCATCTGGAGCATATATCTGTAGGGAGCCAGCTCATTTTATGCAGTTTTAATGGAGAGTAACAAAGATTATGAATTATTCAAAACTGCATTAAGCGGTATCGGTTCCATCTAAGACAAGTGTAAAGATGCTTCCAGATTGTTGGACAATTTCTGGAAGGGGAGGAAGGTGGAAGAGCCTGATCCCACCAATAATATCATGGGCCCTCTAGCTGTACTTGTACAGACTTATAGTAGTATGAATTAAAATGAGTATCTGGTGTTGCCTGAATCAAGGGGAGGATAGTATTGTTGAAATGACTATCCCAGGCTCTATTACCAAAATTATTATTTTTAATGCTTTATAATTAGTAATGAAACACACTGCAAAAACAGTGCAGAAAAATTAGACCACACCTATTGAAAACATTGTGGCTGCTAAACATGTTCCACGAAAATTGGTGGTTTCTCAAGCTTACAATATTTTAATGCCTACAAATATTTCTAAAATTTCAAAACACTTCTGGATTTCTTTCTAACTACGTCGCTAATCATGGTTTCCTATTTCTACTATGGTGCATTCTGGGACTGATACTCTGATGGAAGGTAGTAGCTAGATTCTTTTGAACACCAGAAGTTACAACACACTAATTAGCCACACACCCTGCCTTGGGCTAGTGAAATTGTGGCCAGCCAGCTAAAAGCACACACATTTTCTGGGAGTGTCCCATATTAACCCTTTTCTGGTCAGAACCAAATATATACCAATAAGATCACCCAAAAGTGAAAGGAGGGATTAAGGTTCCAGGATGAACAGTTAAAATGTCCAGATGTCTAGAGTGGTGTGTTCAACACCACAGCAAGCATGGGGTGAGTAGGAGTCAGATGGAAAGTAGTGTCTATATTCTTTTAAACTCCAGAAGTTACAAAACACTAATCAACCACACACTCTGCTTTGGGCTACTGAAATTGTGTTCAGCAAACTAAACACACACATATATTCTGGGTCTGTCCCATTATAACCCTTTTCTAGACAGAAATAAAAAAGGTTTTGGTGGAACCATTCTCAGTTAGCTCACAGCTCTCCAATAGACATCTAGTGTTGGAAGTGTACCTCCCAATTGAAACACAACTGTGACAGATACCTGTATTATATTTTTACTGTAGGGTTGGCTAAGGCCCTCACCCAATTGTAACACATGCTGACCTGCCCTGAGAGTCAAAGTTGGATCCAGTTTTCTAAGTAAATCAGAAACATGAAGGAGATCACTGTTCTTATACATTCTGGTTAAAAAAAAATGAAACGCAAGAATGATTGGTAACTGTTCTTTAAAACTGTAGAACAAAGGGAATGGATTACACATTTTGATCAAGATAGTTTTGCAGTGGCAATTGCTCTGTACCATCTGGATCTGTAAGGTATAATCACACTCAGTCTCATTCTCAGCTAACTGTATGATATTGGATATAAGCTACCATGCTATGTGTATAAAAATATGAAATATACAAAAAAATTGGCAATGACGGCAGAAAAAGACAAGAGGTCCATCCAGTCTTCACATTACCTCACCCTTACTCTCAGGATGACTTTTGCTGTTCATTTCATACTCCCTCCTCATATACTAGGAGCAGACCTCAATAATAGGTTGATTGCTTGCCCAACCTGCAAAGCTGTAATAGTCCTCACAAGCATAGCAGCTTGCTTTGTTACTTTCTTCCTTTTGACCCTGAGGACTAAGTCGGCAATTAGTGCCCTCTGGCCTGGTGAGATTATCAGACATATTGGCCAGTTGTGGCCTGAGGCTCTTCTGCCTTGTAGCAAGAGCCATCTCGAAGACCTGTGCCAGCCATGGATACTAGATCTAGAACATCTAGCTCTCCCTCAATAACAGGACACTGTAGCCACACTAGTAAGCACTTTCATTTTGTTGAGCTTGCAAGTTCTAGATAATGGCCCCTAATCATAAATGGTTGCAGGCTATGAGCCAAAGGTATGTAACCCATCCGCACTGCCCCACACCTGTGGACAGGTGTGCACCCTAGAGGTATATACAATGGATGAGCACCTGTCCATTTCCCTGCCCCATCACACAGGACTCCACAGGGTGGCTGGGGGCAGAGTGGCAGATCAGGCCAGGCATCAAATCGGATGCCTGGACCGGGTTACTCAGTGGCTCACCTTACACAGCAGGACATGCATTGGCAGTGCGCATTGAGGATGTCCGATGACTGGTGGATGTGGGGGGTTAGATAAGGATAATGCTGTCATCCCTTCAGTGATGTGCAGAGCAGTGCAAATGGATGGGTTGGGGGGCTGTTGGCAGTGAAGGAGGGGCACTGTACCCCACCATATGCCCTGAGGAACCGGTGGTTTATGTGGGCCTGTGGTGATGCTCAGGGGGTGGGGGTAGCATCCATGGGCTGCTGCCCCTGTGTCAGAGTGTATTTGGTAGGTGGGGTACCTAGTAGGTGCCACACACCAGTGGATACTGTGCCAGGTGGTGCCAGTGGTCCCAGTGGGTTGCCTATCTGCCCTGTCCAGGTGGGGACTCAATGTGTGCATGAAGTACATAGGGAGCTTACAGCAGGGTTCTCCCTGGCTCACCCTGTGCCCCTTTTGCACACCCATGGCCAGCACTTCATGGCTTTGTGCATGGTGTGTAGTGCTGGCAGGTCCCCAGCCTACCCCTGGTGCAGTGCGGTCTGCGGACCAGGAGAATCGGGTGTGTTGGTCCTGCATGCCCCCCTTTGTGCATCCTGTGCGGGAGGTGCATTGGGCATGGAGTGGCTATGCACCCCAGATACGTGTGCATAGCCACTCTGTGGGGATAGTGCATAGAGCCCATTGTGTGTACACCTGTTTTGCCCTTCAAACCATGATTTGGAACTGAAAAGAGAATCTGAATTGCAAATGCATGTGTTCTAAAAGGCACACATGTTTCTTTGTGATTTAATTAAAGCCAATTAACAGTAGGGAAATAAAAAAAAGGCAAAGGATACATTAAGTGCACCCTTAGTGATTTCATTTATTATCAGATGTCTTTTTTTTGTGGTTTGAAATTAAGTTTTAGTATTTTATGTGAAATGGTAACCTAGTATACAACTTATTAAATTAACACATGACACATACAGTATGTTGGTTATTCATTGTTTTTTTGTGTACATGAGCTGTGAACACTAAATGAATAGAATCAGTACATACACGAGGTAGAGAAATTAATGTATAATATATTGTTATATATTGTCAGTAACTTTCCAAATATTTACTTGTGGTGTTAGATAAGGTAAATGTTTACTAGTATTACAGCAGTGCAAAGTTGGTGAAAGGAGTCATGCTTGTAAAACTAGATTAACATGTTTTAGGAACAGGGCAGTACATTTCTATATTATAATTGAAAGGCTCTGCCTGTAGTTATATGGGGGAAGAGCTCCTCCCGCATGTTCTACTTAAGCAGCAGAGCCCTGCTGCTCTCCTTAGAGTGAGACGCATTCACTTTCCGGCTGTGCAGCTGACCCCCCCTTTTCTCTTCCCTGCCCTTGTTGGATCTTTTGCCCTTCGCCTCCTCATTCTCTGTCTGCTTTCCTGCCCCCTTCTGTGTTTCCGCCTCCATCCCTCCTGTGCTGTTTTGCTTTTTGTTGTTTTTTTTTCTCTTTTGGGTCTCTCTCTCTCTGTCTCTCTGCTGGCCACACCTAGTTCGCCTGCTGCAGCTCCTGCTCACCTGCTGCCACCTCTCTTCTTCAGCACTCCATTCGGAGAGCGTTAGCATGCCTCACTGCCATCTGGATTCCACAGGACACCGCCAGGATTTACCTGCTACTCCATGCTGCTGCCTTCTTTTCCAGCCCCTGCATCCTCCACATACAGCCTACTCCGCGCCATACAAACTCGCTCCGGTGCTCCTGCAGCTGCACCTTGGTACTCCGTCAGTTGTTTTGTTCCTAACCTGCACTCCGCTCACCGTGCAGCGAACCATGTGTACTTTCCTGTACAGGACATGTGTGATAGCATTGCAGATTTACCTTATAGCCAGGTTACATGATCTGTGTCTTTACCTCATTTATCAGGTCCAAGTGCAAGTGCAAGAATAGCAAGCCTTCCATACAAACACTATTACTGTCTGCTAAGGGCAAGGGCCTTCATGAACGACTTATGGAATCTCCCGCTGCTTGCACCCCCTGGCTCCTCACTCTCGATAAGATACCTCAGCATCTGTGAGTTTGTTTTACACTATTAAGTGAGTGCAGCTGCCTACATCTACAGTACTTATTGCATCTACTCTAACTTTCGTGACCTGCTCTAGAATTTAGCTGGTTCAGCTCCCTGCCAGCGTATACTTGTTATCCATTCCAATTCATACTAAAAGAAGGGAACATAAAATTGGAGCTCAATGCTAAGTATCTATCTCAATCTACATGTTTTGTCTACCACTACTACCGTATGTCAGGAATTGGCTAGGAGATAGCATGTAATTTAAAGCCGCCCCGTGCCTTTCAACTGCTGTGCACTGTGTTTAGCACACTGATTTCAGTCATTTTGTTCCTAGCTCTGCAGATTCCTGATGCTTCTCATACTGTTGCACCTATTTCTGGCTACTCAAAATTACATTGATGAACTCAATTGCTTGACACATTTACTATCGCTAACTAAATGAGGCCACTTACTGTAGCTTTGTTTCATTTCATAAATAAGGACACTGCTGCAAATTACAGCCCCTTCATATATATTTGCTGCTTGGTCACCTATCAATGATATAGCAGGGTCAGACTAATTGCCTGCTATTACATTCTCATTGGTCACCACCATGTACCTTTGTTTTATACAGTGCTATTCCTACTTCATCTACATTTCATGCAATCCAATGACTACTACTACTACTACTGCTACTACTACTACTACTACTACTACTGCTACCACCACAGACATACATGCAGGTCCATGCTTATTGCTCATTGCCTATTGCTCGCACTATTCATCGTATTCTTAGTTCCTGCTTCCCTGGCTGCTTGGAATTTAATAAAATTTACTGAACTTGCAACATCCGCATACTCGAATACTTTCAGATCAACTCTCAGCTCATCCGGCAGCTTTCAAGGTTGCTCACACTTCAGCTGCCTCACCTCGTCATGGCCTGGAGGTTTGACTATTCGTTCACCATGTCTGCCATGGTCAACATCGGGCCTGGAGGTTCATAATTTCTGTCAACCTGCCACTCCCATTCTGGGCCTGGAGGTTCGTATACTTTCTATCTTGTACCTAATTCACCTTCAGAGCCTGGAGGTTTGACTATACATACACTATGCCTGCCTCGCCCAGCATCGGGCATGGAGGTTCATAACTTCTTTCAACCTGCCACGCCCAGTCTGAGCCTGGAGGTTCGTATACTCCCATCGTACCCACTTCACCTTTGGAGCCTGGAGGTTCGACTGTTCGTACACTATGCCTGCCTGCACCGCATCTGGCCTGGAGGTTCATACATCTCTCAGCCTGCCACACCCAGTCTGGGCCTGAAGGTTCGTATACTCTATCTCGTACCTGATTTTCTGCTTTACTCGGCAACAACTCCAAGATCATATTCTCTTACTGGATTTCAGTAATCCGTTCAAGGTTCTCTCTTCCTCAGAAAGCATTCCTCATCTGCTGGAATTACTCGACAAGTACATCTCTACCTAAGTGGATTGCATACGTTTGCCTGTGGATCTCACCGTTTCTCATAGTAGTCATCTCGGATATGCTCTACACCCTCACAATCCTTTCATGTGAACCAGCTAACCTATGTGAAGACCAACCGGGCACACTAGCCTACATGGGCTAGCTGGCACTCTACTTACTTACCAGCAGACCTACGAGGGTCTGGCTGTGTGTACATGTTTACATGGAGCTGGTCGCCACTCTACCTACCGTACCAGCTGACCTACGAAGATCTAGCTGTGCATCCTAACCATGGGACTATCTGCCACTTCTACTACATATCAACTGACGACCTGGTCTGCATTACCTCCTACTACCTCATATCTTAACCTATGCAGTCCATCTGCACATTCTTACCCATCTGGGCTCACCAATATATTCCCATGGATGCTTCCTACTTCACAATGTATTAGTTCAGATTACTACCTTCAAATCCTGCCAGAATTCAGCTCAGCTCTACTGCCATGAGCCTTGATATCATGTCGCAAGATTAAATTTTACTCTCTTCGTCCTACTACCTGAACTGGGTTCATCAGTCACTCTGCCTTTCCATAAAATATATAAGCCTTCTATCAGCAGAAACCGGAGTTTGGACTACGTTTACTTTATCTCTACCACCAGCGCCAGTGCCTGGATAATATATGTACTCTATTCATCTATTTCTCATGTACTAACCTTAAGAGCTCATCATCTTAGCCCTATCCTGAATCCGTTGGACATATGCCAACAACGCTCATCTCAGTGCCATCTACCGGGATGCTTCACATGTTCATACAGCTACCTGCAGCACTTACGCAAGACTTGGAAGCCTGCTTCTGACCTTCATTTCTTACTATGAACTGATCCGCTGGATCATCTGTAACCTGCAACTTGGATTGGCCAATAAATAATTAATTTAGGATTATGCTCCTTTAGTATGCCCAGAAGGATGGGCAGGTTGGTAGCCATGGGTCCTCAGAGGTTTCCCCCAAGGGGGGGTTTTCTTCTCCTGCGTGCTGCCTACTATACTCTCCGGAGTAGGAGGAGATGATCATGGATATCATATATTTTCTTTGGGGGTGTCACATCCTAATCAATTAGCCTTCCTTTCTATGGTGGGATACAGAGAAAAGCTGCACCATCAACTTATACCGAATAACTCATTTGTTCCAGTATCAGCACTATCGTACTGTCAGCTCATCATGTACTATATTCACTGACTTACTCAAGTCCATGCCAATTACCTAAGCACTATTCATTCATACAACTGTACCTTGGAAGCATCACTCTACTTACTGGTCTGGCCTCTGTATCCAAAACCCAAACCTACAATTGTGTAGACGCAGTATGTAACACAAGCACTGAGCTCTGAACCACATATAATTTTAATCATAGATACACCTGTCCACTTTGAGGAAAAGGATTACAGAGAAACATAGAAGCATGCATAGAAACACAAAACATAGAAACATAGAATTTGATAGCAGATAAGGACTGCTTGTCTCATCAAAATTGACCATTTCTCCCTACCTACACTATGTCCTCAGACCATGCTCTATCTACAGCTCTTTCTCCTCCCTCCCCCCCTTCCTTTCCATTATGATTCCCTTGTGCTTATCCCATGCATTCTTAAACCCCACCAATGTTTTTACCTCTACCACCTTCACTGGAAGTCTATTCCAGGAAGTCACCACTCTTTCTGTGAAGAAGTACTTCCTCACATCTCTTCAGAATCTAACTCCCTGCAGCTTCATAGCATGTCCCCTTATTCTTGAGCATCTTTTCTTCTAAAAGGTACTTTCCTCCTCTACCTTATTTACCCACTTGATATATATATAAAGATCTCTGTCATTTCCCCCTCTCTCCCTTCTCTGTTTCAGGCAGTAAATATTGAGGCCCTTCAGCCTCTCCTCATAGGGCTTTTGATGCAGACCCTGCACCATTTTGGTTGTCATTCTCTGGACTGCCTCTATTCTGTCTGGCACAGGGTCAAAACACCAAACAAAATAACAGTGTGGCCAAATACCATGCATTAAAAAACAGCAAAATGAAAAACGAGGTGGTCAGTGATACCGTTCGGAAAAACAGCGAGTGCTACCACCAAATTAAAGATAGACAAAACAAACTGACTTTTCTGTGGGGGGGGGGCTAAGCCCCCTTCTCCCCCTGTTATGGGTGGCTATTCCTCCAGAACTACCCTAATTTAAAATAACTACCTTTGGGGCCGGGGGCAACTCGGGAATGGGGAGAAATATTGAGAGGGGGGAACTGTTCAGGAAGGTACAGGGGTACCAGAGACCCAACTCAGAGAGTAAGAAAATGAAAAACAACAAGTGTTCCAGTACGGGGAATTGAACCCCAGTCCACTGATGTTCTGCTGCTCTCCACTGCCTGTGGTTCTACCCATGAAGCCACAGCAGCTGCTCAGCAGAGTGCCCCACAGCAGAGCCTTTCTTCTCTGCTTCCTTGCATCCCAACAACTAACAGCTATTTTTACAGTGTGATTATTGCCACAGGGATAGCACTAAACTGTACCTGTGCTATAGTATCCCTGCAAGCCATTTTTTAACACATTATTTTTATGGTGCATTTTTTATTGCACTATTCTTGCTGCATCATACTGACACAGTACCCTCTGTCTATGTCCTTCCAGAAATGTGATCTTCAAAACTAGACACAGTACTCTAGGTGGGGTCTTTTCAGTGATCTATACAGAGGCAATGCCACCTTCCTCTTTCTATTGGTGATACCCCTACCTATGCAAGCCAGCATCCCACTATCCCTCCCTACTGCCTTGTCACACTACCTTGCCACCATTAGATCATCCAATATGTTTACCCAAGGTGTGTTAACTACTCTATGTTTGTCAGTACCACCTTCCTCCATTGCATACTCCGCCCCAGGTTTCTGTGCCCCAAGTGCATTATTTTATACTTTTTCACAGTGAAATCCAGTCACCATACCCTTGACAACGTCTATGGATTTCTCAGGTATTTTCTTATTCTTTCCATCACCCCCCCCCCCAAAGTGTCCATGCTACTGCAGACTTTGATGTCATCATCTGCAAAGAGACAAACCTTCCTTTCTAGCTCTTCTGCAATGTCACTTATAAAGACATTGAAGAGGACCAGTGCTTCCAAATGTGGATACCCCTTCCTTTTTTCCACTGCTAGCTGTGATATTGGTTTCACTGAGGGATATCCCTTTCTTATTGGGTGGTGACTAGAACCTCATTTTTTTCTAATAATTTAGACAGGTAATTTCACAATAGAGCTGGACTCTCTCCTGCCCAATGAAGACTATGACAGTTTATGTCTGATTTAGGTTTGGAGGACTCCTGGAGAGTCCTACATAACATCAAGAAATATTACACTTACTATTCCCCACCTCATCGAGTATATTCCCATATCGATTTTTTCTTACTTATTAACTTTTCCATGAAGGAGGTGGATGGCGTAGGCATACATCCATGAGTATTGTCAGATCATTTGCCTATCTGGCTCACCTGGACACAGGTACTTGGTCTCTTAATATCTCTCTCCTAGCCAATGAGTATATTAGGAATCATATGAAAAAGTTAATTTTGACCTATTGGCAAGAAATTGTTCATTTAATAACAGCAACAGATATTATTTGGGGTTCCTTAAAAGTGAAATGGGGAAGGAAATGTATACATCTTGCAACAGTTAAAAAGAAAAAGTTTAACTCGCAAGTGGAGCAGTGGCTGTCCAGAGTTATGGAGTTGGAATCGCGATTGTCAGACAGATCAGCAGATCAACTTTGGACAGAGTGCCAAACTCTGAGAGCTAAGTAGTCTGCCTATCTGTTGGACAAAGTTAATTACTCCATGCTTAAAATGAAAGTGACTTACATCAGCTAGGGGGACAAGGCAGGAAAGCTTCTTGCTCTGAGGATAAACAGGAAAAATCTGCCCGTTGGATTACAGCACTGGTGGATCCTGCAGCAGGAGCTATAACCTCCAATCCTTCCAAGATGGCTGGAATTTTTAAGACCTTTTACCAGGATCTATAGACTGCCCCCCCCCCAACCATCAGATAACTATGGTGAATTCCTTCATTCCTTTTTGCATAGAATTGACATCCCACAATTAAATGTGGACCAGAAAAATCAGTTCAAGGGACCAATTTCCCAGCAGGAGATTTTGGATGCCATCAGTCATCTCCCCCACTGATAAGGCTCCAGGTCCGGATGGTTTTCTGTCTTATTTTATGTTCTTTAAATCAGAACTCGCTCCTATTCTAGTCGATTTATTTAACTATCTTTTTCCCGTGATATCCAAGAAATTACCCTTTTTGAGGCTCATATAGTGGTTCTACCAAAGCCAGGGAAGGATCATACACTTCTTAAAAACTATAGACCCATCTCCCTCTTGAATACAGACATTAAGCTTCTAGTTAGTATAGTTTGCACATCGACGAACAGGTGGGATGAGAGTCCTGGTTTGTTGTGGGATTTAGTGATTACTTTGTAGATTCCATCTTCAGGCCTGAAGGAGTGCTGATGGGGTGCTGGAGATGAGCACCCCATCAGCACTCCCCTTCCCAGATGCTGAGAGAAGATGGAAGATCTTACAAAAGTAGTCACTACAGTGGATCCCCAACAAACCCCACCTGCTCGGGACTCACTAAATTTCCACACCAGTTAAAGTCGATGTTTTAGTTATCTTATGTAATGCTTTTGTTCTAGATAGACTCTAGACAAGGAGAAAGCATTTACATGGGGTGGCTTTGAACTTTTGTTTGACATTTTACCCCGATATAGTATACCACCAGATTTTATCCAGTTGGTCAAAATATTATATTGCTGTCCCACAACGAAAATTATGTGCAATTGAGTACTATCCCCCCTTTTCTTTCTAATCAGGGGTACTCATCAGGGGTACCCTCTCTCACTCATGCTCTTCAATTTATATACTGAGCCCCTAGCCAGAAAAATCAACAGTTCTGTGGAGGTCCAGGGAATTACTGTGGGACCTTATGAATACAAGCGTTCTATGTTTATGGATGATGTATTTTTATATCTATCAAAATGGGACGCTTCACTCTCCAAGATTCTGGAGATTATAGCGATTACAGTGTTTTAGCAGGTTACAAATTAAATCAACACAAAACCACTGTTGTGACTCTCTCGAGCTCCTGTTCGAGAGCAGATGTCGAAGGGTTGGGTCTTAAAGAGGCTTCCCGATCGATAACATTTTTGGGGCTGGATCTCAAGCCAAATGTATAGTCCCTAAATGTTCTAAATCTGGACCTGGTAGTTAAGTGGTTAGAACAAGATCTTTCTCACTGGCAGCATCTGCCACTCACCCTATGGGGTAGGGTCAACATTTTGAAGATGGCCATATTCCCTCACTTTATGTACCCACTTTCAGTGCTAAATTCCTCCCCCCCAAAATCTGGTTTAATAAAATTAATATGATCTGGTCGACATTCTTGTGAGGGGGGGAAGTGTCCTCGTAGAGCAATAAATTATGTCAACCTAGAGGGATTGGGGTACTACAGGTACCACACTTTTTCCCTGTACTTCCTTGCCTTCCACAGTTTTCAATATTTGAAATGGTTGCATGAGTCAGGGGTTGGATCCTCTGCCCTGGCTTGGTGGAATATTGAACATTTTAGGGCCAAAGCCTTTAAAATTGCATTATCATCACTCTTATATGTCCCTTTTAGTAAACTTCTTGCCCATTTGAAACACGCTCCTATTGATTGGTCTGTAAGAGTCCACCAACAGTTGTGTACTTGCTTTAAAATCAAATGCCTGAAGCCAATCTGGTGGAACTGAGGGCTGAGGTGCTGGACGCCTTACCTCGTGCTACACTGGTGACCTTGGTTCAGGAACAACCTTGGGTTGTTGGGGTGCTGGCACAGGGGGGGGGTTTGAGCAGGATTGAGCACTGGCTCTCCTCTGCTCACCAGGGGGGGGTCACCTGCCCCTAGTCCAGCTGTCAGTCCGGTGGCAGGTGCAGGCGGTAACGGTGTGACAGGTAGGGTGGGGGATGGCTCATAGTGTATGGCATGTGCATGCCTCCGCATGTGCATGTGACGCCAGGATGTATAAGATCAGGGAAGAAAAAGATGAAAAACTTACAAACTACCTGTGGAAAAAAAAAGAAAATCAAAAGCCTGAAAGATTCTGGATAGTTTCTCTTCCACAACTAAAATGTTTTGATCGGTTACAAAGTACTTCAGCCTGCAAATTGGAAGGGGCTTGAAGTGACATCTCTCTCAGTTTTTGCTAGAGGAGAGTAATTTCTCACGTTGTCACAGCTTAGAGAATTTTTTCATCTTCCTACTTTTCCAGTCTTCAGATATGTTTAACTGAAATATTGCCTTTATTTGTTTCTGGGGGCACCTCCATGGTTGGAAGAGGTCACTGGTTGATTTTCTTCTTTGGAATCTCTTGTATTTAAAGATAGGCCAATTTCCAGACTATAGAGAGAAATGGGAACTAGGCATTGGTCCTCCTGCTACCAAACTGCATTCTATTGGCAGTTGCCGGCGGATTTTTCTTATGGTGCAGCTAAGCGGAAACTGATATGGTCTGATATATATAAATATAATAAACAGGATAGACTGCATCTGATACAGTTCAATATACTACACAATTTACATTACATGCCACTCAGATGCTACTGTATGGGTATATGTTCTGTAGCCACCTGCCATAAATGCTCTCAGGAGGATGGCTCACTTATTTACATGACCTGGAACTGTCCGGGTGTGGCTTCATTCTGGAACAATATCAAATAATCTTTTTTTCTCCATTTTTGGTCACACTGATTATTTTTCTCTATCCATTTGCATAATTGGCAATTAAGCAGCTATCAAGTCTCGATATCAAGGAGCCTATATGGCTGTCATTCCAGCAGTAGCAAAACTCCTGCTTAGACACTGGATTAGTGACTCTTTCCAGTCTCAGAAGGAATAGTTACAAGAAATGCTTTCGGCATTAAATGCCGAGAGACCTTTTGCGATACAATATCACAATCTTACGCAGTTCCATACCTTCTGGGAACCTCTTTCGAAATTTTTGGCAATAATGTGAATCATGGTGGTTGGAGAAAGTACTTCTCTTACCCCTTTGGCAGTTGGGTAAAGCTACCTTGTGGATGGATTTTGGTTTTTATTGGTCTTTAATTTCGAGACAAATACTTCACGCCTCCCCTGAATAAATATATGAGGTTCAGCTTCCTTTCCTGGGTGGAGGGGTGCAGGGAGGGGACTTAAGGGGGTATTGGGGGGTAGTAGGGAGTGGAGGGGATGAATCCATTCCTCTTTCAGCTTGAGAACTGTCTGATATGTTGGGAGGAAGGGTGGGGGTTGGTTAGTTTATATTGTTTATTTTGCTTTGTTCATTTTTGTTGGTTCTTTTTCTTTTGCTGTGTTTACGTGGACTGTACTGGACGTGACTACTGTAACTGTAATGTTATGCAAATATTCTATAAAGTTTACTTAATTGCAAAGAGTACCAGTCCCAGCACAGATCCATGAGGCACCCAGTGAGTCACCCTCCCTTCCTTGGAGTGAACTCCATTTACTACTACCCTCTGTCACCTATCTCTTAAACAAATGCCTTATCCAGTTTACCACTTTTCGATCCACTCATAAGCTACACAGCTTGTTTACTCATCTCCTATGTGGAATGGTATTGAAAGCCTTACTAAAATCTAGGTAGGCCATGTTCACTGCTCCACCTTGATCTAAATGCTTTGTCAACCAGTCAAAGAAATATATCAGATTTGTTTGACATTAAACCCCCCCCACCCATGAAACCATGCTGCCTCGGGTCTTGTAACCCACTGGATTCAAGATGTTCCACAATCCTTTCCTTCAACAGTGATTCCAGTCACTTTTGCACCACCAAAGTCAGGCTGACTGGCCTAGAATTGCCAGCATCCTCCCATCTACCACATTTGTGTTGTGGGACTAAATCCACCCTCCTCCAGTCCTCTGGAACCACTCCTATTTCTAGTGAGCTGTTTAATAGATCTGTCAGAAGTGTAGATTGTATTTCACTGAGCTCCCTCAATACCCTTAGATGTACCCATCTAGCCCCATTGCTTTGTCCACCTTCAGATTAGAAAGTGCTTTCAGTACTCTCACTTCCAAGAAAGGACTGGTATCCACCTCCCTCCCTCCCTCCATAGCTTTTGTCACTTTTTGTCCCCCCTTCCTCTGTGAACACTGAACAAAAGTATTTGCTAATGATGTCTGCTTTTTCCTGGTCCCTCTCTGCACAGTCCTCCATTCCCTTTTTAATCTTACAGTCCCATCCCTGGGCTTTCTCTTTTCACTGCACCTAGAAATGTTGGTGGCACAACAGGTGATTTTACTCATTCCATATGCAATTAAAGTATACAATAAAGCAGCCCTGTACAAAATGTATTTTTCCAAAAAGCTAGTTTCAGCTGCAATTAATAAAAATATTTTCATACTTGTCAACTCGACTTTTCCAAGGACCTTCTGTGATATGTATCATGTTTATTTTTCTCAATCCTGACATTTGCCAGGTCTACAATGTTATTTCTAAGAACATGGCCACCATCTTTTTTACATGAGGAAAAACCAAAACATTTATAAAATATACAAATGTCCATCTAACTGGCAGATTTTAAAATCAATTAAACTGGAAGATGTACAGAATTTTTTACAATAAGAAAGGGTAGGGCCATTTTTTTCACAATTTCACTGCACCGCTGCTTTATGAAATCTGAATAATCTGGTTCCTGTCTTTTAGTGGTTCAGCATAGCTTGCATAGGAACTTACTACTCCCTTATTTTCTGTATTACAATACCAGAGGCTACCAACCACCTATAGATGTCTTCCAGTTCTCCCAACAGCAAAGGATGTGTAAAACATAACACTTTTTTTTTCAACAATGCATGCAATGCCAGCCTGCCTGAGAAGCACTAGCACTACAGCTTGTGATGCTGATGAACTGGGTTTGAGAACAAGCCTGAGTCTTTGGAGGGCTGGCCGAGGATGAGGATTAAGCATCCCAGGGATCACCCTCCTCTGTGGAGGACCAAGTTCTCAGTATATGATTATCATGTAGCAGAGGCTAGGTTGGTGGGCACTAGCTGCATAGAGTGGGAGGTGCTGATAGATGCTGGCACTCTGCATGTGGGAGTGCTCGCCGACATGTTTCTGCTGTCATTGCATAGGCAGATAAAGGGGACAAAAAGAGGAAAAATGGCTGCCGATCAGGCAGATGAAGCTTTGACTTGCCCCTCATGTCCAGCACTGGGCCTCTGTTACTTGGTCCTGAGTACAGCCTCAAACTTCATCTCTGCCATGGGGCCATCTGGATGGTGTGGGGAGTTTCTGTAGAGGAGAATGCAACCCATTCCAAGGGGGTAAGCTGGGGAGGTCCAGACATGTGGTGTGTCAGAGGTCATTTGAAAGTCCAGGATCCAAGAAGAACACCTCAGAGGATGGGATGGTGGCACTCGTGATGGCTGAAGGAGGTTGGTGAATGAGGGGGAATAACTGGAGTTGAAAAAATAAATTGCACATGCAGTAATACTAACAGCATGAACATCATCTAATGCTAATGGTTTGCTTACATTCTTTTTTATTGATTATTTTAAAAGAGTGCAGAATCAAGAAACACATGACAATCAATACATTAATCATTTATTTAGATTGTCAAGCAAAGATAAATTAATGTCCTCTTTATCTACATTAACACAAGCCCTAACATTTAAGCAGATCAGTTGGAAAAAAATATATTATATTGTACTGTATTACTTAAAATGTCAGTATCTGCTAGTTAGTAGAAACATTCATCATATAGTTTCATAGAAAAAGTGCATTTGTGACAGCCTTAGATTCATCCTCAGTGCATTTTTCATCTTGGTCACATCATGCTCAGCATGACAGAAGCTTTTTAAAATGAAGCATTGTGATTGTTCTCAATAAAATGTAATTTGATGGTATTATTTTGCTATGTGTGATGTTTGGCTGATGTGCAGTAGTTCCACTGCTGCCACCCTTAGACACTCTCTGTAAATGAAATAGGCTCAGAGGTTTAACATCCTGAGTAAATGTAGATTACTACTACATCAATCTGAGTTAATTTAAAATAGCCAATGCTGTGTGTGTGTGTGTGTGTGTGTGTGTGTGTGTGTGTGTGTGTGTTTTATTTTATTAATCAGAGTACTGAGTTAGTTGTTGCAATTAAGGTGATGGACTTATGTCACAGCTACTAAAAACTGAAGCCCAGATATTTGTTCCCAGGCCAGGTACGCCCAGGCAGAAAGTGTATTAACTTCCTCACATTGTTTCAGCAAGCAGTGCACCTCTTTATTGACCTAGATGTATAATCTTTCCATTGTGAGCCAGTCATTCATACTTCACAATCATTTAAGTCCATGACGTACTTTGAGTAAAAAAGCTAATTATGCCAAATCATGATAAATTGTGTGTTCTGGCTTTGCAAAGAGAACTGATTTGCCTAAGGAACATGTTATCACAATCAAGGCTACTGAATGTATTTCTTTTTTTCTTGTGAGTAAGATAAGATCAGAAACAAGGGACCACAACTATGGTTAAATGAGTTTTTTTGTCTTTATTAATAAAAAAAATGTTTGAAAACATAAAACTTACCATGTGGGGGAAGTGTCCAAACTGAATGCATGGTGCGGGAGGTAGGGGGGAAGTAGATTTGAAAATACTTATTCTATATAAAATTGTATATGCTAGACATGGTTAAACCCTTAATGATCACAAATATAATCTTGGATCACAAAAGAGATGCAAAATAAAAAATGTCCTTCCACTTTTGATGAAAACTATAGTCACATGTCTCAAATTATTTTGTAAATGATAATCAGAGACACCAGACAACTTTCTTAGTGCAATAAAGCCACTGCAAGGCAATTTTAAATCATGAAGGAAATGTGAAAGGAAAAGCGCGACTCCCACTGGGACTTGAACCCAGGCCCCTGGCATACCGATCCAGTACTCTAACCACTAAGCTATGGGAGGCTCAGTGATCAGCAGGCCTCTGGGATTTCCCTTGAGGCTCACACATTCCTTTCTATGTGTTGCATAACCAGTAACTTAGACATATGTCAGAGACACCAGACAACTTTCTCAGTGCAGTAAAGTCACTGCATGGCAATTTTAAATCATGATGAAGATGTGAAAGAAAAAGTGTGACTTCCATGGGACTTGAATCCAGGCCTCTGGTGTATTGTGCCAGTGCTTTAACCGCTAAGCTATGGGAGGCTCAGTGATCAGCAGGCTTCTGGGTTAAGCTTGCTGGGGATGACAATGTAAAAGTTAATGTAGTGTCATCAGGAGGAGGAGGAGTTGAGCCACTACTGCTGGGAGTGGTGAGCTATACTATGGTACCAGTGCTAGTGGGGAGAAGTCCAATGAGACTTGCCATTAGGAGCTATAGGAGTGGGAAGGAACACGTTTATATTTTTGCAGGATAAGATCACTAAGTACAAATCCATGTTCAGAATCATTCTGTGTAGGATAATGTACAGTAGCACTAAATACAAATAATAAAATAGTACAAATGTAATCATAACAATTAGTTCAGGTACAGACAGATTCAGAAGGAATCCATTACAAAAAAATAGCTGCTTTAAATTGAGCTAAACTATGCAACAGAAAACCATACTGCATTGCAGAGACAACCTCTATGTTTGGTAAGTACAGTACAACATGAATGCTACCTTTGTAGATTTGTATCTGCTCCTGCTGAGGCAAACTCCCCACAGGGACCTACACATCTGCAGCATGAAGTGTGTGTTTTTTTACAGTGTGCATGAGGATCTGTGATGCCAGAAGCACTACTCCACAAAGACCTGTGCTTCTGAAGGCAGAATTAGTGTTGCAACTGGGTATCATGGATTTTTGTCTGTGCAGCAGAAATGGAGGCCCAATGGTGGCCTGCTCCTCTGCAGCCAGACATCAATGTGTATGTCTTCCACTTGTGACTGCAGAAGTGCACGGACTTCAAGGGCAGAAGTGTATATGTCTTAGAGTGTGCATGAGTACCTGTGGCTAAAGATGTGCTGGTTCCACAGGGACCTCCACTTCTGCAGACAAAAGTAGCATTTCAGTTTTCATATCATGGATTTCTCTCTGCAGCTACAGAAGTGCAGGACTGACTGGGACCTCTACCTTTACATTCAGAAGTGGGTGTGTATGTCTTACAGTTGGTATGGGTACTTGTGACAGACTCCACAGGGTCCTGCACTACTGCATACAGAAATAGTGTTATAATTTGGGTGTGATAGATTTCTATCTGCAGCTACAGAACTGCAGCAACAAGTCAGTGAATTCTGTATGACTTACACTGTGCATGGATATATGTGGCTGCAGAAGTACTGGCGCCACAGGGGTGAGTTTCTGTAGACAAAAGTACAGCACTGTTGTAATTTGGGTATTGTAGCTTCAAGAGTCTGTGCTTCTGAAGCCAGAAATAGTGTTGTGATTTGAGTATTACTGATTTCTATTTGCAGCCAGAAGTGAGTGTGGATGTTTTGTGGTGTGCATGCTAGAGATACAAATCATGATGATGAATTAGTATCTGCAGCATGCACTTTTGCAGCCACAGGTATTCATGTAGGCTGCAAGACATACACACACACACAGTTTTGGCTGCATAAGCACATACCCCCTATGTGGCCTGGGTTTTTGCAGCCAGAGCTACAAATCCATGAAGGTAGGGCAAGAGTGTTATGCATTTGTGTCATCTGGAAGCAGCTGCATGTTGTTTGTCTGATGATGACTGTCTATGGTTGCTTGTGTGATTGTGTCCTTTTACTGCTTGGGGCAGTAGGGAGTTATGGTTAGAAACCCTAACACATTTCTTTACTTTTGTGGTGTTAAGTTGAACCCTAACTAGTGCATTAATACTGTGTTTTACAATGACTAAAGATATATGTATATATACAGTGGTATCCCCCAGGATGAAATGCACTTTTAATGCACTCAGCAGTATGCTGCAGCAGACCTACTGAATAAAGTAATGTAATTTCAAAGGCAATTAGTCCCCTTTGTCATGCAAGAAACTGTGGCATTCTCTTCATCCTGGCACATTTTCCTGAATGACAAAGGGGACTAATTACCCTTGAAATTACATTGCTTTGTTTAGTAGGTCTTCTTCAGCATTCTGCACAGTGCTGCAAAATGCTGCAGAATTGCATTTAATCCTGGGGATGCCACTATATATATATATATATATATATATATATATATATATATATATGTATATATAAAATTGCAACACTACTTTTCATAGCTTTCACAGATTGCAACGTTTTACAAATGTAGTGTCACAAATTTGCCAAAGCTTTCATGAAAGCTTTCACAAAATTTGCAAAAGTTTCGCAAATTTGCAACACTACTCTCAAAAAATTGCTGTTTCTTTGGCACTTCCCTGCAAATAAATGGTTAGGACTTTTGGGCTGACATTTGCAGGGTGGAATGGGCTTGCCCCACATATGTGCCTTTTGCTGGTTTGGGGATATAATTTACATCGGTTCCATAGTTATAACATTCTGAAGTTTAGAAATGTCGCATAAATAACCCTGTGGCAGTCGCGATACCTTTCGGTGGCTAAATCATGAAAACACATCAAGATATGGATTTTTCACTAAATTCAGCTTAGTACACCTTTAGGTGTACTAAGAAAATATGCAGGTTGCCAGACCATGATTACAACAGTGGTGGAATTTTTTCCAGTGTTCCCATGGTTACTGTAATATTGTGCCATTTGCAGTATAAGGGTTACTTGAAATGTTTCTAGGCTGTTGCTCTGTCTCTACAATTATGGGTAGATGGGGGCCCTGAGATCTCACATATGGATACCATTATGGAGTAATGGGAGCACAGGGCCCTCCAGTATGCAGTAATGGCAGTACAGGGCCCAGAGAGCCCTGCGTTCCCACAGGGAACATCTGACCTGGCGTGCATCACCAAGACCTGGCTGGATGAAAATGCTGGCCCAGTTTTGGCTTCAGCAATTCCAGCCAGGTACTCAGTGATACCCTGCCCTAGGATGGATCATAGGGGTGGGGGTGTTGCCATCTGTTTTAGATCAGAATTGGGCCAAGTGGAAGTACCAGTAGTAACTACCAACTCCTTTGAATGTAGCATGGGCGAGGGTCTGAGGCGTAGGATTCTTCTCATTTACCATCCACCAGGTGACAGGAATGTTTTCCTGCAGGAAGTCACAGACTTCATTGTCGACCTAACATTGGGATCCCCAGATGGTTGGTTCTTGGGGATTTCAATGCTGGGTCGATGATGAACTCTCGCAGTTTGGTCAAGACTTCTGCCAGATAATGATTTCACTGGGCTTCACACAGGTTATTTCCTCCCCGACCCATATTGGTGATCATTCATTGGATTTGGTGTTCCTACTGGGGATGGAGATATCCGATTTGGTGGTCGAACCGGTCGGATGGTCTGACCATCATTCCATTGGGTTCAGTTTTGGGGTCACCCCTAGTAGGCCAGCCCCTATGGAGATGGTCTAGTACCGCCCTTTGAGGGGTATTTCCCCAGATGGCCTGATGGCGGTGCTGGACCTATCGGGTTTACCGAGTGATTGCATGGACCCAGTGGACTTGGTACTTGCCTATAATAAGGAGGTAGCAGGGGCCCTGGATTCCATTGCTCTTGTTCATGTTCATCCCCTCACTCTTCACCCTAGGTCTCCTTGGTTTGATGAGACTCTAAGGGAGTTGAGGAGAGTTGGACAAAGATTAAAGAGATGTTGGCGGAGATCGGGCCTGGATTGTGACAAACTTAGTTTGATGGACCATTATGTGGTCTAGCAATCAGCAATCTCTCATAAGAAAGCAGAATTCCTGTCCAGAGAGATTGCTGCTGCACAGAATAGACCAGCTCAGCTTTCCCAGACTGTGGACAGATTGTGCAATCCAATCTGTCTTCAGCCCAAAAGAGCCTTTTCTCAAGAATGGTGTGAGGAGCTTGCTCATTTCTTTTCAGATAAGGTTGCCACAATCAGGTCCGATGTCCACTCGACCCTCCCTAGTGGGAGTTGTGATGGTTGACAGAAGATGTCGGACACCCGTTTCGTGTGGTCCGACTTTAGCATTCCCACAATCAATGACATTGTGATGGCCATCCAATTATTGCGTCCGACCAACTGTGGTTTGGACCCGGGCCCTACACGTCTCCTATTTGGCTGTGTAGATAAAATCAGCCCGGTCCTGGCTGAGATAGTCTGGAGGTCTTTGGAGAGGGATATTTTTCCAAATCCTCTGAAGGAGGCTATGGTTCAGCCTTTTCTTAAGAAGCTCTCCTTGGACCCAGACTGTCTGGCTAACTACAGACCTATCTCTAACCTGCCCTTTGTGGGAAAGGTTATTGAGAAGGTGGTCACATCACAGTTGGATGATCATTTAATCAGCCACGATGTCTATGATTCTCTGCAGTCTGGATTTAGGAAGATACATAGTACCCAGACAGCTCGGGTTCGGGTACTAAATAGCCTCCTAATAGCGAGAGATTGAAGGACCTGTTCTGTCTCGGTCCTTCTTGATCTCTCTCTGTGGCATTTGACACCATGGACCATAGTGTGCTATTGGAGTGCCTGCGGTTTATCTGTGGGCTGTCTGGTACAGTCCTCAGTTGGTTTCGATCCTTTCTTGAGGGTAGGACCCAGAGGGTGGTGTCTGGGATTTTTTTCCTCTACATCATTCCCCCTATCCTGTGGGGTGCCACAGGGCTCCATTTTGGCACCCATGTTGTTTGCGGTGTACATTCTGCTGTTGGGAGTGATCATCAGGCAGTACGGTTTGAGTTTTCACTGCTATGCAGATGATACTCAACTGTACATGTCCTTTGTACCTGGCCTAGATGCTGCCTTTTTGGTCTTTAATAACTGTCTTGCTGAAATCCAGGACTGGATGAATGTGAGTTGGCTGCAGTTAAATCCGGGAAAAAAATGAGGTGTTGGTTGTGGACCCAGGTCGCCAGGAGGCGGGTTTGTCGGCGGGATCTCCCTCAGGCTTATGGCTTGGTGGTGTCCAGCTAACTACCTCAGACCGGGTGCGGAATCTGGGCGTTGTATTTGATAACTGTTTGACACTTAAATCACAGGTGTCGGCAGTTGTTAAACCTCTTTTTACCACCTGAGGAACATCGCCCAGGTGAAGCAAATGGTTCCTCCTGACAATCTTCCTACTTTGGTCCACGTCTTTGTTACCTCCCATCTTGACTATGCAGTTCCCTTTATCTTGGGCTACCGGGGGTTGATATTCGCTGCTTGCAGCTAGTGCAGAATGCGGCAGCCAGGCTATTGACTGGTCCAGTCATATAACGCCTGTGCTCCGTGGACTGCATTGGCTACCAATATGCTGGCGTATCACCTTCAAGGATGGTTTGCTGACCTATAAGGCCCTACATGATCAGGGACCTGGCTACCTGAAAGATCTCCTTTGTCCCTACTGTCCCTCCCGCTCACTCCGATCCACTGATGAGGGATTGCTAGAGATTCCCAGGGTTCGTTCGAAGACCTCTAGGGCCAGATCTTTTGGCTTTATGGCCCTGACCCTGTGGGGTTCTCTACCTCATCAGGTACGAGATTGCCTGACTGTTCAAACTTTTAAGGGGGCACTTAAAACATATCTTTTTAAACATGCGTATAATGATTTTTAAATGTTATTAGGTTTGGATTAATTTTATTGTTTTAGTAATATTGTTTTTATTATGTGATGTACAGGTGCCTTGGTTCTGGAAAGGTGCCTTTTACAAATAAAGTTTTGATTGATTGATTGATTGAGGGAAATGAGGGTTAATTACAATGTCTCTTCACTTATGGTTAGATAGAAGTGCAGGACTCAGAGGGCCCTGCACACCAATATGAAAATGAGAGACAATTGCAATATGCATGTATGGGAACACAGGGCCCAGAGGTCCCTGCACTCCCTCAACACACTATAGACTGATGGGAGCACAAGGCCCCAACAACCAAATAAGAATAAGGTTACACTTTCTCAAACAGTAAGGAATTTCATTGCAAAAAACTCCATTAATGCATCAGTTTGGGTTCCTATTACAGTGGCAAAAGTATGGAAATTCATGTTAGAGTTCCCAACTCTACCACCCCACCCCACCCTATCCTCCATACACCAACAAGCATTGGGGTGTGCCTCAGTGTCCTCAGGCCTAACTCTCATCCCATTTTCCTATACTGTACCATCTCAGCTTCCTTACACATGGAATGGGGTGAGAGTTATGGCTGATGACCCCAAGGCACACCCGATGCCTGTTGCTGTTTGGAGGGTGGGTGGTGAGGTGGTAGGGTTTGAGAACCCTAACATTGAATTTTCCAACTTTTGTCACTGTAATAGGAACCTTAACTGATGCATTGATGGAGCATGTTTGCAATGAATATATATACAGTACATCTTCTTTGCAAAAACTTCATTAATGCATCGGTTATGGTTGTTGCCATGCCGACAAAAGTGTGGAAATTCAATGTTAGGGTTAACACCACTACCACCCCACCCCACCCCCACCAATAGGCATTGGGGTGTGCTTTGGGGTTGTTGGCCTAACTCTCATCCCATTCCCTGTGTAAAGAAGCTGAGGTGGTACAGTATAGGAGAATGGGGTGAGAGTTAGGCATGATGACCCCAACACACACCACAATGCCTATTGGTGGGGGTGGGGTGGTAAGGGTGGTAACCCTAATGTTGAATTTCCACACTTTTGTCGGTGTGGAAACAACCCTAACTGATGCATGAATGAAGTTTTTGCAAAGAATTTCCTTTCCTTTTTTTTGAAAGTGTAATGTAAGTAGTAATAGAAAAGGGTGGCTTGGTGGATGTGCAGGGCCCAAAGCCACCTATTTGGGCATAATGGATGTGCTGGTTGGAGCACAGGTCCTCCAGGCCCTGCACTTCCACTTATATATAAGTAAGGAGCCATACAGCAGCCCTATAAGGGAGGCTTAGCAACAGCAATTTGCCCATATCTCGGGAATCATAGGAGGTAGGAAAACAATTCAAGTGTCATTGTACTTGTGACAGTGTGCAGTTCTTGTGACCACTAACAACCAAACCTGCACCTCGCATTGTTTCTGAGATACGTGCACTGAAACATAATGTGAGTGCTAGATCTGAGGGCATAATAGTTGCCCACGCACATAAAAATCAGCAATTAGAACAGTAATTTGCAAATATCTCAGGAACCATACATGCTAGAAAAATAATTCAAATGTCAGGGGTTTTAAGGCTTTCAAATCCAGTTCAAATCCAGTTCTGTACTTAGTTAAGAAATTTTCTGATGAAAAGTCCATGTCTCGAACTGTTTTCAAGATACAGGCCCCAAAAGGCATCATGGGCCCCACAATGTTATCCTACGGGGAAAATTTGGAACTTTGGAATGCTGTAGCTCTGGCCCTGCTGAATGTTTTCACAGCAAACCACCAAAAGGTACACCTGTGACTAGGGTTTTTCACCCTGAAACATTCAGGGTAATACCGCAATGCACTGTGTGGCAATAAGGCGACAAAGAGAAACCAGTGCCACAATGTTATCTTATGGGAAAATTTCCAAACTTCACAATGCTGTAAGTATGGCTCTGTTCAATGGTTCAGTGCCAAACCACCAAAAGGCACACCTGTATTGGTAGGGCTTTGCTCCCTGAAAATTTCACATCAATACCACAATGCATGTAGCCACAGTGAAGTGACAAAGAAAACGACTCCCACAATGTTATCCTATGGGAAAATGTGTAAATTCGGAACTAGGGATGTGGTGAATGTTTTGGAATCAAACCACTGAAAGGCACATCTGCGTGACTAGGGCTTGCCACCTTGAAAATTTCAGGCCAATATCACAATCCAGCTTACCACAATCAAGTGACAAAGAAAACAGCATTTCAGAAAATGTGGTTGTGCAGTATTACTGCGGTCATTTACAATATGATAGTGACACTCCTATCTTTATAATGGGAATACAACCGCAAATGTAAAAAATAGTGCCACGGTTGTATTTTTTATGCTTGTGCTTATTGCCACTGCACTTTGGGATAGTGTCATGATCGAAAAATGGTAAAATGTTGGAAACATTTGAAAATCACATTTCCAGACCAGCTGGTGAAAAACTAATGCCAGATTCCTGCTCCTCAGGCCCCAAAATGGTAAACCCGATGGTTGGTGTGTTGAACAATGCAGTATTTTTTGAGTTATATTGTTTTTTCTTGCTCGCTAACTGAAAGCAAGATGGTGGCAGCATGACACTATTTTTGGCAAGCTCGACACTAAAAAATACTATCGTGACAATTTTTGAGCTGCACATATAAATTTTCCCCATAGGTTATAATGGGGCAATACAAATGCTATAAGTTTTGAACAGAACAAGATTTTTATATGAAATCTTCAAAAGGCACATCCCATGTAGCCCACCCAATTTGAACCCACTCAGATGCAGTCTTCAGTACAAAGTGGATGTCAAAAGAAAATGGAATGTTGGGATTTTTCACATTTTTCAGTGCACCATGATTCTGCAACCATACATCTGAACAACACAAAGATTTCTGAATCCAGAGACCTACCAAAAATCTTCCTCATTCCACGTTTCAGGCAAGTCAGACAAATGGTTGCAAAGTTATTAAAGTGCAAACTTTGAGGTTTAACAGAAAAAGCTACACAACCCTAACTATAGTGGCACTACTGTGCCACTAAAATATATATATATATACATACATATATATATATATATATATATATATATATATATATATAGACATGCATATATATGTTCTCAACATACTGTATAACACCTTATTTTAGCTGTAAATAAATATTCGCATTATCCACGGGACACAGATATTGCTCAGATATATGTTTACAGCAAAAAATTGTTGACCATGGATAAATCGCGTACGTATGTGCAAAACAAATGATTTTACAGTGCAGTTGCTCAGATCGTACATTCATTAGTTGTTATTAATTATTGTGCTGTGTGATTTTGTGCTTTAAAACGTTAATTACTGTCTTTAATTTTATGATGTTGGGGAACTAATATTCATTCATTGGTGTTGGGGAACTAATATTCATTCATGGCACTTTTACCATTTAAAATGGAATGCTCAGATTCAGTGGGATATTGTTACATGAACTCAGATGTGCTCATACTGGGGATACTGTAGGGCTTCTGCTCATATTCATTGCTTTGTGATCTTCTGCTTTGTGTTTTTTTCTAGTAAAACTTAACTTTTATTAATTGATTTGTAAAAGAAGGCATCGGAGTGCTGAAGGGGGCGTGCCTGCGTGATTGATAGTACTGTACTTCTTTTGTTTAGTAATTGAGACACTTAGCGTGAGCTTCTGTTATCCCCACCTGCTGGAACCCCTTGACTATGTCCTCTTCTCTCTGTCTCTCCAAGTGTGCTTATGCTGTCTACCAACCACTGAGCATTTTTAATTTTCAGCAATTGCATGTGGAGGTCGACGCTGATGTCACTACAAGCACAACCATTCCATAGTTGCTCTGACACAGTATTGGCATACCAGGTAGTGAAATGTTGCTTCAGTTGATCTTCAAAAATCTTATTGACAGTTAAATCCAGTGGTTGTAGTAAATCAGTACATGAGGCAGGCAGGAAAATGGGAATTATGGCATTATGTTCCAGAGCCTGTCTCTTGTCCCCTAATCCTGAGACCTCCACCTGCTTGAAGCCAGTAGCTGCCATAGTCCATTGACTACATGGCACTAACTGTACTCCCGTTTCGTCCAAGTTAATAACTAGAGCTGGCGGGATAAGTTCCTGGCTACACGCTGTGGAAAACCCCATCCCACTCAGTAATTTCCAACACCATTGTCTGCTAAAGGTTAGCTGCCCACCATTCTCTGCCAGAAGGTCAGGACTGTGTGCCTTTACCACACCAGAGGCAATTGCAGAAACAACTCTGGCATTAACAACAGCACCCTCCGACCGCAAACTCTTTATAATGTTACGCAGCTCAAGCTCAACATCATCAAGAAGCAGGGTAGGACGTCCGCGAGGCTTAGTAGGTAACTGAGGAGTAAGTTTGGTAGGGTCAGGGATTTTTGTCAGCTGTGCAAAGTAATCTTTCTTAAAACCACGAACAGTGCTCTCATTAATGCTTACTGTGTATTTTTGGCTGTATTCATAACCCCATTCTCTACTGCATACTTCCCAACCTCAAACCATACCTCAGCAGTGTACTTAACGTACTCGGTTCTTCGCTTTTTCACCAGAGGCTCTGAGAGTTCTGCCACTACAGCCTCAGCAACTGTCAAAGGGACTGCTGCAGTTTGACTTAAATTGATAGCACAAAGCGGCTCCCCGGACAAGTCACTCTTCACAGCCGGCTACTTGTTAAGCCATGACAGTAGTGACATTATAAAGCTAGTATGTGCGGTATCTTCAGTAGTTCAGTAGGCTCCACTAATGCTCAGCTAAGTCAGACACAAAAACAGCAATGAGCACCGGCGTCTCTACTTCTTCGTTTTCTGCTTCTGTGATTTTGGATTTTTGACAGGTGGCTTCCGGGTTGCAAAAATGACCGACGGAGAGCTAATATAAGGTAATGCCAATTACTCTGGGATTCTACACTGCACAGAAATTTGTTTGTGTGGATATTTTGCTTTCTACAGTATATATATATAGATATATATATATATATATATATATGGGAGCTGTCACACCCTTACAGTTAGGGTTGAGTTGGCAGTTTAATGTTAAACCCCAAATTTTGCAGCTTCATAACTTTGCAGCCATTGAATGGATTTCCATGTAATTTGGCATGCAATGTTCCGTGGGGAAGATGTCCTGATGTTTCAAGTTTTGTTTTGATCAGATGTGTGGATTTTGTGCAGCGCATAGTGAAAAAAGTGCATTTTTCACTTTTTTTTGAAAAATTTTCCTGAATTTTCCTCATTACCCTGCACTCACACCATTTGCAATTTTAGCCTGAAATGTTCAGGGTAGAACGAGTGTGCCCTAATAAACAAGCCAGTGTTGGTCTGGTGAAAAACTATAAAACCGCTACAAAGTTATTCAATTTTGAAAATGTGGGTTCTGAGCATGCTCAGTTCAGTCTTTTGGATAGATGCACAACTGCAAACAAGGATTTTAGCTCATGAACAGGGATTTTGACAGTTCACCAATAGGCATTCATTAAATCCCCCTTCGTGAGAAAAAAAATCCTTGTTGGTGCGCGGCCATCTTGTTTTAACATTTAGCCCAACACAAAATGTTGTTACTTGCCCCATGGATGTATTCTACGGAAACAAATGCATGGGTTTTGTTCAGGGAGATGCCCTCTACAAAACCATGTGTTTGGTTTGCATCAGTTTATTAAAAAAATGGCTGTTTTTTTACTTGAAAATCCCCATTTGTGACTTTTTTCCGATCCCCATTCGTGAGATGCCCAAATCCCATTTGTGAGCTGTCAAAATCCCTGTCCATGAGATAAGGACCAGATGGCCCTATCTCACAAATGGGGATCGGCTGATGAATGGGGATTTTGGACACCTCACAAATGAGAATTCAGCTGATGAACGGGGATTTTGACACTTCATGAATGAGGATTATGCAAACTAAATCCCTGTTCATGAGGTCTCAAAATCCCCTTTCATCAGCCAATCCCTGTTCATGAGGTGTCAAAATCCCCATTTGTGAGATGAAGACCAGATGGTCAGATACGGCCATCTGGTCTTTATCCCACCTCATGAACGGGAATCGGCTGACGAATGGGGATACACAATGGTGGATTTCCACAAACAAAAAAATGGCCCTAGCACTTATTCTTTAAATGCCAACATCAGGGTGCCCAATCCCTGTGTCAGCATGTATCTACCCCCCCTCTAATATGGCACACTGGAAGCCCACCCCAGTGTGCCAAATAGATCTTTCTTTTTTTGAATACATTTTAATTCTTTCAACACTGAGATGCCTACTCCCAGTGTTGGATGATGCCCCCCTCCCAAAGCCGGTAGTCATGATTAACCGACACAGGGTGCTCAGTTCCCATGTCAGCATGTATCTATCCCCCCTACACTAATGTGGCACACTGAGAGCCCACCCCAGTGTGCTCAGATATGTCTAAATATTTTAAAATTCCTGTAAATAAACAAAACAGTCCCCCACCTCATTTTTTTTAAAACCTGCAAAAAAATGGTCCCTCTTCATCTCCCAGTCCCCACTCCCCTCAGCCTCCCCACCCTCCCACTGAGTGCCCACCTCCTTGCGGCTCCCCTTACCCATACTTACCTCCAGAGGTCAGGAGTAGCAATGTTCTCTGGACCAGGACATGTCTGCATTCTTCAAAGCCGAACCGCTAACTGAAGAATCAAAGGTAAGCACTGTATAATGGCAGTCAAGGGGATTTCATCTTAGGTTGCTATCTCAGCCATTTTCAGGAATTTGTGCCGCAAATTTTCAACATGGGGTTCTTGGGACTCCATCTGGTGAACACTAGCACTGTCATTTCATTACTCAGTCCAGAAGGGTGATTTCACGGTCACTGTATGGAATCATCTTTCAGGACTGATTAATGATACAATGGTGCCACTGTTCATGAGGTGGGGTCCCAAAAAGCCCATGTTGCAAATTTGGTCAAAAAATTAAAAAAAATGACTGCACTATGAGCGTGCGTTGGGCAGTTTCTACGCATGCTCGTAAGTTATCCAATTTTTAATATTTTTACTCCAGATTTTCAACATTTCCATTTTTTCACATTTCCTTATGAACAGTACAGCTGTAATTGTTCACATCCTGCTGGAAATGTTTTTTCACACCTGTGGCTCAGAATGATGCAGTCACTGTGAAAATCAACTTTCAGGATGCATTAACAAAATCATAGTGCCAATGTTCATGAGGGGCATCCCAAAAAGCCCATGTTGAAAATTAGGTGAAACAATTTCAACAAATGACCATGTTATGAGCGAGCATTGTGCAGTTTGTTTGCACGCTTGTAACTTCGTCAATATTTTATGTTTTCAATCCAAGTTTTCAACATTACCATTTTTTGCATACTACCTCATAAATAGTACAGTTGTAATTTTTTTAAATCCTGCCAAAAATGTTCTTCTGCATCTGTGGCTCAAAACAGCATTACAGTTGCGTAGAATTACATTTCAACAGGAATTTGAAACTTTTCTGTACTGGGTACATGCGGTGAGGTGATAAGGTTATGTTGAACATTTAGGGTGAAAATTATTTAAGATGGCACAGTTATGACTATTTGTTGCAGTTTTGCTATGTCTACTCGTAACTTAATGTGTGGAAGCACATGGGCCAGAGACCCCTTGTGTTTCCACAACTACATACTGTACATATGTGCATCTGTGGAGGGACAGGACCACAGGGTCCAAATGACCACTGTGACATATGGATACTGTTGTACTATCTGTATGGAGGGATGGGAGCACAGTGTCCAAAGGACCCTGCACTCCCATAGTAAAGTAAAGATACTATTATACTATCTCAAAAAGTGAGGAAATAAATTGCAAAAAACTTAATTAATGCATCAGTTAGGGATAAAGCAACAAAAGTATGGAAATGAGGCATTAGGGATGAGTCCCTAGACCCCCACCCTACCACCCCACCCCCATCTTCCACACACTGACAGGCATCAGTGTGTGACAGGGGTCATTAAGCCTAACTCTCACTCCATTCTCCTATTCTGTACCATGTCAGCCTGTTTACACATGGAATGGAGGCAAGAGTTGGGCCTAATGACATAGCACTACTCAATGCCTGTTGGTGTGTGGAGGATGAATGAAGACTATGAAACTCAACTAACGGCTCATTTCCATACTTTAGTTGCTTCAACCCTAACTGCTGAATTAACAAAGTCTTTTGCAATATATATATATATATAGTATATATATATATAGATATATATATATATATATAGGCATGATAATGTCCATATAGTTAGGGTTGAGTAGGCACGTTAATGTTAAACCCCAAATTTTGTACTTTAGTAACTTTGCAACTGTTCAACAGATTTGCACAAAATGTGGCATACACTGTTTCATGCGATAGCTCTCTTGATGTGCTAAGTTCCATTATGATTGGATGTGATGATTCTGCAATCTGGATGGTGAAAAACCTTAATATTCACCTTTTTTCACAGTTTTTTTTCTCATCGCCTTGCACCCAGATGGTGCTGAATTTTGGTGTGAAATGTTATGGTAGAAAGAGCTTGGGTCCCAGAACTGGCTTGCTCTTGTTTGGTGAAAAAAGGTTTAATCCATTCCAAAGTTAATCAATTTTTAAGGTCCCTTTATTTTCAATGGGAATTTCACTCTCCAGGATAACGTCTATGAACAAAAAAGGAATTTGGTCTCTCGAAAAAGGATTCTTTTTCACATGAGGCTAATTCTTTTTCATGAGGAAAAAATTTTTGCAAGCCACCATCTTGTTTTTCATTTTTTTCAATAAAAAAAATTGAAAACCCACAAAATTGAACAGATCCAGAGACACCAACACATTTATCTTGGACATTGGAACTCCGTTAGGTGTATTATGAAGTTATCTAGTGGAAAACAACTCTGCAACTTTTTTTTTACATTTTTTTAAATCCTTTTTCACAACTTGCTTAGTTTCTTTTTCTTGAATCCTTGCTTGTTCTTATGAAAAAGGATATTGGCTTATGAAAAAGGATTTAAAAAGAGCGTAGTCCAAAATCCTTTTTCACGAGATGGAATCCTTTTCCATGGCCACAAAAAATGATTCGTGAAAAATAAATCTTCTCACAAAGAAGGATTAAAAAAAAAATCGAAGTCCGAAATCCTTTTTTGTGAAACAGAATCCCTTTCCATGACCACAGCAAAGGAGTCATGGCAAAGGATTCATTTTGGATTGCTTTTTTGTGAACACAGCAGAACATTCATGGAAAAGGATTCCTTCTCATGAAAAAGGGTTTTTCTTGCTTTTTCCTGTGCCACAGTCAAGATTTCATTGGTGTCAGCAGTACCCCCACCCTCCATTTTTCACCTTGGCAAAATTTGCATTTTTATATATTTTAAAAATAATATTTCTGCCTGCACACTGGTAACCCCCACCCTCTAACTAAACTATAATAAATGAGTAGCACCCCCAATGTATATCCCTGGTGTCTAGTGGCACCCTCCACCCTCTGATCCCCCAGCTGTAATTATATCCCCCATTGATGTCCAGTGCCCTTCCATATAAGTGTCAACCTGCAAATTTGAAAACAGTCCCTCCCTGGCTTGATTTCTTTTTAACCTGAAAAAAGTCCACCTATGATTGCACCCCAACCCCCACCTGACCTTCCACTGTGCACTTGCACCCCACCTTGAACTCCCCACACACTCTCCCTCACCTGAACTGGCTCAACAGTAAAGAACCACTCTCCAATTGAAGATGCGACTTGCTGCTGGAATCAGTGAGTGCTGTATGACAAATAAGGTACCTGTAACTGCACTCCCGCTCCAAAGGACCCTGTATTCCCTCAGTCAAATAAGGATACAATTATACTATTTCAAAAAGTAAGGAAGTAAATTAAAAAAAACTTAAGTAATGCTCCACTTAGGGTCAACATGACAAAAGTTGGGAAATGTGGCATTAGGGTTTCCAAAAAACAGAAGAGCAGGTGTGGGGTGTTCCTTGGACTTCTCTGGCCTAATGCTCACCCCATTCTCATAAAATCTACACATCTGACCTTATTTACAGATGGAATGGGGTGAGTGCTAGGCTTGAAAAGCCCAAAGCACACCCCACACCTGCTCTCCCGCCTGGTTTGGGGTGGGTGGGGTGTTAGGGCTAGAAACCCTAATGCCACATTTCTTAACATTTGTCACCTTGATTATATTATACTGGCACAGTTGTGCTAGTATAGTTAGGGTGACAGTGCACTTCCATGTTAAAGTTCAAACTTTGAGGGTTAATAACTTTGGAGTTGTTCAATGAATTTGCATGAAATTTGGCATGCATAATCTCATGGTATAGGCCTCTTGGCCAGCCTAATTTAGTATGAATCCATTGAGTGGTTTCTGAGACATAAAGTGTTGAAAAAACAGAAAAGTCAGGATTTTTTGACATTCCTCTGTCATCCTGGATCTCAGAAATGGCTTTATGTTGTGGGCTGAAATTTTCAGGGTAAAACGTCTTTGGGTGACAAATGTGCCTTTTGAAGGTTTGGTGAAACAATATTAATCCATTCAAAAGTTATTATCATTTTAATTTCCCATTATTTCCTCTGTGAAAAGTTAAGTGTTTAGCACAAAAGTGAAATTTTTGAAAATGTGGCCAATTTGTGAAAGCAAGACTTTCGCAAACATGTTAGATTTTCACAAACTTTGAGGGTTAATAACTTTGGAGCCTTTCAATGGATTTGCATGCAATTTAGCATGAATAATCTCTAGGGAGAGGTCTCTTTGTCTACTAAACTTGGTGTGAATCTGTTTAGTGGTTCCTGAGAAATAAAGTGTTGAATAACAGAAAAATCATCAGTATGAGGCAAAAGTAAACTGGTAAAGTTCAGCTATAATGTTAATAACTCTGAAGCTCTTAAACAGCATTGCATGACATTTGGCATGCACAATCTCAGGAATAGGTCTCTTGATCTGCCACACTGGGTTGGAATTTGTTGAGTGGTTTCTGAGATATAAAGTTTTGAAAAAACACAGAAATCATCAGTATAGTTAGGGTGAAAGTGCGCGTCTATGTTAAAGATCAAACTTTGAGGGCTAATAACTTTGGTGCTATTCAACATATTTGCATGCAATTTGCATGTGTAATCTCTAGGCATAGGTCTCATGACGTGCAAAATTTGGTTGGAATCTGTTTAGTCTTTTCTGAGATATAAAGTGTTGAAAAACACAGAAAAATCTGGATTTTTTTACATTTCTTAGTCAACCTGGATCTCGGAAATGGCTGTATGTTGTGGGTTGAAATTTTCAGGGTAGAAAGTCTTTCAATTACATATGTGCCTTTTGAAGGTTTGGTGAAAAATATTAATCCACTCAAAAGTTATTAATGTTTTCCTATGGGAAAAGTTAAGTGTTTAGCACAAAACTGAGATTTTTGTAAATATGGCCGATTTTCAAAAACAAGACTTTCACAAAAATGCTAGATTTTCACATGTGTAAGTTTAAACTGAGATTTTTTGCAAAATATGGGCAATTTTTGAAAACAAGATTTTCACAAATGTGCTAGAATTAGCAGCCTTAGAATTTCACGAATGTGGTAGATTTACGGAAATGTATGACATTTGCGATAATGAAGTTTTTGCACACTGTTGTCATATGCATTTAATTGCTAAGTTTTCATAACTGCTATTCACTACCACTGTAGCAGGCTGAAAAGTATAGTGACTGTGAAAAGTGCATATTTATTCCTACCAAAGTCTTCTAAAAGAAAAAAAAACACATGGGGGAATCGAGCCCTCACACTGTTTTTGTACACTTTTAAGTGCTAAGTTTTCATAACTGCTGTTCCCTAACACTGGGAGTGCAGGGTCTGAAGGACCCTGTGCTGCTTGGACCCTGCACTCTCATCATGACATATGGATACTGTTGTACTATCTTGATGGAGGGATGGGAGTGCAGGGTCCTACAGTGACAACAACAATGAGGTGTTAAGGTTTCCAATCCTAACATCCCACCCCCAGGGTTCCCACCTCTACCGCCCAACCCCAACCCACCACCCTCCATACACCAACAGGTGTCAGGGTATGCCACTGGGTCATCAGGCCTAACTCTCACCCTATTGTCTTATACTGTAGCGTGTAAGCTTGTTTACACATGGAATGGGGTGAGATTTGGGCCTGATGACCCAATGGTATACACTGACACCTGTTGGTGTATGGAGGGTAGTGGGATGGGGCTAGGTGGTAGGAGTGGGAGCCCTGGGTGGAATGTTAAGGTTGGAAACCCTAATGCTGCATTTTCCTGCTTTTGTCACTGTGGTATTCACCCTATCTGATGTATTAATGAAGTTTTTTGCAAAGATATATAAATATATATATATATATATATATTATAGTGGCACGGCAGTGCCACTATAGTTAAAGTTGAGTACCCCATTTATGGTTAAACTCTGAAATATTGCAGGTTAATAACTTTATCACTGTATGACAGATTTGCTTGCACTTTGGCATGCACAGAGCAGTACATTAGATCTCTAGATCTGCTAAGTTTTGTAACAGTCGATATATGGTTGCAGAGCTACATAGCACTGTATAATGTGGTAATTATGCTTTTTTTGCACATTTTTTGCTAGCGCCTACAGGTCACATGGTTTGCGTGACTGGCCTGAAACCTTCAGGAAACATGCAGCCAGGGTCTTTCAAAGATTTAATGAAAAAAAATTAAACGGTTCAAAAGTTATTCAAAAAACAAGTTTCTCATTATAGTCAATGGGAAAAGTTAACAAAAAGTTTGACAGTGTCACAAATGCAGTTTTTAGTGTTGCAAACGACCCCTGTAGTGTTGCAAATCCACCATCTTGTTTTCAGTTGATGGTTACAGAAATGCTTGGCATTTAAATTTGGGACCCTCTAGGGACACAATTCTTTTTGTGTTTACCTGGTTGAGCCCTGAGGATGTTATCCATATCTTTTTTGGGGGGTTAAACAACCTAGAAATATGTTTTAAAAATTTTGGAAACAGTAGTGTCACAGTTGCGACCCTTTCATGATTTTTTTAGTGAAAATGTCACAAATCATGTACACTACTTTGAGACACTATGCCAAAAACAACAGGAGTCTTTTGCCACCCTGCTGCAATAGAGCAGTTTGGACTTTTTGACTAAAATTTGGAGGGAAGACAGCCAAGATGCCACAGACATGCCTTTTGGTAGTTTGGTGAGAAAATATTAGAGGGCTGCAAAGTTATGCCACTCCAAAGTTGAAAATTTTTCCATAGGCTAACATTATGGCGTCTGCCACGCCTTTTGGAGCCCGTATCTCGAAAACGCTTCGAGATACGGACTTTTCGTCAAAAAACTGATTAGCCCCCCTCCCACTACGGGGCCAAGAACAAAACTAGCTAGGAAAGTCATAAATAATATGAGATTTAAATTTTTTTCTCCTTCGTACAGTTCCTGAGATTTAAGCAATTTAGTATTCCAAGTGTTCATTTTCTGCTCTGAGGGCCATTGTTATGCATACATTCTTTGTATTCACTGTGCTTCTGAATGCACTTTTTGGGGACAAAAAGTGGGTGCATTTGCGTTACTGTTACAGTTAGCATTTCTGCTTGTGTTTCCATGACCATTTGCATTAGTGTTTCCATTTATGTCGCCGTGTGCGTTACCCTTTGCATGTGCATTTGCATTACTGTTACTATTTGCATTTTCATTACTAGTTTTGTTTGCATTTGTGTTTCCTTTTGCATCACCATGTGCATTGCTTTTTGTGTTTGCGAATGCTCTTCCATTTGCGTTTCTGTTTCCTTTGGCATCATCGTTGTTGTTACTGTAAGCGTTTGCGTTTCCAATTGCATTACCGTCACCATACGCGTAATGATTTGTGTTTGCTTACGCGCTTGCATTTCTGCTTCCATTTCTGTTACTGTTCCCTTTGGCATCCTCCTTGCTGTTACCATAATCGTTTCTCTTTCCAATTGCATTACCATTAACGAAGGGCCCCACGCTCGCACCACCACATTCCATTCACTATTCATACTGCACATTCTCAAAAAGAAGGGAAATTCATGGCAAAAAATCCATTTAATGCAGCAGTTAGGGTTGTTCCACAGTGACAAAAGCCAGGAAATTTGATGTTAGGGTTCCCACCACTTGCACCCCAACCCCACCAACAGGCATCGGGCTGTGCATTGGGGTCATTGGTCCTAGCTCTCACCCCATTCTCCTATACTGCACCACCTCAGCTTGTTTACACATGGGATGGGGTGAGAGTTAAATGACCCAATGCACACCCTGATGCCTGTTGGTGGGGGCGGGGGTGTGGGAGTGAGTGCAAGGGTGGGAACACTAACATGAATTTCCTCACTTTGTTTTTCTGGAACAACCCTAACTGATGCATCAAACAGAGTTTTTTTGCCATGAATATATATATATATATATATATATATATATATATATATATAGATAGATAGATATGTGTATATGTGTGTGTCTATTGTGTAGGCTATCCTGAAAAAAAAGAGAGATTTACCATGTAACCCCATGGTGTAATAGGAAAAAGAGGCAGATACCACAGGCAGGACTTTTGCTGTTCTGTGTACTAGTGTTTTCACAAATTACAGAGAGGTCCAGGATGCCAGGAAAGAGGTAAGTCATGGTGGCAGTCTTTGAGAGGAAGTTGGTGTCCTTGTCAGAGGAAAGAGGGAAGGCATGGTGGGATGCTTGCTTCCAGACACCGTCAGGCCCAGCTTTTCATGGCTAATCCATCACAAGGTAGGCTGAATTTTGGGAATTGCATTATTGATTAGTTGAGGGCACTAGTAATTCATATTTTTAATAGTCCCAGCCTCATTGTTGAGCAGGGCCACAAATGCTTGAGAAGGGGCAGTAGAGTGCTCAACCAGGACAGGGGTGTCTATCCCCCTCTAGCTGCCTGTCACAGGTCCAGATTCCAGTGGGCCCTTGGGTTGTCAGGAGGTCAAGTCAGCCAGCAGTCCTGCTGGAGGCACTGGCTCAGACCAGTGCCCATCAATTAGTGGTATTGGCCCTGTTTGGGCAAAATGATCAAATTCCAAATTTACAGAATTTTGAACTGTGAATTCAGAATTGTGTGCTAAATCATGTCTGTATTATCTCTCTGACTATTACATTTTCTTCTCTGAGTTCTCCATGTTCTGTTTTTTTACCTATACCTCACATCCTCCCTGCCTCTCCTATTAACTCCTGAGCTCTGTCCCACCTACTCCCTCTTGTTTTCACACCTCTATTTATCTAGGCCTTTGTTCTTTTGTTTCTCCTAATTTTTTGAATTCCTTACATCTTTAGGCATCTCCTGTCCATTCTACCCTTTCAGCCAGCCTCTGATCTCAGATCCTATCTGTATGCTTTTGTCTTCCCTTTAGCTTCCTTTGATCTCCTACTGATCTGTTCCTACTATGCCCCCTCCCCATTTCTTCTCATGTTTTTATTTTCTGCATCTTAGACTTTCATCTCTAGTCCCTTTTATCACCTTCCTACTTCACTTCCTGATTTTTAATTGCTCCACAGTGGATATAAATACTGCTTGTTGCTCAGTTTTGCTATTCACCTGAAGAAGGGACCTGTGTAGCCCCGAAAGCATGTGTATAATTCCATCTTTGTACAAGACACTTGTTGGTCCAATAAAAGGTATCAAACCTTCCATCTCCTCCTGTTTTTCAAGGACCAATATGGCTGAAATATCTTTTTACAAAACAGAATTTTGATGAAATTCCACATATTTTCACGAAATTTTGCAAAAGGTTTCAGAATTTTCCGAAATTCTTTAATTGGCAATAATTCTCTTCAAGTTAAAACTAGGCATCTGATATTTGGCATGCATTTTTTCTGGGACAGGCAGCCCAAAAAGCTTGCCAAGTTTCATGACATTTGGATGAAGGGTGAGGAAGTTATAGGGGCTCAAATTCTAACATTTTAATATACATGTGGATCTTTCTGAAAATATTTCTGTGCTTAGAACATAGACACCTTTGGAGCTAGATAATTTAAAACTTAGAGGCATACTTTCTTGGAAGATTCATAGAAACTGCAAAATAGAGACTGTAAGGTTTAGCTATGACCTGCCTCCCATCACGACTTCCAGTGGGTTCCTTCCGAAATTGGGTTGTCAGCATGGCAGCTTGACGTTCTGATGCTGGACCATGATGGTTACCTTAAAGCCTAATATTTAGGGTCAATGAACTTTACAATATTGGTGATATTCTGTTCTCTAGCTTTAAACATATAGGGGCTTAAAATTCTGCAGTTTACTGTATATAATTGTAAAATGTAATTTTAAAATTTCTGAATGTTCAGAGGCTTATACCTCAGTCATCTTTTAAACTAGAGATTTGAAACTTGACACACACATATGTAAGGGCATGTGTAATGTCACCATGCCAAATTTGGTACAATCTGCACAAACACATTTAGTTTATATAGTTGTTAACTGTAATTTTAAAATTGTTGAAAGTTTGGAGGCTTATAGCTCAGTCATAGAGATCTGAAACTTAGTACACTTCTTTTTGGGCACTAGGACAGCCAACATTTCAGATTTGGTACAAGTTGGTCAAAATATGTTTTAATCAGACAGAAATAACTGTAATCACAATTTTGGTGAAATGTCACAACATTTTTGTGGAAATTCCACAAAAGTTTGGGAAAGTGAAATCAGCTTTTTGCCAGAATTCCACTGGCAGAAAAAAAAAAATTCACCCATGTCTACTGTTCATCCCCTGAAGCAATCAATAGGTCCTGGCTCTTCCAGATCTTCTGGCAGCTCCATTGGGCCAACAGGTTAACCAGACAGGAATGCATCCATTGCTGTTTGAGGAAATGCTTAATCGGGTGCTAACCTTCTTTGAAGCCTGGGGCCAGATTTTCAAACATTTTTTGGCACTAAGTCCCATGCAATAGCCACTGGCACAGAAAAAATGTCCACACTTACACCAATGCTGAATTGCCACAGGGGGTTGCTTGTGAAGCTATGGGGACTGGAATAGCCCAAGCCAGGTTTTCCCCATCTTCTAATGGCACTCCATAAAACACATGAGAGTTGTCAATTTGGGAGAAACAAAGGTCCCTACCAGTCTGTGGTGGAGTCTGAATGTGGTGGTTGCCACCAGCCCCAGGACTCTCTCCAATCCTACAAGGGTTGCTTCACCTGATGCTACCTGCAGCTGTGTCAAAAAAAGGCTGCAAGCTGTTGTAAATCATGGAGCTGGTTGCAAATGGCTTTGCAATGGAAAATATGGTACATGAGGAAAAACCTTGTGGACCCCAAAACATTTTCTGTATGCGCACCAAAAAGGGTATGGGAGGGTTGCAAATCTGACCCCAGGACCATGAATAAAAAAACAGCCTGTAGTGCAGACCATTCCTTATACACTGGTAATTTCATCCTTGGTTCAGTCCCAGGAACTGGATGACCCAACTCCTGCTCTCCTGCCTCTCCCAACCTTCGGTGCACCCATTAGGAATGTCTCTGAGTAAAACCTTGATAAGGTGCTGGCTTTTGCTGAGGCACAGAAGCTGAAGCAGCCAGAACCCCATCCTGTGGGGATAGCACATTTATCAATACAAGGGTAGGACACACACCTCCTACTTTGGTGGCACCTGGGCATCAGCCTTTGCCACAGCCAGTTGCCACAAGCTACATGAGTTTGGGTGAGCCAGTGGATTCACACCTATCCAAGAAGTCAATGCAGCAGATAGGCAATGGGATGAGAAGAGGATCATGGTACACCACACCTTGGAGAGCTGGTCAGCTGAGTTTGAAATTTTTGTGGGCATATTGACCCAGGTGAAACCAGATAAGGCAGTTACCCTGTGGAATTATTGCAATTAGTTGATGACCATGCATGCCAGCAAACCAGGAAGTGGCTGGTTGGAATACCATGAGGAATGTCATCATAGAAAGCAAAATTACCCATCCAGAACCTGAGACAGGTCAGACACCACATTGCTGTAGACCACTGATCCTGCCAAGTGGGGGATCCAACACACTGACAGTGGCTTTCCAGTAAAGAAACTGCAGTCACCAAAAAAAAGGAACATAGGGCACTTGCAGGAAGGGGTCAGAGATGTGAAACTGCTATCATTTTTATCAAGGGGCATTTAAGGTAGAACCTTGTAACTTGTAGGTTAAAGCATAAGTGCATGGTATGTGGCCACTTTCAACCATTCACACATTGCAAATCAGGCAACTCCACACCTCAGCCCTTTTGGAAGTGGTGCAACAAGCCTCCCAATGCCCATAAGGGTAGCTCATGTTGAGGCTTGGCAGGGGGATTACCAGAATCGAGTGGTCATTCACATCCTGGTTGTCAGCTTCAGGGAAAGGTTTTAGAATTCTGTGTGATGGCCCCTATAATCAGTATGAGACCAAGAACATGAAGTCTGCCAGAGAATGACTGGAGGTGGTCCAGGCCAAGCTGATGAAAAAAGTTGCAGCAGAGAGGATTAACAGGCTTCTTTGAGCACCTCCCCCATACAATATCAGGGTTTATCCATGGGCCTAGTCCCCTAGAATGTGCCGGGTGACTTCAGAATGATTAATCACTTGTCTTATAAGGAACAGGACTCTGTCAATTATAACATTGACCCATGCTACATGGCAGTGGGTGTGGTCCAGGAAAGAGACGCAGAGACCTGTTAGCAAAGACAGAGACACTGTCCACTTTCTAGCTATTGCCAGTTCACCAAGAAGATAGTGATTTACTAGGCATGAAGTTTCAGAGCCAGTACTTTGTTGATAGCTGCATGAATGGGGATGCAGTGGCGTGTGCTGTGTTTGAGCAGTTTAGCATGTTCCTGCACTATGCAACCACATGCAAGGCAGGTCATTTGTAGGTAGTACATTACCTGAATGACTTCTTGTTCATGGGCAAACTGGGGGACTAGAGACTGATGGCACTTACAGGGTTCTTTCCAGGTGGTGTGGCTAACCTGGGGAACCTATGGCCCAGTACAAGACAGAAGGACCATGTGCAATGCTGTCAATCCTGGGTATTGAGATTGACACTGTGGCCACTAATTTCACGTACTGCAGGAGAAGGTTGTAATACTGAAGTAGTACTGGTCTGTGTTGTGAAGCATAAGATAGACACATAGAAACATAGAATTTGTCTTCAGAAAAGCACCACACCCATCCATTCTGCCCAGATGGTCCCTTGTGTAAGATACAGAAGTTGCTCAATCACCTCAATCTTGCTTGCAAAATTTTTTCCTGAGTAGGGACTTTTTGTGCCACTTGGTGAAGGCAAGCACGGGCTGCCAAAAACCTCACTACAGGTTCTGGGTGATCAAGAGCATGAGAGAGGACCTGGGGTTTGGCTGCCTTTCCTGAACTGCTTCAATGGGTTGTCACTCTGGTCTGAAGTAACCAACATCCAATAGTTTGAGCTGTTGACAGATGCATATGAGGACTTTGGAGCTTTCAGGTGGAATACGGCATGGGGAAGTGGTCCCATTCTTGGGGTGAAGAATACTTGAGCAAGTAAATTACAGCACTGGAATTTTCTTCCATTGTTATCACCTTGATAGTGTGGTGCGAGTGCTTTCAGGGTAAGGTTACTCTTAAGACAGATAATGCTGAGGTAGTCCACACTATTAATGGGCAGCATACAGGAAGGGTGTTAAGAACTTTCTGCATGTGTGGTTAAGCCCAGGGGTGGTAGAACATGTGGCCAATCCTGGTGGAGCAGCTATGCCTCTCTTTAGTGCAGATGAAATGAAAAGGTTTGATACCAGGGGCAGTGTGCCAACATTTTATAGGCATTTCATGATTCTCCAAGGTTCAATTCAATTCAATTTATTTTTAAAAAGGTGCTATTCCAAAGACCAAAGCACCTGTACATTAAAATTCATAAATAAAAATTCAGCCATAAAATCAAAAATAACTCAGTCAATAGTTACAATCTGGAAAGGCAAGTCCAAACAAAAACATTTTTAAGGCAGTTTTAAAGCCCTCCACAGTCAGGCATTCTCATATCTGATGAAGTAGAGAGTTCCACAGGGTATAGGCCATCAACTCAAAACCCCAAGCCACAGATGTCTTCGACTGAACCCTGGGAACCTCTAGCAATCTCTCATTGGCTGAGCAGAACAGATGGAGGGGGCAGAGGGGATGAAGAAGCTCTTGCAGGCATCTTGGACCCTGTCTGTGTAGGGCTTTATAGGTCAGTAAACCAATCTTGAAGGTGATCCGCCATAAACAGGCAGCCAGTGCAGTCCGCACAGCACAGGTGTAACATGGCTGGATCGAGACAACCCAGTCAACAACCTGGCTGCAGTGTTCTGCACCAGCTGCAAGTGGTGGATATCAACCCCCGGCAGCACTAGGTACAGGGAGTTACAGTAATCAAGGCAGGAGGTCACAAAAATGTGGACCAAAGTAGGAAGATCCCCAGTGGAACAAGGTGCTTAATCAGAGTGATATTCCTCAGATGGTAAAAAGAGTATTTAATGACAGCTGACACCTGAGAACATAGCGTCAGCCTATCATCAAAAATAATGCCCAGATTCTGCACCTGCTCAGAGGCCAGCAGTTGTTGACCTTCTAGACAAAGCCCAGAGGCATGACCATTCACCGACCCCTCTACACGACGACCAGCACCAACACCTCAGTCTTGTCAGGATTCAACTTCAGCCAGCTGGTAGTCATCCAGTCTTGAATCTCGGCAAGGCTGTTGTTAAACACAGAGACAACATCATCCTGTTCTGGTACAAAAGACAGGCAGAGCTGAGTATCACCAGCATAGCAGTGAAAACCCAGCCCATATCATCTTACAATGTCTCCCAATGGCAGCAGATACACCACAAATAACATGGAGGACAGCACCGAACCCTGCAGCACCCCACATGACTGAGAGAATGAGTCAGAGGAATACACCCCAGACACCACCCTCTGAGACCTGCCAGTGAGAAAAGAGTAGAACCATCTGAGGACCATACCAGAAAGGCCACAGATGAACCGCAGATGCCCAAGTAGCACCCCATGGTCCACAGTGCCAAATGCCGCAGAGAGATCAAGAAGAACCAAGATGGAAGGTTTGGATCCCACGCAATCAGGAGATCATTGAGCACCCAAACAAGGGCAGTCTCCATGCTGTGCCTCTTCCGAAATCTCGACTGGAGGGGCTTATAGATATCATGGATAGTTAAATGATTCTCCAGCTGTTGTGCGACCACTTGCTCATTAACCTTCCCCACAAAGAGAAGGTTAGAGACTGGTCCGTAGTTAACAGGACAGCAAGGTCGAAAAAATCTTTTTTAGGGAGGGGTGTAACCACTGCCTCCTTCAGGGAGTCTGGAAACTCACTGACTGCAATGAACACCAGACTATCTCTGCTAGGACTGGGCAGATGACATCAACGCACCCCACCAGGAGGCGAGTTTGACCCGGATCCAAACTACAGCAGGTCAGCTGCATATTCTGGACAATCGGCATGACATCCATGATCACTGACCAGTCAAAGTTGCACCAACCAAACCAAGGAGTACCAACCTCCCACCAATCACAGCCACCCCAATTACAGTGAGCTGCGCGAATATCGGATCTGATGTCGGCAACCTTATCAGCAAAGAATTGAGCAAACTCGTCACACTTTTTCTGTGAAAATTCTCTCTGAACCTGCAGACAGGCTGGATTGCACAGCCTGTCCATAGTTCGAAAGAACTGAGATGATTGATTCTGTGCTGCAGCAATCTCGTTGGACAGGAACTTTGCCTTCTTACATGAGACAGCCGATTGATAAACCCTATAATGGTCCATCAATCTAAGCCTGTTGGCCTCAAGGACCGATTTCCACCAGCAACGCTCTATCCTTCTACCCACCCACCTCAGCTCCATCAGGGTCCCATCAAACCATGGGGCCCGAGAGTGAAGGGTGAGGGGACGAACATGGACAGGAGCGATGGAATCCAGAGCCCCTGTCAATGCCTTATTATAGTTCCTGCACCAGGTTCTCTGGACCCATGCTTGCACTTGGAAATCCAGATAGGTAGATCACCACCATTAGGCCATTTGGGGTCACACCCCTCAAAGGGTGGTACCGAACCATCTCCACTGGGGCAGACCTATAGGGGGAGCCTGGAAACTGAATCTTATAGTGTGATGGTCAGACCACCTGACCAGTTCCACCACCAAGTCGGATGTTTCCATCCGCAGTAGGAAGACTAGATCCAATGAGTGACCCTGATTGTAAGTCACAGAGGTAACCACCTGTGTGAGACCAAGCAAACCCATAAGCTGGAGGAAGTCCTGGCCAAAATATGAGAGTTCATTGTCGACCCAGGCATTGAAGTCACCCCGAACTATCAATATGGGTGACTTCAACACCATATCGACAAAGAAGTCCGCAATTTCCTGCAGGAATTGATTCTTTCCCCCCCGGTGGACGGTATACGAGAAGAATCCTGCATCCCACACCTGCGACCACTATACACTCCAAGGTTCTGGTGTCTCCCACTGATACAGCTACAATGTCCAATTCCAATCTAAAACAGACTGCTACACCCCCACCCCTGTGATCCTGACTTGGGCAGCGAATCACAGAGAACCCAGCCAGAATAGCTGACTCCAAAATGGGCCAAGAATTTTCATCCAGCCAGGTCTCGGTGATGCATGCCAGGTCTGCTGACCCAACAAGATTAGCAATAATAACTATCTTGTTCTTAGTGGACCTGTCATTACACAACACCACCCAAGTAGGATGAGACTCTGAGGCCGGCCGAGCTAGAGGCCCACTAAATGTTGGAGCACTTGGGTACGGAAACAGGCATGTAGGACCACGATCAGGGACCCATTTTGCCCAAGGTCATCTCCTGGTCCACCACAACCCAAATCCAACCACCCCACTCCCCCCCTCCTACAGGTCCAGGGTGCCCCCTCCTTTGCCAATCTGGAGGAAAACACGCTGGCATTTCAACTCCACAGAATGTTAGAGGGATGGTCTCATGGTGCTTCACAATGACCAGATAGGCACAGACTGATTAATTTGGCGCTACTGGAACAGGTGTGGTGTAAACTTCCAAAGGTGTGCTCTTCAGTATTGAAGGCAGTGCTGTTTTGCACAATGTTCTTGGTGGCCTTCTTCTGGGCCTTTCAGGTGTCTGAATTAGTCCAGCCGGGTACGTACCAGGGCCTGCAGTTGTCTTGGTGGATGATGACATGGTAGAGACCCAAGAAAAGGTGTTTGTCTGGCTCAGAAGGAGCAAGACAGACCATATGGTTTGGGGGTGCTGGTGCATGCCAACCTCCCCAGGGGTGCAGTAGGATGTCTGTGTCTAGATCAGGGAACACATAGCCCAATGGGCTGGCAGGGAGGTCGCATGTTTCATCATAAAGATAGGACCCAGCTAATGGTGTTCCAGTTTCACCACATGCTAAAAAAGGCCATGAGGGGGTTGGAAGTTGACTCAGTGGAGTTCAACACTCATTCCTTCTGCATTGGGACTGCCACACATAATAGGGCTGAGTGGTTGACAAATGGTCAAATATACGGCACTTGGCTGATGGAGACTGCGAGCTTTTGAAGTGTATATGTGGCCACATTTGCTCTATCCTTCTTGTTTTTTTATTATGGCAGGTAGTGTTTCTGAGAAAAGCCACGTTTGGTTGTGCAGGCACTCCTTCATCCATTGCCTGGCTGTTCAACAGGGTGGTTTCCTATGGGCGAGAACCTTTTTCTGGACCCTTAACAACAGTGTACAGTATATGCTGGCTAGGACATCCAAGGTTGAGACAGGATGACTTGATCCCAATGGGTTATGGCTGAAGCTCGGTGGCAGGGTCCTCCTAACATTTTGGTGGTACATCTAGAAGTAAATGCCCTTGTGATTGTTGAAGTAACTGGAGCTGTTGCTCTGGAGGAAGGAGGACCTGGTTTTACTTTGAGAAGCATAAGCCAGTGGGTACATTGTCTGATTGCACATCATCCAGTGAGGAATTAGCAACATGTGACAAACCCTGCTGCTATTGAGAAAGCTTTCAGGTTGACCAACATGTCCATGCAGTGTTTTATTGACTCTATTGGTGGAACTCTCCTAAGGCATGTTTTTATACCGTAGTCTCCACTATACTTCCATTCTATGCCCAGGAGTGTGTGTGTACTTGTCATTGATAGGTTGTGATAGGTTTTTAGCTGACCAGCGAAGTGCTGTAGAGAAATTTCTGGAGTGAAGTACCAGAGTGAAGAGAAACAGGAGCACTGCTCATCTTATGACAGCATGGAAATCTCACAAGGAGTGTACAATGGGGGAATGGGGAAACTCACATCTCCTGCAGATTGTTCTCCCTGAGGCTGGCAAGAGGTGAGGGCCTGGATGACTGGAGTACCCCTGTGGGGGTTGTAAGAAGAATAGCCCCTTTGGGCATGACCTGCATGTGTGGTGCCACCTGATGGGGGAGGAGCACTTCTCATGCAGCTCAGGTGCCACCCCTTATGCCTTGAAAGCAGAAGTATGTCTGGAAGCCGTACCATTTGTTGGATCCCCTTTAGAGTAAGCTGATGGTTGAGGTCAAATCTGACCATTCAAAGCCTTGCTATGACTTCCTCGCTGTGCATGTCATGCAATCAATGTTACAGTTATGTTTCAATAAACACAAGGCTGGTGCTGTTTTTTCAAACCATCGTGTACTTCTCGGTCTGTTTTGGTGAAAGGGGGTGAATGTTGCCAGCTAAGATAAAAGACTGCAAATGATTTCTGCAGGTGGGGGTTTGTCTGTGGCCATTTCCCCTCCTGACACCTGAGCTGGCAGATCAGGAAGGTAGGCAGGTAGGCTCCCACCAGAAGAGGGGTTAGACAAGTAGGAAGGGAGTTCCCAGGTGGAGGAGGGCTTGTGTCCATAGGGAGGTGCAGGAGGGTGTTTGACCATCCATCCAGCTGACTCTCCATCTATCTGTACAGTGCCTTCTTGCCTCTCAACTCCGACCAGAATTTCTGCCCTCCCACCCTCATAAAAGTAGGGTATGGGAATGGCAGGGCATAAGGATCTTGTAGACTTACTACGGGGGACTGACTCAGGGGTCAAGAAGGAATTTTCCTGTTTTTTCTCATTAGGTTCTCCAAATTTTGGCTCTCTCCAGTGAAGTAAAAGAGTTTGATAGTGTAGGTTTAGTGTGATGATGTAAAAGCCATGTATATGTGACAGCACGATAGTCTCACATGGAGTGTACAAAGAGGTAACGGGGAAACGCATGTCTTCTGCAGACAGGTCTTATAAAGACTGGCAAAATGAGAGGGCTTAGATGGCTAGAGTACTCCCTGCAGGGGGCAGTTGGGGAATAGGCTCTTTGGGCATGGCCTGCATGTATGGCACCATCTGACGAGGGGCACACATGACACAGCCCAGGCAGGCCCACCAACCCAATGGTAGCACTACTGCCTACAGTGCTGATGACATACGTTCAGAAGTGAGCACAGTGCATCAGAGGTTCAGCAATTGGGAAGGTTGGAGGAGCATCCCATGGACAGCTCTTCACCTCCAGAGAGGAGGGTTGTGGTCTTCCGGCATACTAGTGACACCCAGTGGAGAATGGGTGTCCAGCAGCCAGGACTACCAGGCACACATGTGGAGATGATGGTGGGCATCTCTGAGATAGGTGTGGTAGCATGCCCATCCTGCACTGATATCATTGCACATCCATGTCTCCTGGGGATCCAAGCAGAAAACCACTGGTCGTGGCGCATTGTGAAGCCCCTACACTGCCTCTCAAATGATGTACTAGGTGAAAGCCTTGGCTGGGGCCCTCTGGTGAATTTTGATCTCTCTCCCCCAACCCCTTGGGGGACCCCCGTCGTAGTCTGGGCAACCTGGAGGGGGATGCTGGGATGGTGAGTTTGGGTTCTGATTGGGAGGTATGTCCCCCACCTGTCATTCAGGAGACAAAAAGAGTTGACAAAAAAACAAAACAAACAAACAAAAAAATCACACAGCCCAGGGGACACTCCTTATGCATTGAAGGCTGAAGTACCTCCAGAAACCATACCCTTTGTCAGATCCCATTTGGGTAAGGGGATGACTAAGGTCAAGCGCGACCATCCAAAATCCTGCTACAGCTTTCTTCCTGTTTACATCACATTATCAGCATAACTTGGATTACAGTTATGTTTCAATAAACGTTGTGGCCATTTTCTCCAAATCGTTGGGTACATCTCAATCTGTTTAGGTGAAAAATGGGGCAGGTGTGGACTGCTAAGACAAAGTGTAAATATTTGTACATAGTGCCCCTTTACAAGGAACAAAAACACTTGTCTTGATTAACATTTATTCCATCCCCCTGTCAACAAAGCTGGGAAGTTGTCTCTCAATGGAACAGTAAAAGCAGTCTATAGCAGGGGGAAGGATCTTAAAATACACATACTCTCTGTTCACGAAAGCAATGTTGATACTGCACACATAAACCCTACACATCTATAAATGGATTCCATATGTATGACTTCTCAAGGGAATGTATAAAATGTTTTAAATAAGAAAAGCAGATACGTATAGAGAAGTCTTACCAGTTTTCTTTTTCTTATATGCCATATGAGATGGGTGGCTCTGTCTGCTTTCTAAACAGGAAGACTTGTATAGGAGGGTGTGAGGGAAGAGTTAAGAGTGATACAGTGAGTAAAACATCCCCCTATTAAGGTGTTTGTCTTTATTTCATCTGCTACAAGGCCCCTCCAAATCTATGTGATTTCTGAGACGTGATCCTTTGTTCTCAAGGAAACGAGTTGCAAACCATGAAAGCCTTTGTATTTAGTTTATATTGCTTCCTGGATGTAAGGAATAGGAGCCAGCACTGAACCAAGCACCCTAGTTATAATAGCAGTTTGAAGGCAAAACAGATTCTTCCATGGATAGATTTGTTAGTGGTGGAATAAATTATTGCTCCACAGTCAATAACCAAAACGATAAGGCTGGAGACTTGAAGTTTTTTTGAACTCGGTTGTAAGGTTAAACCTGTTTCTGTAGATCAAGCCAAGTTATTGACTGATGTGTGTGACTAAAGAGTTGGCATGTGACAAGAAGGAAAGGATAGGGTCCCGATGTATTTACAGGTATGTAAAAAACTGGATTGTTTAATGGGGTTCTCGACTGGGGTGGTGATATGCAACTCAGTGCAGCCCTTCATAGCATGGTTGCTCCCAAACAGCACAGATTTTTTTGTTTTATTTTTTTGTAGTCGATGCTCAGGTTGTTTGTGACGAACCAGTCATAGACCCTGTTCAAGTTGGATTGCAGGGTTTTTTTGAGTGTCTCCAGATCACTGGGAGGGGGTGAATATTGCTGTGTTATCAGCATACAGTAAAGATTTGGAGTAGACACAGGCCTATGGGACTGTGTTTTTTTTTTAAACCTTAATGTTCATTAAAAGTTTTTTTTTCTAGGAGCAGGTACAAGCATTTCATTGTTGATTACATGCATTAAAGATATCCATTATTGTTCCTACTACATACCAGGGGAAACTATCATGACATTGATAAGTTATATAGCTGTTGACACTCTCAGGGACCTATGACTCTACTGGGCTGTGATCTATTATACATAATTCCCTGTTTAAATCTGCACCACTTTGATCTTTCAAGTGCTGCAAGTGCATCCACCTGTCCTATCTGAATTAACTCTAAGCGTGAACCAGAAGGCCTTTCCGGCTGTTTGGATCTCTCCCACTTTTCCTATCCAGTTCTAAGGTATCTGATCTGGGCATCTTTCTGCCATGTATAAGAAACATAAGGTCCAATTATTCATTAACTTATCTATTTTCCCTTGGATTTTTGCTGTTAAGTGTTCCATTTTATAGATATCGTATACCAAGTCTTCACAATTAGCAATAGTCAGTATGGATCTGTTCAGCCAGTTCCGTGTTATTATCTTTTTTGCTGCTGTCAGTAAAACACTCAAAAGATATATTTTATGTTTTTGTTTACACTGCCTTGGAAAATGTAATAGTATAGCCGTTACTGAAGTAAGGTCACCCAACTTTGTGAATAGTTCATGTATAGTTTTCCCTATTTCTCCCCAAAATATGGCAAGGGTCAGGCATCACCAAAATAAATGGGCATGGGTGGCCACTTCACAATTGCAGCCCCTTCAGCAGGATGTATCTCCTGTGGAGGAAAACTTCACCGCAGACTGTGGAGTCTGAAAAAACCTGGACACCACCTTCCAGTAAAATTCCCTCCATGAGAATGATGCTGTAATACTATGTTGTCTCCTCTAGATCCACACCCAGTCCTGCCTTGTAAGATCAAACAACAGATCTGCCTCCCAGGAAGTGTAAGTACCCTCCCACCTTGTTTGCGGTGTAGAGATGAAGGCTTTGTACAGTCAGAAGTTCAAATGTTTCAGGGATTGTTCCTCATATGTTTGTTTTAGCTGGAACAATAATGGTGGCACCGAGATTTGTTGGGTGACTAGGCCCAGTGAGGACCACAAAAAATGGTGCATATGAAGGTATCTATAAAAATCCTCAGAGGGGAGGGCAAATTCTGCCTTCAGCTGTTGAAAGGGTTTGAAAATATCTTCTGTATAATATTGGTATGTATGTATTAGTCCCCTCCTAATCCAGTTATCTAATCCAATGGTCTAATCTAGCTGCTACAAAGGAGCTATCCAGAGCCGGTATTCCCAACCACACTGCCCCGGTGCATTTCCCAGTTTCTGATGGTACTGAGTCCAACTCTGGATCAGGCACCCAGTGTAGTATGATTGTTCCATGTGAGTATTTTTCTGATCTGGCTGGAACACAGTCAAGTAATCTAAATCAAGCGGGGAAATTATTTGTTCTACTTGAACCCACTGTGGGGTCTGGGTGGGTGGCATGCGCCAGGCTAGCATGTGCTTCAGTTGTGCTATTCGGGCATATCCCTGTAAATCCAGTAATAACAGCCCCGGATAATTGAAGTTTTTTAAGTGCAGTTCGTGTTTTTTTACCTAACCATAGATATTGTATGATCAGCTTATTCCATCTAATCTTTTCTGATCTAAGGAAGGGCACCGGGAGGGTCTGCATTAAATATAAATGCTGTGGAAGGATTGTCATCTGTATAGACTGAATTCAGTTCATTAATGACATTGACAAATGTGTCCATGCACGCAGATCTTCTTTCGTCTTTGAGCACAATTTGTTATAGTCTAGTTCAAAGGTTTGTCAAGGATCTGGAGTAATCTCTATCCCTAAATACAGTATTTCAGTAAGGTGCACCTCCAATTATACTGATGTTTGACTTTAAATGCAGGGGAGGGAACCCCATGTATATACAGAATTTCAGTTTTAAATGTGTTAACCTCGTATCCTGACACCCTCTCTATCTCGTGTAAAGATTGTTCTAATATCCGTAGTGAAATCTCTGGTTTTCTTAGGTATAGTAAGAGATCATCAGAGTGGAAAGTCACCTTGTGCTCCTGATCTAAAATCTTGTAGCCGTGTAGCTCATCTTGATGACGTAAAAATTGGGCTATCGGTTCTCCATGCAAGGCAATAGGTATGGCGAACGGGGGCAGCCCTGTCTTGTCACACGAGGTAATGAGAAGCGGGTAGAGCATGAACCAGTAGCCTTCACGGTAGCTTTTAATATTATCCAAAAAGGAAGTGGGAAATCCAAATTTTATTAGTGGATGAAATAGGAGTGGCCAGGAGACCCTATCAAAGGCCTTTTTGGCATCAAGGCTCAGGATAAGAAAGTTTTTTTGGTTTTTTTTAAGACTGGCATGTTCTATCAAATAAAGCATTCTTTTAATGTTGTCAACTGTTCGTTGGGATTTTATAAAGCCCAACTGATCAGGATGTATCAGACTCTGTAATATCTCATCTAGTCTGTGTGCCAGGATGCTGGTATATATTTTGTAATCATGGCTGAGTACCGAAATAGGTCGATATGATTCATAGATATGGGCTGGTTTATTTGGTTTTAAAATAGCAGATATTGTGGCCTGCCTCCAGGAAATTGGATATTCTGCAGTGTGATCACTCTTCTGTATTGCCGAAACCAAGGGGTCTCTCAACCATTGCCAAGCTGTCTTATAAAATGCTGCAGTATAGCCATCAGGGCCTGAGCTTTTACCCACGTTCAGGTTCTTAATTGTGTCTTGAATCTCCTGTTCAGCGATTGGGTGGGAAAGCTGCAAAAGATAGGTGGCGGTCACTTTAGGTAAGGTCAAATTAGATAGGAACTTCTCCATATGTTGGGTATCTGTGATAAGGTCTGGAGTGTATAAAACAGTGTAGAATTGTTTGAAAGCATTCAAAATCTGGGAGGTAGAGGTAACCATCTTGCCCATACTGGGATGTCTAATTTTTGATATGTTAACTAATTGTGTTTGTTTATGAAGGCGAAATGCCGGGTTATGGGCTGCCCTCACCACCCCAGTAGTACTTCTGGTGAAGCCATATCAGAGCTTGTTCTGTATTAGCTGTTAACAATCTCTATATTTCCTATTGGAGTGACTGCAATCAATTCAGTCATTGTGTTATCCCCTGCATATGTGCTTCTTGCAGGAATCTGAGTTTGTCTTGAAGCTCCTTAAGTTTATCTTCCAACTGTCTTTTTTCCAGGTGGCATAGGCAATGATGTGACCCCTTAACACTACCTTGAGGGTGTCCCATAACACCTGTAAAGGATACCTGAGGGGAAGAGTTGTCTGTCACTATCTCAGGGATCTTTTGTTTTATTAATTCTTTAAACTCTGGGTCTTTTAATAATGAATTATTAAGTCTCCAATAGATGGTTTTCTTTTCTTTAATGTTTTTAAGATCTAACGTAATTGGGGCATAGGTCTACTAACAATATATTTTTAATATATACAGCATGTATTTGGTCTGTGTGTTCCTTTCCTATACAAAAATAATCTATATGTGAGTAATGTCTGTGTGAATGTTAGTAGAAAGTAAAACATCTAGCTGTGGGGTTGATGTGGCACCAAGTGTCCACCAGACCCAACTCCTTCAACAAATGTCTGAGATGCCTCTGACTCGTAGACTGAGAGGGTGGTCTCATGACTGATGTATCCAAAGTGGGGCTTAGCAAACAATTCAGTTCTCCTCCCAGAACCAGAATGCCTTGAGTGTGCTGTAGTATTGTATCTGCTAGTTGCTGTATTGATGATGCACCTGTGCCCTGTGGTATGTGTATGCTGCCCACCGTATATGTACTTCCTGCAACTATGCCTACCACCAGGGCCAAACAGCCCTCACGGTTTGCATAAGATTGTGTTAATACAAATGGCGAGCCCCTCCAGACAGGTATACCCCCCTGACAGTGACACCAACACAGTGACTTACATTTCTTTCGACAAAATCAACAGTTTGCCCACAGGGCACTGTGTTGGTGCACCTGAGACAGGGGCACACTGTTTCCCGGTCCTGCACCCCCTCCCCAATTCAACTCCGACTCAGAGTTGATTATAATTAGTATGGAGGGTTGGGTGGGCGAAGCCCCCCGATAGAAAAATGGACCAGGAGACAATTGGGATTTATGTCAACCGCAACTTGCAGACAACATAAATCCCATCGCTGTGATGCTGGTTGACAAAATTGTTGTCGAATCAGCATTGTAGAGCCCTCGGGACCATCACCACAGCACCTCATCTCCTGCCATTCCTATAAGCTGATTCTGCTATGTGGGTAAATCCAAATTTTACTAATTTTTGATGTTCTAGGAAGGCTAGGTGTGTTTCTTTTAGGAGGAGCAGGTCCAGGTTATATTTTTTAAGGGGCGTGATGGTTTTATATCTTTTTACTGGCACTGCTAGACCATTCACATCGTGGGAGAGTGATCTAAATGGTAGACTCATGATAGTATTTCAACTCTTTACTGTCTTTAAACTGCTCATATATACCTGTAGGCCCCGAGATCAAACCTACTCTAAAATTCCCCTCTGATAGCTGTTTGACTTCCACAATCATAATATCATTCTTCCTTTCATCAGTTATAGTTAGTAAGGGGCATGTTAGAATAACCATATCTATTTTCAGTTCATACCAAGCTCCTTGAATAATATCTAAAAGAGAAAAAGAAAACTTGGGGTAGAACCTAATCCCCTACCCAACTGGATAACCAGGGTAATTGGGCCAAATTTTGCGAGAGAGAACCCAGTCAGTTTGTGCTCTGGGCTATGCTTCTTCCCATGAAAAAAGGAGAACTGTGACTTCCAAATAAGATAATTGAGGTTGTCCTCTAATAGGTGTTTTTTCAAGCCACCTAAGTAAGGAAATATGGATAAAGGAAACCACTATTTCTGTAGGGTGTCTTTGACCCTTAATAGGGGAAAGGTTACAGGGAAGTACTCCAATCAGAGTAAATAACAGAAGTAGATTGTAGGGTTTTGGGGAAAAAGAAATATAAAGTGTGTCATTCCTCTTTGGCAATCAGGAATCCCACTTCCGCCCTCATCAAAAACCTTTGACTGCTATATCACAGGAGGAAAAATTGAGAGAAACAAGAATAGACTCCAAGCTGTACGGGAACTTTAGGGTACTTAAGTCTTTTCTTTAGTTTAAGTCCCATCCAAGTCTTTTCCTTTACCATAGTGTAAGTTCAAACTTATGTTTGGTTCTTTGTGGCATAAGGTTCAGAGTTCTGGAGGGTGCTGAGGAAGCATGAAAGTAAAAATGTCAGGGAGAGATAGCTTAAAATTCAGCATACCTCCCATCCTTTTCTCTCCCCCTCCAAGTCTTGTAAGCTGGTTAATTGTTTAACCCTTATGTGGGTAGGGTAAGGTCACCCATCTCTCATTCTCATGCTATATCCCATTTCTCCCCCCTGCTGTGTGTGAGTAGGCAACTGTGGCCGAGTCTGTGGCTTGGTGCAGCTCCCCCACCCCGAACCCAGCAGGGCACGGTTGAGTGGTTGACCCTGAAGGGGTATTAAAAAGTCTCCTCCATAGCGAGAATTAGCACCTGGCCCAGCGGCCCCAATCCCCCCAAGGGGGGGCCCAGAGAACTCACCTGTGCATGTGCAGATCATCCAGACTAAGGAGGCGCACACCAATCCCCTTCAACCGATTCAGTTACTAGTGAGGAGAAACACAGCAGGAGGCAGCAGAGGGGCGGACCACCAACCACCCATAAATAAGTGAGAGGCTCCATCTAACAAGCCTCAATGCACTAACCGTCTGCCCTCCACAGGAACTTCCCAGCCCAGGCCCATCATTAGGATAAGACACCATTCCAGTCTCCCCTATTTAACAGGGTTTGGAAAGAGGCACATAGGCGGGTCTCATCCAGAGGCACTTGGTGCCCCAAGAGCTCCTCAACCTCTGCCCACCTTCTTATCAGCCTTGTGTCTCTTGTCCCACAGGGCCTATTCCCGGGAAGGAGGGACCATTCTTATATCACTGGTTGGCTCTCCAATGTTTGGGTGGTCTGCCCCCCCACAGCATCCCCCTCCACCACCCTTTTTTAACACATTAATGATCTGGATCAATATGACTACCTCCTGAGGCACACACTCACCCACCCAAATGATCTCCCCTGGGAACCACAGAGTCCACTGAGACAGGGCCAAACCACTAGGCAGCACCCTCCCCCCACACATCCTGAAGGGAGAAGAAGCAGGCCATGCCTGCCACCCTATTCACCACCAGTCAATATCAAGGGAGTGTTGCTAGAGAAAGAATCAGCCTTCTACTGCAGCCAGTCTGGTCATCAGTCCCTTGAGAGCCACCATCGCCGATCTCTAGGAGAAGGTTCCCTGAACTGATGCAGTCTCTGGAGGTCTCAGGGGAGTGGTTCTCTGAGGTACAGCCATTTGGGGGGATTCATTAGTCCTCTGCATTGCAGATCCTGGAGGGCAGTTGCTGCATCTTCATATGTCTGCTGGCTGGTCAGAAACTGCATCACGAGCCTGGCAGGATATGGAGTCTGAAATTTCAGCTTATTGTGTCTGAGCACAGGGAACAATGGAATATACTCTCTCTGGCATTGCACCATAGCCGGAGCAGTCATTTTCACAAAAAATATGGGTGTTGCCATAAAAAACATTCCCCTGCTTCCAGGCCTTGCCGAGAATTAGTTCTTTCATCTGAAACCTAAAAAATATGATTATTACAGAGCAGGGTTTGTCACTAGGGTCAGACAGTTTAGGATCCAGTGCCCGGTGCACCCTTTCAATGTCCAGTTGGAGATCATCCTCTAGCGATAGCGATGTATGTAATAAGACCCCCACAAAGTCAGACAAGTTTGCACCCTCACTGTTTTCGGGGACAAAGTAAATCCGTAAGTTCTAATGGCTATGTTGGTTCTCCGCATCTTCTTGCCTATCTAGGTAGCTTGGCAGACATTTTTGACTTGTTCCAGAACTGCTTGGGTCTTCATAAGTTGAGTGTTAATTTCTTTTTGTTTCTAAAGCCGTAACATCAGCACAGTATGTGAGCTGGGATTCTCTCATCAAACTAAAATCCGACCTAATCTCACTGAGTTCATGTAAGATTTTGTCCAGTTTTTGTTCCATGGAGGTCGTGGCATTAGAGGGTTGTTGTTTTAGTTTGTCCTTAATCTTCTTTTTGGGTTTGATGCAATCAGACCATCGGGAAGCAATAGAGTTGTCTGAGTGTAAAACCTCTCAGTCTAGCATGTCTCGCTCGGGTATCAGAGCGCTAAATCTGTTCTTTCCTCCTGTGTCTGAGTGATGGACCATTCCTCATTTAACAATTGTGTAATTTTTGCGAGGTAAAAAGCACTGTTTAAGAGGTATTTGATGGTATAAGGCGGAGAGCTAGTTCCTCAAGCTGCCATCAGGAGTGTAACGACACCGGAAGTCCCCTCCAGGACTTCGTTGACAAAAAGACTGAACAGTAGCGGCCTAGGATTGAGCTTTGTGGAACTCCAATACTAAGAGGCTGTAGTCTGGAGAACATGTCACCATATTTGGCCTTTTGGATTCTGTTGGACAGGTAGTCAGAAAATCGCATAGTAGCCTCACTTAACAGGCCTAGCTCCACAAGTTTTATAATTAAGATGTAATGACTTACCAAGTCAAAGACTTTGGAAAGATAGAGGAAGGCAGCACCAACATAGTCTTCTCAGTCTAAAACAATGTGGATTTCCTCTATAAGCTTGATTAGAGCAGTATTCATGCTGTGCAATTTCCTAAAGCCGTGTTGTTCAGCAGCTAGCAGATTATGTGCCATAATGTAGTCTACCAATTGTTTACTGTCATAGTTCTCTAAGGCCTTAGAAAGGAGGGAGAGGACTGAGATGGGCCTGCAATTAGAAACAAATGTGTTGTCCTCTGATTTGACCACTGGAACCACATTGGCTTGTTATCAGACACTGGGGAGGGAGCCAAACTGAAGGGAGAAGTTAAATAGTTTTTGAATGGGTTGAGTCAGTTCATCTATAGCCAGTTTAAGCAGCTGCATGAATTTAGTCATCTTCATGTCCACTGTGTCAGGTCCAACTCTAATTTTTGAGGTGGACGTTAGCAAGTATTTTTTAACTGTTTGTGTATTTATCATTTTAAAGTAGAATTTAGGTGTCAAGGTACTAGATGGGAAAGAAATATGCCCCACAGGGGGCATGCCTCAGACTGCTAGTGTTGAAACCCACTCAGGAGGAAGCAATCTTAGATCTGGTACTCTCAAACGGGTATGGAGACTGGATCACAGATTTAGAAGTGGGTAGCCATTTGAAAACAAGCGACCACCAAACAGTGTGGTTCACAATAAGCACAGCCATAGAGTCAAGCCATACCAAAGCGAAGGTACTGGACATTAGGAGGGCTAACTTTGGCAAAATGGATGAGTGCCTAACGAATGCACTAGCAAATGGGTAGGAAGGAGGGGTGGAAGAACACTAGGGAAAAATTACAACTGCCATTACAGAGGCAACAAGCCTTTGTGTGAAGCAAATAAATAAAACAAAATGAAGTGTAAAACCACTATGGTTCTCAAATGAGGTGGCAGGGAAGGTTAGGGAGAAAAAATAGCATTCAGGAAGTATAAGGAATCACAGAAGGAACAGGACAGAGAACTGTATTAGTTAAAGCAGAAGGACGCAGGGAAGGCAGACAGCATAGCGAAGGACCAAACTGAGGAAAAGATAGCCAATTCAACGCACAGGTGTGGTCTATAGACCACCAGCCCAGGAGGAAGAAACAGATAGGGAGCTGATGCTAGCCATCCAAAGGATTGCAGACAAGGGTGAGGTAATACTGGTTGGAGACTTCAATATTCCAGACGTGGACTGGAGCATCCCAGCAGCAGCATCAACTAGGAGCAGATTTATCCTGGACTCCTTCAGGTGCCTTCCTCAAGCAACTGGTCATGGAACCAACTCGGCAGAAGGCAATACTGGACCTTGTGCTCACAAACAGGGACAGTGTGATTGGGGTAACAGTGGGGGAGCACCTGGGGAACAGTGACCACCAGTCATTGTGGTTTGAAATCACAGAAAGAGCAGAACCAAACCACACAAAAACATGTATCTTGGATTTTAGGGGGGCAGACTTTGGGAAAATGGGGAGATACTTGAAAGAGGCATTAAGCAGAATGGGGCAGGAATCAGAGGTTGAGGAACAGTGGGCAGTATTTAAAATGGGGATTACAAGAGCAACAGAATTATGCATTAAGCAGGTTAGTAAGAGGAAAAGGAAGAGGAGACCATTATGGTTTTCCAAAGAGGAAGCAAAGAAAGTGAAAGCCAAAAGATTGCATTCAGGCAATACAAAAGACACAGGCAGAAGGGGATAGGGAGAAGTACCAGAAGAAGCAAAGGGAGGCAGGGGTCAGTAAGGGAAGCCAAAGCTCAGACAGAGAACACATTGCAAAATCAGTGGGTAGAGGACAAACCTTTACAGGTACATACAGTAAGTGAAAAAGAAAGGCAAAGGGAGGGATAGTTAGACTGAAGGGGGAGGATGGGGGCCGCATGGAGGATGACAACAGTAAAGCTGACATATTGAACAGGTATTTCTGCTCAGTCTTTACTGAGGAAGAGGAGGGTAATGGGTCTGAAGGGAGTACAAGGGGTGAGAATGGTGCAGAAATGGACACAAGTCCCTATACACGAGAAAGGGTCCTGAAGGAACTGGAAGTAATAAGAGTTGATAAAGCAATGGGGCCAGATGAGGTGCACCCCAGGGTCCTTAAAGAACTAAGAGAGGTGGTGGCAGAACCTCTGGCTATCCTGTTTAGCCGATCACTGGAAACAGGGGAGGTACCCAAAGACTGGAGGATAGCAGATGTAGTCTCCCTTATACAAAAGTGGGAACAAAGAGGAAGTGGGGAACTACAGACCCGTCAGCCTCACCTAGGTAGTGGGGAAGATCATGGAAGCACTACTGAAGGAGAGATTGGTGGAACATCTGGTTGTCAGTGGACTACAGGACCCAAGGCAGCATGGTTTCACCAGGAGGAGATCATGTCAGACCAACCTTGTTGAATTTTTTGACTGGGTGACTAGGGAGGTGGATCAGGGGAGGGCAGTGAACATGGCCTATCTGGACTTCAGCAAGGCCTTTGACACTGTGCCACACAGAAGACTAATACACAAACTGGGGAATATGGGTGTGGGCAGGACAGTAGTGTGGTGGTAGGTAACTGGCTGGGTGGCAGGACACAGAGGGTGGTGGTAAATGGCTGTCACTCCACAGAGGGAAGAGTGACCAGTGGGGTACCACAGGGATCAGTGCTGGGACCGGTCCTATTCAACATCTTCATCAGTGACATTCTTGGGACCTAGAAGGCAGAATTTTACTGTTCGCTGATGACACAAAGCTCTGTAACAGAGTAGACACACCAGAGGGTGTAGACAGAATGAGAAGGGACCTGCAGAAACTTGAAGAATAGTCAGGGGTTTGGCAGTTGAAATTCAATGCAAAGAAGTGCAAGATAATGCATATGGGGCACAAAAACCCTGGCACAATCTATCAGTTGGGGGTGAGGATATAGCATGCACCAAGCAGGAAAGGGATCTTGGGGTTATCATCTCTGATGACCTCAAGGTAGGGAAATAGTGTGACAAGGCAGCAGGTAAAGCAAATAGGATGCTGGGATGCATAGGCAGGGCATCACCAGCAGGAAAAGGGAGGTCATAATTCCACTATACAAGACACTAGTGAGGCCCCACCTGGAGTACAGTGTACAGTTCTGGAGACCTTACCTACGTAAGGACATAGACAGGTAGAGAAGGTTCAGAGGAGGGCAACAAAGATGGTGCATGGATTGCATCACAAGTCCTATGAGGACAGGTTGAAGGAACTGAACATGTACTCCCTGGAGGAGAGGAGGGAGAGAGGGGATATGATAGAGACATACAAGTATCTTACAGGGAGGTACAGGGTGCAGGAATACACTATTTTTAAGCGAAAAAGATGTTCCAGGACTAGAGGGCATGGGATGAAGTTGGAGGGAGGACGATTCAGAGGAAACGTGAGGAAGAGTTTCTTCACAGAACGGGTGGTGGACAAGTGGAACACCCTGCCAGAGGAAGTGGTGGGGGGCTGAAACAATCATGGGATTTAAGAGTGCATAGGATAGACATAAAGGAATTCTGGAGGTCAGGGGTAAGGGGCAACAGACTTCTAGGAAAACATAAACTGAACTTACAAGCTCAAATGGGCAGACTGGGTAGGCCATAGGCCCTTATCTGCCGACACTGTCTATGTATCTATGTAACTCAGTTAAGAAGGGGAATAAAAACTTTCATAGGTACATTAGGGATAGAAGAAAGACCAAGGGAGGGATAGTGAGGTTTAATAAAGAGGAGGAGAGGTGGACAGAGGGTGACAGTGAAAAGGCAGAGATATTAAAAGAATACTTTTTGCTCAGTATTCACAAAAGAAGAAGGGGGTACCTAAACCAAACAATAGAAACACTCTGGATTGGGGGGGTCGATACCAGCCCATTCACAGAAGAAAGGGTCCTGAAAAAACTCAAGGTGGACAAAGCAAAGGGTCCTGATGGAATTCACCCCAGAATTCTAAAAGCACCAAAGGGAGACCTAGTGACACCACTGACTACCCTTTTTAACAAATCATGGGAGGATGGTATGGTACCCGAGGACTGGAGGTGGGTGGATGTGATTCCCCTTCACAAAAGTGGGAGCAAGGTAGAGGCAGCAAACTACAGATCTGTTAGTTTGACCTCAGTGGTAGGGAAAATGATGGAATCACTTCTGAAAGAAAGAATTGTCGAGTACCTAGAGCCTAGTGGGACACAAGAGCCAAGGCAGCATAGATTCACAGTGGGAAGGTCATGTCAGGTGAATCTAATAGATTTCATTGACTGGATGATCAAAGTAGTAGCCCAGGGAGCAGCTGTGGATATGGCCTACCTAGACTTTAGCAAGGCATTTGACACAGTCCCACACAAAAATTAATAAACAAGTTAGCCAGCCTGTGAGTGGGTTCCAGGGTGGTGGCCTGGGTAACAGACTGGCTAGACAACAGGACACAGAGGGTAATAGTAAACGGAGTACACTTTGAAGAAAGGGGGGTTACTAGTAGGGTACCATAGGGTTCAGTGCTGGGAACAGTCCAATTTAATGTCTTTGTAGGTGATATTGTGGAGGGGCTGGAAGGAAAAGTATGCCTCTTTGCAGATGACACAAAGATCTGCAACAGGGTTGATACACAAGGAGGGGTGGAAAGGATGAGAAGGGACTTGGCAAGGTTGGAGGAATGGTTAATAGTATGGCAGCTTAGATTCAATGCAAAGAACTGCAAAGTAATGCACCTGGGGGAAAAATCCCAGGGGAAGAGTACACAGTGTGGGGGGGGGGTACTAACAGCAACAAAAATGGAAGGGGACCTGGGGGTAGTCAAATCAGACGACCTTAAGGTAGGCAAGCAATGTGAGAAGGCAAGTAAGGAGGGCTGGGGGGATACTGGGATGCATATGGAAAGGCATCACCAGTAGAACACAGGAAGCTGTTTCCCTCTGTACAGACAGTTGGCGAGACCCCATATGGAGTACTGCATGCGGTTCTGGAGACCCCCATCTCCACAAGGACATAGACAGGATGGAGGCAGTCCAGAGGAGGGCAACTAAAATGGTGCAGTGTCTGTACCAGAAGCCATATGAAGAGAGACTAAAAGAGCTTAATATGTATACCCTTGAGCAAAGGGGGGAAGGGAGTTCATGATAGAAACTTTCAAGTACCTCAAGGGAATCAACAAAGTCCAAGGGGGTAGCATTTTTCAGAAAAAGATGTACAAGAACAAGGGGCACAATTTGAAGATAGAGGGGGGATGGCTCAGGGGCAATGTGAGGAAGTATTTCTTCATGGAGAGGGTAGTGGATGCATGGAACAGCCTTCCTGAGGAGGTCATGGGGTCAAAAACAGTGTGAGAATTCAAGAATGCATAGACCAGACTTAAGGCGATTATAGTGGTGGGTAGGAGGAAGTAGGCTGTTGGTTAACTAGGATCTGAAGCTTATCCATTAGGTAGGGAAATGGGTAGACTAGATGTGCCAAGCAATCCTTACCTGCCGTCAAAGTCTATGTTTCTATGAAGCCCCAGGGTGGGGGTTAGGAGTAGCAGGCAGGGTACCTTTAGACAAATCTTTACCTACATTTACAAAGTAACTCAGCAATGGCTTTTGGGTCTGGGGTGACCAAGCTACTGACTTTTAGAATGTTAGGGGTAAAATGTATTTTTCCTGCCTAGGACTCAGCTGATGTTTTTCCATTATCTCCGGGGATCATTGCAAGATTCTTGAAGTCTTGATTTACAGTATTTAGCTTTAACATTTCTGAAAGCTGATTTGCAGCAGGTTCTTATCTCCATGTACTTCAGCAGGTGTAGGTGGGAGCCATTGTCTCTATTAGGGTTGCCACCTTGCAAATGCAAAAGAAACAGCCATCTGCCTCCCTGCCCCCCAGCCCCCCCTCCCCCTTCACTACCACCACCTCTCTGGCACCGCTAGCTAACACTCATTTACCATCTTTTTTTTGTTGTTGTTGGGATTCCTGATAGAAACCCAGTAAAATTGGTTATTTGTAGCCCACAGTGGTAAACAATGAGTTCTATATACTCACCATAATCTACTAATTCAAATTGTTCTCCTCTGGTGACAAGGCACAAAGCCTCACACCTCACACTGCCATACAGACTGTTTCTGTCCTGTCCATCCCGTTCACTCTTCTCTCCTACGGCTAGCTTGATCTGTCACACCGGGCTGTTAACACTCCACTCAACCATACTCAACTAAGTTGTCAAACTCAAATCAAATAGCACAACATACTGCGTCTCCTCTGACTGCTCTCCAGACAGCCACTGACAGAGGCGCCTAATGACAATGTCAACATGTCTAATTAAATGCCTGCCGCACCCCACACTGCTACTGACTATATTCTCCTCTCTCACGGCTCGCTCTCTCACAACGAGTCACTGACAATAGTTCACTTGCTTCTTATGGCACACAGGCACAGGCACAGTACAAGTGTCACTGTCACTGAAAAAAAGGTCAGATTACACTGTCATTACCAGCTGGCACAGCAATGGAAAAAATGGCCATGCCAGTTGAAAACCAGCCAAGTGGCAACCCTAGTTTCTATGTAAGATCCACTGTTTCTTTCTATCATTAAAGAGGTCATTGAGTTCAGGGGAGAGCTAGTGAGTGGCACCTCCACTGCTTCTTTTCTTTTTTAGGGGCAAGTAGCCACATGCATTTTGGAAGGTCTGTGGAAAGTAATCAAAGGCAATGTTGATGTTGGGAATACAATACAGGAATTGACAGTCAATTTGGTTGAGGGAGCTTCACAATTTAGTGAGTCTGTCTTGTTTAATGCAATGGGTATAAACAAATTTCAGAAAGGGCCTCTACCACCTGGCAGACCAGGAGCAGTGGATATGGGAATGATCACTAATTAGATCAGGGAACAACTCCGCCTGGGGATCCTATCAGAGTGATATGTCATGATCCAATCTATAAGTGTTCCTGTTGATCTGCTATAGTTGAACTGGGTTGGAGACTTGATTGCCTGGCTGAGGTAGAGTTTAGCCAGCTTGTTTTTGTACTTTCCTGGAGTGAGTGGGGAGACAATTTATGGTAAAGATGTCAAAACTGAGCTCCTTGTAGCTTTGGTTCAGACTGTTAACTAGCCAATAGAGGAGTCAAATCCAAGGTCAGTCATACCAGGTTAATGTAGGCAACCACCATAAATAGGTTTTTGCTTCTGTGGTCAAGCCTGATATTGGCAACCAAGAACTTGCAGGATGACTCTCTGGCCCAGGTGGGAGCAGTGAAACCCGTAGGTGAGACATGATATAAAGATCTTGTCCACTGTCCCACTTGCTAGCACAGTCCCTGCTAAGAAGCATGTAGAAGTGGAGTACAGTTTCATTGTCCAATATCTTAGATGTCAGCTGGGATTCTGTTACTGCCACCATTTCAGGATATTTGGAGAGTATTAAGGCTTCAAACTCAGCGAACTTGAGAAGGGGACTATGCATGTTAATGTTCAAGCAATTGATAAAGCCCTTATTGGCTCTTTACATAGGCTTGGGAATATTAGACAGAACAGGGCCAGAGTTGGGGTGGCTGGTGCCCAGAAACATAGAAGCTAGATATTAAAATTTGTCATCATTGCAAAGGAGTGCTTAACTTCCTGTTTGTGCTCTTTTTAGATTAATTTACCCTTTCCACAGGGCTTCACACTTCTAATAACAAATCTCATATTACTGACTGTGATCAGAGGTCCACAGAGAAAGTGCCATGTGGTTGTTACTCACGAAGGGGAGGAGGCAAGGACTGGAGAGGTAAAACTGCCACTGGCTGCAGGGAACTGAGGATGTGGCTGACCTGTGGGTAGCTGCTGATATGCATCTGTAAGATCCTCTCTGAGGGTGGGGTAGGGCAAAACTGGGTAATGTATTAAACATATACCTTGGAGAAAGAATATGATCCAGAAAAGTACCACCTTTTTCATTATGGTAGTCATAGGTCCTGGCTCAGCTGATAAGGATAGCAATAAAATAATTTTGCCAGGTGGGTCCACCCTCAAGCTATATGGGTTCAGCTGGAAAGCAGATCAACAAAAATAATATGGCAGCCCCCTGACTGGGATGGACTGTGAACATAATATATTGGGACACCCAAAGGTGGAGGATTGCCTACCACCATTTGATTCATGTACATAAGGAGGACAAACCCTGCAGTAAATGAAGGCCCAGGTTGGGTGGATATCCTGCACGCTGTGACAGGTACCCCAGATATGGAGGACTGTTATCTAAGGTTATGGAGCCCCCACAGATAGGGAAGAGCTCTCACTTCACCATAAAGGAAGCTCCCAGATAGGAAGGGGCACTTAACCACAAAGCAGTAGTCACCCAGAAATGGAGGGCAGCTGTACCACAATATGGTCTTTGCTTGGAAAGGGATGCTCTCCCTCTCAATAACTAAGGGGCATCCAGAAGAGAAGGGGCAGTCAACTTCAGTACTGAGGCACGCAGATAGGGAGGGCTATATAAATAAATTGAGTAGGAAAACTAACAGTAAGTTGGGTACCTGAGAAGTATAGTAGCATGCTTGCCCTGAGATGTGCATAATAAGATAACAAACCAAATGCTGCTTCCAGTTCTGAATTGCAGATTAGAAATATAGACATGCATCCAAGAGTAATTAAAATAAATTGGGGAAAAAAGTATAATAAGATAGCAAGATTTATATTACAGGGCCCCTTTGCAAACCATCTTGTAAACTGTATAAATATTTGGACTGGATTCCACAAAGCAAAAGGTGAGAAAAGGATTTGTTTAACGCAAATATATAAGCTAACAAATACTGAAATTGGCTAACAAATTAAGAAAAATACATAGAAAAATTGTTGGGCACAAGTAAAGTTAAATCAAACTATGGCGAAATGACCCTTAAGTATGAGGAGCAAGATCCTGGTGCAGTGTTTCTCCAGCTGCGAGAACTGCTACTACAAAAGTGTAAAACTATTTCAGTGCATTTTAGATGATGAATTGGTTACCACTTGCAAATGGTTTGAATAAGAAGACAAAGGGCTGGGTTGTATGATACAACTGGCTGTGTTTGTGTATTTTTTCTTTCAACGTGATATGTGAAGGTTTGAATTGTGAAGTATATGCTTGTTATAAATGCCACTGTAATGTGTAATCATTATTTGTATGGATCTTACACAGGATGATTTCTTTAAATAGGACATTTGTCCTAGATACTGTTGCCTGTATAAAAATAAAATTATACCTCCCTCCCTCCCTGCCTCTGGAAATACATTTTTGTAATGAGTCATAGTATTAATAGGTCAAACTGTACATTCATAAAGAAACATACTGAATGGACACCTGCTCTTTAACGTCCTCACACAATTGGCATACATTAATGAACAACAAGATGTGCATTACTTTACTGAATGTTCATCAGTTGAATGCATAAGTGACTCATGACTACTTCATGAATATTCACACTCTAGTCACATACTCTACATTTAACTGGGATATATATCCTGGTTTAATCACGTGCTCAGTAGTTTAATCCTACAATAAATTACAGAAGTCTGATGTAATAATAAATTGGCAGAAATGGATCCAGAACAGGGTTCTAGAAGTGTGTTATGTTTTTTCCATCTGAATCTGCTTTTAGTGTATTTGATGAAAGGGAAGAATTCTAGAAGTTTCTAATGGTCACAGGTTCTGATATTCAAAAGCTTAGCATGGCACTAACCATGTCAGTGCCATGCTGACTGGGAATAATGCAAACTGACAGGAAGGAGACCATATTCAAAGGTCCACGTTATGTGGGGCTGACAAGACAGTGTGAACGTGCTGAAAATTGCACTGCACCCATGCAAATCAGGGACCTCTCCCCACATACATGATTCAGCAGTATATTCAGAGGGTTTGAAACATCAATAGGCTCTGTTGCAATGCTGTTTATCACAGCCAAAACCTTACCAAAACTCTACCCTCATCCAAGTGTAAAGTGGTGCATGACCATACCTCCCAGTCAGACAAGTGCTGGTCAGTGGACTTACAGCAGGCCTGTCAGTCCCAAGTGGCAATGCCCCCAGTCCCTAAGAATTGCTCTAGGTGAGCTGTAACTAACTGTAGACTATGGTGGTGGCCAGTGTATTTCCACTGCCTCTGATCCCTGGTGGTAGCTAGTGTACTCCAAATACCCCCAATTATTGTGAACTATCCCAAATAATGCTACAGACCCCCCCCCCATCTCACCTGCTCAGGAACTTCACATACCTCCATCTCCACCTTCCAATGAGATTCTGCTATATGGTATCAGAATGGTAGCTGGTACAGCCCCTCCACTCACCACTTTGGTTGTCATCTGAAGGACAGAGAGTGATCATACTCTTACGGTAATTTACACTGTAAGCACTCAGTCATACTCTGTCATTCAGATAGTAACTGGCCAAAGTGGTGAGTGGAAAGGTTGTGACAGGCACTGGCCCATTGATATGTAGTGGCATTCCATTGGTAAGTGGGGGCAAGAGGGGGTGTGGGGAGGAAGGTCCTGACAGAGTAAGATAGGGATCTGTAGCACTATTTCAGGGGGGCATGATAATCTGATGGATGGAGAAAGTATACTATCCACCACTGGGTTCATTTGTTTAGGCCAGTAAACATGTAGTAGAGATTGGGAGGTAGGGGAATTACACTAGCCACCACAAGGGTCAACAATTAGTTACAGCTCACCTGGAGCACCACTCAGGGGTGGGGGCAACTAACTCTACATAGTGCCTCAGCAGCACTGTGAATCATGATAATGAGCCTTAGGGGGGAGAATAGGTGAGCAACAGTGGCAGATGAGAGGAAAGGGAGCCTAGCTAGTACTTCCCCACATCTGTGGGCTTGTAGGCACGCAGTACTCCACCACATCTGAAGGCTTGTAGGCCCACAGCAGGAACAAAAAGAGATGTGGTCTCTAATGGACTAGGTAAAGGGATATTAGTGAGGGGGAACACAATGGATGCAACTCCACGACAAACAAGGGGATGAGAGGACAAGGAAGGTACAAAGGTAGCAGCAATGTAAAATCAACTGTCAGTTGAAAGGGGGTATGCCTTAATGCCAGGAGCCTAGGTAACAAAATCAGTGAGCTCCAGGCACTGATGGCAGACACTAAGGTGGACCTTGTGGCCATCATGGAAATGTGGGCTTTGGAAAATAATGGCCGGGAACTGACAGTCCCTGGATACTCTTTATTCAGAAGGGATAGAGGAACAGGTAGAGGGGAGGAATTGCCCTTTTTGTCAAGGAGTGCATCAAAGGTGGTGGAAGATGTGTGCATCAGTGGTAGTAATGTGGAAACAGTCACTATGGGTGCAACTCATGCCAGCCTTAGACAAGAAACTGCACTTGGGGGCAATCTGTAGACCTTTGGGACAAGGGGAGGAAAGGAGCAGAAACAAAGAAGCAGAATTTTATGGCAGATAAGGACCACTTGGCTCACCTAGTCTGCCCATTTTTCCCTGCATGTAGCATCACAGCAGATATTTCTTGATCTCCGGCTCATTCATCCACCCTGTTCCCATTATCTAAGATGCTATCCCATGCATTCTTGAACCCCATCACTGTTCTTGCTCCCACCACCTCTGCTGAAAGAAAATTCCAGGAATTTACCACTCTTTTCTGTGAAGAAATACTTCCACATATCTCTCCTGAATTTACCCCTTCTAGCTTCTTGTTGTGCCTCCTTGTCCTTGAGCACATTTTTTTCTGAAAGATACAGGTACTTCCCTCCTGTACCTTGTTTACCTCATGAGATATTTAAAGGTCTCTGTCCTAGCGCTCCTCTCCCTTGTCTCTTCCAGGGTATACATATTTAGGTGCTTAAGTCTCACCTCATTAGATATGTTGTGAAATAAAATTTCACAGGTGAAATTGTGGTGAAATTGGCAATTTCGCAAGCTGAAATTTTTTGTGAAATTGCTATGAAATTTTGCAATTTTGCCTGCTGCAGATCTGTCACCCACCCTTATTGTCTCATGTCCTGACTCCCAAAAGTCTCAACCAAGACCCTGGTGTCTAGTGGTCCCCCCCACCGCCACTCACCGGGCCAAAAATAAATTAAAATTCTCTCCCTGGTGTCTAGTGGTCCCCACCATGGCCGATCATCGGCACAAATTGAACAAGCCCTCCACCCCACCCCAGTTAAATAATTATTTTCCCCGATCCGAACCCCCAATGCTTTAAAAAACTTACATCTTTTCCAGACCTCACTCCTAGTTAACCTGGAGAGGGGTGGTGCTTGCTCAATTTGGTCCAATGATCAGCTGTCGGAGGGGACCACTAGACACCAGAGAGATAATTTTAATTTATATTTGTGCCAGTGAGCATCCTGGAGGAGGGACCACTAGACACCAGAGACAGGGGAGTTTTTTTTTTCTTTTCAAGGTTGGGGGACCATGGACATGGCTTTAGAGGGAGGGTTCTTCAATTCTGCTGGTGATCGGCTGAGGGGGTCCACTAGACACCAGGGACAGGGGAAGGGATTGTTTTTTTGAAAGATTAGTGTGGCTAGATAGTGGTGAAATTGCAAAATGTCACCTGCAGGCAGTGAAATTTCACCCACAAGCAGCAAATTTAGCCAGTTAAGGGTGAAATTTTGCCCGCTCCATGGGCGACATTTTGTATTTCGCCCAGCTAAATATTTCGTATAATGTATAAATTACGTGACATCTTTCGCTCGGTGAAATTTTCCAATTTTGCACAACTCTGCTCCTCATAGGGCTTCTGAGGTGGAACCTGCACCATTTTAGTTGCCCTTCTCTGGACTGCCTCCACTCTGTCAGTGTCCTTTTGGAGATGTTGCCTCCAGAACTGGACACAGTACTCTTGGTGAGGTCTTACTAGAGATCTATACAGAGGCAATACTGCCTCCCTCTGCCTGTTGACGATACCCCTCCCTGTGCACCCCAGTATCCCACTAGCCCTCCCAACTGCCTTGTCACACTGCTTGGCCACCTTTAGGTCATCTGATATGATTCTGCAGGTCTCTTTCCTGCTTATTGGTAGTCAGTACCACTCCTCCCATTTTATACTCTGCCCTTAGGTTTCTGTGCCCCAAGTGCATTACTTTACAGTTTTTCACATTGAAACCCAGCTGCCATACCTTTGACCAATCCTCAAGCTTTCTCGGGTCTCTGCTCATATTTTCTACTTTCTCTGGAGTGTTCATCCTATTGCAGATTTTGGTGTCATCTACAAAGAGGCAGACCTTCCCTTCCAGATTCTCTGTAATGTCACTTACAAAGACAATAAAGAGGGCCAGTCCCAGCACTGATCCCACAGGCACCCTGCTGGTCACCCTTCCTTCCTCAGAGTGAACTTCACTCACCACCATCCTCTGCCACCTATTCTGTAGCCAATTTAGACTGAGAGAAAGTTTAAGGAAGAACTAGAAAGGGAGTAGTAAAGGGGCAAGTAGTGGTGGTGGGTAATTTGAACCTGCCAGACATTGACTGGAATGTTTCAATAGCCAGGAGCTCCAGAAGTCAGGCCTTGCTGGATGCTTTCCAAGGGCACGGGGTCAGAATCATGCACAGCAAAACAGCATGGTTAAAAATGCTGCTGTGAAACAGCGCTGGACAAAAACAGAGTGGGGCAAAACACCAATCTATTCCTTGCACCACACCCATTGATCACAATGGGTCTTCATGTGTTTTGCAGGGGGCTTTGCCCCCTGCACCCCCTGGAACTTAAATAACTAACTCCTGGGAGGGGGGACCTCTGGAATGGGGAGAAACTCAGGAGGGGGGTACTTTTTTTTAAAACATGGCAGAAAGATGTAGCAGGAGAGACCTGGGGGGGAGGGACCAAAGCAAGGTCCCAGGTCTCTTGACTGTGCCGTGTGCTGGTGCCCTAGCCACTCCTCCACAGGACCAGCTCAATCAGGCACCCAACACATGACAATTTGTCCAGCCTCCCAATCTGTATGCAGCGATAGGGGTAGCGGTATTCTCCTACCACTGTTCTACCACTGTTCTACCCCTGTCACTGTAATCTCAGGTGCTCACTATACAGCACGGTCTTATATGCACAGTATTGACCCAGTAGGACTTCCAAGACTGTCTACTGGTATAGCTGGTTAAGGAACCTACCAGGCAGACTGCCATTCTTATTGGGATGCTCACAAACTCAGAGGTGGTAGGAGCTGTGGGAGGAGGAGAGAAACTGGGGAACAGGACCATACATCTGTTTGGTTCAATTGGCTATCAGGTTTGGTATACTGGAGTCAAAAGCTTAAGTCATTTATTTTACAAAGGGGTACTTCTGTTGGTTGAGGGAGCTGGTCAGCGATAAATTAGTAAGAGTGGATAACACAGGTGGGGTGGAAGAAAGATAGGGTACAACTAAGGGGGGCATTTTCGAGGCATCTAAAGTATGCATGAGAATGATAACCAAAAAGAACAGGTTCCACAGACTGTTACAGTTCTCAACAAGAGTCAGGAAAATCTTGAGGGCTAAGAAAAAGACCTTCTTTAAAAACAAATACAAATAAAACAGGGGGTAGAGGAAGAATGGGGAGAATATTTACCATGAACTAGGGAGGCAATAAGGGCAATTATGGAGGCAAAAACAGGCACAGAGCTGCATATTGCAGTGGGTGTCAAGCCCTGGGAGGAACAGTTCTTCAGACTTATTAGGGAGAAAAGAAAAGAAAGAAAGGAGGGCGAATCGTAAAGCTAGCTTAGAGGGGTAAGGTGATAGAGGAGGATGAGCAAAAATGTTCCATCCTTAACGATTACATTTGTTCAGATTTTACTGGAGAGGGCAGTGAACCCTTGTCAGAGAGTGGCATCGAAGTGGCCACTTAGTGGGTCCGGTAGATGAAGGCACCAATATTTACTACCAAAAGGGTCCTGAAAAGGGTGGCAACCATTAAGATAGATAAGGCCCTGGGACAAGTTGAATTGCATCTGAGGATACTCAGGGAATTAGCAGTGGGAATGGCTGAAACCCTGGCAGGTCTATTCAACACCTCACTGAGGATGGGGTAGTTCAGAAGGATTGGAGGGTTGTGGACATAGTTCTGCTTCATAAGAGGGAGGGGGACAAGGAACAAGCAGGGAACTACAGACCTATCAGTTTTACTTCTATTGTGCAGAAGCTGAAGGAGTCACTGGTCAAAGAGGACCGTGTGGACTACTTGGAGAACAACAATCTCCAGAACTGTAAACAGCATGGATTCATGGTAAGGAGGTCAAGTCAGACTAATACTGTTCTGATAGTTTTCTTTGACTGGGTGATGAGGGAATTAGATAGGGGCCATGCCATGCATTTGCTTTACTTTTGACTTCAGCAAGGCTTTTAACTCAGTGCCTCACAAATGCTTGCAGTAGAATATGGAGGATCTGGGTGCTGCGACAGTCATAATAAACTAAGTGGGTAACTGGCTAAAGGGAAGTCAGCAGAGGGCTGTGGTCAACTGAGTTAAATCAAAGAGTGGGACATCATGAGTAGGGCTTTACAGTGATCTGTCTTGGGTCTGGTCCTCTTCAATGTGTTCATCAATGATATTGGTAAGGGAATATGGGACAGACTGTGGCTTTTCACAGGCAACACTAATCTCTGTGGGAGGGTGAACAATGATGAAGGAAAAAAAGAACATTCAGAGAGACTTACAAATGCTAAAAGGGTAGTAAAAGGTTTGGCAGCTGAAATTCAACACCATAAACTGCAAGGTAATGTATCTAGGGAACAAGAGCCCCAGTATGGAGTACTGCATGGGATGGGTGACACCGTACTGTGGCTGAGGAATGAGACCTTGGAGTTATCATCAGCAACTCCCTAAAGCAATCAAATCAGTGAAACAAGGCTTACAGCAAGGCAAGTAGGATAATGGGATGTATCACGAGAGGTACTGTTAGCAGAAAGGGAACAGTAATACTTCTGTATATAGATCTTTGGTGAGGCCACACCTGGAACACTATGCCCATTTCTGGAGTCCTTACCTCAGGAAGGATATGGAGAGCCTGGAAACAGTGCAACACAAGGTAACAAGAATGATTCAAGGCCAGCAGGACAGGTCCTATGAGGAATGCCTCAAAGCACTGAACATGCACTCGCTAGATACCAAAAGGGAGAAGGGAGTATGACAGAGACCTTCAATTTCTTAAGAGGAATTAACAAGGTAAACTATGGGGAACAATTTAACTTGAATACCAGCTTGCAGTCACAAGGACATCAGTGGAAACTAACAGGAGGGAGGTTCAGGAGAGATGTGAGGAAGTAGTATTTTACAGAAAGGGAGGTTGAGCTATGGAACAGTCTGCCAGCTAGGGTGGTTGGTGGGAAAACCTTTAGTGGTTTCAAACACTGATGGGACAGAATGAAGAGTATAGTGCTTTGTTGGGATAACAGAATCAGGGAGGAAAATGGGAGGGAGGATGGGGAGGGCTAAGACCCTGGATGGACATTAGGTTCCAGGGCTTAATAGGGAACCCAGGCAGACTGGATGGACCACTGGTCTTTTTATCCCATCATTGTCTCTCTTTCTGTGTTTCTATAATAGGCATGCTACTGTCCATAATCTCCCTGCATATTAAATGGTCACTTTTGCATATTTGGGCTGCATAAGGCATATTGGAGCCTGGTGTTGTCCCCTTTGGGACATGCTACCTCCATTTGACTGCTGTAGGCCATGTTTAGTTGGGAACTGTGTCATCACAGTGCACCATCAGAATGCACTGTGCTGGCACAGCCCCATTTTCAGATAGCACACTATACTTGGAGTGTGTTAACTGTCTGAATATAGACAGAGGCTCCTTATATTCAGAGCCAGATGGCTGCATGTGCAAATAGGTGCACCTCATGAAAAAACAGGGCCAGCCAGCTCTGGCACAATGTTCAAACAGGTAACAATATCCAAACAGACCATGCTATCTGTTTGAATATCAAACCCTGGTAGCAAGGCATACAGCAGGTAGTCACCATGTTTGGCGCAGTGATACCAGGGTGAGGGGCTGAAGACCGACCATAGGGGTACAGTGCAGTGAACACTGGTTAGCGTTATGGTCCTCATGGATGATATTCAGCCCAAACATGCAGATGAGCACATTGGGCATGCATGGTGCTATAGGGCCAATTGCATGTGCATTATGGGCTCATCTGTATGTGAGCGCCTGGCCCAAATGCGCACCCCCATCCCCCCAAGCCCAGATCTATGTCAGAAGAATAAAAATATCCCCTTTTCCCTGGTAGTCTAGTGGTCTCCCCCACCAAGGCCCGGTCTTTATTATAATAAAAAAAAATCAGTTTTCCCTGGTAGTCTAATGGTTCCCCACTCCCCGAGACCCGATCTTCATAATAATAAAAAAACTCTTCTTTCCCTGGTAGTCTTGTGACTCTCCAAGCCCCGATTTTCATGATAATAAAAAAATCAGTTTCCCTGGTAATCTAGTTGTCCCCCTGCCCTAAGCCCCAATCTTCATAATAATATAGCCCGGATGCCATGTCCCAAACGGACTGCTCACCCCTGCCTTGTAGGCCTAACCATGGTTGAGGGGCCTGGGTTCCTATTTCTGATATAACAAGGATTCTTTCCCATAGAACACATTATTTGCACAGTGCCTCCACCCAGAGTATACTTTCAGTGGGGCTAATCATTACCTGGCACAACCCCCTGGGATGCTGTACCCACACACATTACCACAGTGTCACCCCACACATGGATTAGTAACCAAAATTCCGCATTTCACATTTTTTTAATGAAAGGCTCACTCTAATAATATGCTCACACACCAGATTTATAAAAATAGTTCACCAACAATTTATTTACAAGGGGGTAAGGGTTAGGAAGGGTAATTTGGATGAAGAGGTCATACAACAGGTTTTGATTGACATTAGGTAAACCTGCAGTTAAATTTGGATCAGATGATCTGCAATGGAAAATAATCATTTTTTGCATTTCAGATTCAATCAGTTATCATTTCCAGCCACCCACCAGCCTTCTAATAGATTCAGGTGTAAAGCCCCAACCCCTGCCTTTTTGAAAAACGACAGGTGGCATGCTGTTGAAGCTGACAGCAGTACCTGGTGGGGACTGGGTTCGGGGAGGACTAGGTTACTCGGCACAGGGGGCCTAGGTTTGGCTACTCTGCACAGGGGCACCCCAAGTAAATCTGAACACAGGAAGCAATAACTGTAATGTCCAAAACCAGGAATGGGATTCTAGAGTGTGGCTTTTATTCACATCCAAACTGAACAAACAAAGCATAGACGGACCCCACAGGGCTACATTCCTGGTAATGCAGATTAGAGATAACAAAACACTTCATCACTATTCCAGCCCTCAGGCTCTGAACCCACCAGGCACACAGCCTGGACTTGCATGCAGCTTTGGGTACACAGCCCGACTTGTACACTACTTGGGATTTTCCCCTGGCCCGGCTCCCCCTCCGGCCACTTGATCGTGGTCCATATGGCAGTGAACCAATTTTCTGTTGGTGGCTCCCCAAACCACCTTAGAGCCTCTGACTCCTTAAGGGAAATTTCCTTCCATCCCACATCTGGGTACTTCCCTCATCACTGGCCAAGTGATTGAGGCAAAGTAGAAATCCACAGAGCAAATCCATAGAGGTGGACCTGGTTACTAAAGATGGAGGGTCTCCCTCCTCCAGCTCCCATAATCCATACCCGGCCATTTCTCTGGACACTAAACAACTCTTTGAAAGCTTGGCACTGTAGATTACAGGGTAGAAGTATGTCACATCTCCTCTACATGTCTTGACTTTCCCTTTGTGCTGCACATGAACATACTTTTCTTTTGGCTAAGCCTATTACTCTAGGCCTCCCACTACTTCAGCAGTCCAATCCCACTTTAACACAGTTCAGGATGAAACATGGGCCCTTTAGAAATAGCAGAATTCATCCTTCGGTTGCAGGTGCCCCACAGGCGAATCTCAAAATCTTCTTGTACCCCACACACTTGGGAAAAATAAGGCAGCTTCTTCTCTAGCAGTAGCCAGGGGGTTGCCCCTGGAATAGCAAGCAAACCTTACACCCCCATCCCCTGAGGGATGGGGCACAAAGACCCAAATCAGCGGTCTCCACCACTTTAAAGAACAGCTTACTGTGTCCCTCTTCTGGTGGAAACACACACCTTTCCCTAAATGTAGCTCTATTTCAGAGCTGAGGCTCCAAGAGCCTGTGCACAGAACTGCTGTGCTCCTCACACATCACTCTCCAACTACAGACTGAAAACTACTGACTGTTCAAAACTCCCAACATTCTAATCTAACTCCCTTCTGCAGATTCCAATGTGGTTCATGCAGCCGTGATAGTTCTATGGTGATGTCATCCCTCAGTCTCAGCTGAGACTGAGAACAGAGTGAGACAGTGTGAAATCCATTTAACTGGAGTTTTACAAGCTGCCTTCCCTGCCTACCACTAGGTCTTACTGGGATTCTAGTAACCCCGGGTAACGGGAGGGTTACACAAGCATAGATTTCTATCTATCTATCTATCTATCTATCTATCTATCTATCTATCTATCTGTCTGTCTGTCTGTCTGTCTGTCTATCTATCTATCTATCTATCTATCTAACTAGATAGATGCTTACCACATATTGTATGCCCTCACTGGTACCAGTCCCCAGTCTATGATAGAACCCCACAATTCTACATTTCTGTGTACCCAGTACTAAGTTATTTATTTGTTTATTTATTTTATTTAGTTTTTGTTTACCGGGTTAGCTGCATTAGCCGAAGTTGACTATTTTCAGGCACGACCCGAGAGAATACATACATAAAATGACATGAGATTATACAATACATAGTATATAGTACAGGTAGGTTAGATACAGATCAAGTCAGACAGTACTTGAGATAATACATATAGCTAGGCAGAGATGACAAAAGGTGACATTAGTACATGCAAATAACAACTGAAGCTGGGTAAGTGACAGCTATAAAGACATTTTATAGCAAAGCTCGTTTGCAAGTGCAGCGGTGTCATGGAAGCAATAGGGTGGTTGTCTGTGAGGCATTAAGTGGGATCGAAGCATGTGCCCCGGGATAGATGGTGATATAGTTCTTTTTTGAAGATTGGGTTGGAGTTAGCCTGCCTCTGGGCAGGAGAGATGGAGCTCCGGATGGCCGGGGCAGTGCAATGAAATGCTTCAGAGCCTTTTGAAGTAAGACACCTAGGTATGGTAAGTAGAAATTTATTTGCCGAGCGTAGTCCGTAGGCAGGTGTCTGTGGTACAGGTAGAGCTGCAAGGGAGGAAGGGGTTTGGTTATGGATTACAGAGTCTGTGAGGGTACCTAGGGAGTATAGTTGGTAGGCAGTTGGGGGGAGCCAGCCTAGGTCGCTATACAGTGTGCAGTGGTGCTTGAGGTGATGGTAGGAGGAGGCATACCGACATATGTTGTTATACGCGACATCCCATTTATGGAGAGCAGTCTTATGGGCATTAGCAAAAGTGGAGACACCATATGTCAGTGTAGGAAGCAGAATACCCTTGGCAATTGCCAGTTTAGTGGATGGTGTTAACAGGTGACTAGTCCTGTAGGCAATTCCAAGTTTGGCATTTGTTGCTTTACAGGTTGACTGGATGTGCAGACTGAAGTCAAGGGATTTATCAAGGAGGACTCCCAGGTATTTGAAGGATGTGACACAGTCGATAAGCGACCCCCCAGAGTCATGGACTAGGAGGGGTTCTGTACAGGCCCTGAGTTTGAGGGCAGTGCCAAATAGCATGGCTTGGGTCTTTTTAGTGTTGAGGATGAGCTTATTAGCATTTAGCCATGTCTGCACATTCCTGAAATCCGAGGAGAGGTTTTTGTTAATGATGTTAACTTTGTCAGCGCTGGTGTAGAGGACAAGATCATCAGCATATAGGATAGCTGAGCAGGAGAGTATGGCATTATCTATGCTGCTGATGTATAGTGGGAAAAGAAGGGGTCTCAGGATGGAGCCCTGGGGTACTCTGATGTCAGTGTTGATCACATCTGAGAGAGCGGAGTTGAATTTAACAAGTTGTAATCTGTTTGACAGGTAGTTGTTAAACCAGTCAACTACTAAGGATGAGAAGTTAAGTCTATGCAGGGTTGAGAGAAGCAGGGAATGATCAACAAGATCGAAAGCCTTGGTAAGATCGATAAATACTGCTCCAGTGAGTAGGCCTTTGTCCATGTTGCAGAGTACATCGGTGGAGAATTTAAGAAGAGCAGTTGAGGTACTGTGTCCTTTTCTGAAACCATGCTGAGTGCACGAGAGAAGGTTGTTCTTTGTGAGATAGTCAATGGTTTGGGTTGCAACAAGCTTCTCCAGTAGCTTGAGTAACACATAGAGGATGGCTATGGGCCTGTAGTTGTTGATATCCTTTGGGTTTCCTTTTTTAAGGAAAGACGTAACTCAAGCAGTCTTCCAGAGATCTGGGACAATGCCAAGAGAGAGAGACAGAGTGAAAATCTTGGCCAATGGCGAGGCAATCAATGGTGCCGCTAGCTTCAGAAGTCATGGCTCGAGTGAATCTGAGCCAGGCTAGTGTTGTCAGATATGTTATGCAATAGCCTTTGACCTCAGACTTAGATATAGCTTTAAAGTAGAAAGGGGGGTAGTATCTAGTTGGCAGTGGTCAGCACCAGATGCAGATCTCTGGGATGTGCAGTAAGGCTGAGATGCTGTGGGAGGTGAAGCGAAGGACGAGGTGTACTGAGACAGGTCCATGAATGATCTGTTAAAAGTATTTGCTATAGTGTTCAAGTCATTGCAATGCACACCATTTTGGATCATATCCCCTTGGCAGCCCCAAGAAAGGTCTTGATGTGTGTCCAGAATTTTCTAGGATCACCAGCAGAGTTTGTGAGTAGTTCCTTGCAGTAGATGCTCTTTGCTGTTATGATTTGTTTTTTACAGCCTCTCCGAGAGGACCTGTAGGTATTGTAGTCCTCTGGTAGCCTGGACACTTTATACTTCTTCCAGTGTTTGTCCCGTGTGTGCAGATTAGCCAGCAGGTCCTTGTGTAACCATTTGGTTTGTTTGCCCCTGACCCTTCTGGAGACCTTCAGGGTATGTTTATTCTGGAGTGCTGTGAAATTATCAATGAAAATATGAAGGGCTGTTTCAACATCATGGGAGTGATAGATGTCAGACCAGTTGATAAAGGATATATCATACAGGAAAGCTTTCACATCCAGTTTGACAAAGTTAGTAATTGTGATGTAGCGCGAAGGGGGTGGGGGAGCAGTCTCCAGGCTCCATACACAGAAAGTGGGGGAATGGTCTGTGATAGCATCTGCCAAAATGCCTGCAGTTTGCACATGGTCAAGGTGATTCACCAGTACCCAGTCTATGAGGGTGGAGCCTGGAGGTGGTTAGGGAAGGGGTAGCTCTAGTGGGTTCAGTTAAGATCTAGTGCAGGTTATAGCTCTGCGTTAGCATCAGCAGTTTGCTGTGAGTTGTTCCCAGCCAGTTTAGGTTAAGATCTCCTAAGACTACGACCTTGTTTTGCTTGTCATTTGTGAGGGTTTGATTAAGTAAATCCTGAAGACCTGTGGTACCTCCAGAGGGCGGATTGTATGCGCAGATAATGTGGAGGTTTTTTGCACCAAAGGCAATGGTTGTGTGTAAGGACTCACAGACTGAGGGGGAGCCGGTGGATGAGCAGACCATAACTTCAAGATGGTTTTTACAGAGAAGAGCGATTCCCTCCTCCACGTTTTGGGAATGGCCTATCTCTACATATCAAGGAGTAATTGGGCAAGGAACATAAGCAGTCCAGAATGTGAGGCTTGAGTCATGTTTCAGATAGGCAGAGTAGGTCTGGATTGTACACTTTCATCCATGCCTCGAGATCCGCAAAATGCCTGGTAATGCTCCTAATATTCATATGAGCAATGAGAAGTCCTTTTCCTGAGACAGCCGATAGGTTAGTGGGAGAGTAGTAGACAGAGGGGCCAGGGTTAAGTTCTACGTCACCTGACAATAGGACGATGAGGAGTAGGAGAAACCACAGTTTAATAGTATGGAATGGGAAATGAACCAGTTGCATCATTCTGTATTTTCTGAACATGCGAAATGAGTTGTAGGTACAACACTTCAGAAGGATAAGGGTGGTGTGGGCATGCATAGGTTGTGTTTCAGCAATTTGGTTGAAGAAAGAAAAGTCATTGTGTTGTGAGGTACTCTCTCCATGGTGGTTGTTGATTGGAACAGAGATAGATACCCCATGTAAGCATAATAGCAGTATCAGAAACAGGATTCATCCTCCCAATCTGTGAGTTGCCAGGATTAGCCAGGTCAGGGGCAGGTTAGTGCAAATTTAAGTTTAGTTGGCAGTCCACGTGTGCAGGAGATAGCTGACATCACCCTTGTATGCCATCACAGAAACCGAGGTTCGGGGGGGCTGGGCAGTGGCTATCTGCATTGTTGGGTGGTGGGCAAGGCAGTTCTGGCACCCCTATTGACTCCTGAGGCAGTGAGAGCCTGCTGGATGAGCTGGTTATCAGCTGCTAAAACTTAGCTGTACAGCACTGGGTTTATGAGTCTAGCTGCCGCTAGTGGCAAAAGAAAATAACCTGCAGGTGAAAAAGTTGACTGATTGGGTGAGTCAACCACGTGATACTTGCTATAAAGCTCGATGTCGACCAAGGGTGGTGGCGGAGGCAGTGGGGCAGCCGGCAAGCAGTGCTGGTGGGGTCATACACTTAGCCTTTCCAGGCAAGTGAGCGACCTGCTCCTCACTTCGTATCTTGTCTGCTGCTCCGAGTCAGTTGTGGGGGAGGGCTGTGTGCTCCTGCCCTCACAACCCACAGGCATCCCTCGGGGGAGCCAAAAAGAAACTGCAGCCCTGTGGCGAAAAGAGAAAAAAGGACCTGAAATAAATTTGAAGGTGTGTCTGAAACAGGGGGAGGGGGTCGCGACAGTACTGTGCAGAGGGAGATGGAATCCTAGCCTAATCAAGATGGCTTCGACAAGCTCCGACTACAGTTAAGGTCAGAGATTTGTAGATTGTGGCTTACTGTGGGAGTAAATCTGCTTTACCACTGTTTGGGGAAGGTTATGTGTTCCAGCTAGTGTTACAGAAGTGCTCCCAATTTGCCCTGACTGAAATTCAGGGCCGAGATTTTATCCTAAGTTTGTGCAAAGCTTTTGGTCTGATCCAGCTGATATTTCTAGGAGTCACAGACTAATTTGTAGCGAGCAGCAATGAACATGGGCAGGAGACTAGCTTTAACAGCATGGCTATGGGTGGGTAGAAAGAGCCCTCAGCTGCACAGTGGATTACCCTATGCAGCTTAGATTAAAGGTGCCTAAACATAGCTAAAGTCACAATAATTAAGATTACTAAAATAATTAACCTAATACCTTCAAGGGGCACCTCTATTTAAAGCAAAGCATTCTGACTGCAGAACGATGGTAATTGCAGAGACTATCTGGGCAGTGTTTAAAACAGAAATTACAGAACCTATCTGGGCAGTGTTTAACACAGTATAGCAACAGTAATATGCAGTTTAAAAGCACCAAGCACAAATTAAGGCATTCGGTTTAGATTAACAAAAGCTTCTATTAGTCCAGACTCTTAAGGTGCACAGTAAAACAGGCAAAAAACAGCATTTGGCTGCTCAGATCAGTAATGCAAAAACTATTAGCACATGTCTGGCGACACAAAAAGATTTTCAAAAAATGCGCCAACTCAAACACTCAGCCATTCCAGGCAAGCGAGTGACCTGCTCCTCATTTTGTACCTTGTCTGCTGCTCCAAGTCGGTTGTGGGAGAGGGTTGTGTGCTCCTGCCCTCACGACCCGCAGGCTTCCCTCAGGGGAGCCCAAAAGAAACTGCAGCCCTTGTCTGCTGCTCTGAGTCGGTTGGGGGGAGGGCTGTGTGCTCCAGGCCTGGTAAGGTGCAGCTGGTTAGCCAGTATTGGGGCCCTTAGAAGAAAATCAGATTAGCCTATGTATTCTTTAAGCTTTAACTCTGTAGCAAAAGGTAATTCTCTACTGTGGTAGCTCGGGCTTCAGATACTGAAAACATGGCAAACAAATCTTTAAGTATTTACTGTCCCCTTTTTGGCTTCACAGAACTGAGTCTGCATACTCATAGTTCTGAAGTTATCATGAGGTGCAGAAAAGTAGACAAAGTTTGTGCAGGTAGCTGTAGCTAAGAAGCAGTCAGGAGCTTGTGCCGACCCTCTTTTAAACAGGCTCTAGCAGCTTGCAGGTTGGATATTTCTCAGTTTCTTAGAAAGTGCCCCTTTCTCTGGGCTTTAAGTCACAGTTCTGGAACATGCTGGACAGATCAAGCTGGAACCACAGCCAGCATGCCTCAGACACCCACATTTAGGCAATTTACCTCAGGGGAGATGTATATGGCAATGCCAAGGCCGGCAAACTACCAGCCTAACTCCCAGGCTGATCCAACACACCCAGCCTAACTCCCAGGCTGATCCAACACACAGTCTCTCTTTCTCCATTCTGGCATTCTGTAGCTTTAGCTATCTCAGGAGTTTCAGTGGCTTTCAGTCATCACAGTCCCTTCAACCATTCAGCCAGCATGGCAGACATGGTCTATTCAAAATACAGGATACAGTCTCAAAACATGGGTGCATCACCTTGGGCTAGGGAGGACCCAAATCTGGCACAGTCTTAATCAATAGGCACATTCTCTTCCTCTTTAGGCAACGTAGGAGCTTAAGGCATGACTCCTCACCAAGATTGCAGATGGAGCTTAAGGCATGGCTCCCAACCACTTTAAACACTTGTCAGCAAGTTTCTTTCACAGATGCTTCTCAAAGGCACAGCTACTGGCTTCTCACAGCCGAATTACACAGCACAGTCCCTTTTGGCTAACTGGCGTTTGCAGCCCCAATTAGATAATTTCCAAAGTCCTCACAGGCAACTTCTGGAAAAGCTCAGACCTCAGGATACTTCTCTTCCATCCCTGTAGGCACACTTAAACAGTCACATCAGACATTTTCAGTCACTGGACCATCCACGGTCATTCAGACACGTGTCCACCCTATACCAGGCACTGATCACACACAGGGTGCAGACAGACATTAAGCACCTCTTGATTTCTTGGCCCCAAAAAGATCTCTGAGTTACTTATACATTTAGTAGAAGCTTACTCACTTTGGATTTAGCATGCAGCTTTTCTGTTAACTGAAGTCACAGGATTGAGCAGCACTCTCACTGCTGAAGTTAGCTAAGGTTTCTTCCCCAAATTTTCCCAAATGTGGAAAGGTGAATGCCAGCGTCTAGGGTACATGTATCTGGCAATCCCCAGGCCAGCAACTACAATTCCTTGCAGCCACAGTTCTCTTAGCAGAGGCCAGAGCCCCACTTCCTGTGGAGGGGCCCCCAATGAATTGACTCAGATACATTATCTCTGGCAAGGGGCAAGAGCCCCCCTTGGAAGGGCTCGTGCCAAAACTGAACTCAGACTGACAAGTCTGTGGGGTTTTTTGAGCTCTCTGCAGCTCCTGATTGACTGATCCCATTGTCTCTCAGAAAAATTAATACTCATCAGGCTCCCTTGATGCCAGATAGGCTCTTTGTTTAGGTACCGTTTGTCCCTGTTTTTTCGTCCACGAGTCTTGGCACAGTCCCAAAGATTTTTGCCCTAAATTCTAGCTTACCTATTGGCTGCAGTAAATTCAAAGGCTGAAAACATGGCTGCGATTAAATACAGTCCCCAAGCAGTCCATAGGAGTCCCAAAAATAAAGTTCTGGTGCAGCCAGAAGAAATACTTTCAATAATTCATATTCCCACACTTTTGCAGCAGCACTTGTGCCCCTTTAAAAGCTGCACACATTTAATATTTTAACTCAGTCCTTAGCCTGTCACTAGCGCTAAAAATCACTGTCCCCAGGCACTAGACAGGCAACTTATTCATTTTCAAACATGCCTCATTAATATTCATGATGCTCTGGCCTAGCGCGATTGGTGCTCTTTATCTAAAATATACAGAGGTCTTTCTTGGCCCTTGTCCAGGTGTTTGATCCCTGCCCAGTTGTATTTGGGGACCGGAACCAACAAAGGGCCACTTGGTTGACTGCAATCACAGTAGGAAACAAAGTAATGTTTCTGCCCATGCACGAACCGCCAGCCCGCCATGAAATGCAAGGAGGCATGGTGGCGGCTCACAAATGCTTCTCTGGCCACTACCCAGAGACTACCAGAAGAAGTAGAGGCTAGAGAGAGACTTTTGGGCACAAACAGGGACTCAGGCTCTGGTGGTGAACACAAAGGGAAGTTAGGGAACACCAAAGGCAATGGGAGGCTATTGGGAGATACGGGGGGGCAAGTAAGGTAAACCCAAATAGGGGGTTACAATTATAAGAAAAAAACGCCGTCTTCCCTGGTAGTCTAGTGCTCTTCCCCCTCCCTGAGCCCTGATCTTTATAATAATAAAAAAACCTTCTGCTGCCCTGGTAGTCTAGTGGTCCCTGCAAATGTGAAAAAAAACCTGGATGAACTCCAGGGTATATCCAGTAAGCATTTTTTTTATTTAGTCACTTCACACATCAATTTCATGGGCAACAGTTTCATGGCTTTGCCACTTCCTCAGGCCCCATACTGTGTTTCTTTCTATTAAAAATATACACAGCAAAATAAGTTCACTATGTTCTCTACACTTTCTTTTTTCTATTTCCCTTAACACCAGACTTGTGCTAAAGGAAATAGAAAAGGGAAATTGTAAAGATCTTATTAAACTTATTTTGCTTTCTATATTTTTGCCCATTAAATCGATGTGTGAAATGACTAAATAAAAAAGAAAAATGTTTATTGGATATACCTTGGAGTTCATCCAGCTTTTTTCACATTTGCAAGGTCTAGTACTTTTTGGATGACCCAACAATACAAAGGTTGACTTTTGAACCCTTGTGGCAACCTGAACCAAATTCCATGAACAAGTTTAGTGATCCCCCTTCCTGAACCCCAATCCATACGTGAATAATACAATTCCCCAATCTCTGGTAGTCTAGTGGCTCCCCAGCCCCAATCACATTCATAAATAGCCCTGTTAACCCGGTAGTGCAGTGTCCCCCCTCACTAACCCTGACCTGCCCCTTTCAGTCTTTCCAAGCTGTCCCTGGTGGGCTAGTGGAAATCCCTAACCCCAGTAGGCAGTGACCCACCATCCTGCTCCCTCCAACTGAGCTGGTGACTGGCTCTGCCCTCCTCACACTGCCACATCCAGTGTACAGTATACAGTACATATGGATTGGTTGTAGTCAGCCAGTGAGCATGTACTGTATACTGTATGAGCTCCATTGCAGTTCAGTCGGTGGCTGGTAGTGGTGGTGTGAGGAGGGCTGTGCCAGTTGCCGTCTCAGGTCGGGTAAGGGGGAGCAGAGTGGTGGGTCACTGCTTACTGGGGAGGTGGGGCTTCCTTGTTCCTCCCTATGTACTAGCCTGCGAGACTACCAGGCTGCCACACAATGAGAATTACTCTGCTGCACTTACACTGGATGAACACTGTGATGCTCATTCCCCACCAAGCATACCACGTCGAGATTTCCTCCAAAACACATTGTATGTCCTCTGAAAACCTTTCATTCCTTAGATCCACTAAATGCATTACATCTTTAAAATAAAACTGTAGAACTTTTGCCAGTATTTCATCATATTGCAACACCAGTCAACCTGAGGAGTCCATATCGCCCCTTCTTGCCAGCACCTCCCCTTTTGCATAAAACCTGGGAACTTTGGCAATTATCACATCATGTTACAACACCAGTGCACTAAGAAAGTCTATAAACAGCTGCAATGCCATGCTAATCAATCTGCATGATCATCAGTTGCACAGGGGTCTCAGGTATGATGCCAGTGCCTTCTTGAACAATGTGAGACCACCCCATGTGCAGCCAGGGCCAAAAGAATTTTTACAAGGCCAAGTGCACTTTTCTATTCATGACAGTTCAAGTGATTTTTTCTTTAACCCCCAGATCATTGCCTCCCAAGTGTACCACCAGGATGCTGTTTTGAACCCCACCACTGAGGTTCGGACAAGATCCAATGCTGCAGAGCATTTAATCTCATCCCCTGCCATCCACGCCAATGCGTTCAAACTTGCCTGGGGTCCAATGACAGATTCTTGCCTCCCTGGAACTGCCTGGCTCTGACTAACACCAATGGCTATATGAATGTCTACCAATCCACTCTTGATTACTGAGTTATTGTCACCTGTCAACAAACAAAAAACCAGAGTTATAACAAATGCAGTTTCAACTATCTCTCAAAACCTAGGACTGCCACTTCTCAACGTCTGAAGTTTCCTGTCAAAATTGTAAATGGCAGCACCGTCCATTAATGTTGTTGTAAAAACAAAGACTGCCTGGTGTTTTCATGAAAACCTACCATTGTGTACCATTTTTTCACAGGCACTGTGGCTCTGCCTCATCCTTTTCTATGCCAGTAATGTACCAACATGACCTACTGTAAATTATTCACTTCGTTCTGATCTCTGGATTCCCTAATCCCTAAGGTACAGGAATGGTTAGAATTAATCACTTTAGTTGGATTTCAGGCCCTCCTGTCTATATTGTGTCTATGCCTGGATCCACCATATTTCCTGGCTGGGGTTGTAGCTCCAAGTATGAAGGACTTACTGTGGAATTAGAGCAACATGCAGTGTCCCTGGGGGGCACTAGAGAGCCACTCTGCAGATAGGAACGGTTTCACATGAGCTCTGCTTCCCTCATAGATTTCACTATGTAATTTTAATATAAACCTTTGCCAGATTTTGAATTTAAATGAATACATCGATAGAACTTCTTTCCAGGTAACTTTGGATTGAGCTGGAGCAGCACAGATCAATCAATCAATCAATCAATCAATCAAGTCTTTATTTAACCAGGCGTTCATCGTTGAGCAGAAGCTCATTTGCAAGATGGACCTGGGTGGAGCATGAACAATTGTATATACAGGTCAACACAGGTATTTACAAGGCAATACAGATAATACTCTTTACAGAGAGGAAGAAAAAGAAGTTCATGTGTACATAGAATTATACAGATATTGTACAGATTACACGGTATTTACATACATAGAAGTGTCTATAGGAAGATAAAGCAGGTTATCTAAGGTTGCAGGAGGAAGTAACGGAAGAAAAAAAAAATAAAAATATACACCAGGCAGAGGTGAAGGTAGGGGAGAAGAGAGGGAGGGAGGAAGTAGGGGAGAAAGGCTAGGAGGGCATGGTGCACAGAAAGGAGTTGGTAAAGCTGGATGTAGAGAAGGTGGATGGAGAAAAGGAGTATGTGTGAGCCCGGGATTGAATGCTATAGTACGGGGCATGGTAGGATGTCACAACCCAGGGTAGTGAGCTCCTATCCGAGGTTGGGAAAGGAAGAATAAGGGGATGGATGGGCCTAGTGTTGATAAGACAGGGGGATAAGAGAGAGAACATTTAGGCTGGTGAGGAGCAAGTTGGGGGGGTCAATACTTAAAATTGGGTCTAGGCATGGCTATATACCAGTACTGGGTCTGAGTGGGTGAAGCAGTTACATACTTTTCTGATTGTACGGAAATAAAGCATCTTGAAAGCATTTATACCGATTAGAGTGCTTAATTTGAGGGTTTTTTGTAGATCGTTCCATAAGGTAGGTAGCACGAAGCTTATGGCTGCCCTGCCGAAGCGGGATTTTGCTTTGGGTACTTTAAGTGTAATAGCTGAGTAACTTCTTAATGCGTATTTCCCAATTATACTCAAGGGAAGACAGCAGGAGATATAGTAAGGCAGCTTATTAGAGATGGCTCTATAGGTCCAGAGAGCGGCGTTTCTGTGGCGCCTGAACTTTAGTGATGTCCATCCCACTGCCGCATATAGGGTGCAGTGATGTGTGTCAAAGGGGAGTCCTGTTATAAACCTCAGTGCTCGATGGTAGAGTGTGTCCAGTTTAGCCATGTAAGAGTTGGGGCATTGGCTGTAGAGGAAGTCAGCGTAATCAATCAATAATAGGAAAATGGATTGGACCAGTTGTTTCTTGGCATCTCTGGTGAGAAATTGGCTGATTCTAAAAAACAGTCCAAGCCTTTGCCGAAGTCGTTTTAGCAAGTCCTCGATATGTTCAATGAAGGAGATTCTTTGGTCTATCCAAACTCCCAGCTACTTGAATTTTGTAACAAATTCTAGTTTTTCACCTAGAACTGTGGTAATTTGGGGAACTGTCCCACTGGACACAGGGTTAGCTGTACGGATAAAAGGAGCGAGGACCATCGCTTTAGTTTTTTTGGCATTAAGGAGTAGCTTTTTTTGGAGGAGTTGGCTTTGCAAAAGGTTGAATTCTGACTGTGGGTCGTTGCAGGCAGCTTCAGGTGTTGGGCGACTCACGAGAACTGTATCATCTGCAAACAGATGGATGTTGGCTTTTATACAGTAGTCGATGTTATTAATGTAGATTGCAAAAAGTAAGGGCCCTAATATAGAACCTTGAGGTACCCCTCTTTGCAGAGTTTTAAGGACAGGCCTCCTTCGGCTTTAACTTGTTGAAGGCGCCCTGTAAGATAGTCAGTGAGCCAACGAGAGGAGGGGTCCACACCTATGGTTTGAAGGGCTAAGAGGAGCACACTATGGTCGTGATCAATGAAGCCTTTCTTAGATCAAGGAAAACAGCACAAATAAAGTTTTTGCTCTCAAGATTACGCTGCCAGTCATTAGTAACTTTGGCGAGGGCTGAGGTAGTGCTATGTTTAGCTCTGAATCCGGACTGTATAGGATTTAGCAGTTCCCTAGACTCAAGGTGAGTCCTCAGCTGTGCATTTACAATTTTCTCTAGGAGCTTGGACAGGACCGGAAGGAGGGAAATTGGCCTGTAGTTATTGAGATCGCCACGGTCACCTGATTTGAACAGTGGTATGACATGTGCTGTCTTCCATATAGGTGGTAAGGTGCCCTGAGACAGGGATAAGTTAAAAAGGTGGGTGATGGGTATTGCTAGTACGTGGTAGGCAATTTTTAGGAAGTAAGGGTCAAGGGAGTCGGCCCCAGCACTTTTTCTAGTATCCAACTGAAGCAAGAGGTCCTCTACCTCTTTCAGTGTGGCAGGTTGAAGTGAGAAAGGTGGCGAAGCTATCAGAGTTTCAGGCAGTTGGCTGGCAGTCTGGGAGCGAAGTATGTTTGCAGGGGAGTTATCAAATGCCATGCCTGCAGTAGCAAAGTGGTTATTGAATGCGTCAAGTATATCCATCTTTTCGGTTATAGTCAAGTTGCCAGAGGTAATCTTGGTCGGAGTGAATTTCCTGGGGAGTGGCCTAGCAGATCACTGATTGTGTTCCAGAGCTTGATTGGGCTCTTTGTGGCAGAGTCGAGTTTGGATTTGAAGAAGGTGGTCTTCGATTCTCTGATTGTTTTGGTACATAAATTTTGTAGTCTCCTGAACTGGTTCCAATCCTCTGCAGTGTTCAGTCTGCGTGCTTTTTTCCAGAGCTTATCTCTTTCTAGAAGCAAGGACTTGATCTGAGGGTGAACCATTTACAGGTTTTGGTCCTAGTTCGAACTTTAATCAGGGGAGCATACTTATTAAGGGCCCTTGATAGAATGTTGTGGAAGATATTGTAAGCTTGACGAATTGCTTTGGCCAGGTAGAAATCTTGCCACTCAGGGAGTACTTAAGCTCGTTTAGGTAGGCATGTTCATTGAAGTTGCACCTGGATCTCTTCATAGAGAACTTGCTGATGGGTGCTGGGTTGTTTGTGGATCTTACTCCAGCAATAAAACAATGGTCGTTGGCGTCTGAGAAGAAGACATCAGCGTGGGAGAAGAGATGAGGTTTGCTCACCATTAGCACATCCAAAATTGTACTTTTACTGGGGTTCTTCACGTTTGGGCGTGTTGGTTCAGTAATAAGTTGCGTCAGCCCATGTTCATCACAGAAGGATGCAAGGGGGGCAGCTGTGTTAGAGAGCCAGTCAAAGTTGAGGTCTCCTAAAATAATAGTTTCTGGCAGCCCCTGTCTCAAGTTGTCACTTAGATATGACACAAGCTGTAGGCCAGCAGACGGTGGTCTGTAGCATCCTATTACGCAGAGTGCAGTAGTCTGTGTAATTTCCACTTTGAGAATTAGGCATTCGAATTCGCTGGCGACAGATGCCAAGGATAAGCAGGAGGCAGAAAATTTGTCTTTAACGTAGATAGCTACCCCTCCTCCTCTGGCATGCCTATCAGCTCTGAACAAGGCATAGTTGGGTATGTTTACTTCTCTATCAGTGGTGCTGGGTCTAAGCCAAGTTTCGGAAATCACAAGTATGTCAGGAGAGGTATGATTTACCCAGGTTTGTATTAAGGTTATCTTTTTAAGGAGGCTACATACGTTAATATGCAAGAAGCTTATTCCTTTTAAATTTGCTAGTTCTGCTGGCAAAGCAATAGCTTCTGGGGGGCCAGGGTTGAGTTCTATGTTGCCTGAACAAAGCAGGAGGATAAGTAGGATTTTTCTAAGAGCACTAATTATAAGCTTGTAATTCCTGCCTTTCTCCCGTCTAGTAGATCTGATGTTTTTAAGGACAGATACATAGATACATAGACAGTGTCAGCAGATAAGGGCCTATGGCCCACCCAGTCTGCCCATTTGAGCTTGTAAGTTCAGTTTATGTTTTCCTAGAAGTCTGTTGCCCCTTACCCCTGACCTACAGAATTCCTTTATGTCTATCCCATGCACTCTTAAATCCCGTGATTGTTTCAGCCCCCACCACCTCCTCTGGCAGGGTGTTCCACTTGTCCACCACCCGTTCTGTGAAGAAATTCTTCCTCACATTTCCTTTGAATTGTCCTCCCTCCAACTTCATCCCATGCCCTCTAGTCCTGGAATATCTTTTTCGCTTAAAAATAGTGTATTCCTGCACCCTGTTCCTCCCTGTAAGATACTTGTATATCTCTATCATATCCCCTCTCTCCTCCTCTCCTCCAGGGAGTACATGTTCAGTTCCTTCAACCTGTCCTCAAAGGACTTGTGATGCAATCCATGCACCATCTTCGTTGCCCTCCTCTGAACCTTCTCTACCCTGTCTATGTCCTTATGTAGGTAAGGTCTCCAGAACTGTACACTGTACTCCAGGTGGGGCCTCACTAGTGTCTTCTATAGTGGAATTATGACCTCCCTTTTTCTGCTGGTGATGCCCCTACCTATGCATACCAGCATCCTATTTGCTTTACCTGCTGCCTTGTCACACTGTTTCCCTACCTTGAGGTCATCAGAGATGATAACCCCAAGATCCCTTTCCTGCTTGGTGCATGCTATATCCTCACCCCCCAACTGATATATTGTGCCAGGGTTTTTGTGCCCCATATGCATTATCTTGCACTTCTTTGCAGCATGGATCACACAAAAGGATCAGGAGGAATGAACCAAAAATTGGGGGCTCCACTTTAACAGGCCCCAGTGGAACTGCCAGGCACATCTCAGACCACCAACCCACAACAGGCTGGTGACTCTTCTCCTTGGAACATGGTCCTTAAAGCAATGCAGGACATGGACCATAAAAATGAAACCATATTGGAGAGAATGGGCACCCAGGACACCAAGATTGGCGTGGCGGTGACCTCAGCCAAAGAAGCAGAGGGCTGATAGCTGCAAACTCTTTCAGCTGTGAGTAAGCTATCCCAGGTGAACTCTCACCTTAGGGCCTGGTTGGAGACACTTGAGAAGGGAGAATGTGCAACTGATTGGTCTCCTTGAAGGAGCAGAAGGAGACCACATTCTGTTTTTTTTGCGCAAATGGCTAAGGAACATTCTTCAGCTCCTGGACACATCGGATGGCTCGGATGTACATCGTGCATACAGATTCAACTACCGCTCCCCGCAGAGCAATTGCTCACAACCACACACAGTGGGGCCAGAGGTCCTCAATCTACTTTTAACTGCAACCAGGTCATTACATCCTCTAAAGTATGAAGGACAAGGTATCTGCTTGTTTTTGGACTAAGGATATGCCACAAGGAACTGGAAAAAAAACAACTCGATGGTGTTTGTCAACAGCTGCGGAATCTGTTGGTCATGCATTCATTGTTGGCACCAGCATGGCTCTGGGCACAATATGGAGGGAAGATCTTCCAGTTCGGAGATCCTAAAGACGCTGGGAAATGGGCATGAAAATTGCTGCTGAATTTTGGCAGGCACTGGCTGATCCAGAAACAGAGGACTCTGACACCTGATTTTAGGGGACAGTGAGTACTGATAACTTCCTTAGATTAATATCTCCCACAGTGTCAACAAGGACACCATTCAAACGGTCTGCATTTATTTTTTTTGCTCTCCTAATATGACACAATTTCAGGATGTTTTAAATTCCCTTGTTGATATATAAATGTAGTGTTGATTAAGATGCAGTACATGCCTAAACTAAAGATCAGTTTGTAAGCGTTCTCTGGGGATTTTCCTTTTCATTATCTGGTTATACATCTGCTGACAGATGCCACATATGTATGGGCCCCAGGAATGTATCCTGCTAACTCAATCCCCTCATCCTTGTACTGCTTAGAGCAGTCCTATTAATGTGAAGGTTTAGAACATTTTATTTTTATAACATCTTCTGTGGTATTCTATAGCTTTTAAAGAAATACTCATGCAGTGGAGCCCATGTTTGATTCTGGACCTCAAATCAGTGGTTGCCTGAATTCAAATTTAATAATGTAAAAGATGTTTTAAGTGTAAGCTTGTGGGGAGGGGTGGGGTATTTCATAAGGAAACCCAATAGATATCTCATAGCTTGCATTATTTAGGTTGTGGGCATAGTAACTTCATTAGTTGTGTTTTGTATACCTTTAAAAAACATATATGGAAATAGCTCCACATATCTTGCTAGGCTCAACTTAACTGTTAAATATCTGGGGATATAAATCCTGTTTAGCAAATGTTTTATATAACCCCATATGAAGTATCACAACTGAGTATTATAAAATCCTGTTGCTGAAATGAGCAGTGTATTACACCAGACTGTAACCAGAAAGTGTGATGGTTTCACAGTCGTTTTATACTGTATGGCATGTTTTATTGTAAAAATCAATAAACATAACTTTAAAAATAATGAAGGACTTGCTGGCCTGGGGCCCATCTGGGTTTTAGAACAATACCACCTCCAGGTCTTCCCTTTTCTTTGATCTAGGTCTGTCAGCTCCCACTTGCACTCGCTCCACAAGTTTGTCTCAGACCTGCTGTCTAGGCTCACAAAGCTGCAAAATACAAGGATGGACAAGACCCTGTCTGTGGTTTTGGCTTCTGCTTCCTCTGCACCACATGGTGTAGTCTACAGATAACAGGCAGTAGTGATGTTCCATTAATACATCACTCATTTTGGCATAGTGCTATGCTGCTAACCATCAAAATGTGTTCTAGCCCCCTCCTATTCACCCCAGTCTGACCCTTATGCAAAATCCACCCTGTGAAAAGAATTTTAACAATTAATAGCAGCTATTTTTAATTATTCGAGACGTTTATTATAAAATCAGTCAGGAAAACTGCCCAACTGTTGGAATTTGCCAAGAAAGGCTATAAGCCCATGGAGCAGTGATTGAGCACCACTCTGCTTGTGAAATATAGGACTGTCCTACAAAGTGCTCAGGCAAATGTACTAAGGCACTATTACTCATCAAATAATCAATTAATTCATTCATTAAGAATATGCTACCCTACTGATTTAAAGATATAATCTGATGCTGTATGTTGCAGCAGTAACACAGCAGCAAGTGCTACAGCAAATTTGAAACTTGCTGGTTCTGCATGTGCCTGGCTATCAGAATGGACACTGTATAGAGCATTAAGGCTGTCCCTGAAGTCTTTCTGACTATGAAATTTTGACAGCAGTTTTTCCCAAAAGGTGTATATTGGAAAACATTTTTAACTATGGTAGCTAACTAACTGTGACCAACTAAATTAACTAACCAAAATAGAGCAGCTTGACCTGGTGGAATTTCTTTCACCTTATGGAAGGACTCTTTATTAGATAAAGCAGCTGAACCAAGTTTAAGACATACCTCTACCAATATCATCAACATTTGATGGTTCCCCACACTGATAAAGTATGGAATTACTACCAAATGTTGTGTTTCTACTATTAGTTAACAGAACTAACTTTTACTTGTCCTGTGAATGGTGCACAGGCTCAAATCTTCCTCTCCTACACAAATTACGTCCGCCCTGCCATGGCAAAGTGTCTGCTATCATGACCTGAGCACAGCAAGACCTTGACTGCTATCATGAGCTGCACGCAGCAAGACCTTAAACCAACTTGCTGTACAAGTTCTATATGAGATCATCTGCCCAGTCTTGAAAACCACCTTGCTTGCTAAAAAATAGGGGAAGGAATCCTCTGAGTACAGTAATATTGTTCTGTAACTAAATACGTTCTCAGAAAGTAATCCAGTCTTTCTCCTTTTGCAATAAACGTCTTGATAGGAGTCCTAACTTCGATTAACCAACACACTAAATGGTGAGTAACCAAGACTTTAACTGGCACATGAGCAGATACTTTCAAAAAACATTAACTAAGCTGGATTAAGTGGTTGCAATGTAAAATACCGCAAATACTGGAAAGCAAAGTGCATTTACAATCCCCTTCTATGCACAGAGCAATGCAAATTCCTGCCTGCTGCCATGTGAGGTTATGGCCATCTTGTCTCCCTTACATAAGGCTAAAGAGGTAATTTCAAGCCTTGTGGCCACCACCTGTTCTATAATAAAAATGCTGGAAGTGAAACCAATTTGCCCTTAAAGAAAAGATTTATATAAACATATAATTCCCAGCTGCACATAAGGTTACACTCTGCCTCCAGAATGCTCCCAGCCCACCAAAGATCTCCCTTATACAGCCCTTACAGAAATGTAAGTGTGCTGTATACATTCAAAATGCATGCCACATGCTCAGTTGTGCAATGTTTGCATGCAGTTTGCGTACACAAAGTGAACATAAGTGAACCAGGTCTAAAAAGCAAATCAAGTTTGCATGCTGCAAGCTTGACATGTGTGCAGCAGGTAAGCTGGTGTGAAAGTCTTCTAAAAATAACATCAGGTTCGCTTGTATGCTTGACATGAGTGCAGCAGTTAAGCTGCTGTGAACATCATGTTACAGTCATATTAGGTTCACATGTTGCAGGCTTGCCATGTCTGCAGCAACTAAGCTGGTGCAAATCTTATCTAAAAAACACATCAACTATTTCTCATACTACTGCTAGCAATTAAAGCCATTGAAATATGTTTTTCATTGATTTCCCATTAAAATTAGGTCAACTCATTAATTCTGATCCTTTTGCAAGTTGTTTAATGGCTTTTGATTTTTGTCATTAAATTTCCATTCATTTGTAAAGTATTGTTTGCTTACTGCATTAAATGCATAGAATATAGTCAGCCAAGATCCCCCATTCTAGATGTAAGAAGAGGGGCCTCTGTGTTGTGCCTTTTTGTTTTGGGCCATGCAAATCCCCTTATGAATATTTAGTGTTACAAATGTGTTTCTCCATGACTGTTACAGCTCACTTACTTTGCCGTTGTAATACTGTATGGAGCATATACACTATGGCCATGCTCAGCTCTCTTTGTACTGAGTAGGGTCTTGGAAGCATGCACCATACCTCACATTTTGTCACTGAAATGAGGGACATGGACACTCAAAATGAGGGACAATGAGGGACACTAACCTTCACAATGATCAGGACACAACCTAAAACATGGAGTTACAGTACCTCAGAACATAGTGGAAACCACTGTATTTACTTGTACCGATACCAGAGAATGAATTTCTACCATAAAGCAGAGGTGTCATTTAAGAAGAGCAGAGGTGGGCCAGTGCCCCCCCCCCCACACACACACATTTGTGCATAGGTTGTTCTTATGGTGTGGCAATAATGGCATTACATTTGGATTTAACCTTTTGCACAGTAAGTCAATAAGTGTCCCCTAGGCCTGTGTGTGCTCACGGTGCAGTTGCACTCCTGATTCGACTATGTCTGTATTGTGTTGTCCACTATCGCCACCTATTAGCAGTGGTGCCATCCCACATGACGTGGAGGAGCTCCAGGCAAACAAGAGCACATGAGTCATGCAAGTGCAACACTGTCTTTCCCACCACAGAGTAGACAGGCTGCACACTACTGCTTGAAGGAGTTGGTGAGCATTGAACTCTCAATAGCAGTGTTGTGGGGGCATATTTTTGTTGATCTACTCTTAGTGAGTCTCCATCTCCTCTGGTGGCTGAAGGGACAAGCGGTGAGCTAACAGCTAACTCGAGACTAGGCTATTTACTTACTCTACTAGGCTCACCTCACAAAAAAACAAACAAACAAAAAAAAAAAACACAGGCCCCCTTGGCAGCAAGTTAGGCCTGACAGCAGTGGTGACAGAGATGTGGGTGACATTCATAGACCTTGATCAGTGCAGTGCAGCAGCACCATGGCAACAGCCAAGCAAGAAGCAAGCAACACAGGTTGGGTGGGTTTGGTTAGTGAGGTGACTTGGTTGCTGACCATGTTGGGGACCTGGCATAGTGGATTCTAGCATCCAGCTTCTGGCAGAAGGATGGCGGGGGAACAGACTGAAACTGGGTTGGTGGCAACCTGGGCCAGTCTGCAGGTTCTGGCCAGATGACAGGGTAAGTAAAAGTAAATAATTTTTTTTAAAGGGGGATTGGTGAAGGAGGAAGGACTGAAATATTGATGTTTTTTTCGCTTTTCTGTGCCTTTGGGTGGCTTCATAGCCCACATGGGATGGGTACTGAATGGAATGGAGTCAGGGAGAGAAATCATGACAAAGTTTTTTTTGGGGTGGTTCAGAACATCAACAAGGAAAAAAAACTGGTTAACAACTAGGTGGGTTTAAGCCCAAATTTGATGCACTACTCCTGGGTATAGACAGATGAATCTTATACATTTGAATTTTTCCTGATTTTCATATCAATTTTTAGTAAGAACAAATGAGTATTACCATTTAGAGGTGTTCCAGGCATTCTAGAGCTTGCCACCTAGGGCCAACTAGCACCTGGCCTCCACTGGTTGTTGGCTCCTTCATGCTGAAATCTGAAATGGTGTACCTGCCATAAAGTCTAAATTTACAGGACATCCTCTATGTGAGCAACATGTTTCCCATGAGGGATGGATGAGGAGCAGAGCAGTTTTCAGGGGTAAAATGAGGGCTGTCCCTTGCATTCAGGGACAGTTGAGTGGTATGGTATGCACAGACTATTGGAGCCCCATTATGGTCAAGCTTATGCTTGACCTCCACATCACCACACTCAGGCACATTATGACATATGTCAAGGGAGACTGCAGGGGTGTGCACCATTGAAATGAATGTTTTTTTTATTACTGTTTTATACATTATTAATGGAGAGCTGGAGATTAATAAAGACCACCACTCAACTCAATAGCCTTCATTATTCCCCAACTCATCATCATAATGAAGAATAAAATAGTAATAAAAAAGGATATACTATGGTCAGATGAAATGCATCAGCCTAACCGTCATTATCCCGACCCCGGGAGCCTGAAACATGGTTGAACGATATTGGAATTTTGCCTTCAGGGAGTGATTCAGGGGCTCTCCCCCACACCCCTCATACTTAAGGATTCTCACTTCTAGTGGGGGCAAAATCCCGATGTTGGGCAACCGTGTTTCGTGCACCAGGGGTCAGGATATTGCCAGTTGGGCCAATGCATTTCAGCCGATCGGAAGTATCTCATAAAAAATAACTCCATTCATCTTAAGGGGGTACTCCCCAGCACTCTGACCCAGGGACATCATCTCTTAAAGACTCCCTCCTCTGGTTACCTAGTACTCAGGTAAGAAACTCTTGACTTATATCTATACTTGGTGGCTGTCTGTAGCAGCATGACCACACCTGCTGCAGTGTGTGTGCTTGGGTGGGAAGATGGCTATGTGGGTGTGTGTTGAGTTATTGCTACTTTTGTTTTGTCCCCTTAAAGTCTGTTTGCATGGAAGCATTCAAAACTGTGGAGATAAAATAGTAGGAGTACAGGCCAGAGAGAAGTAATTAGGTAGTTTTGTGGGTAACTGTGTGTACTGGGGGTGGGAAGAACCAATGTGTGTCCATTATACCAATTACTTCTCTCTTGCCTGTACTCCTACTATGTATGTATACTACATTTCAGCTGTGAAGCTGAGATGAGGGAGAAACTAAAAAGTGTAACAGTGGCTACTAGTATGCTGCATGTGTGCAGATGTACAGTATGCAGATTTGCATTGAAGTACAAGCGAGCCATATGTGTGCAGACAGTATAGCTTAGTAGTTAAAGGCACTGAACTGCAAACCAGGAGACTTGGAGATCTGAAGACCTGGGTTACAATTTCATCAACACCCACTTCTATAGTATATGGTGTGATCCTGAGCAAGTCACTTAACTTTTATGTGTGCAGTTATCAGTAATGACTTGCTTTTTGCACACATGCCACATGCATGCAGTATGTTCCAATTAACATAAAAAGCATGCTTTCCATACTTGCTTGCTGCATGCATGCCCCATGCATGCAATCAGTTCCAATTTAAAGTCCAAATCTTGCTTGCACCATGCATATCACATGAGTAGTTTTATGTGTGCAGCATGAAAACATTTCATACAATTATTTCTGTAAGGGAGGGTAGCATTACATTTTAATTTAACTGTAGGGCTCTTGTTTGACTGCCAACAGCCACTCAATGAGAATGAGTCCACATTTAAAAAAAAAAAAAAGGATTCCTGATAAACCTGCCTGCAGTATCTTATATGGCTATTGGGTGGAGACAATGGTCAAAGCTTGCATAGCATATTCAATGAAACCAAACTCTCCAGGCCTGACTGGGAAGCCTGCCCCAGGTCACTGAAAGTAGAAGAATTTAGGCTATATCAGAGGTGTTGGACATGCTGTGGCATCTCTCATAAGCTGTGTTTATTTGCAATAAATTGAAAAAAGATATGACCCTAGAAGTGTCCCTTATCTTTTCCAATGAATGCCAGTAAAATGCATAGCAGAATACCAGACAGACTGGCAGTATCTAGTTTTCTGATCTCCAACCAACTTGGTTCTCATTTTACTGTGCACTTACACCAAGCCAAAAAGATCCCTCACTATAAGCCAATCAGAGTGTGCTTCGTCCAGAAAGCACCCTGCTGCTTGGGCGTTTCTGCTGCAAGTGCCTGATTCAAACAAGCAGATCGGGTTTGTGACAGGGTGGCCCCTGTCATGGATGGGTGCCCTGGTCTACCCTCAACCCCCCAAATATGTGTTTGGGCAGCTTTAAAAATAAATAAAATGTGCTTGATAAAATACCTTGCTATACCTGTAGGAAAAGACACTAACGTGTCCAGCCTGCAGGCAAAGGTAATAAGTATGGTTCAAGTACTTGATTTAAAGTTGTTATATACATATCAATCTAAAATGCTGGCAACCTATGACTAAAGTGCAGCAGCTTTATAGTGTTGGTATTGCTGACTCATAAAGTGCACCAGGTGATTTATAAAGAGTTATATGTTGTACTAATGCCAGTGTTAGAAAATCCAACCATAATTAAGATGCTTACAGGACAGGACGAATTAAGTAAAGTGCAGTGTGCACATAAGCATATATACCTGAGGAACCAGACTGAATATATATGATATAGGTGGACATTTAGATATGTACTTCATAAGAACCGACAATACAAAAATATGAAGAATAAGACAGCTGCATCATAAAGGCATGCAGATATAAAATAAAGAGTTCCAGATGAGAAGGAGCTTTAGCTTTTACCCTGGAGGGACTCAATCTTTTCATTCTGAGAAATTGCTCAGTGGGTAAAAAGTTAACCCGTGTGCCTCTGTATTTAAAATTTATTATGGAAGGGACTTACTCTGTAAAAAGGCAAGTTGTACTTTAATTTGTTAGAGGGTTGTTTAGCTGTTAAACCTTTGGAATAGCAGTAGTACATGTCTTAAAACAGAAAACTGACAGGCAAGGAATGAAACTGTGCTGCTTGCTTCTGAAAAGCAATACCCTGTTATTAATTCCCTCCATATGTTTTCCATTTGTAAAAGACATCTCACCAGTGACAGAGAAAGAACTGAGCCATTTTACTTTCACATGCATTACACAAGTCATACGATTTATAAGGGAGGCTCCTTATTAACAAAGATGTTCTGAAGAAAGCCGAGTGACCTGGGGAAATATAAAAAATCTGGACCTGGCAGCTCTGTACTGAATCCTAAAGAGTGGAAAAGTTTGCTGCTCTTAGAAACAGAGAGAGCCTTGTGTATTAAATAAATAAACCAAGTTCTTGCTCTCCTCGCTCCGCTTTCTCTTTCTCTCTCTCTCTCTCTCTCTCAGCTAGGATACTCTGGAATCTGATGCAGTAAACAAAACAGAGCGGGTGGCTACAGTTGTTCTCATAAATTTCAGCCACCACTAGAACATTAAACTCTCTGGGCTAGTCTGGAGAAACCAACATCAGTGCATTTTACTCGTAGACACTGTTAGGGTAGCCAACACTAAAGAAACATGAAAAGGGAATCTATAAAAGGAGATAAATAATACAAAAAGGGTTAAATCAGGAGAAACATAAACTCAACGAAGAGAATAATATATGCTTCTTAAACTGTAGTTGGAGCCCTTTATTTGTTAAGAGAATTCTTAATGCTGTAGGTTTCCACGGTATAAATTAATTTAAGAATAAGTATAGCCAGCCCGGTGGCATAGAGGGCTGAGGCGTGGGCGCCTCACCTCAAATCACTTCGGCATTGAGTTGAGGAGCAGGACTCGGGCCATTTGGGGTGTTGAGGATCGGAGAGGATCGAGCATCCTAAGGACTGCTCTCCTCCCGGGTGGTTAGCCATATGCTCACTTCTGTAGCGGCCCCCGGTTGAGACCAGGGGCACTACAAGAAGTGGTGCGACAGAGGAAAAACTAGAAAAGTGGAAAAATGGTGTCCGAGCAACTGGATGATGGCCCCCTGGATCCCCCGGCTCCATGGAACCCCCGAAGAGCCAGGGGAATCCCGATCCCAGCAGCATCAGGGCCAAGAGCAAGAATGCCTGAAGGCAATTTCCCTCCGGAAGGAGGGGACCTGACTGACGAAGGGTTACATCGGGCTACCCTGGTCAGCTGCGATCTGGGATCATGGGGAAGCTGGCGTCAGGTTGGGTTTGGAATGGAGTAAGTGGGGGTAGTCCTTGGCAGAAGGCCTAAAGAGAGGCCAGTCTGATGCAGGGGGCTATAAATAAATAATGCAAACAAAAACAAAAAAGAATAAGTATAAGCTATACTAGAGAGTGCAAATGCTGTGTATAGCTTACCTGACTCCTAGGCTGCAAGTACTTAATTACTATAGAGGAGCAGCGCCCTCTGCAGTCTTCTTATAAACAAACTAACCTGTCACTCACTGAAATAAAGGACAGACTAAAGACTTGATTTCAATGCAATTAGGCATCAAGGGAGTTCTGTTCACCCACAATGAACAGTATGCTTGGTTATTTGATTTATATGTATGCTGGTTACTAATTTTTATATTCTGGAGGGTCTTCCTGGGTTATTGCTTTTAGGGAAAGATAGGATAACTATTGTATTATGTAAGGGGCAATTATGGGTGGATCACATGATTCGTGATGTCACCCCCTTGCATGCTATAAAAGCCTTCCACTAGAGAAGATTTTCAGATAGGGAGTCAGTCTAGCACTGACTGTGAGAGAGAAGGGTCAGTCGACCTAACTGACTGAAAGGAAGAGTGCCATTGCTGGGGCATCAGATTGGCCTTTCTAAGACAATTGAAGTTGGATGGATTTATGGAATAGCATATGAATTAATACCTGACTTTTTACTTTCTGTACAAATCATTTTTTTTGAAGAAACAATATTCCCTGAAAGCTCCTAACATAAGCTAAATGGAAATCAGCTCTCACTTGAGGGGCCATGAGTACCTCCATTTTCTTTTTTATATTTTTTTGTAGCAGTGCCTCCATGAAAGTATGCAGCCGTGATCTATGCACCATTCTAATGAAATGCAGTTGCTGTGTACCACTTACAGTACTCTCTCATTCCAACCCTATAAAAAGACTTTTGATTTCCCCCTGCTGGTGGTTTCTAAAAATAGTGTGCCTGTTTGCTACAAAATTTCACAGCCATGTTCTTTTCACTTGACCCACTACAAACCTCTAGCCACTATTGGTGCAGGTACTGTAGCTTTGTCTTCAGGAAGACACTATTCACAGCAGCATTCACTGCCTCTTTATATCTATACCTAAGAAAACATATATTACCATACACTTATGCCTGGCTAAGAAAGTGGTGGGTAAAGAAGCATGATAACCTAATGGACTGCTTTGACTCATATTGTTGTACGTGCACATGTTCAGTAATCTGACTAAATCTGGGGTCAGATTCCACAGTCTGGTGTTCAGAAATGCAAAGGACATCTGTTAATATGTATTCTCATGGTAAGCAAGCAGCTGACAGCTACAACTGAACACTATTGTTTCATTCTGACAGCATTTCATGCTACATTACAGCATACTAATGTGCAGTGTTGGGATTTCACCAGGCTGATGGAATAAGTGATCGGTTCAATTGAATCCAAAGATTTATAATCTCTCAATAGTGTATAGTATCACTGTAACTACATTTTTTCTGCCACCACAAGGTGTTTGGCATCCCAAATACTGACCATGCATTTGGCCCGAGGACACAGGAGTCATAGCTGCAAGCATTCCATTCCTCTTGCCGTGCTTCTACTCCACTGAACAAGCTGCTGCCACCCGATAGCTCCAGAGCAAGTAAGCATTCCTGTCTGCTTCCAACACTGCCCTGTGACCATGGCCACAAATTGAATCAGGTGGTGGACATGCAAGAGGTTTGGGGGTTGGCTTTGTATTAATGCAGACCCTGGTTTGAGAAGAATGCCATCTTGCCACGGCAGTTGCTTTTACCCACCAAATCCCTCGGCCAAACCCCAGAAAAGAACTAACTCCCTGCAGTAACAATAACTGTATCTAAGCCCAAAAGTAAATCTTTTGAATGAGCCATGAAAAAGGGCTGTCACAAATAACTTTTTAAACTATTTTGAGAGCCAGCAGGGGGAAAGAAGAAGTCATACTGCTACCACTGACCTTTCGTCATGATGTTGCATCCTACTGCCTCTCATGCCATTCATCCCCCAGGAATCTGGATAACTGATTTCAACTGTTCAGCATGGTATCGGCCCATGCACCACGTCCTGGAATTGCCAACTTGCACTGCTATCCTCCAATCTGGAGGCAGCATTGGGTATCCATAATCCCTAGCCAACCATTTACAAGCTCAACTTGCTCATGCAAATACTTGAATTACATACCACTTTGCTCATATTAAAATATGCCAAAGACTTTGTTCACAAACTCCTGCAAATCAATTAACCTGCTCAGACTGCTGGATGCTTCTAACAGCAGCAATTAAAATCTGTGTGAAGGGAGACATGATTAAAATATGATGAAGATGTACAGCGCTTTTTCTTTTTCCTCAGCCTTGAAACCAATGTAAACCAAATGACAGTTTCATCACGAATGCTCATCATCAGTGCTAAGCTGCTCCAAACAATACTGGTCTGAAGCACCAATCTGAACTGTGTTTAATATAACACAAGCTGCCGGAGAGGGGGAGGCCGTAGTCCTGACAGAATGGAATATGATCTGGGTGTGTACTCCAACCCATTTCGAAAGGGACAGTCATCCAATGAGAAGTCAGTGGTGGAACCGCTGTCTGAGAACTCACATACTACAACCTTAGATGCACCTGAGACTTTCACACTCAGTGAATGGATTTTTTGTTTGTTTGTTTTGTTTTTAAATAAGTTGTCTATGACATTCTTCTGGGAGCTGAACCAGCTGAAAGAGCCCAAACAAGGGAGGGAGGGAGGATATTCAAGATGCTCTCTTTCACTTGATGCATGACCGTCTCAACACGCCACAGAACTCACGACAGCCTTTCGAGCTCAGAGCATATGCCACCTTGCCCCAGTGCTCCTGATCCCACAGCAGACAACCAGGTAAGACTCACATGGGAATACAGACCTATCCAAACGGTTGCATAAAACATAAACACATCCATGTCAAAAGAAAAATACTTGCTTACTGTAAAACAAACTGAAACCATGTGTCTATAGTGAAACCCATCTCTAACCCAGAAAGAATACTCAGTGGCCAAAAATGCACACAGAACTTAAGTGCAGACTGAATATACCTGATCTTGGCTACTGCTGGCAGCCCTAAGCCCCTAAAGATGCCAAGAAACAAGCTGGCCAAAAAACTACAGCAAATGTAGGCCTTGAAATGACCCTGAAACCTTACCAAAGCAATGAACCAGTCTGCTGAATTCCTATCTGCTGAAAGGAAGAAGCTGAAAGAGGGCAGAATCCCAGACATACAGACTCGCAGTACATAACCCAGGCTCCTCCCTCCCAGCAAGTAGTTTTCACACTCTGGGAACCCTATCTTCCAGATCCAGCCCCTAGTGGGCAGACACTGCCCTCCGGCCTGCTCAGTTGTCATCTGAGAGTGTGCTCGCAGACGAACAATGCCTGCTGCAATCCTTTGCAGGTTCTTCTAGAATCTTAGTAATACTAACATACCAAGATGCCAGCAGAGTAGGCCTAATGGTCTATTGAGTCTGCTCAAAAATCAGCACCCAGTCTGGGCATCATTTCTGTCCTACCAGCCTCCCCCATAAATCCCCCCAATTCTACCCCCCATCGGAGTTACACCTCCAGATCTGGCAGAACTCAGTTTAACCCTCCCCTTATACCTGTCCCAGCCCTTCTTGAATCCCTCCACTGTATTAACAGCCACCGGTACAGCAGGTAGTGCATTCCAAGGCTCCACCACCCTCTCAGTAAAGTAGCATCTCCTAGTCACCCCCCGAGCCTCCCAACAACCAGCCTCATGGGGTCACCCCTGGCGGGCCCCTCCCCCCTCTGTTAGAGCACCCTGTTTGGGTTGACCCTATTTACTCCCTTCAGATATTTAAAGACCTCAGTCATATCCCCTCTGTCCATCCTCTCCTCCAGGGAGTACAAGTTGAGCTCCACAAGTCTCTCCTCATAGGATATTTCCCCCAGATCCTTTATCATCCTGGCCACCCTCCTCTGGACCCTCTCGAGAAGTGCAATGTCCTTTTTCAAGTACGGGCACCAAAACTGCATGCAGTACTCTAGGTCAGGTCTAACCAGGCAATTATACAGAGGGAGAACCACCTCCAGTCTCCTCGAGGTTATCCTCCTGGCGATGAACCCGAGCATTTTATTTGCTTTCGCTGCAGCCCTCCTACACTGCTCCAAGTTATTCATTTTGTCATCTACTGCCACCCCAAGATCCCTTTCCCCTCCCGAGACCTGCAGCTTCTCCCCACCCAAAAAGTACTCATGAGCTGGGTTCCCAATACCCAAGTGGAGAACACTACATTTCTTGGCATTGAACCTCAGTTTCCAGGTGCATGACCACCTCTCCAGAGCCTCCAGGTCCCCCTGTAGAGCTTGTCTACCCTTCTCCCATCCACCACCGCCCCTACTTCAAGTCATTGGCAAAGAGGCTCATCTTACTCCTAATACCATCCCTGATGTCTCAGATGTAAGCATTAAAAAGTAATGGATCCAACACCAGCCCTTGTTGGACCCCGCTAATGACCGTCCTAGGTGATGATACCTCTACCCCAACCACTACCTTCTGAAACCACCCAGTTAGCCAGTTTCATATCGACTTAACCATCCTATCCCCAACCCCATTCCCCCAGTTTGTCCAGCAACCCAGAGTGTTGCACCAAATCAAACTCCTTGCTGAAGTCTAGTCCAGCCTGCCCTGATCCAGTGCTTTTGTCACCCAGTTGTAGAACTCCACAAGGTTTGTCTGACACAATCTGCCCCAAATGAAGCCACGGTGATGATAGAACATAGAAACATAGAAACATAGAAGTTGACGGCAGATAAGGACCGCAAGGCCCATCCAGTCTGCCCATTTCTTTTTCTACCTTATAAATGTGCCATCGGCCTTTGCTATGTCAGTGACCTATCTATTCATAGTCATTTGTATTGCTCCCTTATGCCTATCCCATGCCTGTTTGAAGCCCTGCACTGTATTCATAGCCACTACTTCTTGTGGTAAGCCATTCCATGCATTTACCACCCTTTCTGTGAAAAAGAATTTCACATTCCCCTTAATCGGCCTCCTCTAATCTCATGCTGTGTCCTCTTGTCCTGCTATTTTCTTATATTTAAACATGTTAGACTCTTTTCACCTTGTTTATGCCCTTAAGGTGTTTAAATGTCTCGATCATATCACCTCTCTCCCTCCTTTGCTCAAGGGTATACATATTGAGCTCCGTTAATCTGTCCTCATATGTCTTCTGATGCAGTCCCTGCACCATTTTGCTGCCCTTCTCTGGACTGCCTCAATTTGGTTAATGTCCTTGTGAAGGTGTGGCCTCAATACTGTACGCAGTACTCAGATGGGGCCTAACCAATGTCTTGTACAGAGGATTATTACCTCCCTCTTCGACTTGTGATACTCTCACTAATACACCCTAACACCCCCTAGCCTTACCTACTGCTTTAGAGGTCTGCTTGATGATTTCAGGTCATCAGTGATGATGATGCCCAAGTCTCTTTCTTCCTTTGTGACTGCTAGCAACTCCTCCCAGCCTATAAGTGGCTTCAGGGTTTCTCTTCCCTATGTGCATGATTTTGCACTTTTGCATTAAATCCCAGTTGCCACTCTTCTGACCATTCTGCTAGTTTATCCAGATCTCTTCTCATTCTGCCCACCCATCTGGATCATCTACTCTGTTGCAGATCTTGGTGTCATCTGCAAACAGACAAGCCTACCCTCTAGTCCATCTGCTAGGTCACTAATGAAGATGTTGAATAGGACTGGCCCCAGGACTGATCCCTGAGGTACCCCACTTGTGACTTGCATCTTTCTGACTGTATACCATTTACCACCACTCTCTGTTTTCTGCCAGTCAACCAGTTTGCCACCCAGTTGACCAACTCTGACCCACCCCGAGCCTACCTAGCTTATTTATCAATCTTCTATGTGGAACAGTGTCAAAAGCTTTGCTGAAGTCAAGGTAGGCGACATCAACTGCTCCCCTTGGTCCACCACTCTGGTTACCCAGTCAAAGAAATCTATGAGATTAGTTTGACAGGACCTTCCTTTGTAAACCCATGCTGTCTTGGATCCTGTGCTTATGGATTCCAGGTGTTGCACTATCCTTTCCTTAAGGAGTGCTTCCATAATCTTGCCCACTACTGAGGTAAGACTGACCGTCTGTAGTTCCCCGCCTCCTCCTGCTACCACTCTTGTGGAGTGGGATCACATGAGCCCTTCTCCAGTCTTCTGGGACCTCTCCTGTGCTCAGAGACTCACTAAACAATTCTGCTAATGGCTCTGCTAGTTCCTCCTTTAGCTCCTTAAGTACCCTGGGATGTATGCCATCAGGTCCCATTGCCTTATCCACCCTGAGCTTAGCAAGCTCTTGTAGGACCCTTTCTTTTGTGAAGGGAGTAGTGCTCACCTCCCTCCCCCTGTGTCCATGATGCTGAGCTGTGGGCCCTGCCCTACCTTCTCTTCAGTGAATACTGAGCAAAAGTATCTATTTAGGATAGATGCTTTACAGGGTCCTCCTCCTCACATGCTCCCTTTTCTCATTAAGCTTAGCAATACCCCTCTGGATTCTCCTTTCACTAATGTATCTATAGAAAGTCTTGTCACCTTCTTTACTGTTTGTGCTAGTGTTTCCTCAGTTTGGGACTTTGCCTGCCTTACTGCCTTACCTGCTTCCTTAGGGCAGTTTGGTATGCCCCTATCTTCATCCCGCTGTGTTCCCTTGTATTTTCTGGAAGGCCAGCCTTTTGGCTCTGACCTTTTCTGCTACTGTATTTGAGAACCAAAGTGGTTTCCTTCTTCTTTGCCTTCCTTTTCTGTCTAACACAATGGGATGTTGCTTCAAGTATTGTATCCTTAATGCTTGCCCACTTTGCCTGTACCTCCTCACCTGTGTTTCTTTTTGCCAGGGCTAGCTTAACTCTGTTGGCCATCTTATCAAAGTCAGCTCCTCTGAAGTCCCATATTTTTGCCTTGGAATGGGATGATTTAGATGTAGTAGCCAAATTGAACCATACCATGTGATGGTCACTGGCCCCAGGTGACCTTCTACCTGGAGATCTGTGATCCTTCTTGTTAGTCAGTACTAGATCTAGGATAGCCCTGTCTCTTGTGGGTTGCTGTACCAGTTGTTTGAGGCCCTCCTGCAGGAATCTACTATGAGTCTAGTTCTGGCAGATGTTCCTGCTGGTATTGACCAATCTGTATCTGGCATGTTGAAGTCTCCCATTATCAGAACCTCCCTTTAGCTGTCATGTTTTGTATATCTTCTAACAGTAATGTGTCTATGTCCTCCCTCTGGTCTGGGGGCCTGTAGACAACCCCAGTTCTTATGGCTGTCCCATTTCCTGTTTCCAGGGTGACCCACAGTTCTTCTGGCTCCTTATGTGTATTCTGAATTTCTGTAGCTTTGATATTTTCATTAACATACAGGGCCACTCCTCCCCCTTGCACCTCGGTCTCTTCTGAACAATACATAGCCAGGTACTGAAGTCTCCCAAGTGTGGTTACTGGTAAACCCACGCCTCACTAATTGCTACTATGTCCAGTTTAGCCTCTGACATTGTGCCTGCAGGTCTGGGATCTTATTTCCCAGGCTGTGAGCATTTGTGTACATGATTTTCCATTGGCCAGATTTTGGTGTGTTAGTTGTTGGGTGAGGTTTGGCATTACCCCTGTGCATCGTATGGGGAGACAAACCTTTTTTCTTACCTGGTGGTGCAAATGAACGGCAAACACACTGAATTCCAGTTTGACCACTAGCTGAGGGGGGAGGGGTGTTCTTCCCATTCAACGTATGGGGTGCTGCACCCCTCTCCCCATTTGCTAGTTTAAATATTCTGCAAAGACGTCAAACTTCTGCCCCAATGCACTGACTCCCTCTTTAGTCAGATGCAGTCCATCAAATTTAAAGAACTTTCGCTCCCAGAACTGTTGCCAGTTCCCTACAAATCTGTGTCCTTTTTCCTTTTTCATCCAGATGGCCCCATGTTTCCAGAACACCTCCAGTCTTTCTTCAAGATGGCCTCCATCATTTTGCCTACCACCGACATTAGGCTGACAAGCCTGCAGTTAACCAGCTCCTCCCATAAGCCTCCTTTGTGGATAAGCATGACATGAGTCATCCTCCAATCCTGAGGCACCTACCCTGTCTCGAGGGGGGAGTTAAAAAGGTCTACCAGAGGTGCAGCAAGGACATCCACCATCTCCTTTAGCACCCTGGGGTGAAGGATATCTGGACCTGGTGTCTTATCTGATTTCAGAGACCTAAGGCTTCCCCTTACCCTACCAACCAGAATTTCAACATCTGTGTCCTCCCTCCCCTCCTCACTCCCATCCCATCTCCCCCCGAAAGGTGTTGACCCTCTATCATCTCTAGTGAAGACTGAGGCAAAGCATTCATTAAGTAACTCCGCCTGATCCCCGGCCTCCCCGGCCCACCCTCTCTCTGACCTCAGTCTGCTAATCTGCTCCTTTACTTCTTTCCCTGATATACCTAAAGAACCCTTTTCCCCCACTTCTTATCCCCTGTGCCAACTTCTGCTCCGTCGTCACCTTGGCCAGTCTCACCACCCTGGTTACCTTTTTGGTCTGCTCTTTTTCTCGCCATCCCAACCATCTGCTCCCTACCAATACCGTGCACCGAGCCAATGAAACCCACACATACCCCCCACCCCAGGAGGTATAGGCACTGTCTCCCCCTGTTTAGGATTATTTCCTTACTGCTCATGCTTTCCGGTAACATCCACCCCAACCCAGGCCCCAGCACCTCTGGCCTACCACGCGCCCCCCCCCATCTCTGGTTTGTGTATCGCCTCAATGATCATATGCAGCATACTTAGAAAACTGCTGTCCTGCAGTGCTGGATCATGCAGCACCAACCAGACATCTTAGCACTGGTCAAGACATGGCTCTCCAAAATCCATCCCTGACTCCTTCATCTCCATCCCTGGATACTCGCTCTATAGGGAGGATAGAGTGGGCAAGTGGGGTGGTGGCTGTGCAATCTACTTGTGTGATACCTTACTGAGCCAAGCCCTACCCCCACCAAAACTGGATCATGGCACCCAAGCTATGTCTCTAAAAATCACCCCTGATCCTTCTAAGGCCCCTTATCATCACCATGGCATACATTCCCCCGCGGAAACAAACCCATGCACTCCCCTTCCTCGTGGAATACCTCACCAGTTTCCCCCACAAGGTTGAGCATATCCTGCTGGGTGACCTCAACATAAACTGGCTCACTAGCTCTGCTACCTCAGCCAAAGATACACTCACAGCCCTGGACCTCTCCCAAGTGGTAATGCAACTGACCAGATGCAACCCCTCTACCGGCACACGCACCCTGCTGGACATTGTCCTTTCCAATCAACCCCATATAATCACAGACATCACTGTCCTACCTAACACCCTCAGTGATCACTCCTCAGTGATCTTCTTGTGGTCTGGTAGGCTGCCCAAATGTGCCCCAAGAGACACTATCCTATGGCGACTCCGCCCAGGTAGCACCTCAGATTTCAAACAGCATCTCGCCCACTGGGACTGGTCCCCAATATGCCTTGCCACTAGCATTGATGTTGTGCTTGAGTACTTCAACTCTTTCAACTTAGCTTGTGACACCTTTGCTCTCCTCACTAAGACCCACTCTAAGCAGCACAATACTCCATGGATTACCCCATCCCTCCTCACACAACTGAGGAATAGAGACAATCTATGGCACAGAGCCACAGATTCAGGCAAACCAGTTGATATGCAGGCATACCGAACCAAGCATAACAAGTGCACATGGGCCATTTGCAAGGCAAAAACCAAATACTATAGGTCGATCCTAACCTCCTTTTGGGGATCATCCTGTAAGTTTTGGGAGAATATAAAAATTCTAAATGGTAAATCCCAACTCCCCCACCTTCAGCTCAGTGTAAATGGCTCTAACACCACTGATCTGAAGTGTATAGCAGACAGCCTCAATATTAGTTTTACTGACCTAAGCTCGGTGCTTGCCAAAAATTTCTTTGACCCAATACCCACCCCCTCCAACCACCCACCCTCTCATACCCCCCTTTCTACCTTCAGACAACCTCTCCACAAGAAGCCAAGCCTTACTATGCCAAAGCCTTCAATGGATCCAGCCCCCAAAATGGCCCCTTGGATATAAGGCTCCTTCGCCTGGCACTTGATGAGCTACTCCTTCCCCACACTGACCTACTATACCACTCCCTCTGCCTTGGGCAGTTCTCCAGTGCCTGGAAGACTGCAGTCATAACTCCCATCCACAAAGGTGGGGATAACTTATCCCCTGGGAGCTACTGATCAATCTCCATCCTCCCCCCTCCAAAGCCTTTGAAAAGGTAGTAGCGGACCAACTTGCCAACTACCTCATAACCCATGACCTGCTCTGCAAGGAACAGCATGGTTTTTCCACTCAGGCCATAGAACCACCACAGCACTCCTAGAATTCTCTAGCTTCCTCCACACTGCACTTGACAAGGTCCAGCTGGCCGGAGCCGTGTTCATTGACCTCTCCGAGGCCTTTGATACGATCAGTCACCTCCTCCTGCTTGACTCCCTCCTGCAAGTGGGTTTCTCCCAAGGCCCCTCAGCTTGGTTCACAAGCTACCTAGCCTCCAGGGCATAATGCATTAAGATCAACATGATGCTCACCAGTACCTGCCCCATCCACTCAGGAGTCCAACAGGGCTCCATCCTCAGGCCAATACTCTTCAGTCTGTTCATCAATGCACTACCTAACTCATGTACCAGCAAGGTCCTATTCTATGCAGATGATGCCGTCCTCTGTGCCTCCCATGCCAACCCCACAAGTCTGCAGGCCTCCCTCCACCTCTCTTCAGTCAGACTGAATGCTGGTTCTTGGACCATAAACTGGTCATTAACCTGAAAAAAACAAAGCCATGATCTTTGCCCAGCATCAAAATAAACTTAAAAGCTCCCTCCTTGAGATCCTCTCCAGCACCTTCCATCCCTTCTAACAGGTCACCTCCTACAAATATTTGGGCATGACCTTTGACCAGGCTCTCACCTTCCACACCCACATAAATGTGCTCACATCCACAGCCAATGCACGTATTGGCCTACTCTACTGCCACAAAGACTGCCTGCCACCAGAAGCTCTCTGGCTAGCCATCACCTCCTTGATCCTGTCCTTAATTGACTATGGCCCCTGTTGATCTATGCAGTTGCTGACACTACTGCACGAGGCAAGATAAAAGTATCCCTCAATAAAGCATGCAGGCTCATATCAGGTGCCGACTGGCTCACTCACTCCTGCACCCTCTACTCCCTCACCCAGATACTCAATCTCGAGGAAAGGCTCCAATACCAGTCATGCCTCATGGTAAAAAAAACCCTCCTTGGGCTAAGCCACCTGGAGTCTTGTCATCTCTCCACTACTCAACCCCTTCCATTGCCACACACAGCACCGATAAATCCTCTCTAGCAGTCCCCAGGATGAGAACCTTCCTAGTCCAGAGGTCTTTCGCCTATTGGGCCCCATCCTGATTCAACTCCCTTCCTGTGACTGTCGCCAGTCTGCCCAAAACTGGTGCTTTCAAAGTCGCCCTCAGGAACCACATTTTCACAGCCCACACCTGTAGGTGCCGTCAGCGGTCCACATAGTCACCTCACCAGTGAGCCGCTAACCTGAACTGTACTTATGACCTAGTTAGAGCCGGTGACAAAGTCTTACTATCTAGACTGCCTCTTTTAAGTATCCTTTTGGTACTATAGCTGTAGCAATGTAACCCTATGATTAGCTACATCACTGTATAGGCTTCTTTTCTGGCTCACTGTCTCCCCTGTATATACTGTTTTCATGCACCTACAATGTTGTGATGTATATATTGTTATAACAGTTGTAACTCATGAACTGCGCGTTGTAACAATGCCAATTCTTATGCTATACCCTGAATGTATGTACTTATAATTAATGTGTTCCCTTATGTGTATTCATGAACTGTGCTATGTGACATTGCCAATTTCTTATGATATATCTTGAATGTATGTACTTGTAATTATTGTGTTCCCTTATGTGTACTATGACGTGAAGCCTTTGGAAATGAGTCCATGACTCAAAGGATTGTAATTCCGATCTCTGACAAATAAATAAATAAATAAATACATACATACATACTCCCACCGTCCACAGCCCCACACGAGAGCTTGTATCATCTATAAGTAGTGTTTTTCTCCCTCACCACCTCCTGGGCCTCTCTGGTCCATCAGCATGGTTTCTGGCTCTACCAAACTTGTGCTGTGCCTTTGTGCAGGCCTTGGTAGCTTCTGGGAGTCCTCTTTTCATAATTTCCTACCTGCTTTCTGTGTTCATGCCTGGTCTGATCCCCCTCCTAATGCTCCTTAAGGAGCCCCTCCATACCCTTAAAGTCTGCACCGCTAAAGTCAACCACCACCATTTTAGTGCGGTTTTCCCATCCTCCCAGATCTCGGGAAAACCAGACAGTGGCATGATTACTCCCTGCCAGTGGATCCCCTACCACTAGGTTTTTAACCAGATTGCAATACGACAGGACCACATCCAGGATTTGACCCTCCCTCATTGGGTCAGCCACCCGTTGGGAAAGGAATGCATCCTGTAAGATGTCCAGCAGGCACTGCTCCCTAGTCGATAAGGATGCCATGGTTCCCCAATCAACCCAACATAGTAAGGTCACCCAGCACCACAGTTCTACCCTCCTTCTGACTGCAGTGGTCCCCGATATTCACCAACAGACCTTCCTCAAGTTCTTCTGCCTGCATGGGTGGCCTATAAACCACCCCCAGGTTTACCCTTTTACCCACAGCTGCCTGCAAGGTTACCCATAAGGCCTCAACATTTCCCTCTGCTCCCTCCACCCTGCCTATATCGATGCCATTCCTAATGATGACTGCTACCCCACCTCCCCTGCCCACAGCCCTGTCCTTCCTGAACACAGTGTACCCCACCAGGTTTAGGTCCCAGTTCTGACAAGGAGTGGCCCACGTTTCAGTGACTGCCGCCACATCCACCTCCCCTTTGTAAGAACTGCCTGTAGTTCAGGCATTTTGTTACCCATACTCCAGATGTTAATCATGAGCACCCTCCATCCCTACTCCTTGCCCTTGCCCTCGCCCGTCCCCCCAAACCCGGGATCCCCCAGTTAACTGCATGCTCCTGCTCCCTTGTTCACAGTTCGGTGCTCCAGTTTGGCACTCCTTCCCATCCACTGGGGCAGAAGGCTAAGTCCTCCCTCGATGTGCCTGCTAGTAGCATCCAAAAGCCCCTGCCCTTCCCCCTTCCCAAGTTTAAACCCCACATAGCATCGGTGAACTCAGTCAGCTTTAGTTTCAAAACCTCCTTGCCCCTCAAATTTAGGTGGAGCCTAGCCCTAGCATACAGCCCTTGTCCTCCCAAGTTGCACCCCAACACTCCACCAACCCATACCCCCTAGCCACACACCATGCTCTAAGCCTTTCATTAACCTCCCTGATTTTCTGTTTGTTTCCCACACTAGCTCTAAGCACCGGGAGGACCACCGAGAAGGATACTGTGCACAACACAGCATGACACATCCTGGCTAGCTCCCAGAACCTTGCCTGTATTTCCTCAACACTATTTCCCTCTATATCATTTGTGCCCAGGTGCACTAATATGTTTGGTGATCCACCACAATTCTTTACTAAGGCATAGACCAAGTGATTGGCCTTGTGCACAGTAAAGCCAGATATACTCTTGACCCTGACAGCACAACCTTGCCCCTCACTCCTCCCTTCCTACTTAATACCCTTGATGATGGAGTCCCCCAGCAGGAGCACTTTAACCTCCTCCTTCCCCTTAAGCCTGCCTCCTTCCTCCATCACACCCCTCCTCATTTTCTCTGGCCACACCAGCAATTTGATTGCCATCAGCTGCCTTTACCCCACCGTTCAAGCTATTTCTTTTGTCAGTCCGTTCTTCACCTAGCTCCCCCCTCCACATCACTATGATCTGTCCCAGCAGCACTCCCTTTAACTTGTGGCCCCTCCTGGCTTTCAGGGGCTCTTTCATCTACCCCCTCATTGTCCTTTTTTCTGCTCTGACCCATACTTAATTCCCACTGATCCCTTTTCTCCTGGGATCCGTGCTCCCACATTACTGTCCCCTCATCTTCCCTTTCCTCACACTCCATACTCCCAGCTCCCCTTCCTGTGCTACCTCTGGCACTTCTATTAGTCTTAGTGCCCATGCACCCAACCACCCCCACATTTTCATCATCCTCCTCCTTCTGACCATTTCTAACTGTGCCCCTGCATCTTCTGAGGCCCTCCCCAAGGTGCCCACCAATGGCAAGTACCTGTTTGAGGGACCAGGATCCTCCCAGTAGGTTGCTTACCAGTGATCCCTTTCTGTGAGATGAGTCCCCTCATCATGGTCCTTGGAGGCCCATTTGCCCGTCTGCCGAAAGCCATCTCTCTGCCTTTTTTTACGCCCTCCTCCCTATCTAGTCTCCTTGATCCTCCCCCCCCCTTTTCTGCCCCAAGGACTGATCAGACCTAGTATCAGTTCTGCTGGCCCCCCAACCTCTCACACCAGCATTTTCAGGCATCCTCTACTCCTGACTGTCTGTAGGTGTGTGCCTCCCATCCCCTGTACCCATGCCCTTTACCCACCTATCCAGTTCATGCCCGAACCTGCGCAACTCAGACTCCAAACCCATTAACCAGACACTTATAGGACAGTTCCCAAGGCTCCACAATGTACTCATGGCCATTGCAGCTCTACAGCCACTTCAACCCACCAATCTGCTTCCCCTCCAGCCTGTAGCGACAAAGTCCCCCCCCATCCAGTAGTGACCCCACCCAGACCAGCTGCCCCAGTCAGCCTCCCCATAATGCACATCCTACCCCCTTTACCAGTTACCCCTAGCATGTTACAAACTAGGTGCAGCCATGTTGCCCTGGTCTCCCACAAGTGTACCACCTATTACTCGGTGACTCCCCTGCTGCTGGAAGCAGGCCGAGCCGAGGCAGACTAAATCAGCCCAAAGCAATCCAATATCAAGCTAGTTCTAAATGCGTCATCCAACTGTATAATTTAAGTAAGAACCTTAATTAGCTCAAAGTATCCCCCCAGCCTTAAACACTTTCCTTGATCAATCCAAATGGACCCCTACCCAGCGTAGATTAAATCCCGTCCTGGCAAAAACAAAATTGGACAAATTAGACATTAATCCTGATCAGGACAAAGTTGCCATAAATTAGACATACAGCCTGATTAGAGCAGCTTGCAACAGGTAGGTTCAAATTAAGTCATAAGAGTACAAGGTCACCTCTCCAGAGTGCTCTGTCCAGTTTTAGTCCCAAGTAACTAGCCCTTTTGTGGAAAGTGCAGTACAGACCTCATGAGCTTCAAGTGATTTCCCTTTTGTGGGAAGTGCAGTACAGTCCTCTTGAGATACTCCACTATGCTTCCTCACTGCAGGCTCCTCCCCCAACCTGCATTTAATAGAGGTCGTGGCTGGGGTGACTGGGCGGTATGAAAATCCTCTCCTGCAGCTCCTTGGATGCAAGCCCCAATTGGCTGGGGGCTTCCTCTTTAGCTGCTGATGTGGCCATCCACAGCGACTTTGTCACTGGTGCAGCCAAGCAGCTCCTTCCCAAGCACCACTGACTTTAGGCCCCTTCTGCTCCCTGGTGGCCGCTGATGAGACTTCCCGACTGTCCCCTTCACAGCAGGTGCCGCTGCTGCGGTAAGAAAACAGCTCCTCTCTGCTGGTTAGAGTTCTGGAGTTGTGGCCAAGCTGTTCGGCTTTTAAAAGCTGCCCGCAGACTCCAAATTAGTGCCTTTGGCCCTGATTGGCTGGTGGCCTCAAATCATCTTCTGCAGCTCCCTGGATGCAAGCCCCAATTGGCTGGGGGCTTCCTCTTCAGCCACCAATGCGGCCAACTACAGCACCTTTTGCCACCAGTGCAGCTGAGCAGCTCCTTTCAGAGCGCTGCCAACTGTGGACCCCTTCTGCTCCCCGGTGGCCGCCGATGCAGCCAACTGACTGTCCGTCTTCACAGCAGGTGCCGTCATTGCCGCAAGAAAACAGCTCCTCTCTGCTGGTTAGATCTTTAAAAATCTGAAACATTTATACTAATGTTTTGCTTTCTGATCTCTCTTTCTGTCTCTGTCTCTCTGTCTCTCTCCCCCTCTCTGTGACGAAGTGTATGTCTGTCACGCTTCTTTTACCTGTAAACCACTTCACAGCCCTGAAACACAGACAATGCAGATTTTGACAGGAGCTGTGGTGGGATTTGTACGAAATCTCTTCAGTTTTAAAGTTGGCCCTTTAAGACCTCACTGCACTGTATGTTCATCCGGTTGGCTATCTGTCAGGGGAAGGGAGAATGTTAACAAGCAACACCTGAGACCAATAATGGGAGAAAGGTCAAAAGCCAGAAGGAGGTTTCTGTTTTGGGGACATGCAAGAGAGTGAACTGCAAGAAGTTTCTGTTAATCTGACTACAAACTGTTTGTTTCTTTTTCCTGTTAATGGAAAAAAGGCAGATTTCATTTAATTTAAACTGGTGTCTGGAGTGTTCTCTTTTAGAGTATTCCCTAGAAGCTACCTGGTTTGCTACCCTGGCATAAGTGTTTGGCTTTAGCGGTGGAATCAAGCTTCCCCTTGTCTAAACTGGGGTAAGATTTATTAACACCCGTAGCTGTAATTGCCACTCAGTCAGCCGCATCAATACTCTTCATGACAAAGCTTACTACTAAGCTGCTAAGGACAACATAACTCTGGTATTGTTTGCATCAATCCTACCTGTACCAGCTTGTTTGTATCTATGTCTTAAGTTACTGTTATACTGTGTTGTACTGTTATACTGTGTATTTTCGTTTGTCTTACTGTGACAAGGTACTTTTGTAAATGAGCCTATGGCTCAAAGGTTTTCCAAACTGCTGTTTAAATAAATAAATAAATAAAGATAGACTCAGACAAAGTACTGAAATGGCTTGTAGAACAGCAAGCACAGCAGGCACAGATGCAAAGGAACTGGATAGCCCAGCAAGCACAATTGCAGGGGCAGAGAAACCAGCAGCAGCAGTTTATAAAGTAGGTGCTGTAAACACAGAAAGAAACTGTGCCCCAGCTCCAGGCCACAAGGAATACAATCACTGTAGGAGCATATCCCACACTACCAACCTTGATGACATCCTTTCTTTCACCTCACACATTGATCATGTAATTAAAACAGCAAATAACACGCTTGGTATCCTCTGTCGACATAGGCAGGCAATGACTCCTGAGGTCCTGCGTCTAGTAACATGGAGATCACTACTGTCTACTATTGACTACGGGCTTGTCATCTACAGTGCAGGTACTGAAACTGCACTGAAAAGGATCAAAATACTCCTTAACAAGGCCTGTAGACTGGGTTTAGGGGCAAAGCATCTGACACACACCTGCAGCCTCTAGTCTAAAACAGAGTGGCTCTCACTGCACCTAAGGATCAGAAAAAAGGCCTTACTAGGACTAACCCCAGATTCTACTGCAGTTATTTTTCAATACAATAAAACCTCAAAAATGACTAGAAGAACAGCTATGGGTATAGTCCTGTTCCCTTTCAAGCGTACCTCATTTGCCCACCATTCACTTGCATTCCAACCTTCCTCATAGACTGTGGCAAGATTAGCCCCTTCAAAAGAGACCTTCACCTCCTACTAGCCCAAGCAAACCACAGTGATTGCCCATCATAAATGCTGGCTATCCCTTGCCACACCTCTGGCTGACTCACCCCCTTCTAATATCTTCACCTCTCCATCCCCCTAATCATTCCTCTCTTTCCCTCCTCGGACAAAGCCTGCTCAGGCTACTACCACCCCACTGCCCTGCACTTAGTAACAAAACTGTGTTTACAAAGCATTATTACTGTATAACTCCTACTTAATTCTATTACATCATTTTTATGTGAGTTGATCCTATTGTTAATCTTTCTGCACTTCTGCAACTTCCAGTCTTCTGTATACGTGAATATTAACTGTCTTGCCTATGTATTCATATCTGTACATTATGTATTGTGTTGTATCATATTGGGTCTTTTGACTTGGAATCTTTGTAAAAGAGCCTATTTATCTCAAAGGTTATAATCTGAATCTGAAATAAATACAAAATAATAAAAATGGGTCCTGAGTATAACCCTGAGGCCTACCTTATGACTTCTGAGAGCATTGGCAGTACCACTGGCTAGCCACAAGAAAGTTGGGCTATGCACCGTACTGGCTGGAGATGACCAAGCTGCATACAGAAGCCTAACTGAAATGGCTGGCAGAAGAGTGAGCACAACAGAGCCAGATGCAAGCAGATCTGGTCCACATGCAAAGGGACTTTATGGCTCAGCAACCACAACAGTAGGCTCAGAGAGAGCAGCATCAGGGACAACAGGTCCAGATCCAAAGAGACCGGATAGCCCAGAAAGTACAACTGCAGGCACAAGGAGACCAGCAACAGCAAACACAGAAAAAAACTTAGCCCAGCCCCAGGTCACAGGGAATCCATTTACTGTAGGACCCCACCCTGTGCTAAGAAAAATGACCCAGAGGCCTACCTTATGACTTTTGAAAGAGTTGCCAATGCCAGTGCCTGGCTATTAGAAACTTAGGTTAGTCGTATTGCACTGAACCTGACTGGAGATGCCCGAACTGCATACAGAAGCCTAGCTGATACAGCAAGAGACTATGGTCAGGTAAAGGCAGCTATCTTAGACCAGGTTGGAATAACTGGAGACTGTTACTGATGAAACTTTCACACCCTGGGTTTCATGGCTGAAACATTACCTAGAGTGCTGGCACATAAAGTACAAGACTTGGCTACCAGGTGGCTAAAACCAGAGGTACACACTAATGAGGAGATTATGGATTTGATTTTACTAGAGCAGTACTAGAGCACTTTATCAGACCAAGTCCATGATTGGATCAGCTGCCATGGAATGGCACATTACCTGCAAGATGAAGGACCAGATGTCACTAAGAAGAGTGGGACCCACGATGAACCTCAGGTGGCAACCTGAGGAGAAGATCCTGGAGAAAAGGGTGAAAAGTCTTTCAGGGGATGGAAACAAACATGCTGGTATTGGTAAGTGGTCAAGAAGTGAAATATTGGTTACTTCTCCACTTCAAAAAGGTATAAACACAGACCAGGTGTAATTCCTGTAGTCCCAAGCTCTCTGGTGACCCAAATGGGGGGAAGGTGCAGGTCATAGACCTGATAGTAACATTATATGTTTTCATTCTGGTAAAGTGGGGCATATCAGTATGTTTTGTGACTGCATGGACATTGATTTTGCAGAATGTATAGTTACCAGGCAAACACATGAGTTTAAAAACCTGTATACAATATTAATACGAGGGGGAACAAAACTTTTGCAGCTCTGGATCAGCAAGAAGATCCCATAAATATTGCCTGCACCCACTGGAATAGCTGTAAATACCATGCAGCTCCAGTATGGTTAAAATAATGTAACTGGGTAGGAATAATAACAAGCATTTGACAATCCCGAATGTTTGCTTGCTGGCATTGGCATTGGTAGTGCAGGAGTTAAAGAGATTCATAATAGGAATGGCATTGAAGTATTGAACTAATGCCAACCTCCACCCCTACCCTGCAGAGACTGAAAGGCATTGGGGTGTGCCTTTGGGTCGTTGGTCATAACGCGTATGCCATTCCACCTCACCGTACCCTGCAGACACCAACTGGTGTCGTGGTGTGCCTTGGGGCCTTCGGCTCTTATGCTCAACCCATTTCATAAGGAAATAAGCTGAGATGGGTGCAGAATAGGATAGTGGGGTGAACTTTAAGGCCGAAGACCCCAAGGCACACCTTAATGCCTGTCGGTGGATGCAGGGTAGGGGTTAAATGCCATGAGCACTACGGCCGATGAACACAAGTCACACTCCAACGCCTGTCAGTCTTTACAAGATGGACGTTATGGTTGGAAACCTTAATGCCCCAGGCATTTGTTGGTATTTTTACTCCAAATTTTCAAAATTGGCTTTTTGGGGCCCCACCTCATGAACAGTGGCACTATAATTTTGTTAATCCTGAAAAGTGGTTTCACACAGTAACTACGCCATTCGGAGCCACAGGTGCAGAAACACATTTCAGGCAGGATGTTAAAAATGACAGCTGTACTGTTCATGAGGAAGTGTGAAAAATGTCAATGTTGAAAATCTGGAGTGAAAATATGAAAAATTTGCAAAGTTACGAGAGTGCATAGAAACTGCGCAACATACGCCCGTAATGTGGTTATTTTTTGGAATTGTTTCACCACATTTTTAACATGGGAGTTTTGGGACCTCCTCTCATGAAGAGTGGCACTGTGATTTTGTTACTCCATCCCAAAAGTTGATTTCGCACAGCGACTGCGTCATTCTGCGCCACAGGTGCAAGAACACGTTTTGGGAGGTGTTAAAAAAAGGCAATGTTGAAAATCTGGAGTGAAAATATAAAAAACTGGTGAAGTTACGAGCATGTGTAGAAAATGCACAATGCATGCCCATAAGGTGGTCATTTTTTGGAATTTTTTCATCAGATTTTCAACATGAGCTTTTTGGGACCACTCCTCATAAACAGTGGTACTGTTGTTTTGTTAATCGATCCCAAAAGGTCATTCCGAGCAGTGACTGCGAAATCATCTTTTAGGATGGAGAAACGAAACATCAGGACAGAAACATATGTTCATGAGGTGTGGTCCCAAGAACCTCATGTTGAAAATTTGGGGCCAAAATTCCTAAAAATAGCTGAGATATCAACCTAAGATGAAGCCCCCCAATGACTTCCATTATACAGCGCTTTCCCAATTCCACAGTTCGTAGTTTGGCTTTGAAGAGTGCAGACATGTCCCAGTCCACAGACGATTACTGGTCCCAACATCTGAAGGGTAAGTATGGATGAGGAGGGGTGCAGGGATGTGGGTGCACAGAGGGAGGGTTGGGGGGAAGGGGGGACTGGAGAGACGACACTGGATAGTTTTCTTTTTTACAGTTTAACTCACAAAAAAGTTTCTAGGGACAATTTTCTTTATTTATAGGTTAAAAAAAATAAAAAAAACTTTTGTGCACACTGGGGTGGCTTCCAGTGTGCCACATGAGTTTGGGTGGGTGACATGATGCCGACTGGGATGTGGCACCCCCGTCAGCAAAGAAATTGAGCTTGGGGGTGGGGGGGCATCTGACACTGGGAGTGGGCATCCCAGTGTCAGAAAAATGAAAACAATGCCTGGGCACACTGGGGTGGGCTCCCAGTGTGCCACAAAGTGGCTGTGGGGAGGCAATACATGCCGACACAGGGAGTGGGCACCTCTGATGTCAGCTTTGCATGAATATGTGGCCAGTGTCAGGAGCCACCATTGCGGAAAGCTGCATTGCAATTGTTTTATTTATTGAAATATTTTTACCAGGAATGGCACACACTGAGCAACTGCTTATAACTCTGGCCATGCGCATTACTCTGCACTGTAATGCGAATGGTCGGAGTCTTCTCATCTGCCTCTGCAACGATGAAACTGCACTGGATTGCAGCTGCAGATTTGTTTCAACTCTTTGACTCTCTTTGAAGTTTGCTGTCATCGCCAGCATGCTCACTGATTGGTGGCGAGGGACCCACCCACTAAATCATCCCCTGCATTGGCCACAACACTGACACACCTCTGAAATGTGCTACTACCACAAGATGTTTCTTGTACATTCGTGCAACCAAACATAAAAATTGGGATTTCTAAAACCTTACACTGGTCAGTTGTCTTGGGCCATGACTGGGAAGGGTTTCATACCCTCCTGCAGAACAATACTAAAGTTCATGCCCATGAGTGGCCAAACAAACAGAGGGACTAGAACATGTATTTCCATTTACTGACTCTGAAGTATTTGGTTCAAAAGGGAAGCCAAAGAAGTCTTGGTGTCAGAAACAGAGGGAGATAAAAGAAGGGACCCCCTCTATCTGGGGTTGTGTTGGTTAGGGACTGCAAGGATCCAGATTCAAGGAAGGTCCAAGGTGATTCAGATGAGATCATGGCATCCACATCTACAGGAGGTCATTAGATCCTTCTAGAGGTCAGGCCAGACCTTTTTCAGAACCCAGCCAACTTAATTTCTGAACAAAGGGCTGATGTGCGCCTCAGGAATGCCTACCAGAACATAGCTATTGTAAATGGTAAAATGGTAGATGAACAAAAAGCACAATGTTTTCCAGGATTTGAACTGAGAGATGATATTTTGCACAAGGTAGAACCAGAGAAACAAACTGGGACTTTACATTAACTGTTAGTGGTCTCCTTGTCTGCAAGAAGTGAGATACTGAGGTAGGCCCATATTATGTATTTATTTATTTCAGTTTCAAAATAATACCTTTTAGCCATTTGGCTATTTTACAAAGGTTCCAAGCCAGTTGTACCATAGTACAAAACATATGACACAGGGAGGTTCACTAGACAGAACATTATATTCACGGATGTACAATGTGTAGGTATAGTAACTGTGGCATGAGAAACTGGAAGTAGAAACAATAAAAATAGTAAGTAGAAACACATTAGATACCAAATACAAAATATATTACAACACGAACAGTTTGTTACCAAGTGCATTACAAATAATAGAATATCAGTCTACTTGGACTTTGCAAAAGGGGAGAGGGGAAGAAGGGGAGAGGGGAGGTGGAGGGTTAGCTATTAAGTGCAGCGCAGTAAGAAATTAAGATTGAAAAATCAGTCGAAATAAACTTTGTCAGGAGCGAAGGAAGGGGTTGAAAGGTGAGGAGAGGGGAAGGTGGGAGGCTTAAATGGCGGGTGTTTAGTTTGCTGCACTGTACCTATTGTGAGTCATTTGTGCGGGTATAAAACCAAGACACACATACTTACACAGCTCTTCTGGCCAGGTACATGGAAGGAAGTAGCAGACTTTTGTGCCTCCTGCACTGTGTGTCAGTCGGTGATCCCCAGAAATATAAAAGGGGCCCCTTTGATTCCTATGCCCATAAGAGATACCCATTTGAAAGAATTGGAGTTGATAGTGTGGGACCCTTTATAAAAAGTACATCTGGGTATCAGTATATAGCAGCGACTACTCCTCCTCAGGCAATTACTGTCCTATCTCCCTCCTCCCAACCATTTCCAAATTCCAAGAACACATAGTTCTATCTCAGCTCTCCCCTTTATTTGACTCCTCTTCCTTCTTCACCCCTTTCCAGTCAGGCTTTCACAAACACCACTCTACAACTTCCTCCCTACTCTGTCTCACCAAAGCCATTCACACAGCAATGGACCAGGGACTTCTCACTGTCACCAACTTTGTTAATCTAGCGAAAGCTTTTGACACTGTCTTTCACCCCTTCTCCTTCACAAACTGAGAGTGGCAGGCCTCTTAGTCATTGCTATCAACTGGTTCAGCTCCTAACTAACAGGTAGCTTGCAATCAGTGAAACTTTGAGAATCCCTATCCCCTCACCTCCCCATTAATACCAGCATTCTCCAAGGCTCCATCCTTGGCCCTCTACTTTTCTCCATTTTTCTAAATGACCTTCCCTGTGCTTGCACATCTGCATCCATTCATATGAATACAGATGACATGGCCCTGTTTGTATCTGGATCATCTCCAGCTGAGTTAAAATCCAAGCTCCAACCTGATTTTGACTTAGTCTAGAAATGGTTCAAGTCAAATCAGCTATCACTAAATGCCAAAAAAATGGTTTCTATATGCTTTGGCATTAGCACAGGGCTTTCTAAACTTCCATCCTTTCCCCCTTTCCACACCCTAGATGGGGACACAATTGATTTTGTGCCCTCATTTAAATACCTTGATGTCTGGCTTGACTGACTCCTCTGTTTCTCCCAGCACATAGACACCATATACAAAAAACTTCACCCCAAGTTGGTGCCCTCTATAGGAACAAAAGCTGCATTCCTCTACCTGCCCATCAGGCTATTCTTACTAAGATGATTCTTCCCATCTTTGATTATGGTGATGTAGTCTATGGTGCTGTCCTGAGGTCTGCCTTGGCCAGACTGGACCCCATCTTCAACTCCTTCTGCCATTTTGCTCTGAACTGCTCTCGCTGCATCCACCACAGTACTCTGTACTCTCTCTTTCCCTTCCTTCCCTCGAGGATTGCTGCCTAACCCACTGAGCTGCTTTCACTTCCAAGTTTCTGTTCCTCTTCCCTCACTCGCTCCCTGAACTCCCTCGTCTCAACTACCCCCTCCTCCTACTCACTCCTAAACCCTGGATATCCCTCCCTCCCTCCTGCTCCCCTGTCATAATTCCCTGGCTGGATAAGTTGCTTTCCCATTCCATTCTCTGAAACTTTGGAATTCTCTCCCCCCCCCACCCATTGTCCTTGCTTCCACTAAGCACTCACTAACCTCTCTACTCTGCACCAACACCACCCCCTCCTGCATTTGCCCCTAATGCCCCATTCCCAATTGTTTTTACTCCACTCTCCTCTCCTTCCCCTCCTGAAATCTCCCTTTTTGCCCCAGCCCAAGTGTTTTTATTCTTCTCTCCTCTCCTTGCCCCAACCTTCTCTTGCGCTTTCTGCCTCCTCACCTATCCGCCCTCTTCAACTAGTCCTAACTAATTTACTCCATTGTATTCTTACCTGCATACTGTATGTTGTAAATACTGTATATACTGTTGATGTACTAGCAAATCTGCTGTTACATTGTATTATATTGTACAGCATATACTATGATCTGCCTGTATCTCTCCCTCTTCCCATCTCCGCCAGGACGCTTCTGGAAATGAGTTAATATAGGCTTAGTATGTCTTTTCTGGTGAAATGCTTTAATAAATAAATAAATATATATTGGTTATATTGGATTATGCCATCTGCTACCCGGAGGCTATTCAGCTACATTTCAAAACAGCCTAGTCAGTGGCAAAAGAATTGATAAAAGTGTTTCCCTGAGTTGGGCTGCCAAAGGAGATCCTAACAGATCAAGGCATCAATTTTATATCAAAACTTATGAGGGGGGTATGTGCTTTACTGAAGGTTAAATTCATCTGGATATCAGTGTATCACCCACAGACCCATGGTTTAATGGAACGCTTTAATAAATAGTTAAAAGGTATGCCATCTAAATTTGTGTCAACTGAGGTAAAAAACTGGGATGAGTTGTTACCCTATTTAATGTTTACCATTTGGCAGGTGCCACCATCATCCACTGGGTTCTTGCTCTTTGAATTGTTGTATGGCTGAAAACCTCAAGGGATGTGGATCTTGTAAAAGAGATGTGGGAAAAACAAGCACACAGTCCACCTAACATGCTCCATTATGTATTATAAATGAAAGAAAGATTGGATATAATTGGAAAATTTGCCAAAGAGAAGTTTACAAAAGCATGGCAAACCTAGGCATGGCACTATAAACCAAGGGCCAGCCAATGGGAATTCAAGTCTGGTGACAGAGTATTCCTTCTGTTGCCTAGCTCTGAGAGTAAACTCCTAGCTAAATGGCAGGAACATTATGAGTTCCTCAGAAAGGTGAGGCTGGTTGATTATGAATTCTTACAACCCGAAGGAAAAAAAGAAAAACACATTCAAAATGTTAATTTGTTGAAACACTGGAAAGACAGGGATGTATTGCTACTTGATCCAGAAGATCCTAAAGGAGCCCCAAGTTCAGTGACAGACGACATTGAAAATGGAACCCTGGACCGTCTCAACCTGACTCAAAAGCAAGAAGCCCAGAGGCTGGTGGAGAGTTTTGGAGATGTACAGTATTGTCCCCAAAACTAGGACAATCCCATGTGATCCAGCACCACAGAGACACAGACCCAGGTGTCCAGATCTGCCAACAACTATGTAAACTATAGAAAAGAGTCTGAAAGAGAGTAGGGGAGGAAATCCAGTCTATGTTGAAGTTGGGAGTCATTAAGGAATCCAGAGTGAATGATCTAGCCCTACTGTGCAAGTCCCCAAACCAGATGGAACCAAATCCATTTAAGTTTGACACATTTCCCTTGCCAAGAGTAGATGAACTTTTGTATCAACTGAAGAAGGCTCATTACATTAGTACCCGGATCTGACTAAAAGTTATTGACAAATCCCGCTAACTACTGAGTCCCATGAGAAAATGACCTTTGCCACCCCATTTGGCTTATATTAATTTACTGACCTTCCCTTTGGATTGCACAGTACCCCAGCCACATTACAGAAAATGACAGACCACATCATCCATCCCCTTGGGCTGTATGCAGCAGCACCCTGGAAGATGTTTTCATATTTAGCTCTGATTGGGGCAGTCACCTGCAGGATGTTGCTGCAGTACTTCAGTCACTGAGAGAGGCAGGTCTCATGGCTGATGCTGCAATACTTGAGTTATATGGTTAGGAACAGCCACAAACACACTGGATGTTCAACCTGTTGGCTATTTCTCAGGTGAAGGCAAGTATTAACAAGCAACATCAGAGCCCAAAAAAGGGAGTGGGGTGCACTGGCAGAAGGAGGTTTCTGTTTCAGGATGATACAAGTCCTGTAGAGACAGCAAGAGACTGAACTACAAAATGTTTCTGTTAAGCTGAATACAAGATGTTTGTTCCTTTTGCCTGTTAATGAAAAGTAAAGCAGATTCATTTAATGTAAACCGATGTCCAGAGTATTCTCTTTGACAGTATTCTCCAGATGACACCCTATGTGCCACCCTGTCACACTCTCTGTGTGTCCTACTGAGCTGTCAAAGTTTGCTGCCATCAAGGTAAAGAGCTACTCATGTGCACAAAGACGCTAATGCAGTGAGGCAGCAACATTTAATGGGCTGCTCTGAGGTTAGCAGATCCTCAATAATGTTAAAATTACTCCTGCGCCTCACTAGTTCTAATAGCTGTCACATTCTTGTTTCTGTCTTGCTTGCCTTGCATGCACAGGCACCTTGTTATTCTACAGTATTTCTTCTTTTACACCTATAAAGCCACATGTGGTCATGACTGTATAATCACGCACATACACATAAAACACTATTATTTTTAAACCACAACCAAAATACTATTTTAAAAGTAGGCATCTATGTTCTAAACTATAAATAATAGTTATACAGATAACACCAGATATAAAAAAAATCACCCAGCCATAGTTATATTTTCTGCATATATCTTTATGCTATATTTGTAAGACACAGTGTACAGTCATTTATAGCTTGTAATAGCAAGAAGTAAAATAAAATCTTTTCAAAACCCAGAAAACTAATTCTCATTCTTCCTCAGAAGCAGTGCAGCTGTTTTGTACGAGGGAAGGGGCATTTACACAAGCGTGTGCATGCTCTGTTTTATTCTGCATGCTTTATGTGGAATCATGTGGAAACATTTTTTATTTTTTTAATACGATTGTATTCCTCAGAGTTTCTAAAAAGTAAAAACTGTTGTAAACAGATATGAGATTTTGGAAACATGTTGACTGTGTAACAAATAATAATAGAAAATATGCAGCAATTATCCTGGCTATATTTTCTGGAGGATTTTCTGACTCATAAACTACATGCATTTTGTGTTTGTATAGTATTTAATTCTAGCAAACCTCAGTGAATAAAATGCAGCCATGGTATTGAGAGTTTTCCAGCTAGTATACGGCATAGCTGTGGCCTCCTTATAAACCCCTAAATATTTTAATAATTTTTCCATAATTGAGTCTTAAGAAGATTAAACAGCTCTATATGCATGTGCATATATAAATGGCTTTCATGTAGTTTAGATACCATTGTCCAATGCTCAGGCTATCATAAAAAGTGTGAATGTTGATCAGAAATCTTTCCATACATACACCTCTTTACAGCTTTGATTACTTGGTCTTGCTCTGTATTCTTCTCCTATATCACTGATAAACATATTGAAAATGACTGGTCCTAGGACTGATCCCTGTGATACCCCACATGGACCTCTCTTTCCTGATTTGACCCCATTTGCCACCTCTCTTTTCGGTCTCCCTCTAACCAACCCCCCCCATCTAACTATTTATTTATTTAATAGCATTCAGAATTACAACTACATCCTTTACTGCACCCAGATCCTCTAATTTCTTTAACAACCTTCTGCATTTAAATAAGTGAAAAAAGAATGGCAAAGCGAGGGATAATGAGACTGAAGGGGGAGGATGGGGGAAGGGTGGAATATGACAACAGTAAAGCTGAAATACTGAACAGATCTTTCTGCTCAGTCTTTACTGAGGAAGGGGAGGATAATGGGCCTGAAGGGAGTACAAGGGGTGGGAAGGGCACAGAAATGGACAGAAGTCCCTTTACATTGGAAAGGGTCCTAAAGGAATTGTAAAGAATCAGAGTCAATAAAGCAATGGGGCCAGATGGGATGCACCCCAGAGTCCTAAAGGAACTAAGAGAGGCGGTGGCTGAACCTCTGGTAATCCTGTTTAGCCAACCACTGGAAACAGGGGAAGTCCTAGAAGACTGGAGGACAGCAGATGTAGTCCCCTTATACAAAAGTGGGAACAAAGAGGAAGCAGAGAACTACAGACCAACCAGCCTGACCTTGGTAGTGGGAAAGATCATGGAAGCACTACTGAAGGAGAGATTAGTGGAACATCTGGTTGCCAACAGACTACAGGACCTAAAGCAGCATGGTTTCACTGGGCAGTGGTCATGTCAGACCAACCTCATTGAATTTTCCAACTTGGTGACAAGGGAGGAGGATCAGGGGAGGGCAGTGGATGTGGTCTATCTGGACTTCAGCAATGCCTTTTACACTGTGCTGCATAGAAGGCTGTTAAACAAACTGGGGAATATGGGAGTGGGCAGGACAGTAGTGTAGTTGGTGGGTAACTGGCTGGGTGGCAGGACACAGAGGGTGGTAGTAAATGGCTGTCACTCCACAGAGAGAAGAGTGACCAGTGGGGTGCCACAGGGATCAGTGCTGGGACCTGTCCTATTCAACATCTTCATTGGTGACATTGCACAGGACCTAGAAGGCAGAATTTACCCATTTGCTGATAACATGAAGCTCTGTAACAGAATGGACAAACCAGAGGGGTGTAGACAGAATGAGGAGGGACCTGCAGAAGCTTGAAAACTGGTCAAGGGTTTGGCTGTTGAAATTTAACACACAAAAAGTGCAAAATAATGCACATGGGGCATAAAATCCCTGGAACAATATATTAGTTGGGCGGGGGTGAGCATATAGCATACACCAAGCAGGAAAGGGACCTCAGGGATTATCACCTCTGATGACCTTAAGGTAGGGAAACAGTGTGACAAGGCAACAGGTAAAGCAAATAGAATGCTGGGATGCATAAGCAGGGACATCACCAGCAGGAAAATGGAGGTCATAATTCCACTATACAAGACACTAATGAGGCCCCATCTGGAGTACAGTGTCCAGTTCTGGAGACCTTACCTATGTAAGGACATAGACAGGATGGAGACAGTTCAGAGGAGGGCAACAAATATGGTACAGGGATTGCATCACAAGTCCTATGAAGACAGGCTGAAGGACTTGAATATGTATTCCCCGGAGGAGAGAAGGGAAACAAGGGATATAATAGAGACATACAGGTACCTTATGGGGAGGAACAGGGTACAGCAAAACAACATTTTTCAGCAAAAAAGATGTTTCAGAACTAGAGAGCATGGGATGAAGTTGGAGGGAGGGTGATTCAGAGGAAATGTGAGGAAGAATTTCTACACAGAAAGGGTGGTGGACAAGTGGAACACCTGCCTGAGGAAGTGGTGGGGACTGAAACAATCATGGGATTTAAGAATGCACAGGATAGGCATAAGGGAATCCTGGAGGTCAGGAGTAAGGGGCAACAGATGTTTAGAAAAACTTAAAGTGATCTTTTTTGGAGGAATTGTTTCTTATTATTTTATTTATTTATGTTCTTTTTTTTTCTATTTATTATTTGTTTTACTTATATAAATTTTTACAGATAAACCATTACCCCCTCCATCTGACCTCTGTGTGGACTCTCCCAGTGGCAGTGGGTGTGCCCTTTACAGGGGTAGAAATTGGAAGGGAGTGTAGGAGGTCAATTGGTTGCCTTGGACAGGGATATTGGTGGCAACTGTTTCCCTGCCTAGGCACCATTGTAGATCTGTAAGTTTCTTATTATTTAGTTTATTTTAGTATAGTGGGGAATTACTTTTGATTGTGTGTTTTTTGGGGTTTTATTTTAATATGCTGATCTTAGTAATATTTTGTTTTAATTTTATATTATTAGTAGAGTCTCCTTTGGTATCTTCACAGAATACAGCTGACTTACCAAGAACTGAAAATAGACCATTTTTAGAGTTAGGCTTTAGTACTGGAATTTTTAAAAGGGATAGGTGGCTATGTCCACTTATACCCAATTCCTATGTTATTATTGTTATAAAGCAAGCTCAAAAATGTTTGAATTTTATGATTTTTCAGCAGGCTTTAACTGGTATTTTTTCTATGCCTAAGAATTCTTATATAAAAGCTGAGCAAGGCCTTCAGAGACAGAGTTTTTTTTTGGTATTTTTGAAAATAAATATGATGCTTCTGTTACTATTGATGTCTGGCTCTGTCCATCCAAATCCTGGCCCTGTTGAAGATTATTTGCCCATTTTCTCTTTTTCTAAAAATGCTATTACTATTTCTCACTTGAATGTGCAGAATCTGTTGGCAAAATGGGATGATTTTACTGCCTGGTCAGTACAGTATCAATTTGATATTGTAGCATTAACAGAAACCAGGCTAATGAATAAAGTTTCAAATAAAATGATTCACCTAGATGGTTATAATATCTTCAGAGTTGATAGAAGGATTAAGAGGGGAGGTGACTGTTTATTTTATATAAAGGACCATTTTAATGTTACTTTAAATGTCCCTGTCGTTGATTCCCCTTCCTGTGATTATCTTTCATTATCTGTTGTTCTGGGAGAGCATAAAGTTTTGACACTTTTTTTTTTTCAGTTGTTTAACCAGGTGTGACACACTAAGCTGAAAGCTTGTTTACAGGTGCAACCTGGGAGCACAGAGAAGTTAAGTGACTTGCTCAGGGTCACATTGTTGTGATCTATGCACCCCCAGGACATCAGGAGGAGGGAGTAAGTCTGATTGAGACTTTAAGAGGGACACTCCCAAAAAATAGAGAATTAATAATCCTGGGACATTTAAATATGAATTGGTTAGGAAAGGATTCATTCAAATTTAAAGATCTGGTTGCTAATAACAGGTTGACACAGTTAATTGATGCCCCTACTAGGATACACTATAGATCTGGATTTACCTTTCTCTTGGACTGGGTATTTGTCTCTGACACTAGTAAAATTGATCAATCAGGGGTCCTTTCAGATAGTCTTAGTGACCATAGTCCTGTATATTGCTGTTGGACAGCAACAAGAAAGAAGGTCCCTTCAGTATATATTTATTGTCTCATAGTATAAATAAAATAGATACTAAAAAATGTAAAACAGCTGTGGCATCTTTAGACTGGACAGGAATAGAGCAGACTTTGAAGGTTGATGAAGCACTGTCCATTTTTTGTACACTCTTCAACAACATTTGTAATAAGTGTGCCCCTCTTAGGAAGCTTAGGATTAGGGGAAATAAACACAAGTGGGTAACATCTAAGTTATTGAAATTGTTGAGAGAACGTGATACTCTGTGGAAGATCAATAGGGAAATTCCTAGCCATGCTTCTCTTGTAGCATACAAGGTTATTAGAAATAAATGTAAAATGCTAGTTCATAAATTAAAAATAAATTGTTTTTTGGATAGACAAAGGGACTTTAAGGGCAAGAATGTATCAGATTCATGGAAACTGATAAATGAGCTTTTGGGAAAGAAGTATTCTTCTAGTATTTTGTACTTAGATAACTCTGATGAGATTATAACTAACCCGCAGTTAATAACTCAGGAATTTAACAAAACATTTATTGACTTACCTGAATATATTCCATCTGGTGCTGGTAACTCATGGAATAGAAATAATGATGTAGAATTACAGTATCCAAGATTTTATTTTAGATCTACCTCCTCAGAGGAAGTCAGGAGATATCTGTTAAAAATTGACCCACATCCCTCAGTAGGGAGGAATGGGGTTAATTACCATCTCATGAGGATCACCGCTGATTCACTTTGCCATCCATTATCTTATATATTTAATTTATCACTATGTAATTTTGTTTTCCCCACAGTTTGAAAGGATTCTGTTGTTGTACCAATATTTAAGGCTGGCGATCCAATGAAAGTTCAAAATTATCGGCCCATTTCTTTATTAGCACCTCTTTCAAAGGTTTTAGAGAGAATAATATCTAATTAAATTACCGAGTATCTCTCAAAGTATAATGTCCTCACACCCACTCAACATGGATTTAGGCCGGGTCACAGTACTATCACAGTGTTGGTGGGGTTCATGAGCTCTGTCCAGTTGGCCATGGATGATGGCCAATATACTGGGGCAGTGTTTGTGGACCTCACCATGGCCTTTGACTTGGTAGATCACAGCCTTTTACTATCATCTCTTTATGATCTGGGTATGTCGGGTGAGGTGGTAGAGTGGATTGGGAGTTAACTAAATCATCATTCACAGGTAGCAAAGATTGATGGATATTTTTCTCAACCAGCACAAATTTCATTAGGTGTTCCACAAGGGTCGATTTTGGGTCCTCTTTTGTTTAGTTTATTTTTAAACACTCTTCCCTCTGTTTGCACTAGTTCCCAGATATTACTTTATGCAGATGATGCAGTGATCCTCACGAGCTGTCCAAATATTAGTATAGTTCAAAAAGATCTGACAGCTGATTTTCAGGCAGTCCATAATTGGTTTATGGAACACAGACTTGTTCTGAATGAAAAGAAAACTAAGTATTTGGTTTTTCAAAAGGTAAGAAAACGAAAAGGGACAGATACTGAGTTATTATTACATACAGTGCAGGGAAGTATTATTGAACAAGTTCAACAATTCAAATATCTGGGACTTTTAATAGATGAGGGTATGACATTTGAACCACATATTTCTAGTCTGATTAAAGCTATACATCAGAGATTGGGGGCTTTATACAGACTCTCTCTTTGTCAAGCACCATTCAGTAGAAGAATACTTGCTAATAATTTTCTTATTCCTACTATTGACTACGGTCTTATGATTTATTATGCTGCAGGGGATGGACTAATTAAAAAAGTAAAAATTCTTTTAAATCAAATCTCTAGATTTTCTACACAACTTTCACAAGGACACATCATTGTTTATTACTGAGGGAGGTAGGCATTTTGCCATTAGACCTGCACTTTAAGCTTCAGCTGAGTATGTTGGCAAAGAAAATAACATTAAATGGGGTACCTGAGGTTATTGTTACTCTTTTTAAGAGACATATTAGTTCTGTTTGTACAAGGTCTGTTGATTCTACTTACTTTGAAATACCTAGGATGAAGACCTCTAAGGGCTAAATAACTCTACTGTATGTTCTTCTGTGTTTTTTTAATTATTTGTTACCCATTTTAGACAGTCTGAAAGGATCATTAATGTGTTTCAGGAAAAGACTTAGGAATTATTTACTTCTTGAAAGTGAATGCAAATGCTATGTTTGATATTTATGTAATGTAAATTATTTGAGTATTGAGATCAATTGTGAGCAGCACTTTTTGTATTTTTGTATCATGTATATCTATTTATTGTATATTGGTCTAATTGTATGTTTATGTGGAACTGGTCGACCATGAAAATGGGTCTCTGGCCCATGAACTTACCAGTATAAATAAATAAAACAAACAAACAAATGAACTAATCTTACGAGCTCAAATGGGCTGACTGGGTGGGCCATAGGCCTTTATCTGCCAACAGTATCTATGTATCTATGTATGTGTGTCACCAAGTGGAATGCCTTGCTGAAGTTGAAGAAGAGCAAATCTACTGTTTGCCCTTACCCACACTATTATTACTCAGTCAATGAATGCTATCAGGTCAGCCTGACAAGATCTCCCTGCCACAAATCCATGAGGTGTATTCTTGGAGTCAATTTTATCCAGGTAGTCCACTAGGTCCACTTTGACTAGCTCTCCATCAGTTTACCTATTTTAGTGGATCTGTAATTTCCTGGTTCATCCTTGTTCACCCCTTGTGCAGCAACACCACATCCACTATCTTCCAATCTCCTGTAACCACACCCCCGATCGTACTGATCAATTGATTAGCCCTGCCAGTGGTACATCAGTTCTCATTACAATTCCTTGAGCAACCTTGATTGGATCCCATCTGGCCCTGGAGTCTTATCTATTTTCAAGGCTGCAAGCCCTTTTTTAACCTTTCTTCCTGTAATTAGCTAATTATGTGTAATTGAAATTACCTAATAATAAGCAGACACCATGGGTTAACAAGTGGCAGGTCTTGCCCTATGAATCTGGGTGACTTCTTCAACTGGGTAACAAGGGCGGGGGATAAGGGACAGGCAGTCACTGTAGTATACTTGGATTTTATCAAGGACTTTGACGCAGTCCCTCATAGGAAGCTAATCAAACATATAAGGGACTTAGGAATGAAGGAGAAATTGCTAAAAAATGTGAGGTGATGCACACTGGAAAGAAGAACTCAAGACTGTAATGAAATTGTGTTGTGGTGCTGGAAAGACCAGCAAGAGAACAGGACCTTGGGGTAATGACATTAGAAAGCCTTAAAACAACAAAATACTGCAAAAGAACAGTGGGTAAGAGAAGAATTATGCTGGGTTGCATTGGGAGAGAGACATGCAACAGAAGGTAGGAGGTGATCCTCCCACTGTGCAGGTCACCGGTGTAAATACACCTGGAAAACTGGGCAAGGTACTGGAGTCCACAACTGAGGAAGGACTATGACAAGGTGACAGTACTATAAAGCAGAGCCCCAGAAATGGACATACGAAGTGAAGCTGCAGAACTTTAACATGTCTACCCTTGAAAAGAGTAGAGAAAGGGGTGACATGATCAAGACATGCAAGTACCTGCACTGCACATGATACATTAAATAGTGTGACACCAAGGCACTTTTCTCCTTGAGCTCAAATACAGGCAATATTGTGAACTGTACTTTAACTTGCAGTGTATTCAATAGGCATGTCAGCCTGTGCTTTTTTATTGAAAGACTGGCAGACAAGTCAAACAAGCTACCAGAAGAGCCGCTACAGACCAACTCAGTAAGCTGTGTCAAGCAGTTATGGGACAGAAATATGGGATTAGTTAGAAGGGGGACAAAAACAAAGGAGAGGTACGGCTGCTAGGGTCACTGCAGAGTAATTAGGTAGGGTGGGCAGACTGGATCAGCTGAATGGACTTTTTCTGCTGTCATTGTCTATGTACAGTGTCTATGTATCTAGGAGGGATTTCAAAAAGCAGAACTTTAAAAGAGGAGATAAGTATAGGAACATGAAGAATATTCTAGATGCATAGTAGCCTAAAGACTAAAAATACAGTTTAGATGTTTTTTTTTTCTGAATCCAGACTGGAAGAGACTGTGGACAGAGGAGCCAAAGAAAAAAGAAAGTTGAGAAGGCAACTGTTACTCTGGAAGATTAGCTAGTATATGAGTAAGAGAGCTGGGTCATTAGTTATCAAGAACAGAAGAAGCTCCACCTCTGTGAAGAGAAAAGACTATAGCCCTCTCCAAGCACCTGGAACACTACTGTTGAGGAATGAGGGCTTATTGATGCTATGACTAGAATGAGTATCACATTGAACTGAAAAACATTTTGGAGTCACAGTACAGTATCTTTTCATTTCAGTTAAGCCAAATAAGTCAAAGATTTGAAGCCCACTTTCGCTGTTTGTATAAATTATTTTTCTTAAATAACATTTTAGATTTTTTGCCTCTAAATATTCTGTGGAAATCCATTAGATTAATAAAAATACCTTATGGTCCTATTTGTGGTTTTTGATATCTCAGTTCATTGTCTCCTACTTTTCCTACATGATTTTTTTTTTTTTTTGCTATCTGTTAGAAAGCTAGACAAAGTCAAGTAGAAGAGAACTGTTCATATTATTTATTCTAAAGATTTCAGAATTTCAGTCTTAAACTGTATATGATCATACTAATAGGTTTTAGAGAAGATCTTTTTCCATGCCAATCTTCTTGCTATAGGATTCATTTTTGTTGATTGGGCAAATAAAAATTCTTATACATACCATGCTTTTGTTTCTCCATTTCCTCATTCAAAGTCCAACACAGTCACAGAAACAAACAAGAACTCTTATTATGAAATTGTATGACCAGATAATCCAGCATCAACTTGCCATGGTGCCCTGTAGGTCAGAGTTCAGCACATACCAATAGAATGCTAATGATCCTGTTAGTTCTTGATTATATCATAAATCATTTTCTTCAATTTTCCAACATGGTTCTTTATATGTTATGTTAAGGAAGGAAGGAGGAAGGGAGGGAAGGAGGGAAGGAAGGAAGGAAGGGGGGAGGATTTATGGCTGTTCTGCACCACATTAGCTAGTATGAGTTGCATGATACAGAAAAATCAATATAAATATGTAGGCAATAGCATGTAGGCTGCAGAATGGGGATTCCAGATGAAAGACCTACATACAATCCTGCTTCAGTACCCTGAAAGATAACTGATGCAAATGAAAACTCAGAAACTGCCCATAGCCCTCTGACAAGGCATGGATGGCTAGAGGCATACCATCAAGTACTGTTTTTGTTTTATTTTATGTTGCAGTATGAGGATATGGAAGTCCATGGAACACTGTTATGTCCCATAATTCTCTTCTTTGTGCAGAGCAGGAGACTCGTTATATGACTGACCTAAGTGTCTAATTAAATGTCTTGTGTTAGGCCAAGCTATGCATTCTCCTCCCCCCAAATGCCTTTCATTAACTCCATAGTCCTGCAAGAAGCTCAACACCAGCAGAGAGGTGTCAACAGTGGCTCTGGGTGTATTCTGGTGTGGACTACCAATGAGTTTTGAGGCTCAAGTGGGCCTGGAATGGGTGAATCCTACATAGCATGGCTTTGTTGTGATTTGGGCCTATAGGCATGTCATATGCCTGCACTATCACTACCTGTCATAAACATACAGTGGGCTGTCATAAATGGCCTGATGTCTCATATGAAAACATGCCCTCGACTCTTCAAAGATCATAAAGGTATCTTAAAAAGCTATACAAGAAAGACACAGGTATGAAGCTATAACTTGGCAGTGCCTCAGATCAGCTGCATATAAGACAGGAAGGCATGGGTCCTATGATATGGAAGCTTGGTGTGTTCTGAACTATTCCATGATGCTCATCTAAAAACATTTTTACATTTGAAATATCAGTTGCTGAGACTTCTAAAGAATTTCTCAAATAACACATTCCAAAAATTGGCTTTATCACAATATAAATATGGTCACATGGCCAACCAGTGCCTTGGATGGCTCAGCATTTTGTGGAGCTGAGCAGTCATGATACTCTGTTAAAATGACAGTATATTTTTGCATAACAGGACTTACTGTACCTTGTTGGTGCTTCATTACCAGATGTTTCAAATAATGAATTGTAAAATGGTTCAGAGTGCATTGATGAAATCCAGGAACCTTACTGGCCTGAGTCCCATGATAATATTTTAATCCAAGTGCTGTAAAGTACCAGTGAGACTGCTTTAAAATAGTTTTGTTTTACTAATTCACCACTAACAGATACCTTTCTGTCAATGAAGTAGAGTTACTAAAATGGCCATGTTGTTAAATTGACTTCTTCTCATTTTAAGGTGATTTTTTTTAATTGTTTTCAATACCAGGTAAGGTATTTATCTGCAGTTTTCTTTCCTGCTGACTGTCATTGGTGCATACCAGTGTATACGGGTCTTCTCCTCTCTAAAGGCTTGATCCACAAAAAACACTGGGATACATTCAAAAGTAGTGTATCCCTGCCACCTCACAGCACACCCTGGGACTGCATGGGGAAGGGTATGATCCTCAGCCATCTCTCTCCTGCCCAGTTGGTACAGAGTCCCTGTGCAGTGGCTGCAGGAGGCTATGAGGGCACCATGGCCAAGATCTCCAGGCATCCAGTTGGATGCCTGCAGTGGCTCAGCAATAGATCTCCTGCTCTTCACAGTGTGGGGTATGTAGAATATGGTGGCCTGTGCTGGTCCTCCATGATCTGCTGTATCCCCTTTAACAAAGTGCAGAAATTATGTATTGGTAACTAGCCAATGCTTGTGATACCCCCCCATGGAATAGTTCAGAACACACCAAGCTTCCATATCATAGGACCCATTCATCTGGGGTGTGGGGCACATGGTAGAATGGCCATTTGGACCTGAACCATGTAGGAATGGTCAAGTATACAGTTGTGTTTAGGCACTATGGCAGCCACTAGGGTTGTGTATTATCTCCATCTTTGATGCCATGCTCGATGCCCTGGCAGTACCCTGGATCATGCCTAGTGCTGGCAGACACTTATCTTCTGTCAGTGAAATTCTGGCAAAATTCTGATTTACTTTCCATGAAATGTCATGATATTTTCATAAACATTTCATGAAACTTTACCAAAATGTTGATTTCAGTTTTTCCATTTAATTTGTAAAGTACTTTTTCAGATTTGGTATGATGACTTTACCAAGGTCTACGCAGACATGTACCATGTTTTAGATCGCTGTTTGTAAAGGTGACTGAGTCTCAAAACATTAGGAATTTTTTAAATTACATTTTGCAGTTATGTAAACTTCAGAATTTTAAGAGCAATAACTTTAAAATTGGACAATTAAATATCACCAATTTTGTTAGGTTTATTGCCCCTAAATATTAGGTTGTGAGGCCATCCCCATGTCCCAGCAGCAGAGCAGCACACCGCCATGCTGATGAACTGGGTTCAGAAGCGAGCCTGGGAAGTCATGTTGGGAAACAGGCTATAGGTGAGACAGCTGAGGCTCGGCAGTGTATCAGGGTCAGGCAGGGTTGGTTACAAATTCCAGCAATACAATGACCCCTGTGCCGGGGCCAGGGAGCTTACTCCTGGTGCAGGGGAAGCAGTGACTGTGTGAGGCTGACAGAGGTACCACCCCCACCAGGGGAGATGGGAGGGAAAAATGTTGAAGGAAAACCCAGAAGCCAAATGAATGATGGATTGGTTCAGACTGATCATAGTATATGCCTGAGAGGTGAGTTGCCAGACAGGAGAAAAAACAATATGGAAAAAAGAATGGCTGTGTGTGTCAACTCTCTAATCTCTCACACAAAGGCTGCTCAAAGCCTGGCCAAGTTATAAACAGCCAACGATTCCAAAATAACATCAGTAATTAAAGTTGAATTTCATGAGCTTTTGTGAAATTGTGGAATGTTATGATACTTTTGTCAAAGCCAAACCCATACAGTTTGCCCAGTCATACTCTTGAGTTGCCACTGAAGAGGATGGTAAAGACTGGGTAAAGTGGCAATAAGGTAGTATTCATACGAGGCTGCATAGTAAAAGTATAGTGATGCCAAGTGCCAGGTCACTATTTTGAGTGATGAGCCATGAAGAATAGTCATGGACATCACTACCTAATATGCGTTAAGGATTTTTTGAGCACATTTTGCAAATTAGTTGTTTCTAAAGTATCCACAATAATTTTTAACCAACTAAACCACATTTATCCAGCTTAATTAGATTTCCAAGACATTCTTGCTTTTGTATGCATACCACATCTTGAGTGTATAGCAAGCACTGCTTTTTAATTCTAATAATGACCCCATTCTGTTTCTTGGACCTGGGCCCAACCATTGTCACTTACTATGGTTCTTTCAGAGTTGTTATGATGCTGTTGATGGCACTCTGGGCATGGAAAAGGGTAGGGGCACCCCTTGACAGGATTTCTTGAGGCCATCCATGGGACAGCTGGGTCGAGGGTGAGTGGGCTGGATATTCCAGGGTTGAGTAGCGCAAGGTGCCAGGGCCCAATTTCCTCTCATCCTCAGTCTCAAATTGGTGTCATCATGACATGCATATGTTATGCATGTCTGCAAGTATATGTTTGCATTCACCGCCTCCTGCTCTGCAGGTGCCCCCACAGCACTACCTTCTTTGGTGATACAGTGACAGTGTTGTGGCTGAGGAGACTACCCTTCCTCCTTCCCCAGAGGGGGATAGCATCCTATGGGATGCTTGATCTTGCTTCCCCTGGCTGGCCCATGATGACCCAACATCACTCCCAGTTCCAGGTCACCAGCATCACATGCAGTTGCACTACCACTGCACTAATGGGCCAGCTCAAACTATATTTTTCCATGTATACAGGCATAGAATCCTCGCTGACCTCTGTATGTTTTACACAATGTACCTAATGTAACTCTCTGTATTACTCACTACTGTATCTACACTGTACTACCTCTCTGTTGTTTCTGTTTCACCCATGTTAACTTGTCGTGTCCATTGACATGGAACCTTTGTAAAAGAACCCCCGGTTCAAAGGTATTTGTAATCCTAGTTATCAATAAATAAATAGAAATTATTGCATAGTCTGCCTACTAGTTCTGTACATCATTAGAATATTTCTACATTGCACCACTGTACTGCATCATCTAATGAAATCTCATGTGACTGCAACTATTTACCATTTGTGTCTGAGCCCTGCATCATAATACTGCATGCCTGTATTAGGAGTACTTATCACACTTGGGACACTAGCTGCACTTTCCTCTTCTGTTTCACTAGGTATCCTTGTTTATTTCTCACTGGTTCCTAATGCCCATACTGTAAGTATATTGCACTTCGGTTGTCATTGTCTATACTTCAGACATATGTATACTGCACATACTGTAGGCATATTGCACATACTATAAGTCCCATTACAATTGTGGGGGTACACTCACAACAGTTTTTTAAAGCAGTCATATTCACTTATGCCAGGTCACTTTTTGAACATAAACATGTTGTAAAAAAGATCAGTTTCAGCAGTGGTATGACTACAACCATCTTTAAATAGCATTCACTTAATATTGATAACTCTTTCTGCTTCACTCTGCATCCTTTTGGTACAGTACCTAGACAAATATATGTAATAATGTTCTGATTCTGAAGAAAAACGTCATACTGTAATAATGGTATTCTTGCCTTTCAATCTGCTGTTCTATTTTAATGTGAGAAATTTTCATAGATGGTATCCTTAAAAGATATTATAATGGAAAATATAAGTGCTTAACAAAAATGTTGTAGTAATCACACCTATAATATCTATTCCCAGTATACAGTGGGTCTAAAAGTCACAATCTTGGCTAAAATGGAGAATTGCTTTTCTGACCCAGGTACTAATGTGTCATCTCTCACTGTGCACCGGAGTGGAAAAGCTATTTGTTTGAGCTTTCTTGGACAAATGAAAGAATAACATTACCTTGGAAGCAAAAGTCTTTGATGATCTGGTGGTTCCTTCGGTCACTTACTGGTTACTGTACCATGAGGGAATAATTGTCGAGGAACCAAATTTTCACTAGGAAATATTGTAGTAGTACTGTAATAGTAGTAGTTATTATTACTTTTATATGGGCCCTTCTTCCGAGGCTCATGCCTGGGCGCATTATAAACAAGTTACGTAAAAGGTAGATTAGACATGACATTTTCACAAAAGAACAAATAACCCATCATAAAATAATTAATACAGAAACTGAATATATCAGTCCGATCTTCATAAAAATTAAATAGAAAATTCAATAAATAAATAAATAAACAGTCAGCTGGGATTTAAGGATAGAGATTGGAATTAATATTTGAAAGCCAAGCTGAACAGGAAGGTCTTTAGGCCCTTCTTGAAAGCCTCCACTGAGGGGACCTCCCGCGCAAGGTCCTCAGGAGTGTGTTTTACAATACTAGGCCTGTCACCTCAATTTATTTATTTATGCATTTGTTTACTGGATAGGTGTACTGATCCAATGGACCATTTTTAGGCATGACCCGGGCTATGAAGATGGCACTATGGTAAGGTATAGTTACATAATACAGAAAACAGCACAGGGATCCCAGAGTATAGAGAACAGCCAAGGATCCAAAAATACAACATTACAAAGATACAAATACACTAGATACCCAATGCAAGAACAAAACATGAGAATTAGTGCAGTAGATACACTGTGTGTGTACAAATTTACAGTAAAGTGCAAAATAGCAATACATGGTGAACAGCCTTTTCATAGAAGTACCCAAAATGCAAACACATTGGTGTCAACAAACACATAGCTACATGAGAATTACAAAGTCAGCGTTGTACATAGTAGGTGGAAATACCAAGAATGTAAGGCTCTTTGGTGTCTGTGTTTCTGTTTGACCTCAGCAGTTATCATAAACACTGACTGGGCTGGCACAGGCGGTCACCCAGGGGAGCAGGTACCAGTAGCAGTGGCCATTAAAGTTGCTTTGTAATAAGATTTGAAAGAGAGGTGGGAGTCTAGAGAGTAGATAGTAGAGAGAGACAGGCAGACTGTTGTATAGTTCAGGGGCAGCTACAGAGAAAGCCTTGCTACCTAGGCAGATGGTGATCTGCGGGGCATTCAATGGCAGGCTGGAAGAGTTTTGGAGGTTACCAGGGGACTTTTTTTGAGCAGGGGGAAGAGGGAAGATAATTCACTGCCTTTAATGACATTGTCTATGGTGCAGCAAAGTGAATACTCACTGCGAGTTTGAGGGTGAGCAAGCCAAGGTACTGGAATAGGGAACAGTGGTGGGCAGTGTATGCATGCCATTAGTGCAAATCTGCAGATATTATTATATGTTGTAGTTAGTCTAGTGAGTTGATGGGTAGAGTACTGCATATAGATGGGGGCAAAGTAATCCATCAGTGGAAGCAGATTGCCCTGGGCTATGGCAAGACAGGCCTCTGGAATCAGGTAGTATTTTAAATGGTGTCTCACTGCCAGTTTTTGGTTGATGCACCAGATTGTGTTCCCTGTCTGCTTGGATAATGTTATTGCTGGATCTAGGGTACTGCCCAAGTACTTACTTGAGGATACTGCTTCAAGAGGGAGGGTCACTAGGTGTTTCTATGCAGAGGGTGGTGGAGGTATATTTGTGTCTTGCTAGTTTAGGTTTGTACACTAGAAGAATGGCCTTGGTTTTGTTTGTGTTTACTAGAAGTCTATTTTCTAGGAACCACTCAGTGGTGCAGTAGTTGGAACTGAGCGCGGTTGAAAGGCTATTCAGTAAATTGTTGCTATGGAATAACACTAAGTTGTCTGTGTAGAGTATGGCATTGCAGGTGTAGCTGTCACTGGGTAGGGAGTTTATGAATAGTGAAAAAAGGAGGGTTCCCAGGATAGAGGCCTGAGGAACACCTGTGGTCACTGCCCTAGCTATGGAGGTAGCTTCTCCGGCACTAACAGTTTGAAAGTGACTGGTGAGGTAGTTCTGAAACCAATCAGTGGGGGAGCGGCCCAGGCTCTTTAGCTTGCCCTGTAGTATGCTGTTGTCCACCAGGTTGAAGGACTTGGTCAGGTCCACGAAGACAGTATCCATGAGAGTCCCTTCATCCATGTTTCTGAAAACATGGTTAGTCAGGTGGGCTAGGGCAAAGGTCATGCTATGATACTTTCTAAAACGATGCTGCTGGGGACAGAGGAGATTGTGCTTAGCAACATACTCTGTGAGTTGTCGGTGCATGACTTTTTCCATGAGTTTGCTAAGGTGTGGTAGAATGGTAAATGGCCAGTAGTTTTCTGTAGACTGAGTATCTCCAATTTTTAAAATAGATATGACCCTGGCATTCTTCCAGATGGCGGGCATTAAGGAAGAGGAGAGGGAGAGATTAAAAACTGTGGACAGAGGATAGACTATATGATAGGCTACAATTTTCAGAAAGCATGGGGAAAGACCATCACTACCTGGGCTTCTCTGTTTGGTAGGCTCATGAGTAATTTGTATGTTTCTTTGGGAAAGATTACCTTGAAGTGGAATGGTGGTAACTCAGTGCCTTCCATGTCTGTATGGTGGTTTAGTCTCACTGGGTTGGGAAAGGGCAGCTTGTAGAGGTGGGCAGACAAGTCTGTGAATTTGATGTTGAGGGCATTAGCTATATCAGTGGGGTCAGTTATGGGGCCAGCAGGGATTTTTAGCTGTAGGATTGGCTATTTAGATCTTGTGGCAGTCTTGGAGCTGAGGGAAGACCAGAACAGATGGGGGTTGCTAAGACTATCACACTGAAGTTTGTGAAGATAGCTTGCCTTGTGTACTTTCAGCTGTTGTTTGCACAGGTTGCGTGGTCTTTAGTATTCCTACCAAACTGTGGGAGGGGGGTGGCTTTGGAAGCAGCCCATTTGGTGTCACTTTCCTTCATCAGGAAGAGAAGGTCTTTCGTAAGCCAACGGGTGCCCCCCCCCCATATCCAGTGGGTTGTTAACAGGAAATGCTTGTTCTGGATGCTTACAAGGGCATCAATGAGGAAGTCAACAGCTGAGTTAATATCATGCAGGGACAACAGTGATGCCCAGTTTATTGTCCTGATGTCAGTGAACAAACAAGTAGTGTTGTAGCTGGAGAAATCCTTAAAAGTTAGATATTTGTGGGGTGGACACTTTGGCTTGGAGGTCCAGATTCAGTAGGTGGGAGAGTGATTGCTACTGGAATCCAACAGGGCCCCAGCTTGAGGGATCCTGTTCTCATAGTTTGTTAATATTCAGTCCAGTAAGGAGTGGTTTGGTGATATTCTGTTTCTATATGTAGTGGGCCTATTTCTGAATTCTGGTTCAGTGCATGTAGTGAAGTGATGCAATATGTAACTATGGCTCCAGCTCCTTGACCCAGTATTTGAGGCCTATAGTACAGATTGAGAAAAGTTGCTCTATATGGGCCCCATAGAAGAGGGATATGGGGCAGCATGATCTGTGGGGTACCCCCAGTGAGAGCCAGGGTTGGGACCAAGCTGGCAATACAGGTGGGCTCTAACCAGCTGCTGAGATAGTGACCTATCAACTCATATTTGGATTAAAGTAGCTTCAAGTGTTGACTAATAGTTTTTAGAGTAAGGCTAAGTTACCATGACATAAATTTGTCTTCAGCTTGGCACAGTTATGGACCTCTGAATGAGGAATGTACAACCCAGAGTGGTAAGTAGCTCTTAGGGAGAGACTGGGTAGGCTGTCTCCTATAAAACATTGCAGTTTGAATGACTGAGTTTATGGTTAAATTAAAAAAGGAAAATTAGCCGGCCCGATGGGGCTAAGGGTTGAAGCACTGGATGCCACACCTCACTCCACACTGGAGACCCATGTTCAGGAACGTGCCATTGGGGGTTAGCTGGGAAGGGAAATGATTGAGCATCCGTAGGATGGCTGTCCTTTCCCTGGGGAGTGACTGGGGCATCCGTCGCACTGCAGTGGCCCCCAGTGGAAATCAGGGGCACTACAGGAACAGTGTACATGCGGGGTTAAGTGCGGCGGACATCGGCACGTAGTGCCTTGACATCATTGCACGTCCGCACTTCATGGGGAAAAAATACAGGGAGGAAAAATGGCAGACAACCAAGGCAGCTTGATGGCTGCACTTCAACAACCAGGAGGCCTGTTGAGTACTCATGCTGTGGTAGTGGTTCCCGGCCCAGCACTGGAGACATAGGGGGGTGTCCCTCTGTGGGTACTGCGCTGTGCCAGCTGGTATGTGAGTGAGCCGGCAGGCTGATTGGGGATGAAGGCAGCGGCTGGATGTAGACAGGTTGGGCTCCGGGGAATATAAATAATGATATAAAAAAAGAAAAAGCAAACTGAAAGGAAAGAGGTCAAAAGAGATTTCTACAGATAACAATATGCAGAATTTGTGAATAATAGACTATGATTAACCAACATCCTGATAATGGATTGATGTATGAAGAATGATGTTTAGTACCTACTGCTGATGGATTCCTTGAGTATCAATGTACTGTTTAATGTTTGAACTAGTGCATTTTATTGAATTTTAAATGTTTAAATGTTGTAATGGTTTAAATAACTGATCAGCAATAAACTTACTACGTATAGTTAAGATAATTACTTGAGCAAGGTTATACTGTTTAAGAAGGTCATTGTACTCAGGTTGGGTGGGACTCAGCCAGTTTAGGATGAAGCCACCCAATATAATGATATCCAGATGTGGGGAGATCTGTTCCAGGCCCAACGGCAGGTGTGTTAGCCTTTGTGTGCTTGCTTTGGGGGATTTTAACAACAGCCAATATAAGTCTTCTTGGCTAATCCTAACATGAGTTCAATGGTGATCCATTCTCTAGGAGAGTTGGTGCTTTAGCAGAGTGATGGAATGGCCTTTAGGGTGTCGTTAAAGTACAGGAGTACCCCGCCACCTTTCTTTGTGCTGATACTATCGTGCCTTGACATGTAGTAGCCATGCAGGTGGCAACTAGAATCAGGGGTGGAGGGCTTGAGCCAGGATTCTGTGATCCTTAGCATATCTGGTTTGTAGAGGGAGACCCTAGCTTCCAATTCTGTAAGTTTGGAAGGGATGCTGCAGATACTGAGATGGGCAATTTTCAGTTCATGTGTATTAGTCTAATTGGGGTTTGAATGGTAATCGAAAGGTTAGCAGGACCTGCATTACTCTTTGTCACCAGCTAGTAGTAGCAGTGTGAGTGGTGGCTTGTAAGCACACAAAGTGTGGAGGGGAAAAGGAGAAGGAAGGGCCAGGGAGTGAATGAAAGATCCAATGAGATGGAAATCTCTCTTAGAGAGAAGGGCTAGGAGTAGGGAGCGATGTGTGAAGTGGGTCCATCAGTTCACCATGAGGAGGGGGGCATCAGGCTTGTCTGAATAAGGGAAATGGGATAGTGCTGCCTGGTCATGGGCCAGGGCATGTGTGCAGATGTCAGTGCCCAAAAGCAGTCCAACAAGTAAGGTGATTAGCAGGGGTACAAAGAGAGGTTTCATTTGTGGTGGTAGGTCAGAAAAACTGAGGTGAGTAGGTACTTTAGGGAGTAGTGCTTTGGTTTGGTATACAAGTCTAGCAAACAAGGGATATGAGTGCTGAGGATCTGTGAAAGAAGGTACTGTTGTGAGGTAATTGCCAGTATCATCCTATCACCTGTGCCTATAGTTGAGCAATAGCAAGGTGAACAGTGTTTCTGTGCTTCTAGTTACTATTCCCAGCTGTTCTAAATCTACAGTATGTGATTAGGTGTGATAAGAGAGGAAGCTACTATGTAGTTAAGATGGGGGAAGGTAGACTATACCAATTAGCAGCACAGTAGGTGTGTGAAACTGCGCTCATTGGTTTACACAGGACCCTGAATCCCATTCAGGTAACTCCAGCTTAAAGAGCTGATCTCCCAAGATTTTCTGCTTGGTCCTGGACATCATAAAGAGGCCCTCATCAGTGGAACAGAGAGGGTGAGAGGACACATAGGGATGCAGGAGGTCTGTCAGATAGCCTGATCCCAACCTGCAAAGGGCCTTATAGGTTAGTACACCAACTTTAATGGAGATAAGCCACTTTACCATCAGCCAGTGCAGATCACACAGTGCCGGGGAGACATGATCCACCTCGAAAGGCTGGTTATCAGCCTTGCAGCTGCATTCTGCACCAGTTGCTGGTGCTGTAGCAAATTCCACTTACCCCAAGGTACAGAGCATTGTAATAGTGGAGCTACGATGTAACAAATGCATGTACTAGTATGGCCAACTCTGAACGGGAATAAAGAATAATCCAGTGTGCCAGCCACTGGGATGCAGCACTCTGTAATAAGGTGTCAGAATTTCCTGTGTAACTAATTGGAGTAATTGCTGTTGGATTACATTGTCTTTGTGCAGTGTCCTGTGATAAGGGCACTTCATCCTTGCCGGCAGCACTGTATATTGATTAGAGGCCCCAGAAAAACTGCACCTGAGGCTTTTGCTGGAATGGGTGTAGTGCAGGCACTCCAGACGTTCTGGAGAGTCTTGGATCCCTTGTGCTTGTTAACCATGCTGTATACATGTAGCAGAAAGCAATCTCCTTCATAGTGCCATTACAGCTGCAGCCCAGGAAGCTTGAACTAAGCATTCAGCTATCTATCTTCATCAATGCCAAGTAGCTGCTTCTCATCATTCTCCTGATGTAGCATGCCCCCAGGCGTCACTCAACTTATGGAAAAGAAGGAAATAAAAAGGTAGCAAAGTGGTTGTGGGGGAGAGGCAGTCTGAAGCCAGACAGCACAGAAACAGAGACAATGTCATCCGAAAAAGACCATTAGTTCACCCAATATGCCCTGTAATACCCTATGCTACAGTATTGCTAAAATGGGGTTTATGCCCTCACTTTTCCCCTTACCCCCTGCTTACTGTTACCCCCTTGAGTAACTATTAATCACTTAACATGCTCCCAGCTGTGTTTGAAACCACTGATGGTTTTTGTGCCCACTACATTAGCTGGTAGGCTGTTCTAACATTCTGGTTGACTTTCTGTAAGCTTTGTTGTATTGGCTAGATTGTTTTTGGGAGTCACTTATAACTCCCAGGTCCCTTTCCTGAGTAGTAGTGCCCAGCTTAACTCTTCCCACCCAATACTCTGTACTAGTTTTGTTTCCATATGTGTATCACCTTGCACTTTTTGGCAATAAAAAACAAAACCCTGAGAGACCACATAATATGCTGTACAAGCTGTAAACACTTGGATATATAAAGTGTACATGAATTGAATGGTGCAAGTAAAACAAAGTACAAAGTGAACAAATTGCAGATACTGTAGTTGCAATTAAATCGAATGGTGATGTGAAGTGTTACTACAGTGATAGCTAGTGACACAATGCAGAATATTCATATGTCTCAGCACTGCATATCACAGAAAATCTCCATTAATTTTAATCGCACTTCCTGTGATATTTCCTGATACTGTATGTCACTGGCTGCCGCTGTATTCAGAAATAAAATATATATATTCTAATGGTTGCCAGCAATAATAGGGACAGTGTGTGATAACTTACTTGTATATTGTCAATAGAAAACTGTGGTTTGGCATGCATTACAGATAATAAAACAGTTGTAACATGGTTTGCAGTTTATCTGCACTCTGTATGTTTTGGCAATACACGTTGGTGACCCTAAGTGTACTGGCCTCTGTTTGTAACTTCAAGGTGTGTCCTCCTCCCATTGCTTCAGCTATACTCCTCATACGGTTTTACCATAGCAGTGCAACAACACTCACACCAACATCCCCCACGGTGACAGACACAATGCTGATTGTTGGCATTGTGCTGTCAGGGATGCCAGTATGTTTCTATTCGGGGGTTGCGCCCCCCTGAACCCCCCATGTGAGGGCTCTGCCACCCACACCCCCCAGTCTCTAGATATCTAACTCTGAGTCAGAGTTGGACTGGAGGGGGTGCACAACACCAGAAGCCACACCATCAGTGTTCTTGTACCAGCACAGCTACTTGCCACTGTCAGGCTAATTCTGTTGCTGTGCTGGTGTTCATGGTGGTGGTGTCAACTTCGTGTCATCACACCGCACCATACACTAACTATCTTGCTAGTTGAAACACACCTATCAGAGTTCCAATTTCCCGACTACCCTGCAAACTACCTGCCTGTCATTTGGGGAGGAAGCTAACTGCCTTGCAATCTAGAACCCTCCTCTGAAAAAGGGCATATTTCAGTTCTCTACTGTATATTTCTAATACACATCAATGAAGAAATTTCTTCATACTTACTGTAATTTCCTTTTCTGAAGGTCCCACATTGTCAATGGGTATTCAGAACAAATGGGTGAAGTTCACCCCTACTGGGGGAAATATAGCACAGCCCAAGGCTGTAATCAGCATAAAATCTTGGGCACATGAACATTTCATACAGCAACAGCTCTCCAGTCACTTTTGTTCACACAGTGCCTCTATGTATGTGAAAGAAGAACCATATAGATTGTACTATGCATCCTGTCACTAACCAACACATAAAAGCTTTCTACATGGACAAACCTCTAACCAAAATAAGATACAGTAAACAGTTTCCTACCTTGTCAGTGAGAGGAAGGATGGAACAATGTTTGTCATCTACTTCTCTGATGTTGTGGAAATTCTTTGCAAAATCAAACTAACTAGAATAGACTTGCCAAAGGAATTAAAGAAAAATTGGAAACACTAAAAATAACTGCAAACAGTAGGGCCTATGCTCCAATGAGTGGGAATTACATGCCAAAGGCACATATCCCACACACGGTGCTCCACAGCTATGGATAGGTGCACACCGGCAGCCTTCATGACCACCAGCCACCTGTCCACGGCCCCGGCCCCCAGTGTGTGGGTATGTGCAGGTCCACATGGGACTGCAATGGATGGAGCCGTGCTCCTGGGTGGGCATCCAATGGGATGCCCATTCCGGATCCCTCAGTGGATCCCTCACATGGTGGGGTGTGTGTGCATTGGCTGCACTCCTCCATGGATGTCCACATGGCTGGTGGCCATAGAAGTGAGAGGTGGGTTGTGTGGCTGGCTGTGCCATGCCCATGTACAGATGGGGAGGTCTGGGGTCGGTGTCACATGGGAGTGTGTTGGGGGGGTCACACTGCTCACCACACCAATAGGACCATGATGCCGAGCAAGGAGACACAGAGTCGGGCTGGCAGAGTTTCACTGGGGGGGTTGCAGTCCAGGGGCTGGTGTCCCCATATGTGTGTGTGTGTGTGTGTGTGTGTCTGTGTGGGGGGGTTGGCATGTATGGGGATGGGTGGCACAGCTAGGTGCAGGGGTGGGTGGCCCTGGGTGGCCTGTCACTTGTTTGCTGGTGGGGTCCCATTGTTGAGCGATGGTGGTGCAGGGCGCTTAGTCGGCTTATGGCAAGGTTCTCTTTGGAGTACCGGCTGCCCTCCTACATGCCCCGGTGCACAGCTCTATGCAGCTTTGTGCATGTCACATAGTGCTGGCATGCCCCACCACCCACCCCTGTGCATTGCAGTCCACACGGGTAGGGGATTGGGTGCTTGTGGGCTGCTCACCCCCCTTAGTGCATCCTGCGCAGGGATGCAATGGGTGCAGAGTATCTCCACGCCTCACATACATGGCATGGAGGTGATCCAAATCTTTGAGCATAGGGGCCAGTGTAAGCACTCACCTGTAACAAAGGAGGCACCCTTATTTTAGGAGCATGGTCATGCCCCTATAGTTAGGGTTGAGTAGCCTGTTTAATGTCTTCTGATCAATGTCAGAAGTGTAGCAAACAAATTCGATGAGTTATGCTACATTATGTCATCACAAAAAATAAATATTTGTGCCATAACAGAAATTTGAGGGGGTATGAATGACTCCTTGGAAAAAACTATAAAGGGATATAATTTATTCACAAAATCTAGGAAATATAGAAAAGGGGTGAGGTTGCTGTATATGTATCAGATGATATCCAGACAGTAGAAATACTAGAAGATAGTAACAGCTTGGAACATATAAGGCTAAAAATTACACTGTATGCATCCCCTAAAATAATATTAGAGATTATCTACAGACCCCCATCTATTACAGCCGGAGCTGATGAGGAGCTAAAAAGCGGTTCCTTGTCAATTCCGGAATTTAATTATAGCGACTGCAATTTCAGCGACTTATGTATAGCGACAGCAATTTTAGCGAACATCAAGTAGAGCGCATGTAATTTCAGCTAACATTCTACATATGTAGCTAACAGTTATATGCCAATCCATGCAAATATTCATACCAGGACCATACACAATGCCAGTATACCATCTGGGCAACAGCCTTATCCCTCTAATAGACAAAGCCCCACAGACAAGCAGGGGCATCCCATGATAGCTCTGAATATACTCTACTGACATCCTCGAACACCCCCACGACACACCATGCACACTTTAAATACTCACCCACACCTGTTCCCAATTATCCATTTCACTGAGTCATGACGGGGGGGCTATGCCCCGCTGCACCCCCATGGGAGGCTGCGCCCCCCCAAACCCCCTGCTATTTCTAAATTAACATCCTCTGAGGTGCACCTGGACCTTGGAGGTAGGTAATAGCCACTTGTCTTGCTAAAGTTGTCACTCTCTGATATTGATAGCTCACTATTATTGCACTTGCTGTAATTGACTTGCTGTAATTGAGTCACTGAATTGACGTGCTACCCTAAAATGTTATATGCTGGATCTAAAGCCAGTGGATTGACTTCTGATTGTGAGAGACTTTAATCTGTCTGGGACTGATTGGACACCCCTAAACCCTAGTGGGGGGGTGAAAATTCATACTTGGATGTATTTGACCAGGTAGGATTACAACAGAAAGTCACACAAAATATTAAAAGTGATAAAATACTAGATATATTTCTGACAAATCTGGGAGATTCCATTACTGACTGCAAAGTAAACCCACCACTAGGAACAAGTAATCATTGTGTAGTGTCCTTCCCCATCAGGGAAAATAGGCAGTATAGGTCAGGGGAGACTGCTATACTAGATTTCCAGAAAGCAGACTTTGCCACTATGCAGCAGGAATTAGCAAAATGGGATTGGATTCAGGAATTTGAAAATACTGACCTCCAGCTTATGTGGGAAATTTTATACAACAAAATACATAGTGTCATAAATAAAAGTATTCTTATTAAAATAAAGTACAACAGGAAAGGTGGAACACCATGTTGGATGTCAAAGAAAATCAAACACATGATTAATAAAAAAAAAGTAAGCTTTTTAGAAATACAAGGTGCACACAGACTGAAGGGGCCAGGACAAGATATAGGAACCTGCAAAGGAGTGTTAAAAAGGAAATTAAAAATGCCAAAGCAGCATATGAACGCAGGCTAGCAACAAAAACTAAGGACAGCTATAAATCCTTTTATAACTATATTAATTACAAAAAAGGTTCAGGAAATTCTTTAGGACCACTTAAGGATGTGGATGGTACACTAGCCATCTCAAACAAGCAAATGGCAGACCTGCATAACAAATACTTTGCTTCAATATTTCATAATAAAAAAGCTAAGGGGAGCAGTATGAGACAGGGTTGCAACTCAACCAGTCTGATACAGGTAGAACTTGAGGATATCAGTGAAAGGTTGAGTGAAATAAACCCTAATAAATCTCCTGGACCAGACGTATTCCATCCAAGACTTATAAAAGAGTTGGCAAATGAGCTAGCACCCCTTGTGGCTTTCATGTTTCAGCACTCCTTAAATACAGGTGTAGCTGCAGACAAATGGAAAGAAGCATTAGTTATACCACTTTTTAAAAAAGGCAGCAAATCAGATCCAGCCAATTATTGCCCAGTTAGCATAACCTCGGTCACATGCAAAACTTTAGAGGGCTTTATTAAGAAGTATTTGGTGAATTTCTCACAGGCGAACAATTTGAATGACAACAACTGACATGGCTTTACTAGGGGCAGATCATGCCAAATAAATCAGTTAGAGTTTTATGATAAGGCTAGTAGGATGCTGGATAGGGGAAAGGCAGAAGATGTTATCTTTTTAGATTTTACCAAGGCTTTTGATAAGCTACCACATCTGGAATTGTTAAAAGTTTTACAACAAATAGGTATCCACAAGAGTATTATATCATGGATTGACTCATGGCTGACAGAAAGGAGACAGAGGGTCAGCATTAGGGGGTACTATTGGACAGGACAGAGGCTATAAGTGAGGTGCCCCAGGGATCTGTGCTTGGTCCATGCCTTTTTAATATCTATGTATCATCCTTTCAATATGAACACCAGAGTGTATGATTGAAAAAGTTTGCCCATTGTTTGTAGACTCCAAGACAAAATGCTGCAGATGTAGCAATATTTCAAGATGCACTAAACCACATTGATGGGCAGTGTAATAAATATAAATTGCACCTAAACACTGAACAATGTGCAGTAATGCATTTTGGGGAAAAATAATTTAAGGCACAATTACTACCTGGGAAATAATAGTCTTAAACAAGTGAAAGAGGAAAATGCCTTAGGAATTATGATAATGAATGACTTGCAGTTTAAGGTACACTGTCGAAACGTTATCCAAAAAGCTAACAAGGTGTTAAATTTTATCCTAAAGCATATTTCTAGTAGAAAATGGGAGGTAATTATGCCCATGTATGGGTCTTTGGTTCAACCATTACTGGAGTATGGAGCGCATGTTTGGTCACCATACAAAGCAACAGAAAAAGACATGAAGTGAGTTCAGAGGACAGTAACACATGCCATAGAGGGGGAAAGGGGGAAGGACTAACAGGCTAGATTATTAGACTTGAACCTATTTTAGTTGGAGTGCAAAAGGGCCAGAGGAGATATGTGTATGCTTTTTAAGGCATTTACTGATGATGACCTATGGGATAGATTAGGTTTAACATTAAGAGATGAGATGTACAACACTGGAGCTCATCCATTACAGTTAGGAGAGCAGTACAAAACCAATAGGAGAATAAACTGGTTTACCCAGAGAGTGATATCACCCTGGAATGGTCTACCACTTGAGACAGTAGTAAGTACATCCACTGATAGCTTTAAATTAAAATTGGATAGTCCACACAAACAGGGATATTTTACCTTCTAGTCAAAAGCAAGCATTATGGACGAAAGTCTGTCTAGCTTTGAGTAACCTATGCAACTTATGAAATGTTAAACCTCAGATTTTGCAGTTTAATAACTTTGCAACTGATCAATGGATTTGCACAACCGTTGGTATGCAATGTTCTGTAGAGTAGATCTCTTGACATGGCAAGTTTCAATCCAGTTGGATATGTAGATTCTTAGATCAGGATAGTGTAAAAACCTTAAAAGTCACCATTTTTGCTGTTTTTTCCTCATCACCTTGTACCCAGATTTTGTGGAATTTTGGTGTGAATTGTTTACGGTAGAAACCATTTGGGTAACAGAACTGCCATGCTTCATTTCAGGAAAAAATTATCTGTTGCATTGTTATTCCATTTTTAAGTTACCAATATTTCCTATAGAAAGATCACTCTTGAGAACTTAGGTAAAAAGTTCAACAAAGGTTTTTGGCCTCATGAAAAAGGATTCTTTTTTGCCAGGGCCATTAATTTTTTGTGAGAAAAACCTTTTTTTGTAAGCCACCATCTTGTTGATATTTTCGACAAACTAAAAAGCATGGAAAATGCATAAAAATATTGTCATTTTAAAAATCAAACACCAGAACCTAGCTAAACGGGCCCAGCTTAACTAGATTCTAATGTTTGTCTTTCACAGTTAGGGCAAGAAATACTTTTTCTGGGCACCCAAAATCCCGGGTGCCCAGTTTAGCAAGAGGAGCAATCAACTCACGTGATCTGTATGAAAACCACAAATTTTCTTGACTTCTGCAGCCACAGCTGAACTCGTGCTGTGGGCTGCAGTGTGAGCTGTGAGCCACCCTTGTCTTGGTGTCTAATTTCACCCCACATCCGCCAATGACTGTCCCCCTACATAACCATTCATATATTCCCTTGTGTCTAGTGGCAACCCCCACCCACCAATCATCCCCCCCATAAATAAAATAATGTAAATATATTCCGTGGTGTCTAGTGCCACCACCACCCACCATTCCCAATTTGGCTGGTGTCTGGTGGCACCCCCCAGCCTCCAATCCCTGTCCCCATTGTGCTTTATTCCCTGATGTCTAGGCAAGGCAAATTGTATTTAAGAAATGCCCATCGGGGAGGCTCTGGGCACCAAACACATTAAAATTTCATACTACAAATCATAATAAATACATAACAACATGCTATTGAACATAAACATACAATATTCCAGCAATTGAAACAAAATTGTGTATAAATACTACCCTCAACAGCAGCAGCAACTACTACTCAAAGAAGCCAAAGACTAACCTAAGCATAAGGTTCTGAGGACAGGTAAGAACCTGTAGCACCCCCCACACAGACTCTGATCATTGTCCCGTTTTGGTAATTTGATTCCCTAATGTCTGGTAGCACCCCCACTCACCGATCACCACCCCCATTAATTGTTGTTATTCCATCATTTCTAGTGGCCCCCCACCCTACCATTGCAGGCAGAACCATGGAAAAAAGAGAACTGTAGCCAACATTAACATAGAAACATAGAATTTGATGGCAGATAAGGACCGCTTGGCCCACCCATTCTGCCCATTTCCCTACCTGATGGATAAGCTGCAGATCCTAGTTAACCAGCAGCCTACTTCTTCCTACCCCCACCCCCCTAGAATGGCCTTATGACTGTCCCATGCATGCTTGAATTCCACCACTGTTTTTGACTCCACAACCTCCTCTGGAAGGCCGTTCCATACATCCACAACCCTCTCTGTGAAAAATACTTCCTTAAATTACATCTGAGCTACCCCCCTTCTATCTTCAAATTGTGCCCCTTGTTCTTGCACACCTCTTTTTGAAGATAATACCCTCTTGGACTTTGTTGATTCCTTGAGGTACTCAAAGTTTCTATCATGTCCCCCTCCTCCTTTCCTCAAGGCTATACATATTAAGCTCCTTAAGTCTCTCTTCATATGTCTTCGGTGCAGACCCTGCACCATTTTAGTTCCTCCTCTGGACAGCTTCCATCCTGTCTATGTCTTTGCGGAGATTGGGTCTCCAGAACTGTCATGATACTCAGATGTGGTCTCACCAGCTGTCTGTACAGAGGATAATAACTTCTTGTTTTCTACTGGTGATGCCTCTCCCTATGCATCCCAGTATTCCCCAACCCTCCTTGCTGCCCTCTCACATTGCTTGCCACCTTTAGGTCATCTGATATGACCATCCCCAGGTCCCTTTCCATTTTTATTGTTGTTAGTATCTCACCCCCCATTGTGTACTCTTCCCCTGGGTTTTTGTTTTCCAGGTGCAGTACCTTGCACTTCTTAGCATTGAATCTAAGCTGCCATACATTTGACCATTCCTCTAACATTGCCAAGTCCCTTCTCATCCTTTCCACCCCACCTTGTACATCAACTCTGTTGCAGATCTTTGTGTCATCTACAAAAGACATACATTTCCTTCAGTCCTCTGCAATGTAAACATAAAGACATTGAAGAGGACCAGGTCTAATACTGAACCCTCGGTGCCCCTACTAACCCCTTTTTCAGAGTGGACTCCATTTACTATTACTCTCTGTGTCCTATTCTCCAGCCAATTCTTTACCCAGGCTGTCATCTTGGGACCCACTCCCAGACTGGCTAACTTGTATATTAATCTTTTGTGTGGGACTGTGTCAAATGCCTTGCTAAAGTCTAGGTAGGCCATGTCCACAGCCCCTTCCTGATCAACTACTTTGCTCACCCAGTCAAAGAAATCTATCAGATTTGTCTGGCATGACCTTCTCACTGTGAATCCATGCTGCCTTGGGTCCTGTGCCCCTCTGGCCTCTAGATACTCAACAATTCTTTCCTTCGAAGTGATTCCATCATTTTCCCTACCACTGAGGTTAAACTAACAGGTCTATAGTTTCCTGCTTCTGCCTTGCTCCCACTTTTGTGAAGGGGAATCACATCTGCCCTCCTCAGTCCTCAGGTACCACCCATCCTCCATGATTTGTTAAAGAGGGTAGTCAGTGGTGTCACTAGTTCTACCCTTAGTTCTTTTAGAATTCTGGGATGAATCCCATCAGCCCCATTGTTTTGTCCACCTTCAGTTTTAAGAGCTCTTTCAGAACCCTTTCTTCTGTAAATGGGCTGGTATCAACTTCTGTATCCAGAGTGTTTCTACTGTTTGTTTTAGGTACCTCCCCTCTTCCTTTGTAAATACTGAGCAAAAATATTTGTTTAGTATCTCTGCCTTTCACAGTCACCCTCTGCCCATCCTCCCTCCCCTTTATTAAGCCTCACTATCCCTCCCTTGGTCTTCCTTTGCTCCCTGATGTACATATAAAAGGTTTTATCCCCCTTCTTAACTGAGTTGGCTATCTTTTCCTCGGTTTGGGCCTTTGCTGTTCTGACTGCCTTTCAGCTTCCTTTTGCTTTAACTGATACAGTTCTCTGTCCTGTTCCTTCTGTGATTCCTTGTACTTCCTGAATGCTTTCTTTTCTCTTGAACCTTCACTGCCACTTCCTTTGAGAACCATAGTGGTTTCTCACCTCGTTTCATTTGTTTATTTGCTTTACACAAGGCTTGTTACCTCTGTGATGGCAGTTTTATTATTCCCCATTGTTCTTCCACCCTCCTTCCTGCCCATTTGCTAGTGCATTCCTTAGGCACTCACCCATTTTAGCAAAGTCAGCCCTCCTAAAATCCAGTACCTTTGTCTTTGTAGGCTTGACTCTATTGCTGTGTTTATTGTAGAACCATACTGTTCGATGGTCACTAGTTCCCAGATAGGCTACCACTTCACATCTGTGATCCTCTCTTCATCTCCATTTGAGAGAACCAGATCTAAGATTGCTCCCTCTTGAGTGGGCTCAATACTAGTTGTCTAAGGCATGCCCCCTGTAGGGCATCTAGAATAACCCCACTCTTAGAAGTGGCTGCTGCAACTGCACTTCAGTTAACATCTGGCATATTCAGATCACCCATCAGCAATATCTCCCCTTTATCTGCCATTTTAAGTATACTTTCTATCATTTCCTTGTCCATTTCCTCCCCCTGAGAGGGGTCTGTATACAACACCTGTGCAGATTGTGGTGCCATTGCCTGCCTCCAAATTGACCCACAGTGCTTCTTCTCCTCCCTGTTTACCCTTTTGTTCTGTTGCTTTGATTTCTTATCTTATGTAGAGAGCTACTCCTCCTCCTCTTTTACCCTCCCTGTCCCTCCTGTAGATAGTGTATCCTGGTATGTTTACGTCCCAGTCATGGTTCTGTGTGTACCATGTTTCTGTGACTGCCATAATATCCAGATCTTCCTCCTCCATCAAGGCCACTAATTCAGGAAGCTTGTTACCCAGACTACGGGCATTGGTACTCATTGCTCTCCATTTTTTGATGGTTTTACCTTCTGTAGCGGCATCCCCCACTGACCTTTCTACCTTGGTCTTTTCTCATTTAGTACCCTGTTTTGTAGGGAAGGCTGGGATTTTCCTGCTGCTTATCAGTGCCTACCCCTTGACTAGTTTAAAGGCTTGCCAATGAAGCATTTAAACCAATTGCTAAAAGACTTGTTCCTTCCTGGACAGATGCAAACCATCCTGCCAGTATAGGCTGGTGTCCCTCAGGTGGAACCCCAGTCCCCAATGAAGCCAAACCCCTGTGCTCCCACCATTTTTCAACCATTTGTTAAACTGCATGGTGCAAAGTACCCTCGCCTCACCCATGCCACTGACAGGCAGTACCTCTGAGAAGGATACTGTGTGTGCTACTTGTCTTGAGCCCTCCCCAACTCTACAAAGTCCTTCTGCACTGCTCTAATCTCATGATGAGCTAAGTCATTTGTCCCTAGGTGGACAATGACGTCCAGCTCAGACTCCCGTGCAACTGTTCTCGTGATCCTAAGGATGTGCTTCCTGTCCCTCCAAGCCATGGCACCAGGCAGGCACCTTACTTCAGTTTTCCATGCTCCCCCCAGTTCTATCCCCCTAATAATTGAGTCCCCCACCAGGAGCTGCTTTCTTTCTCTGTGGTGCCCTCTGCCTCCTTCCTGAGGGCCTCCCTTGTGACAGTTGTCTGCACCCTCCTTGGGATGCACAATCTCAGTGTCAGCATTTAGAGGCCCCACTCCAGCAGTGTTGGACACTGAGGAGTCCACCCCTAGTGTCCCAAAATGGTTTATGAATGTTATAGATACCTGCAACATGAAAATTGTCCCCTAAAGTATTTTTTAACCTGAAACAAAGAAAACAGTCCCTCATCATTGCTGCTGCCCCTCTCCATCCTGACCCTCCCAATGAGCACTCACCTCCCCGTAGCCCCCTTAACCTACACTTACCAGCAAGTGTCAAATTCTGTCATCTTCTATGTACACACCTGCACTCTTCAAAGTTGAACCATGATCTAAGGTATAAGGAGGGGTAAGTGCCGTATAATGTGTTTCAATGGTGTTTTGAACTTATGTTCATAACGTTGCCATTTTTAGAATTTTTTTTCACCAAATTTTCAACATGGCAGTTGGGACCTTTCCTTATGGACACTGGCAGTGTCATTTTGTTAGTCGGTCCCGGAAGATGATTTAGCGGTTGCTGTGAGAAATCACCTTTTGAACCAAATAATGAAATTTCTCCACTATTGTTCATGAGGCGGGGTTCCAAAAAGGCCATGTTCAAAATTTGGTGAAAAAATTCCTGAAAATGGCCAAGTTATGAGCATTCATGGGAATACTACTCGCTTTTCGCATACAGTAACTTGTGTAATTTTCAATATTTTGACTCCAAATTTTCAATATACAGTAGTCATTTTTTCACACCACCTCATGAACAGCACAGCTGTCATTTTTCACGTCCTGTCTGAAATGTGTTTTCACACTTGTGTTGCGGAATGGTGTTTTTGCATGGATTTGAAAATGTTCACCTACTGGGCTTATGAGGTTTGCTGGGATAAGCTTGGAGTGAGCCACTGTACACTATTTTGCTGTGGAGTAGTGAGAACAGCAGGAGCTGTACAAAACAATTTGATTTTCTAGAAGAGATTTGCCATCGTTTGCTAAACCCATACCTGTCCAAGTGTGCAGCTTTTCTAGACCGTCTTGTGTGGCTAGTTTCTGTGCTCCCTCCATTGCCATCCTGTTTTTCTCTTTACAGGGGATGGAGTGCTGTTGGAGGAGTAGCCCATCCTGGAGAGACTCTGAGGGAAGCGCTGCAGAGCATGATTGACACCGGAGGGGATTCAACGAGCAGCACCCATCGGGAGAAGCTGCTCTTTTTTCCTCCAACTTTTCATTTCCAAGCTGAGGTTCTGTGGGTTCTCAATAGGTGAAGAGTGAAGAGTGGAGAGTTTTGCTCCTGGAATGCTCCAAGATATTGTCTAGCTGCATTCCTGAATGCAAAACACAAACATAAAAGTTGCATAGTTTTACTTTATTTTATTTAGAGCTGAACTTAGAGACTTAATCATCTGAAACCTTTTTTCTATGTCTGGATTTGGATGTGCTTGGGCACTTTAAAAGTGATTTTATTGGGAAAGTTCTTTCAAAGATAGTAGAATAAGTTAATAAAAAAGTTATATACTGTTTAAATTTCATGCTGTCATGTCACATGATTTCACGTTATATACAGCATGCACTAGCATCTGAGAATCAGATGTGCTATGCATGCTTTCAGGAGCAGGCACATACCTATTTTAAGCATTTACATTGTTTTTATCTACCTGCAATTTCAATACTTGTGGCCATGTTATTTGATTAACCTCTTACTTTGAATAGATGATTTTTGTGATGCCATGATAGAAAACTGATCATAGTGAAATGGAGCATTTTTGTATCCATATAGAGAACTAGGGTTGAGCAGTTCTTGAATAGTTCCTGAAAACTGGGATTTGGGTGTTCTTTTTGGCTCACCATGGAGTAAGTTTTACCCAAATTAAAATAGCAACAAAATGTGTTGCAGGCAGTATGTATATTTATTTAATTGACAGTTCTTTGAGTGCCTTTTTGTGCCTTACATTGCAACTGGTTTTGAATTTTTTGTAAGAAGAAAGGTATTTTACTCTGTTTTAGAAATCTTGGAGAAGGGATTTTAATTAGTTTAAATTCGGTGGCATGAAGTAGTATCAAGCATTATTAAACAGTTATTTAAACTTGGATTCTGTTAATTTATAAAATACAGTCTATACTATAGACTCAGTACTACAATTATTTATCCTTCTTTTTAACTCTAAGTGCTAATGAATTTCCAACGTTTTATAAAGAGACGGGATTGGTGTTTCCTGACTTAAAAGAAATGTTGAAACTCTGTGGAGACCAAGAGAGAGAAACTCCTTCCTGCTGTATATCAAAACTTCCTAGAAGAGTGAAGGAAAAGTGTGAAGGCACAAATTACATGAATGTTTGGACACTCTCATGTGTGAGATTTACCAGAGAAGAACCCTGACTTACTGAGGACCTGTAAAAATCTTGCGAAATAAAATAAACAGGACTGGTGAGATTGCTGAACCGCATTGTGAAAAGAATATTTGCAGTGACTATATAGAACTCCTGAAACCCCTCGAGGTCTAAAAGTATAAATATAACAATTCATATTACTTCTATTTATAATAATCTGTAGCTGTTAATAACAGTTAAAAAACAGCAATTTCTGGTATAAGTATTAAACTTATAATTTAAATTACTTCTTTTTTGGAAAAGAGATGGTTAATATAAGACAGCAGAGATCACTGGACCTTCAGTTGTCTCCACTGGTCTCTGGGATTCCTAAAAAACAGAGGTAAGCAAGACAATCTATGATTACTGAATATGTGAATATATTACTTGATCCTACCATTAGTAGAATCTCAACACCTACTAACAAATTCAGTAATTCCCATGTGATGCTTTCTGATATGGCATCAAGTATGGTATTAAGCATGAGTGAGGGTATAGAAAAATCAGAAAGCAACATGGAAGTATCTGGAAAGAAACACAGATCAGATAATAGAATTGTCCAATTCAAAAGGAAGTAATGTGGCAGTTAATGTAGAATGTTGCACCAGTTCACAGGATTTAGATATTACTCTTGAGGTAACACTAGATATATTGAATAACAGTAGATATAATGTGAAGGAAAAAACTGTATTAGAGGAGGTCTTATGAGACTTATTTATTTATTTAAGATCACTTAGGAATTACAACCCTTTGAGTCAAAGACTCCATGTCAAATACAAAGTAAGTACATTATCAAAACATTTTATTACTAGACGGCATTTGTGAACAGTTGATTACAGGTGGATCTGCAAAGTGAGTATACAGAAGACCAATAAAGACAGTTTGTCCTGTAGAGGTGGTAGCTAAGTATAGTTGTTGAGACACATCGCTCCAGTTCTTAGCGGGAGCTGCCTCAGGGGAGGCATTGTCAAGCAGACCTAACACAGATATTAGCTAGATTACGAATTGGATAAACATATGGGCCAGTAGGCTTCAGTTGCTGTACAGTGGGTCCTACCTCAGGAGAGACATTGTCAGTGAAAGCCTGATAAAGCCTCTAGTGCAACAGCAGGGCCTGGGACTAAGCTTAGCAAGCACATTGACAGTTGCAAGAGGACAGGATGCTATTCTTTAGAACTGTCTTGAAGGAACCTATTTTGGATATGGAGGTGATAGCAGGGGAGAGGGCACTGTACAAGGAGGGGGCTCTGAAAGGGAAGAATCTTTGTGCTGAAGTTGTCCTGACCCTGGGTACCTTCCAAACATTCTTGGTGGCAGTGCGAGTGGTAACAGAGGAGGTGGCTGAGAGAAGGGAAGCGTCAACCCTATGGGGGAGTCATACCCAGGTGAATTTTTTTTTTGGCAAGGAGGCATGACTGGTATTTGAGTCTTTCCTCTAGCATGAGAATACTGGTTAGGAAGTAGAGGGTGCAGGTATGTGTACATGTGTCTGTACTGGAATGGAGCTGACATGGTTTATTGATGGCCAGTTGGATTTTGTTCAGCACGGTGGGGTCAGAAGCTGTATATATTGTAAGCCCATAGTCCACAAGTGACAGGACTGAGGATGTGATTGCCAGATGGAGGGCTTCAGGCAGCAGGCAATCCTTATGCCAGTATAAGAGGCTGATGTGGGCATTCATGGTGGAGGAGAGTATGTCAGTGTTTGCATAAAATGAGAGGGTGGTGTCAAAGGTGATGCCCATGTATTTGTAGGTATGGATCTGGTCCAGTGGGAGGAGTGAGCTGGAGAGGATCTTTAAGTGGATGTCCTTGGCATTGTTTTGGCAATGTGTTAAGAGTGTAGTCATTGTTTTTTTGATGTTAAGAACTAGTCTGCGGTTAGTGAACCAGGTTTCAATTTGATTGAATGAGTCTTGGAGAGAGGACTGAAGTGCAGAGGAGTCAGGGTGGGAGGTGTAGAGAACTGCGTTGTCTGCATATAGAAGTACATTACTGGAGCAGGTGTTGGGCAGGACATTTAGGTAGATGCTAAAGAGCAGAGGTCCCAGGATGGAGCCTTGTGGAACCCCAGAGTGCACCAGCAGGGTGGTAGAGAGGGTGTTGTTAATTTTGACACATTGTGATCTACAGATGAGATAGCTGGAGACCCAGAAGAGGGGACCTTGTGATACACTGATGTTCTGGAGTATGTTCAGAAGGAGGAGGTGGGAGATCATGTTGAAGGCCTTTGAGAGGTCAATCAAAATGGCTCTGGCAAGGTGACCTTTGTCCAGGGCAGAGTGAAGGAAATTAGAAAATTCCATAAGGGCAGTGGTTGTGCTGTGACCAGATTGGAATCCATGTTGTTCCCTGCATAAAAGGTTGTGTGCATGTAGGTACCCAGTGAATTTATCTGAGAGGATTTTTTCAAGGGCTTTTGAGAGTGGAGGGAGGATCGAGATGGGTTGGTAGTTGTTAGGGAAGGTGCAGTCTCAACATTTTAGGATTGGGGTTATAACTGCTGTTTTCCAAGTGGTTGGAAACTTAGAAAGCATTATTACTGGTCTTAAATAAAGCAATGACCAGATAGGCTGTATAAAACACTGTAGAAATTGTCAACAACAGCTAGATGATAATGAAGGAGTTTACCTAAATGAGGGAAAAACTGAATACCAATCAAGTTTTTTGAGTGATAAATTGATCCCATTATTGGCAAAACAACATTCAGGTAATATCTTATTAATGGAACAACTCCTAATCAATAAAAACATAATACAGTCAGTTAGAACATAAGTGGCTACAAATATAGCAGCACTCAATTATGTCCTGATTAGGCTACCCACTAACATAAATGATGACTTTACTAAAAGCTACTCCTCAGTAGGATAATCTATAAAGTGCGTAAGACCTGATTCTAGTATCATAAATTCCTGAAAGTCCTAAGAAAGATATTAGACAACATAGTGGTAAGAAAATGAAAACCAAAAGGAAAAGAATTGGTAAAGGGAACAGAAGGAAGAAGGCAAGAAAAAGTAAAACAAGGAAATACCAAATCTAGATACTCAAGGGCAGCAGTGTTCCATTAAAAATGCAAAAAAAGAGATGAAGTGCACTATAAAACACATTACAACACAAGATAATACTGAACACATAAGCCAGCAAATAGATAGTCTAAATTCTGGATCCAATAATGATGTAGACAAGTATTTCCCATTAAGTTCCCACTTAAATAATTTAGAAAATGAGATTCAACAATTAAATAAACAACTGGTCATTTGCTATCAGTACCATGATGAGACTAGCAAAATGGGGACTGAACAAGAAAAAAGTATTCAGGACAATATAGGGGAACCAATCAATGGAAACTGTCCATCAGAAAACAACCTTGCACCAAATTGTTATGATATACCTCTTAAAGAAGGTGCAGCAAAAAATGGTGTAGCACCCTTAATTAGATTTATGGTCTTTTCTAAATGGTTTCAAATGGAAAATGGGTATTAGATATCTCAATTTGTAGGAAAGTTAAAATCTGAACTGCACATAAGTATTTGTTCTGAGGACATCTTGGAAGTAAAAGACACCCCATTTGAATCTGCTACATTAACTGATGTCCTCTTTACTTCACCTAGAGTTGCTAATTTTGTATGGGTAAATGAATTGGCAATATAAAATAGAGACATAACAGTGTCTTTTCCAAATAGACATTTGTTTAACATGAATTAACATAGAAAGATTGGACGAAACAAGGGTCAGTCTTGGCTTCTTTGGAGTGAACCAACTAACAAAAGAGACAGACTATAAATTAACAGGAGCAATCTGTAGTTTATTGAGAAATTTCTTGCAGATTCAGTTGAGTAAGGATGGAATTATTTATGCTAGAAGAATGGGCGTGGATAGTCAAATAAATGTACTTATGAGAAACAAAAAAATAGCAGATATGATACTGCCAAAAGCTTCTGTACTGGACTCAATGGGATTACATTTAGTAGATTCTGCAGTCCTTGAGAATCACAAGAATATAGTACAGGATGGTATATTAGATAAGAGTTGTACAACAGCCCTTAATGAATTTCAAATCCTGACTGGCTATAATAATATCTGACAACAAATCTCTAATTCAGATGAATCAACTTCAGATGATTGCCTGTTTGAGGATGTGGTAAAAAGTAATGACCAAAGTAAAGGTATTTCAATTTTATCACGGAATGTTGCAGGTCTGAAAAATAAATATGCAGATAATGATTGGGTAAATTTTATAACAGGGTTTGATATACTCTGTTTTCAGGAAACGTGGCATTGGGCTGATGAACAGATAGAGGTTAATGGTTTTGAAGTATTCTACTATCCTGGAACTAAGGTATAAAAAATAGGTAGATATTCAGGCGGAATAATCACTTTTATCAAGATAGGCAGCTTTATACAAACTGAATGCATATACACATCTGCCAACTGTATTCTTACCCTGATAGGAAATGGAAGTCAACATTTTTTTACTTTTAAATGGATACATCCCGTCGGAGAATTCTCATTTTTATAGAGTAGAAATGTTGTGTTGTTTGACCAATCTGCTTACAGATACGCCATATAAACTTTTAGATACAGACATTTTATTTACTGGTGACTTAAATTCCAGGATTGGACATTTTGATGGAATTAGCAACAACTCTTTTTTCACTTCCACAGAAAATTACCTGACATTTTTTTTTAAGAAGGACTCAGATTGGTTCATTGGGGAAGATTCAACTCATAAAGACATAGTCCTTAAGATAGTCATACATGACCATCATCACAATCCTTGCTTACCAAAATTATCCAGGATTCCATATTCGCACAAAGGAAAAACAAATCTATTACAATAGATATAATCAATTTAACCATATAACTTACTCATGGACTTGAACATATAAGGGACCTCAAATTTTCTCAAAAAGACTTAATTTCTGTTTTTTTTAAGTAAAAAACTCTTTCTAGTCTCATTGCATCCAACAAAAAAGTCAGCCATGTATCACAAGATGGAGGAAGAGAATCTTTCCATTTTAAAAGGATGCTTTTTTGCCAGTACCATAGTAATAGCATAAAACTTTCCTTGATAGTTAGTCATACTTTTATTCTGTTTTGCATAAGCCAAAAGACTCATCATAGGATCAGATTGTAAATTCACAGTCAAAACCCAATTAAGAAAGTTATACATTTTGGCCCAAAAATTGGACAATCATGGACAACTATGTAACATATGTATCAAAGTACCAGAAGTACAAGGACATCTGGGACATTTTGAAGACAAATTTTCATTAATTTTATTTAACTTATGCAAAGTAAAATAAGTCCTATGTAAAGTATTAAGATGTATTTGCAACAATTTATTTGATTTAACAGAAGCACATGGAAAAACCAACAGCTGATCCCACAGAGATTCCGATATTTGTATTCCCAATTCTTTTGCCCATTTTTCTTTTAGTAAAGATATTTTATCTTTTATATTTATATTATTTACAATCAGATTATACTATTAGATACTAACTTTTTATTAAAATTTTGTTCTAACAGATCCAATACACTTGTACTGCCTAAACAACTGGAATCATTTTTTAACTTAATGAAATTCTTTAACTGCAAATATTTAAAGTAATGAGCTTGAGGGATCTTATATTTAAGTTGTAATTGTGTAAATGATAAGATAACATCATTCTCATATAACTGGAGAAAGGCAGAAATACCTTTTTCATTCCATTCTCTATAATAAGCACCCAAAGTTGATGGGGAAAAATAATAATTTTTATATATCAGAGAAAATTTAGTTATTGGAAATATAATCTGGAGTATATTATGAAACTCCAGCCAACTTTTAATTGTTGTATAAGTAATTGGATTAATGATTTTCCATTTATTATTTTTATTACTATAATATCCTGAACATAAAAACTGGCTCAGAGGCTGAGTACCGTGAACATCTTGTTCCAATTTCATAGATGAACAGCCAGATTCATTATCCCTCAGCCAATACCAAATTTCTATGATTTGTGCTGCATAATAATAATATTTAAAATTCAGCGGAGCAAACCCTCCTTTTCTTTAGGGAGAATGAGTTTTTGATAAGAAATCCTTGTTTTTTTTTCTTTTTCCATATGAAATTAGAAACCACCCTTCCAAGATTTATAAAGAAAATATCTGGCAATAAAATAGGTATGGCACTAAACTTATAAAGAATATTAGGAAGACATTTCATTTTTATTATATTTATTCTACCAATTAAGTTCAGAGGGAGATGAATTAATTTTTCTAAATAATTTTTAAGTTCACCAAGTAACTTTACAAAGTGTGCCTGATAAAGCAGTTCATAATTATTTGTCAAATCTATCCCTAAATATTTAATAGAGTTCAATCAGTCCCCTACCCCAAGTCCAGATGTATCCAGAAAAAAATTATCATTTAGTTTCAGTAGGAGAGTTTTTTGCCAGTTTATTTTATAACCTGAAAAACTGCCGTACACACCCACCAATCATATAAATTCTGGTATTGATCTTAATGGGTCTGTTAAAAAAGTAGCAAATCATCCACACAAAGGCTAGTTTTATATATGAGATTTCCCACTATTATTCCAGTTATATTTACATTATTGCATATAGCAATGACCAAAGATTCCATTGTCAAAACAAAAAGGAGCGGGGAGAGGGGACAACCCTGTCTCATACCCCTACTGAGTGGAATAGAATCCAATATGATATTATTTAATCTAATAATAGCTTCTGGAGATGAATATAATAATTTAACTCAGCTCAAAAATTGTTTACTGGAGTTAATTTTTCCAAGTAAAGAAAAAAGAAAAACCCATTATACACAGTCAATAGCCTTTTCAGCATCGACTGCAAAAAAGATTGCATCCTGTTGTTTGTTATTTGCTATGATATTTATAGTTCTGAGAATGCTATCAACATTCATTCTCCCTTTTATGAAACCCATTTGATCATAATCTATAAGGCCCGGAAGAATTCCTTCCAACCTTATTGCTAATACCTTAGCAAAGATTTTATAATCTGAGTTTAATAATGAAATAGGCCCATAAGACCCAGATAAAGTTGGATCCTTCTGTTGTTTATGAAATAGTAACAAAATAGCCTTACAGAAAGAAGGAGAGGGCAATTGAATCATTATAAAACTCTCAAAGAGTTTTAATAATATAGGAATCAAAAAGGATTTAAATTTTTTACAAAAATCAAGTGGAACTCCATCAGGGCCTGAAGCCTTCCCAGATGGGAGACTATCTATTGCTCTGGAAATCTCTTCCTGCGTTATTGGTTTCTCTAAAGCATGCCTGGATTTATTGATCTGCTTCAACTGGAGACTAGATAGAAAATCCTCAATCCCCCCACAATTTCCATCATATTCTGATGTATATATATTTTTATAATAACCTTCAAACACTTTAGAGATCTCTATAGGATCCCTCTCAAGATTTCCATTTTTAATTTTGATGGAATTAATATTGTTTTTTTCCTGATCTTTCTTTAACTGCCAGGATATTAGCTTCAAAGGCTTAACAGACAGCATATAATAATGAACTCTTGTTTTCAAAATATAATGTTCAGCTTTATCTGTTAAGCACATACTTAAACCTATTCTTTTTTTAATTATTTTATTATAGATAGTCTTTTCATTATTTAAAATATAGATCTGTTCCAAATTTATTAGCTCAGCTTGTAACAGCTTTTCTTGTTCCTGCCATTTCCTTTTCCTCTTCCTAGTGTTCTTATATTGTTGGAATATAGTTTTAATCCATAATTTAAAGACTTCCCAAATCATATCTATGGTGGCCTCTTTTTCATTATTTACTTGAAAAAAATAATTCACCTCTACCTGAAAAAGCAAAAAAAGTTGTCTTTTCATTAAGAAGGGTTGTATCCATTTTCCAGATGTGTTCCGTATTCCTCTTAATTAAACAGTATAGATCAATTATACACAGGAAATGATCTGATATAATTATACCAGGATACTCTATTTTCCCCACCTGATGTAACAATGGTTCTGAAATTAAAAAAAAATCTATTCTAGAAAAAGAAAGATGAGATGGGAAAAAAAAGGAGAAACTACATTCATTTGGTCTTAATGACGACCAGGGGTCCTATAGTCTTAAATCCCTCATAAAATTCCTTATTGTTATAATTGATGAAGACCAGGAAGAAAGGGAAAACAATGTTCGATCTTGCTTCCTTAAAGCTAAATTAAAGTCCCCTCCTATAACATAGGGAGCTATACATACAGCTAATTGTAAAAAGAACTCAGAAAAGAAAGATGGAGAATTTGTATTTGGACCATATATTGAAGCAAAGGTGAAATATTTACCTTGTAAAGTGATTTCAGCGATAATGTATCTACCAGTTTGATCAGAAATGACCTTGTTAATTATAAGAGAGGAAAGATTCTTATGAAAAAAATTGCTACACCTACTACCCCCTGAAAAGACCCCTGGACCCCACTGTTTCTGTATCCATAAAAAATCAGACTCCTGAAAATGAATTTCTTCGATGCAAATACATTTAATCAAACTCCTTTCTAAATATTGCAAAACTTTATTAATTTTAAGTTTATTTCGTAGTCCCTTAACATTCCATGTTGCTACCCTTATTTTATCATCCATTAACATTCTTTTATCTGTTTACCTAAAAATATTGATGTAACCATCAACCTTTTAAATATATACTTTGTGCATAAATATGGAATCCTGGATATATTCAACAAAAAATTTTTCCCCAAAAAACCTGAAATCCCACCCAGTTTGGATAAATATATAACAAATACCAGTTTAACCAATCAAACCAAATTAGCCCACCCCCCTCATTAGCAGAGACAATGAGAAACATTGTCTCTATCACCATAATGACTCATAGCAGGAAGGTTTTTAGCTGTTAATTGATTGCAATGCAGCATTTAGCCAATTAAGGCTACATCTAATTGATCCAGCAGTAATTTAGATCAAATCAATTATTTTCAATTAATATGGAGATACTCATGAATTGCGTGATGATGAAGTTGAGAAAAGATGATTATAACATTGCTCATAAGCCTCCATAGCTTCATCTGCATCATCAAAAAATAGTATTTTATCCTTTACCAGAAACTGAATCTTAGCTGGGTACTGCATAGTAAATTTCACTCCAGATTCCTACAGTTTTTTTTTTTTCACAGGGTTAAAAAGTTTCCTTTCATTCACTGTTTCAGCAGATAGATCTGGATAGACATGCAAAGATATATCCTGATATTTCAGAACTTTTTCCACCCACGTTTTTTCTAAAATAGCTTCCTTATCTTGAAATTTATGGGGTTTCAAAAGAATGGGTCTGGGATATAACTGCTTTGAAGAACCAAACCTACTCCCTACCCTATGGGCCCTATCCAACATTATTTTATGTTACGGATAAGTAAGGCCCATAGCGATCGTAATCATTTTCTCACAAAAAGGCAGCTAGTTATCCATTCCCTCAACTCCCTCCAGGAGCCCACAGACTCTTAAATTAATCCAGCAGGAGCAATCTTCCATTTCTGCAAGTTTTTGTTGTAGATTTAAGATTTTTTTTCATGATAAGCTAAGATGTTAGATGAAGTTTTGCATACTTCCTCTGTTACTAGGATTCTGTTTTCCAGCTCTTTAGTTGTAAGCGTAAGGTTTGATAATTGTTCTGACAAGGAGCCAATAGAATCTGATACCCCTTTAATTGTTGTTTTAATATCTGTAATAGCTTCTTTCATTTCATGCTGAAAAGCCATCAAAACCTGCAGTAAATCTTCTTGTGTATGAACCCGGTTAGGGAGTGAATTAGATTGTATATCTAAAGCCATTACAAACTCTGCTGAATCCCTTCTAGTTTCGGGGGGGTTCCCCAAGTCCCCACAGGTAGCCCAAACATTATCTTCCTTGTAAGCTTATTTAGGCCCCTCAGCCTCAGAATTATAGGTAAATTAATATCCTGAGAGAGAAAGATGTTAGGTGGCATTGTTATGTTTCCTGAGCTCCGTTTAATGAAATGCAAAAAACTATTTTTACCTGGAATGGGTGTTTTCAGTATGGGAGAAATCAAACTTCCACTTACCACTACAGTAGAGGCAATATCGGGGGTACCTTTTGCAAAGGTTGATCTTCTGCTTCTGTTTGAAATGATGTATTCTGCTCTAAATCCTGCTTTGCTTTTTCCATTTGGATAGTTGCTGCTTGCAATGTTCCTTTGTCCACTGCACGTTTTTAGACATTCCATAAAATGAATGGAAGGAAAGAGAAAAGGATTTAATTTAACATGTTGCATCAATTTAGTTAAAGCATTTTCAAAAGATTAAGAAAGACAACATCAAAACTCATTTCGTTCAAATCAAGCGGCGTGCCATTCTGCCTTCTTGCTGCCACTGAGTCTGGTGTCTGCTCAGCTCCTTCTTCTGCTGGTAACCGGAAGTTACATCATCCAACTTGTAAAAAAAAAAAATACCTGACATTAAAACAAAGTGCCACTAATGATGTGAAAATAAACAATTTAGGATCTCAATTAATTAATATCTTAAATGAGTTTAATGTGTATCCATTGAATGGTAGAATAGAGGTGGATCAAACAGGTGAATTTACATATATATCAGCAAGAGGCTCTTCCTTAGTTGATCTTGCACTATGGTCTGGTCCTATAGACTTTTGGGAATACATGGCCATTGTACCCCATTCTGAAAGTGATCACTTCCCAATTACCCATTACAGTAAAATGCAGAGCTACACAAAAAATCTGTACCAGAACAGCTTATATTAACAAAAACTAGATCCACAAAAAAATAAAGAATTCTCTGGAAACTAGATTTAGAGTTTTCTATAAATGAAATTATTGTAGGGTCCTTTTGAAATCAAGAAATGGATCTCTTAAAAAGCTATGATATAAACCTTCTGTTGGAGAAACTGTACACATTAATTGATCAAATTAAAAGGAATCTGGAATGTGTCACAACCATAGACAGAATGAGATAAAAATATACTGGATAGTTTGATGATGACTGTAAGAGATATAAAAAACTTAGAAAATTATATAAGTAATATACTGTAATAATCATAAAAGCAAACAGTTATTAAAACAAATTAATAAGAAAATAATTCAATAGCTTTCTGAAAGAAAAAAATACATATTACATAAAACAATGGGAGATTATGATGAAGGTAATTAACAACAGAGATAATAAAAGCTTTTGACAACTGGTGTCTAAGGGAGCAAGCAATTACAAGGGGACAATAGGATTCCTGTATTCCTGAGACCAAATGGATTAGTTATTTTACTCAGATATTCTTTCCCTCTGGAGCCTGCAAACGTATACATACATTTCCTGTTACTGTCCCTTTTAGTTTGCCAGCATATTTATATGTCGCCCTGTCCATCATTGAGTTTTCTCTGCCCACTGCAAGCAACTTTTCCAATTAAAATGTTTGGCATCCATTTTGAGAAGAAGGACACCCATGGCAGTCATTTTGAGCTATTTGCAGTGTGTGTAGTGATTTTATTCACATTGTAAAACGTTGTTTTCTTGTATGTTTTCATTCAAATTTTTATCCGAATATTTCAGAAGCCTGGCTACAGTAATTCCAGCTGCATTCATGCTTGCCTACACTATGTGGAGCTGCTGAAGAAAGTTGCAGAGCAGGTAAGTTTCACCCTATCTCTGAATCCATGCCTCCAAGTGTAAAAGAAATGATGGTGGATTTTTTTTTTTTGTTTGTTTGTTTCTTTTTTTACACTGATAGACATACCAGGATTGCAAGCAAGGCTTTGTCTCAATGTGCCCATTTATTTCTGCACTTCAAGATGTGCTGTGCCGGCTGCTGCTATCTCCAGTAGTTTCTTTTCCTCTGTTTATTACTTGGGTTGGTAATACCGAATGATTAAGGACCCCCTCTTGAGATAGAGGATAATTACATCAGTTTTGCCATAGCTACAGGCTGTTGCTCCGCCCACCACCGCATCAGAGGTTGCCAGTACATGCCCACCTGGTGTCACATACCAAAAAGTAGATCGACAGTAGTAGAACAGAAACTAAAATAATGTTGTGGTACAAAAATAAATCAATAACGCTGGAGAAAAATAAAACAAAAACACAGGTGGTACAAATGCATAATGAGGAGTGTGGGAGGTGGATCCCCCAAATACAGACAAATAAAACAGCACAGTGCAGTGGTACAAAGTTGAAATGGTCACAATAATGCAGTAATGCGCAAGTCTTTGTATTTTAGACAAAGGCACTATGTGTAGACAGAAGCTAGTTGTGGACCGCTGAACTCGGAGCTTTGAATTAATTTACAGCTAATGATTCCTTGTTGTGGAGCTTTGTGCAATGGAACAGTGCAATCATACTGAATGTAATGCTTTTCAAGCATTTTGCACAATATAAACACACCAAAAACTGTTCGGCAGCTGGTGCAGTTATACATTTTGTACTATTTGCTAGACTGTGTGCAAAAAATAAGACTTCAGTCATATTGACAACAGTTCTTTCTTGTTCACAGATTTTGCAATTATGTATTTTGTACTTTTTATTATACTGTGCAATAAATAGACTTTTGCTAGCATGTCGTGGTTGAGCGTGTCATTGTATGCTAGTTTTCTGTGAGGAGGCGTGTGCATGACATTGAAAACATCGTCATTACGGTAATGCTGTGATTTTTTGGGTTTAGTGCATACTGAAGTCTTATTTTTTAATATGTCAGAGGGAGTGGCAGCTGCTCTGCTGCTTAGGAGCAGCCAGGCTGTGACTGTTCTGGAGGAGGTCTGCTGTTGTGTGGTTTGGGAACTACTGCAGTGTGATGCGAGTGAGTACAAGTATTTTGCTGGGAGTGCTAGTGTGTGTCAGGAGTTCTTGCTGTGCAAAGGTGGGAGAACATGTATTCTGCATGAGGTATCACAGTTAGTATTTTGGGGTGATGAAAGGTGGAGGCATCTGTTGCTGATAAGTTACCAGTATCTGCCAGTGTGTTATGTGAAAGTCTGCTACAAGGGTAGTGGAGGATGGTGGTTCCTGCTGTATGATGGAACACATTTAGTGTGCCGGGGGTGGGGTCTCAGAACTCGATATTCTATTTTCTCATGTTTTTGTCTTTACTTTTGCAGGTCCCACAGGATGCTTACTCCTTTCCCATCAGTTTAGTATCACTTTATGTCTAACCTGATTTATACTTCTTGTTTACTGTCTAAGAACTACAGATCCTTTGTGACCCCTTTACTAAATTTTATTTTACAGGTCCGTCAAATGTCATCCATTCAATCATACTTCTGGATCCCTAGTACCCAGGTAAGAGACTCTCTATATTTTTTGTGAGGGAAGGGAGGAATGTTTACTGTAACAATTCAGCATAGCCTGTTAGTGTGGCTGTGACTGTGTCTGTGTGTGTGCGTGTGTGACTGCGTGTGTCTGCATGTGTCTATGTCTGTGTGTGTGGCTGCGTGTGTCTGTGTGTGTGGCTGCATGTGTCTGTGTGTGTGTGGCTGCGTGTGTCTGTGATTGCATGTCTGTTTGCGTGTGTGTGGAGGTGAGTCCTTGGAATTTTTCTGATAACCGAGAGTTTGTGGGCAGATGTGAATGTGGCTGAACTGTAGTGCAGACGATAACAGGGGTGCAGCCAGGGATTTCAGATCTGCACACCAAGTGGACTCACTGCTACCCCCCCCACCATTGTTAGGGTGAGCTCCCCCCCCGGGGTGTAGCTAGACAATATACACCAGGACCATGTTTGTTGCCTCATTTGGCACAATAAATACAACTTTTGTATCTCATGGCAATGGTTGTTGCCATGCATGGGTAAATACAAATGCCATGCATTGTTCCCTAAGACACCCACATACCAGCCCTTAGCCTGTAAAGTTGTATTATCCTTGGAATGCAAAGAGAGTATTAGTGACCAGTACTTCTAGTTTCGACTTCTATGAATAAAATTACAGAAAGGTTTAGTATTTTCTTTGTTAGTTTTCATGGAAAAAAGAAGCAATTCAGAGCCTATTTGCTACCCCCTTAAATAAAATTGCACACCATGGAGTGCTTGGAATATGCCTGCCTACACCCATGGACGATAATACTGTTTGCACTGGAGTGATCTACAGACCTCAGACACAAGGGGTGGAGGTTGTTGGATAAGGTCTAGTGAAAGCAGTTCAAAAGATGGCAAACAAGAGACGAGTGTTGCTATTGTGTGTCCTCAGTCTGCCAGATGAAGATTGAAAAATTCCATCTTCATCTATGAGCATGGATATCCTGTTCTCCATGCAGGGGACATTCTTCAGGCAGCTAGTAGCTCACTCATGATGGAGCAGTACTGTCTCTTGAACTCACCAATGGGGACAGTGTTATGGGTTTGTCATGGGAAGATCTTGCCAAACTAACCTGATTGACTTCTTCAACTGGGTCACTAGGGCAGTTGATGAAGGCCACGCTATGGCTGTCTTGTAGCTGGACCTCAGCAAGATTTAGACTTGGTGCCATATGGGAGGTTAATGAGCAATGTAAGGGACATGGGGGAGGGGGGAAACTGGTGGGGTGGGTTGAGATCCGGCTGCAGGGGAACATCCAAACCAATGCCAGTAACGAGTGGGGTACCACAGGGTTCAGTGCTGGGCCCTGTTTGTTCACTATCTTCACTGGAGGCATTGCAGATGGTGTTCAGAGTAAGATCAGCCTCTTCATGGACAACACAAAGATTTGTGCAAAAGTGGACAATGAGGAAGGGAGGAAGACACTCGGAGAAGATTTAGCTAAACTTGAGCACTGGTCTAGGGGCTTCAAAAGAGTAGATTTTTAAAAAGATGGAATGCCTCACGGATGTTCAGAAAGGTGGGTGAGGGCATGGGGGGGTAGGAGAGTAAGGAACAGTTGCCAAATCTAAAATGATGGAAAGGGAAGGCAACAAACATCTGCATCAGACAAGTAAGTCCCCCTGACATACTACCTCTGTTACCACAAGTAAGTAAGGACATGAGGAAATAGAGGTGGCTGAGTATGTAAGGGCCAAAAAGTTAGCATTTAGAAGGGATAGGGAGACAGAGAGAGGAAGATGGAGTAGTTTTTAATATAGCTAGGTTATAAGGACAGCATGGGTGGGCCAAGTAGTCCTTATCTGCCGTTAGCAAATATATTTCTATGGGTCAATGGAAGTAGCCTTGGAATTAAATTTCCTGACCTTTGAGCAATGATTGCGGAAACATACTTGGATCTGATTGCCATAACAGAATCATGGTACACCGATGGTCATAGAAACATAGTTTGCCCACTTCCCTCCAAATTGGCAATTTCAGGATACTCCATGGAGGAGGAATCAACTCCCTGTGGGTGACCCCATTGATCAGCGGATAAATCTGGGGATGAAAAAGTACATAGAGGTGTTGTGCTTACCCAGTACTGCAGTACTGAGTGATGGGGCACTGAGCCAAAAGACCTCACCTAGAGCTCTGTGTACAGTTCTGTAGGCCACAGCTACACAAGGATATTTGACAAGGTGGAAGTTACACAAAAGAGGCTGTTTGTTTGATTGAAATTGGTAAATAAGCAGGTTTGTGAAGCTTTTAGTTGCTACATTGCATGTAAACAGGGTCCATCACTGTGGTGTGATTCGAACCTGTGGGTACCTATTTTCTTTTGTTTGTTTTTTGTTAGTTTTAATTGCTGCATTGCAATAATTTATTTTCAGCAGTTGTGGTGGGATTTGAACCTGAATATAGGCATTTTTTAACCACCTGCATCCACTGTTGATTACGATGGTTGAAATTGAAAAATCAGCAGCTTTGTGAAGGTCTGAATTGCTACATTGCATGCATACAGGTTCAGTGGCTGTGGTGGGATTAGAACTTGAATATATGCATTATTATTATTAATTTTGTTTTTTTGGAACTATCCGCATCTACGGTTGACCATGATGGTTAGAATTAGTACATTGTCAGGTTTGTGAAGGTTTTAGTTGCTGCATTGCAATAAATATAGTTTCAGCGGCTGTGGAGGGATTTGAACCTGAGTATGGGCAGTTTTTTCTTAACCACCCACATCCACAGTTGATTACGGTGGTTGAAATTGGAAAATTAGCAGTTTTTTGAAGGTCTGAATTGTTGCATTGCATGCGTTCAAGTTCAGTGGCTGTGGTGAGATTAGAACCTGAATATATACATTATTTATTAATTTTTTTTTTTTTTTGGAACTGCCCACATCTACAGTTGACCATGATGCTTAGAATTGGTACATTGGCAGGTTTGTGAAGGTTTTAGTTGCTGCATTGCAATAATATAGTTTCAGCATTTGTGGAGGGATTCGAACCTGAGTATTGGCAGTTTTTTTTTTAACCACCCACATCCACAGTTGATTACAATGGTTGAAATTGGAAAATTAGCAGATTTGAAAAGGTCTGAATTGCTGCATTGCATGCATACAAGTTCAGTGTCTGTGGTGGGATTCAAACCTGAATATAGGCATTATTATTTATTTACTTTATTTTTTTTTTAACTACCTGTATCCATGGTTGACCATGATGGTTAGAATTGGTACATTGGCAGGTTTATGAAGGTTTTAGTTGCTGCATTGCAATAATATAGTTTTTAGCGGCTGTGGAGGGTTTTGAACCTGAGGATAGGCAGTTTTTTTTTAACCACCCACAACCACAGTTGATTACAATGGTTGAAACTGGAAAATTAGCAGCATTGTGAAGGTCTGAATTGCTACATTGCATGCATACGGGTTTCGTGTCTGTGGTGGGATTCGAACCTGAATACAGGCATTAATATTATTTTTTTTTTTTGGAACTGCCCAAATCTATGGTTGACCATGATGGTTAGAACTGGTACACTGGCAGGTTTGTGAAGGTTTTCATTGCTGCATTGCAATAAAATAGTTTCAACGGCTGTGGAGGGATTCGAACCTGAGTATGAGCAGTTTTTTTTTTAACCACCCACATCCACAGTTGATTATGATGGTTGACACTGGAAAATTAGCAGCTTTGTGAAAGTCTGAATTGCTGCATTGCATGCGTACAGATTCAGTGTCTGTGGTGGGATTCGAATCTGAACTTAGGCATTATTATTTATTTACATTTTTTTTAACTACCTGCATCCACGGTTGACCATGATGGTTAGAATTGATACATTGGCAGGTTTATGAAGGTTTTAGTAGCTGCATTGCAATAATATAGTTTTCAGTGGCTGTGGAGGGATTTGAACCTGAGGATAGGCAGTTGTTTTTTAACCACCCACATCCACAGTTGATTACAATGGTTGAAACTGGAAAATTAGCAGCATTGTGAAGGTCTGAATTGCTGCATTGCATGCTTACGGGTTTAGTGTCTGTGGTGGGATTCGAACCTGAATACAGGCATTATTATTATTTTTTTTTTTTGGAACTGCCCACATCTATGGTTGACCATGATGGTTAGAACTGGTACACTGGCAGGTTTGTGAAGGTTTTTGTTGCTGCATTGCAATAATATAGTTTCAACGGCTGTGGAGGGATTTGAACCTGAGTATGGGCAGTTTTTTTTTAGCCACCCACATCCACAGTTGATTATGATGGTTGACATTGGAAAATTAACAGTTTTGTGAAGGTCTGAATTGCTGCATTGCATGCGTACGGGTTTCGTGTCTGTGGTGGGATTCAAACCTGAATACAGGCATTATTATTATTTTACATTTATTTTTAACTACCCACATCCATGGCTGACCATGATTCAGGTTTGTGAAAGTTTTAATTGCTACATTGCAATAATATAGTTTCAGTGGCTGTGGAGGGATTTGAACCTGAATATAGGCAGTTTTTTTTAACTTCCTGCATGTTAATTTTAGTTATATGCCTTTTTAGAAGTTTAGATTAGATTTAGATAAAGTACATAACGTACGCTCATAATACAGTCATTTTATGGGCTTTTGTCACCAAATTTGCAACATAGGCTTTTTGAGAGCCCTCCTCATGAACACTGACACTGTTGTTTCGGTATTCAGTTCCAAAAGGTGATTCCACACAGTGACTATAAAATCACCTTTCGGGACAGAATAACGCCATGACAGTGACTAAATTCATGAGAAGGGGTCACAAGAACCCCATGTTGAAAATTTGGTGGCAGAAGTCACAAAACATGGCTAAGATATTAACCTAAGTTGAAAAACACAATTTATGCCATTATACAGCTTACCGGCATTTCCTCAGTTTGCGATTGGATTTGAAGAGTGCAGATGTGTTCCCTGCCCACTGACGCTCGGCCGGCTGGATCTGGAGGTAGCGGGGTGGAGGGCGGGAGGTCGGGTGCAGGTTGGGGAGGGGCAAGGTACTCACTGAGGGACCTTTTCTTCTTTCACAGGTCTTTTAAAATAAAAGAAACTGCAGGATGCTTTTCAGTACACTGGGTGGGCTCCCAGCGTGCCACCTACGTGTTTGTTTGGTGGGGGCTGAATTTTCCCAGGAACTAGTCCTGCTGGCCAGTGGCAGCAAAACTTAATTTCAACCCCTGCACTGCATTCATGAGGAGGGTCGCACACCTCCGAAAAGCGAACGCAAAAATTGTGTGCCCTTATTTAATCTGTTCAATGAGGCAGAACTGTATGACTGTGGCTGTGCATACATGAGGTAATCTGAATGATGACATTACCTTGTTTTAGAATGTTAAAAATGAATTTACACTGTTGCAATCTGCTAGCTTGCTGTGGGAAAAGCATGGCAACAGTGCCTCAGTTTGTCAGTAAGCCAATCTTGATCTACCTAGAATAATCCAATCATACTGCTTTACCACAGTGGAGGGAAACCTGAAGGTTGTGTGTTGCTTTTCCTCGTGCTGACAGAGCGTGAGGGGAAAAAAAAGAAAGACCTGGCTAGAAAGTCTGGAAAGAGTGCTGCTGAGGTGTTAGAGGTTATTTTTGCTGATACTGGCAGTGGAATTGAGGAAGAAATTGTAGAAGGTGAGTTCACAGAAAATGAAGAAGAAAATGCACTGGTCACAGATGAGAACATCCAGTCTGTTGGAAGAAGGGAAAATTTGTCAACCTCTTCTGACGATAATGAGCTGGAGTCAAGTTATGTACATGACGAAAGTGACGACAGCTTAAATGCTGATACATCGGAAACCTCTGAGAGTGAAACTGACAGTGTGTGGTCTAAGAACAGATGTGTGAAGGGGCATGCTGACTTTACACCTGAGAAAACACCGGGATTTCAAGGAACATTACCTGCGAATACTGCTCCCATGGATTACTTCACAGCAATATTTGATGATCAAATCATTAATGTGATAACGGAAGAGACAAATCATTATGCAGGTCAGCATTTTGAACAAAGACTGAGGAGTGAACACCTCATTCATTCTCGACTGTCAAAATTTACAGTTGTGACTCGACACCATGTGATCATTTTCATAGCTTTGTGCATTGCAATGGGATTAGTGGTTAAAAACAGAATAGCCAATTTCTGGTCCACCAGTCTTCTTGCTATCCCAGTTTTTGGATAATGCATGTCACGGGACATGTTCTTAAACATTCTTTCATTCCTGCATGTGAGCAATAATTCTACAGCTGAGATCCGTGGATTCCTGAATATATTCAGATGCAACATTAACAAACGTTACTATCCACACCATAACCTGTGCCTGGATGAGGCTATGATACTATTCAAAGAACGCCTTGGTTTCAATGTCTACAATCTACAGAAACCAACTCAGTTTGGAATGAAAGCATTTTGCTTGTGTGAGACACCATCTGGGATTTTACTGGAGATGGACATATACTGTGGCCGGACACAAAACCTGAATGGTAAAGGTCCAAGCTAGAATACAGTAATGAACCTACTCTCACGTTATTGCAAACAGGGTTACATGTTGTGGCTGGATCGCTACTACACATCTGTCCAACTATGCAGGGACCTCCTCGAAAGGAAAATTTATCCTCGTGGAACAGTCATGTCAAACAGAGATCTGCCAGCTTCACTACGCGAAGGGAAACTTAAACGAGGACAAACCAGAGCACTATGTGATGGATCACTACTATGCATCAGATGACATGACAAGAGAGATGTGTATGTATTGTCAACATTTCACAGGAATGAGATGAAATCTACTGGGAAGAGGCAACATACTGGTGAGGAGATATCAAAACCGATGACTATAATTGACTATAACAAACACAAGCTTGGTGTAGACTTACTAGATCAGTATTCCCAATACTATGCTTTTGAGCACTGCAGCTTGAAACGGTGGAAAAAAATCTTCTTTACAGTTCTGAACTGGACATGGACAAATGCAAATTTGTATTACTCTAGCCATATTGAAACAAATATGACCCACCATGACTTCCAATACAAATATTTCTTGGACTAATAACTATGGCTGATCTGTCAAGTTTCCGTCCTGCATTGGTGCACAGTAAGACAACAGACGATGACCTGTTTCGCCTAACAGAATGTAATTTCCCCTGCAAAGTTCCATCAACTCCACTGAAGAAGACAGCAGCTCGTAAATGCATAGTGTGCAGCAAAAGAGGAATCCGAAGGGAGAGCACATACTGGTGCCCTGATTGTATGAAAGGACTTTGTGTTTCTCCATGTTTCATGGAGTATCACACTAAGAAGGACTATGGGATGCCTGATGAGTCAGACTCTGACTAATCTACTGTTGCATGGGGACAGCAGATTTGTATACTTTTGCCTACACACTGCACATTCCTGTTATGTAAAAAGCAGAAGCACTAGATAAACAGTAAATATGGTGCAGCTGAACTACCCCATCTCACAGCACATTTTGTTTACTTTCATGTGTTCCTTAGCTGCATGTTCCCACTGTCCTTGTGCAGCACTGCTAGTCATGCGCAATTGTGGTTTGCAGTTGAGTGATTCAATTCAACATTATTGCCAAATACAATGCTAGTGGTTTTTGTAGTGTTTAGAAGGCTTTATAATGCCATACTGCATTTAATAAATTAATGTTATAATGTAAATAAGTGTTTATTTTATCTCATAATGTTACAGTTGTTGTATATTATGTTAGTTGTTTTTATAATGTGTAAAAGGCTGTCTGGTGCCATATTGCATGTACTAGTGAATGTTATAAGGTAAATAGGTGTTAAGGAAAAAGTTTATTAGATATTTTATATTTCAGCATTTTCAAAGCAAATGTTTTTATTTCTGTACAGATTATACATTCAGCGGGCATGAGTGCCGCATGACTGGAATTGGTGTATCGTATATTTGCTGGTAACTAACCATTTATTTTATCCATTGAACATGTCAGTGGATATATTTCAACATAAGTTTCCTCGTAGGTAAGTATGTGGAGATGTGTATGTGGTAACCAGCAATCTTGATACCAGTACAAGAGAGATGGGAACATGGGTGTACAGGTACTTACAATCCTCGAACAAAATGCAATTCTAGGCCTCTGTCAGATGTGTTGTGTGATAACTGTTTCTATCTATGGGTAGCCCCTGAATTTTTTTACAGTCACATTGTCTCCCATGTGTGTAAAATAGGAGAACTACTCTAGGGATGGGTGGGTGGAGGGGACAGTGCATATCACGACAGATAATGTGTACGACCATGGCATTGTTGTAAATCCAAAACTTGTAATAAAAAAAAAAAAATTAAGACGTGTTTGTAATAATATTCTTTTTACTTCTTTATTCATAGCTCTATGCAGATCAAGAACATAAAAAGCTCAATGAAAGAGGAGACCATAATCAACCAAAAAACGTACAGACAACAAAGGTAGGTGCTGAATATCTGACCACTGATATTCTGGACGTCTGCTTCTCTCTCTGTACTGCTGACTGCACTTTATTGTGCTGCAAAACCTAGTAAAAAAGAAAAACTTTGGCTTTTTATGTTTCTATGATCTACATTTGCATTTCTCCTTCCAAAAAACTAGTTACCCTCTGACCAGTGGTTTAGAAGACTGCTCAATTACTACATGAAACCATGTTGTTTTTTTTGGTGCCAGATGTTAATTGGAGCACATTTGCTGCAGCCACATCCAGTAGCAGGGCCATTCTCAATGCCATATGCAGTGCATGCCTTAGACAGCTAGTGTTGGAACCCAGTTGGGAGGGAGTAATCTTAGACCTTGTACTCTTAGATGGGGAAATAGAGAGGATCTACAATTTAGAAGTGGGCTGCAATCTGGAAACAAGCAGACACTAAGCAGCGTGGCTCATTAAAAATACAGCCGTACAGTCAAGCCATGCAAAAGTGAGGGTATAAGCTTATAAATGTATGTGTAGCAAATCTTGGTGGGTATAGTTGGCTGGCTGTGGCTGGCATTATGCAGTAGTAGTGGGGTGGTGGGACTGTGGTAGTCTGGATGATGCATCATGTGCAATTGTATTATTGACTGGCCCTGTGGTATCGACTCTGGGTATAGAACTGGTGGTCATGCCATGGATTGGGTCCAGGAACACACATTGAGAACCATTGGTCATACTCCCCAGCAGCAGTGATACACACACCCTCCGCTGTACTATAACCTCTAGTAATCTCTGATTTGTTATCTTTCAAATGATATGCACATTTTATGCTAACTACTAAAGTAGTATGTGTTTACTGCGTACAGTTTTTGCTCAGAGCAGATACTTTTAGAGGGGCATAAAAAGTGCCAAGTTTACTATGCATTTGCAATAGGAAAATGCTAGTCTCCTGGTCAACACTCAAAACAATATATCAATCTCTGGTGTCTACTGATCTCACCCCCATCCCACCAGTCGGTTAACAAGGGGGAGGACTGTCTGATGGGATGGGTCCACTAGACACCAGATTGCCCTGGTTGGCAGGTGCCTGTTTTTCTTCATGGATGTAGTGAGTTCACTTGCATGGTTAGAATTAAGTAACAGCCACTCAGGACAGAGATTTCCTAACACATTTTATAGTGCTAAATAAATTTGGCTATGAAATTTAGGTGTCCAGATTGCCTGTGAGTTGGTTGAGCAACAAAGATCTTGCAATGGTTCCCCATGTCCCTTTTCATAGAAACATAGAAACATAGACTTTGACGGCAGATAAGGACCGCTTGGCCCATCTAGTCTGCCCATTTCCCTACCTACAGGATAGGCCGCAGATGCTAGTTAACCAACAGCCTATTTCTTCCTACCCCCCACAAGAATTGCCTTATATCTGTCATATGCGTAGTTTAAATGCTTGCCAATGAAGCACTTAAACCTATCACCTAGGATCCTGGTTCCCTCCCGGACAGATGCAGACCTTCATGCCAATATAGGCCTGTATTCCTCAAGGCTGATCCCCACACCCCCAATGCAGCCCAAACCCTGAAATCTGCATCAGTTCCCATTCCAAGCCAGGTCATTTGTCCCTAGGAGGCAATATAGCGCAGTGGGTTAAGGCTCTGAGCTGCAGATCTGGAGACCTGGGTTTGAATCCCACAGCCACCTAGGTCCATACTGTGTGATCCTGAGCAAGTCACTTAACTTCCTTGTGCTCCCAGGTCGCATCTGGAAACAAGCTTCAGCTTAGTGTGCTACCCCTGGTTAAACAATGTTTCCTTCCCTTCTCTAGGCAGACAATGACATCCAACTCCCTCCCCCCCTGCAGTTGCTCCCACAATCCTGAGGATTCACTTCCTGTAACTCCAAACCATGGCACTAGGCAGGCAGCTTACCTCCCTCTCCCCTTCCTCTCCCCCCCCAGTTCTACACCACTAACAATTTAGTCCTCCACCAGGAGTCGTTTCCTTCCGCTGTGGGGTCCTGTACCTCCCTCCTGTGTGTCTCCTTTGTGGAGGTTCCCATCATCCTTCTTGGTCTTCACTGTGGGTGCCTCCATAGAGGAACAACGTTCTGCCAGAATGGTGAATGAATTGTAGAGAGGCACCACTGGAGGGATGCACCTCTGCTCCACCACCCTCACCCTCATTGAGCCCACTGTGGTCCAACTACTCCTTTCACTTGGCAAGAGAAACTAAAAATTATCAGACATGTGAATGTTTTACTTACTAAATTGCACTTTTACACTGAAGGAGGCCGTGGTTGGATTCAAACATGAGCGTACCTAGATTTCTATTTTTGTTTTGTTTTTAGTACTATGGTTGATCATGAAGCATAAAATATGTAAAATTTTAGGTTTATGTAGGACTTCCCTGTATCAGTCTTCACCATTCACCACTTGTAGGATACAAGTTGGGGGCAGTACCCCCACTGGAGCAATTATTTTATAAGTGGGTATAAGTCGACACTTTGTCATATTTTTAATAAGGTGATGTGAAATCTGGATCCTTGGTTTTATGATGCTGCACAATGGCACAATACACTGGGGTCCACACTAAATCAAGCTGCCGACAAGCTGTGACCAGATTAAGTTTTGGGGTGCATAGGGCATGTGACATGCTTCAAAAACATGTATGGTTTGTGTGGTCTATTCTACAAGGATAGTGCCATGAAGATCCCACAACGTTTTCCCGTGTCCATCTGCTTGTGCCTTCAGAATGCACAATAGTGTGGAATGGGCCCATTTTGTATGCAGTGTGCTGGTAGGAGTTGGGTGTTGCATACATGAATTTGTAGCTCACAAGTTAATATATACTAACATACTAAAAGCCAGCAGAATAGGCCTTATGGTCTGTCATGTCTGCTTGGTAGCCAGCCACCTACTGGGTGCTCACTTCTCTGTCCCCCAACCCCACATAGGACTTCTTCGGCTTCAGTTTCCCCTTGTACCTGTCCCATCCATTCTTGAAACCCTCCATTGTGCCCTCTTCCACCAGACTCCTGGGTAGTGCATTCCATAGCTTCACCGCCTTCTCAGTGAAGTAGTGTCTCCTATGCTCCCCTGTAATTTCACCCCTCCAGCTTCGACTCGTGCCCCCGGTTGTTCTCCCCTTCTTTAGCATGAATACCTCCTTGGGTCCACCCTAATTTATTCCTTTTACATATTTGATGATCTCTATCATGTCCCCCCATCTCTCCTCTCCTCTCCTCCAGTATGTACAGCTCCAGCTCTTCCAGACTCTCCTCATAGGGTCTCCCCCATGCACTGAATCATCCTGATCACCCTCCCCTTGGACCTTCTCCAGCACTGCTATGTCTTTCTTAAGGTGGGGTCTCCAGAAGTGCACACAGTACTCAAGATGTGGCCTGAGCAAGGCGTTATACAGAGGTGGGATCACCTCCCTCCTCCTGGAGGTAATCCCCCCAAGCTATGCAGTTCAGTGTCCTTGACCACTGTTCCAGGGTATCCAGGTCCCTCTGGATAGCCTATCTCCCTTCCTCCCCATCCACCAGTGCCCCCAGTTCTGAGTCATCAGAAAAGAGACTCAGTCTACTCCTAACCCCCCTCCCTATGTCTGAGACATAGGCATTAAACAGGAGTGGCCTCCGTACAGAAACCTGGGGGACCCCACTGATGACCCTTCTGGAGGAAGATACTATCCCACCAATCACCACCCTCTGTATTCACCCATAAGCCAATCCCCCCCACCGAGCAACTGCCCCCACCCCCATTCCCCCAACTTTGTTAGCAGGCCATTGTGACCTATGTTGGTCCAGGGCCCCCATCACGCAGTCATAAAACTCCACAAGGTTGGTCTGGCATGATCTCCCTGGGACAAAACCATACTGCTTGTCATCCAGGTGCCCCAAACTTTCCAGCTGTCTCCCAAGCATCTCCTTGATAATGCCCTCCACTACTTTGCATACCACAAACGTTAGTCTGACAGGCTTATAATTCCCTATCTCAACTCTAGACCCCCCCTTTGTTGATAGGCACCACATGAGCCTTTCTCCAGCCTTGAGGCACCCATCCTGTCTACAGAGAGATGTTAAGGTCACCCACGTGTCAGCGTGGCTCAGTTGGTAGCACATCTGCCTCTGGACCAGAAGGTCGTGGGTTCTCGCCCCACACTGGGATTGGACTTGCACCTAAAAAATCACTGGCATCTGAGTGCAGTATTGGGGGGTGCTGTACTGCTGGGGTGTGCCGTCCTTCGGATGAGACGTTAAACCAAGGTCCCTTCTACCCATCCTGGTGTTGTCCTGGTGGGTGTCCAGGTGGAAGTAAAAGAACCCAGGGCACTCTTCGCAAAGAGTAGGGAACATTCCCGGTGTCCTGGCCAACATTCCCCTTCCCATAAGCCGGTTCATGCAATTATCCAGGCTGTGTGTGGGTGATGATGTGCAATATGGCCGCCACCACACATTCAGTCACTTCACTACCAGTCTAGCATTGCTTGAAAAGCGCTATATAAATGCAGATTCTTCTTCTTCTTCTTCATGACCACCACCCTACTTTTTCCAAGGTCGCAGTGACCCTTGATGGTCAAAGGTGAAGTTCATTGTGTGTGAGGTAATATGCTATGTTGTAATTTTGATAGAGTGATGGGAAATCCGGATCCTTGGTTTTTTGATGCTGCGCAATGGTGCAACAAACTGGGGTCCACGCTACATCGAGCTGTGGATAAGCTGTGACCAGATTAATTTTGGGGTGCATTGGGCCTGTAACATGTTACAAAACAGATATGGTTTATGTGGACTATTTCACTGGGATAGTGCCACAATATCCCACAAAGTTTTCCCATGTCCCTCTGTGTATTCTATGAGAATGCACCTTTGTTGGAAATTGGCCCATTTTGAATGCTAGGCGCTGATAGGAATTGGGTGTTCCATATATAAACTTGTAGCTCTCAGGTCAGTATATCAAAGATGATGTTCATTGTACATCAGGTATTATGCTTTGTCATACTTTTGATAGAGTGATGTGAAATCTGGGTCATTGGTTTTTTGATGCTGTGCAGAGGCGCAACACAATATGGTCCATGCTACATTGAGCAGTGGACAAGCTGTGACCAAATACATATTTTGTGTGCATAGGGCTTGTAACATGATACAAAACATGTATGGTTTTTTTGGTCCATTCCACTAGGATAGTGCTATCCAGATCCCACAGTGTTTCCCCGTGTCCCTCTGTGTATGCCTTCAGAATGCGCCATGGTTGGGAACTGGCTAATTTTGAATGCAGGGCGCTGATTGGAATTGGGTGTTCCATACATGAATTTGTAGCTCAAAGGTCAATATATCAAAGATGAGGTTCATTGTGCATGAGGTAATATGCTTTGTCATACTTTTGATAGGGTGATGGGAAATCTGAGTCATTGATTTTTTGATGCTGCGCAATGGCACAACACGGTAAGGTCCATGTTACATCAAGCAGTGGACAAGCTGTAACCAAATAAATGTTTTGTGTGCATAGGGCTTGTAACATGATACAAAACATGTATGGTTTGTGTGGTCTATTTCACTAGGATAGTGCCACATAGATCCCACAATATTTTCCCGTGTCCCCGTGCGTATATGCCATGAGAATGTGCCATGGTGGGGAACTGGCTAATTTGGGTTGGGTTTTCCATACATGAATTTGTAGTTCAAAGGTTAGTATATCAAAGATGAGGTTCATTGTGCATGAGTAATATGCTTTGTCATACTTTTGATCGGGTGATGTGAAATCTGGATGATTAGTTTTGTGATGCTGCGCAATGGTGCAACGCATTGTGGTCCATGCAACATCGAGCAATTGAAAAGCTGTGACCAGGTTACTTTTTTGTGTGCACAGGGCATGTAACATGATACAAAACATTTATGGTTTGTATGATCTATTCTACTAGGATAGTGCCACACAGATCACACAATGTTTTCCCGTGTCCCTGTACGTATGCCATGAGAATGTGCCATGGTGGGGAACTGGCTATTTTTGAACACAGGGTGCTGATAGAACTTGGGCGACCCACACATGAATTTGTAGCTCAAAGGTCAGTATATCAAAGATGAGGTTCACTGTACATGAGGTAATATGCTTTGTCATACTTTTGATAGGGTGATGGGAAATCTTGGTCATTGTTTTTATGATGTTACGCAATGGCACAACACACTGTGGTAGACACTACATCGAGCAGTGGACAAGCTGTGACCAAATATGTTTTTTGTGTGCATATGGCTTCTAACATGATACAAAACATGTACAGTTTGTGTGGTCTATTCTACTAGGAGAGTGCCACACAGATCCCACAATGTTTCCCCGTGTCCCTCTGCGTATGCCATCAGAATGTGCCATGGTGTGGGATTGGCCCAATTTGAACACAGGGCACTGATGGGAGTTTGGTGTTCCATAGATGATTTTGTAGCTAACATATCTGTAGATCACAGATGAGGCTCACTATGCATGGAGCAATATAGTTTGTCACATTTATGTGGTGGTAAACTGTTTGCCGACACCATTGTTTTCAACTGCAGTTCATTTACACAATGCCATTTTATGCTTGTTATGGCCAATAGTGAGAAGTGGTTGGAATATTCTATAATCCCACGTAATCTTTGATTTGTTATCTTTCAAATGATATGTACTTTTTATGCTAATTACTAATTTATTGTGTGTTTATTGAGTACAGTTGTTGCTCAGAGCAGATATTTTTAGAGTGGTATAAAACATGCTCAGTTTACCATGTGTTTACAGTTGGAAAATGCTAGTCTCCTAAGAGCTATGTTCCAACAGTAGAAATTTCTGCTTTGCCAAAGAAAGAAGGGGAGCATGAGCTTCCTGAAATTTTATATACAGTATTGAAGTTTATATGGCAATAAATACACTAAAATTACAGAAAGCACCAGGACTGGACAATATTCCAGCTGAAGTGTATCACTGTCAAACAGGGCTCTGGTGCAGATCTCTTACGACTTTATATAATAAATGTATTAAGGAGAATAGATTTCCACACACATGGTGGGGAGCAAATATAGTCCCCATTCATAAAAAGGGAGACATGGCAAATCCTGCAATGTACTGCCCAGTTAGCTTATTGGACATTCATTTAATTTTTTTTTCCAAAATAATATTAAGCAGATTAAATAAAGAAATTAATGAAACAGGGGGATTATCACCTTATCAGGCACGTTTTTGACCAGAACATTCCACACTTGATGATATTTACATCTTACAGCACTTAATTGAAAAATATGTTATTCTTAGAAAACAGAGGTTGTACACTGTTTTCGTTGATTATTTAATGGCTTTTGATTCAATCTCAAGGAAATTATTATGGGAACAACTACAGGGGTTCCTCACTATAACAAACCTTGGTATAGCAAATACACAGCTATAGCGAATGGTTTGTTTGGACCCCAAGCTTGAAAACATTGAGTTAATGCACACGCATCGCTGCTCATTGCATTAAGTCCATTAGTGTACTAAGACAAATAGATTGCTGCTTTAAACAGTATTACACAGTATGCAACAGTAGAAACACAATTACATTAATTAAGCAATTAAGTAATTAATTTATCCTGCTTTAAAACACATGTCACAGAATACCCACCACTCCATTGCCAAAATGAATTAGTCTGGATATTCTGTGAAAACCAAACTAGACAGCCTTGACAGGCTGAGCGGCAGAGAAAGTCTGAAAAAAATATAATCCAAGACAGGCTTCTCCAAGTCAACAATATGCACTTGGAGAAAGCAGGAAGATTCCCTGAGCAATTTTTTGTTGGACTGCTCAGAAACCAAAGATCTCAGCCCAAAAAAACCTCAGAAAAGTTGATGAGGCTGATATTGACAAGGCAACACAAATTTGGTATGCACAGCAATACCTTAATGGTCTACTTGTGTCCGGGACCTTGGTACATGAGAAGGCAAATCAGTTTGCCACTGAACTGTATGGGGACTTTAACATTTTCTGGTCTTCCACTTGATGGCTGTGGTATTTTCAACGCCAACATGGCATTCACCAGGTGTGTATCACTGGAGAGGAAAGATCCAGTGATGAAGTGGCTGCTGCTGAGTTTTTGCCAAAACTCAAAAAAATCATTGAGGATGGTGGCTACACATTAGACCAGCTCTATAATTGCGATGAGACTGGCATGTTTTAGCGCTGTCTGCCAGATGTCACCTTACCTGCAAAAAATTAGATGAACACATCAAAAGGCTTCAAGGTGTCAAAAGACAGGGTAACTTACTTGTTGTGTACTTCTTAAAGGTATATTGAAAGACTGAACCTAATAAAAAATTTTACAGTACTTTCTTTTTTTTTAATTTTAAATAAAACCATATGATGAAATACAAATCTACATCTAAGTCTATATCAGTTTCAATGAAAAGTTTGCACTGCATACATTTTCCCTGCAATAATTAATTAGATTTTGCAGTTCCCTGCTGTAACAAACACAGTTGTATAACAAACACTCCCGATGGCTCCAACTACATTCGTTATAGGGAGGGAACACTGTATTGAACAGAGGCATTGATAAAGCCCTAGTATATACCATCTACAGTTTGTAAAATGAGACCTAGGCAAAAGTGAGTTTGGGAGTGAATGGACAGCTGTCCTCTTTATTCCAGATAAATAGACTAGTTAGGCAGGGGTATGTTCTCACCCCTGTATCATTTGCATTATACATAGACAGTATGTTATCTGAACTAAATGTAATTATTTCAGAATCCCCAAATATCAATGAACAATTGCGTGCAGTGTTAGCTTATGCTGACGATGTGGTTTTATTTTCCTTATCTAAAAAGGGGTTACAGAGTAAATTGAATCTCTTAGAAGAAAGATCAAGAGCTCTGCAGCTCAAAAGGTGAAAAAAACAAATAGGAATTTGGACTATCGAAGGAGAAAAAATAGAAGTGGTTAGATCCTATGTGTACCTAGGGGTGATGTTTAATATAAATGGAACCTAGAATACACATTTCCTTAAAACACTGGAAACCTTAAAATGAACAGTCCTGGCTTTAACCAGGTTTAACCATAGGTATGGGGTATCTAGTATAAGAGCTGTTGTGCAAGTGATCGAATCTAACTTCTAGACACAATTATTATATGGAACAGAAGTCTGGAATCTAAAGTAAAGAGAAAAACTGGCTGTTCCCTTATTTAAAATGTTAAGAAAAATTTGGGGTCTAGGCCCCTCCTGTCCTTCAATATACATAAAAATGGAACTAGGGATATTGAATATAATGGCTCTTTTTGGAAAGTGCAAAATACATTTTTGGCTAAGACTAACACTATTCCCACAAACAAGAGTCTCAGCACAATGTCTTGCAGAGAAAACAAGTGGCATAATTTGGGGGAACATACAAGGCTTCTGGGATCCAAAAATATTAGTCACATTAAAAAAAAACATAGTCTATGTACACTAATAAGATATGTGGAAAAAGGGATTCTGAAAAGTTTTAAGTACAGAAAATATATTGCTAAGAGAATAACAAGTTTCTGGAACACCCAAGATCATTCACAAATCAAGAAAACAGCTTACGTTAAATGGTTTATTAATAATATTACTTTGGATTCAAAGCACACTTAGACATTTTGACAGATCCTATCCAATGAAGGACATTTATAATGTACAAGTTTGAGAAATTTGATAGCAGTATTCCGAGGCTTAGATATAATAAAGCACTAAATATCACTGATAATTGTACATGTTCTACAGGTGGCAAAGAATATATTTTCCATTTAATGTGGCATTGTACTTGATATGCCAAAAAACATACATACTGGTTGGGACCCTTTCAAGGTACAACATACCATATTGACCTCTTAACTTTGACTTCCATTTTAATTCATATTGAAGATAAATGGACTATAGAGAGAGTAGCTAAATATTTCTTAGCAATAAATAAGTTAAAAAGAAGAATAATCAAGGCAGCATTAGAATAATGAATTCTAGCCTTGGTAAAAATGGTGGATGTTCATTTGACTTTGATCTATTGAAACTTAAGGGCACACATACTGTACTTAGAGAAAGATTTTAGTGGTAAAAAGTATAAATATGTGCAATATAAAATGTAAAGATGTCGTAATAAACTTAATGCCAAGCATATGTTAACAAAACTGATGATATTCGTATAATGGAACTATAAGAAGCTAAGAAACTTTTTAACATGTGAAATGTAAGCAAATCATATGATTTTATAAAATGTATGCATATTTTTATAACTGTTACATGTTTGTAAGTCCTTGTTGATGACTCTTTTTGTCAAACAATAAATTTGAAATTTAATTGAATTATGAGGTGGGATCATAAGAAGACTGTGTTAAAAATGTTGAGTCAAAACAAGAAAAAAATGCAATTTTGCTATGCACTCTGAAAAACTGGAAATTTTAAATATTTTGCCCCAGGTTTTCCTCATAGCCTTCTTATTACCCCATCTCATGTATGTCACAGCTGTCATTTTTCAAATGCTGCTCAAAATGTGTTTTTGCACCTGTGGCATGGAATAGCATTGCAGTTGTGCAGAATTATGTTTTGGTGGAGATTTGAAAAACTTCTGTACCAGGTACATGAGGTGGGGTACTAAGGTGGCTATGCTGACAATTCTTGCACTGTTGTCCTATAATGGAAGTTCTGGCCAAGATGGCTCAGTGTTTCATTATACATATATATATATATATATATATATATATATATATATATATATATATATATATATATTTTAGGGCCCGGTCGTGCCCTCTATAGTTAGCTTGAGTAGCCTTTTTAATGTTAAACCTCAAATTTTGCACTTTAATAACTTTGAAACTGATCAATGGATTTGCACAGAAGGAGGAATCTGTTGAAAGAGGGTCACTGGAAAGGATCCAGGCTGAGGAGAGGGAAAAGAGGACCTCGGAGTGCACCACGGAACAGGAGACCAACACGGAAGGTGGAGGGTATAAGGAGAGAGAGTATGTGGAGAGGACCAGAGATCAGCAGAAACTGGAGGACTGAGTTATCGTTAAAGTTTATTTTCACTTGTTTCTATTTTTTGAGAAGGCTGTACTCACTGATTGTTGCTGTTCTGGGACACAGCTGGGAGTTGATCTTTTTTTATCTTTTGTTGTGCCACCAGTGTTTTGTACTGTAATACTTCTTAAAAGAACAGCTGTACTGGAGAGCAGTGCAGGGTTAAAGTGGGGCTAAGCAGAGTTCTCGGTAAAAGGAAAGTGCTTCAAGATGCAATAATGAGCTGATTGTTTTTTGAGCAGGTAAATGGCCGGTAGTCGGTAACACCCACACTACCCACCCCCATTTCTGCCCACCTCCTGCTCATCTGCTTTTATGGATGTAAAGATCTTGTTACTTCCTGCAAACTGCACAGTGATTCCCCAGGTAGGGATTCCAAAAGAGAGAGTCAGGGGTAGAGAGGAACAGAGGGAGATGTAAATGCAGTGAAAAATTACACTGCATGAGAAGGGCAGGAGCAACTTAGGGATACCTTGAGGATGTGGGGGTTGTTGCATGGAGGCAGGTGGATGACTGGGGGGAAAGAGCTGAGGGGCAGGGTGGTCTGGAGAAGTGGACCCATGGAAGCTGGGAGGGTAGTGAGCTGCAATGGGGAGGGTGTTAGTAGCAGTCTCAGAGGAGGATATGGACCTGGGGTACTAGTTACAGGGGATATGAATGTATTGCCACAGTGTAGGTTGGCAGCAGCAAGGGAAAACTGGAAGCTGGGGTGCATTGCCAGAGGTCTCACCTCCAGGAAAAAAGGAGTTCATCCTGCCCTTGTATAGATCACTGGTGAGGCTGCACTTGGAGTACTCTGTGCAGTACTGTGCCCTTACCTCAAGAAGGATGTGAAATTGCTGGAGGGGGTGCAGCGTAGGGTGACAAAGATGATCATGGGGCTAGGGGAGATGCCGTATGAGGAAAGGTTGAGGGAGCTCAACATGTACTCACCTCTATGTACTTAAAGGGCATAAACAAAGTCAGGGAGTGAGGACTGTTCCTCTTAAAGGGGGAAAGGGTCATGAGAGGACACAGGCTGAAGTTGGAACAGGGAGGTTCAGGAAGGAGATGAGGAGACACTACTTCATGGAAAGAGTGGTGGCTGGAGGGAATACACTGCCAGAAGAGTTAATCGACCTGAGGACAGTGGACAGCTTTAAGCGGGGATGGGATAGAGTCAGGGGCAAGGTCAGTACAGGCAAGAACAAGATGGGGATAGGACCAGGAGGGGGGATGAAGAGAAGGAAGTGGGTGGGGGAGGGCTGCTGCAGTTGTATTATACTGCAAGCTGCACACACGGGAAGACTTGATAGACCTATGGGCCTTTTCTTTCGGCAATTTTGTATGTTCGTATGGTATGCACTGTGCCATGGTGTAAATCTCTTGATGTGGCAAGCTTCATTACAGTCAGAAGTACGGATTCTGAGATCTGGATAGTGCAAAAACCTTAAAAGTCACAGTTTTTTGCAGTTTTTCCTCATCACCTTGCACCTAGAAGATGTGGAATGTTAATGTGATTTTTCCATGGTAGATACAATTTGGGTAACAAAACTGTCATGCTTTGTTTGGTGAAATAATATTAATCTGTTGCAAAATTATTCAGCTTTTAAGTTCCTATTGTTTTCAATGGGAAGATCACTGTCCAGAATAGAGGGAGAAAGTTCAACAAAGGATTGACCTCACAAAAATAGATTCTTTCTCATGAGATCTGTTCCTTTTTTGTGAGGGAAAAAATAATTTTTCGCCAGCTCCCATCTTGTTTCTTTTTGCCACAAACTAAAAAGCATGCAAACTACACAAAAATGTTGTGATTTTACAAATCAGACACCAAATGTAGCGAAACAGGCCCTGTTTAGTTAGATTATGTTGTTTATTTTTCAAAACTAGGGGCAGAAATACTTTTTCTGGGTACCTGAAATCCTGGGTGCCCAACTTAGTGAGAGGAGTCTTCTGCAACATTCTCTGTATGAGAACAGCAGATTTTATTTAGTTCTGCAACTCCTGATGATGGCTGCAGTGTGAGTTGTAAGTCCCCATTTTCCCTGGTGTCTAATGACACTCTTCACTGCCTGATCACTGTCTCCTATATTCCCTGCTGTCTAGTGGCACCCCAACCCTCTAATCGCCATCCCCTAGTCCCTTGTTTATCAGTTTATATAACCTGAAACTGGGATGCCCACCCCCGGTGTCAGATGTCCTCCCCCCGCAGCCCATTGTTTTATTAGTTAGCCAACATCAGGTGGCCCAATCCCTGTGTAGGCATTTAGAGACCCCCAGCACTGTGGAATACTGGGAAGCCCATCACCAGTCCTGCAATATTTGTTTACTTTAATCCTACAAAAATAAAACAGTCCCCGATGTCCTTCTATTTTTTAAACCTGAAAAAAAGAAAATGGTCCCTTATCATCCCTGCCATCCCCCTCTCCCATTCTGACCCTCCAACTGAGCACCCACCACCCCACAACCCCCCTTACCCACTACTTACCACTGGGCATCATAAGCTGTCGTCCTCTGTGGACTGAGACATGTCTGCACTTTTCAAAGCCGAACCATGATAAGTGCTGTATAATGTATTTCAATGTCATTTTGAACTTATGTTCATAACTTTGTAATTTTTAGGAATTATTTCACCAAATTTTCAACATGGCCTTTTGGGACCCTACCTCATGAACACTGGAACTGTCATTTTGTTAATTGGGCTGGGAATGTGATTTCATGGTCACTGTACAAAATCATCTTTCAGGACTGAATAATGAAATTTCACTACCAGTGTTCATGAGGTGGGGTCCCAAAAAAGGCATGTTGAAAATTTGGTGAAAAAATTCCTTAAAATGGCTGAGTTATAAGCATTAATTGAAAATGTTCTACGTGTGTGCATAACATTTGGTAATTTTCAATATTTTGAGTCCAAATGTAATTATTTAATTTATTTATTTAGAACAATTCAGAATTACAAACATTTGAGTCAGAGACTCTTTTGCAAAGACTCCACATCAATGGTATCAAGGAACATTATAAATGATAGAACAACATAAGATTAAGACAATACAATGAATACTAATAATGTAACTGAGTCATAGTACAGGATAAACATAATATGTCCACACAGGGCACAACTGGCAAAACTGCATTAAAATATATACAGGAATGTAAAATATATACAAGAATGTACAGTGTAAGTTGGTAGCCCAGAGACAGCATGAGCAGGGATTAATTATGGTATATGCACACAGGGTACAATTGTCAAAACAGCAGTAAAAGATACACAGGAGTATTCAATGTAAGAATATGTTACCCTGGGTTAGACTGAACAAGGTGGGTGACAAAAAGCAAAATGAATCATCTTGTCAACACAGGTCACACCACTTACATGGATAAAATATTAAGGGGTGATTGGAGGTGATTGGAGAGAGAAGAACTACAGATTAGGAATGGCAGACAGTGGAGACATTGTCGTAAAGGAAGAGAGTGAAGTAGGTTGTTGGATGGTAGCATCATGTGCAGTCACAGACAGAGGAGGAAAGGAGTAGGCCTTTCAGCTTGGCTTTGAAGAGGCCAAGTTTAGGTTCAGCAGAGATGTCAGTGGGCAGTTCATTTAGCTAGCGAGGGGCCCTGTAGTAGAAGGCATGCTGACCCAACAACATTCTGCAATGAGGTATGAAAACTGGGGCTTCGGTGGATCTTTGTGTCACACAGGGCACTGGGACAGGTTGTACAAGGCTATTGAGGACAGTGGGTAGGAGGCCAATGGTGTCCTTCTTGGCTGTGAGGCAGAAAATCTGGGGTAAATTTTCAACATAGCCATTTTGTTTCACACCACATTAAGAAGAGTACAAATTTTATTTTTCATATCCTGTCTGAAACGTGTTTTTGCACCTGTGGCATGGAATTTTTTTTGCCATGGATTTGAATATTTTCACCTATGAGGTTTATGAGGAGGGGTAGTAAGACTATGTTGAAAGTTTGGGGTCAAACTATGAAAAAATGACAAAGTTATGATTATTTGTTGCATTTTCACTACGCCTGCTCTTAACTTCAGAAATGTTAAATATTTTTACCCCAGATTTTCAACATAGCCCTCTTATCACCCCCACTTCATGTATGTCACAGCTGTTATTTTTCAAATCCTGGCCAATATGTGTTTTTGCTCCTGAGGTGCAGAATGGCATTGTAGTTGAGTAGAATTACATTTTGTTGGGGATTAGAACTGTTTCTGCACTGGGTACATGAGGTGGGGTAATAAGATGGTTATGCTGACAATTTGGTCACTGTTGTCATTTAAATGGAAGCACAGAGCCCAGAGGGCCCTGTGTTTCCACAGCTGCATACATATGTGCATCCACAGAGGGCTGAGAGTGTAGGGTGTGGAGGACACTGAACTACCACAGTAAAATAAGGATACTTTTATATTATCTCAAAAAGCAAGGAAATAAGCTACAAAGAACTTTGTTAATGCTCCAGTTAGGGTCAAAATGACAAAAGTTGGGAAATGAGGTGTTAGGGCTTCCAACTCTAGCAATCCACCCTCCCAAACCAGGCAGGAGAACAGGTGTGGGGTTTGCCTTGGGCTTCTCAAGCGTAATGCTCACCCCATTCTCATAAAGTCGACACATCTGACCATGTCTACAGATAGAATGGGGTGAGTTTTAGGCTTAAGAAGCCCAAGGCATTACCCTCACCTGCTCTCCTGCCTGGTTTGGGAGGGTGGGGGTTAGTGTTGGAAACCCTAGCATCTCATTTCCCAGCTTTTGCAACTTCTTTATCATAAAGGTCATACCTGTTAATTTTGCAAAATTTCAAATTTAACCTTAAATGGGGTACTCAACCCTAACTATAGTGGCACTACCATGGCACTATAATATATCTATATCTATATCTATATATAAAATTGCAGCAGGGAAAATGTAGAAGGATGTCCAGACAGACTTACAATCAAAATTTTCTTAGAAAATAATGAACATCCCGTGCTGGCATACCAGACAATATTCTCCTACAGGAGCAAGGCTCCCTGGTGGGTGTCATTGCCAATGTTGGTGCTATCACAAAAATAAATTACGTTAAGTATGAAGAAATGTCTTCTTTCTGTAATGCTCTACATTGTCAATGCAGATTCAGAACAAATGGGTTCTAAGAAGTAGTACCCATTAAAAAAATAAGTGGGGGAGAGCATTATGCCCTACACCAACTGCAAAATGGAGAAAGAATTTACCTGATAACTGCCATCTGCAAAATTCTGTGGCCAAAGGCTGAATCAGCAGAACTTTGAACATCCAGTCTGTAGTGCTTGGTGAATGTGTGGATGGAGGATCATGTTGCTGCCTTGCACAACTCTAAGACAGACACCTCACCCTTTTCCATCCAGGATGTGGCCATAAATCTAGTGGAATGTGCCTTGATGATAGCCAGAGCCCTCTTCCTTATTGCAACATAATCCTTGCCAATGCATGCTCTCACCTACGTTGCCATGGTGGCATTTGAGGTCTGTGTCCTCCTGGCTGCTCTGAAAAGTGGAAATAACCTATCTGATGACCTGAACTCTGCAGTCCAATAAGGTTTATTGTAACTGCCTAGCACAAATCCAACTCGTGCAACTCTTTCTCTCTTGAATGAGTTGGTTATGGACAAAAAGGACAGGAGTCAGATATCCTGATTCACATGAAAGGCTGTAGAAACCTTCGGAATGAAAGATGGAATCATTCTCAGAACCACATAGTCTTTATGCATGACAAGTTGACAGTCTTTGTGAGACAAGGCCTAAAGCAAACCAATTCCCCTGGCTGAACACATAGCAGCTAAAAACACTCCTTGTGGGATAACATTTCCAAGGGAACCAATGACAGTGTCTTTAAAGGTTCTTTACAAAGAGCATTCAATACCAGATTCAGATCCCAAAGAGACACAGAGGATCAGAACAGAGGTCAAGTCCTGCTGACAGCTTGCATAATATGAATAACCTTATGATTCTTCCCTAAGGATGAAACCAAGGAGGTTCCAAGGGCCAACACCTGATCTTGCAAGGTGTTTAAAGCCAAACCTTTTTCCACTCCTTCCTGCAGAAAGTCCAAAATCTGCAGAACTGTGGCTTTAGATGGCTGGATACCTTTCTGTCTGGCCCAAGACGAAAAGGTGGTCCATATCTGGTCATAAGCTGCAACTGCAGATGTGGAATTTCTTTCTGGTGGCCATCAGTGTGTTCAATACCTTTTTCAAGAAAACCCATTTCAGGAGTCTCCACATTTTAGGAGCCAGGCCACGAGCTTCATCGCTGTTGTATCACTCCCAGATTTTGATGCGGAATGGGACCAGATTCAGCATCCACTCCCCTTGGTGGACATTCCAGTGGCTTATTCAATCAGCCTGGATGTTCAATTTCCCCACCAAGTGAACTGCTGACAGAGGGAGAAGACTCTCTTTTGCCCACAACAGAAGATCGGTTGCTTCTTTTAGCAGGTCTCTGCTCTTTGTGCCCCCCTAATTGTTTGTGTGCCACCATGACAGCATTGTCTGACCTTACTTTCACCATTCTTGACTGTACCCAATTTTGAAAGCAAAGGAAAGTGAAATACACAGCCCTCATTGCCAGGACGTTAATGTTTAGGTGTTGTTCCTCTGCAGACCAAGTCCCCTGAATAGGAATTGGTCCATCACTGCCTTACAGCCTGACAGACTGGCACTGATTGTCAGAATCAGCTCTGAAGGGAATCCCAAGGTGGACCCTTTGCTCAGATTCTATACACTCACCCATCAACACAAGGACTGCCACAGGAGTGGGGAAATTGGAATCCTGGCTTGAAAGTCCTCTGATGTTAGATGCCAGGCTGACAGCAACTCAATCTGGAGGGTTCAAATGAGAAGGTGAGCCCACAGAACTAGTTCTATTGTCACCATCATGAGGCCCAGAATCTGCAGTATGCTGTGCACTGAAGCTGCCTATTGGCTCCTCAGCCACTGAATCTCTCTCAACAAGGTCTCCTTCCTGGCTGACAAGAGGAAGACCTTCCCCTCATCTGAGCTGAACACAGCTCCAAGGTGCTCCAGGATCTGCAGTGGCTCAAGATAACTTTTCTCCAATTTACTACCCAGCCGTGAGACTCCAAAACCTCCACTGTCCTGGTCACTGATTTCCTTGCCAGCAGAGCAGATGCCACTCAAAAGAACAAGTTATCCATGTAAGGATAGACATGAAGCTCATCCTGTCAGAGGGGACCCACCAGGGCTATGAACTCCTTCAAGAACACTCTTGGGGCTATTGCTAACTCAAATGGGAGTGCCCTGTACTGGATGTGTTGCCCCAGGACTGTGAACGAGAGGAACCTCTGATGACACTGCTAGATTGGAATGCGGAGATACACATCCATCAGATCTACAAATGCTAGATAATCCCCTGGCTTTACAGCTCAGATGATCAATTGTAAGGACTGCATCTTGAAGGTCATGTGGTGAACAAACTTGTTTAGATGCTTCAGAACCAGAATCGGTGTGAACCCACCCTGACTTCTTATAAACCATGAAATAAATTTAGTAGAATCCTTGGTCTTGTTCACCAGGAGGCACCAGAACAATCGCTCTGATCTGTGAGAAGTGATCCAATATCTGTGACACTGCTTGTCTCTTCAAGGGGTTCTTTGGTTCAGGGGATGGCAGAAAATATCCCTTTGAGGGAATGGCCAAAAATTCTATTGCGTAACCTAAGGTCAAAATCTACAGAACCCTAGCATTTGATGTTATCTGGACCCATCTTGTGTAAAAATTGTGCAGTCTTCCACCAATGGAATGGATTCAGAAATGGGCCTGCGCACCCTTATTTGGAGATGCCACCTCTGCACCCTGGATCTCCACTGTGTCATCAGGAAAGAGCTCCTCTGCCACTACTGTTCTTGAAACCAGAATAAGACTCTTTACTAATAGAAACATAGAAATATAGACTTTGATGGCAGATAAGGACAGCTTGGCCCATTCAGTCTGCCCATATCCCTACCAATTGGATAAGCTGCAGATCCTAGTTAACCAACAGCCTACTTCTTCCTACCCCCACCAGAATTGCCTTATGTCTGTCCCATGTATTATTGAATTTCCCCACTGTTTTTGACCCCACAACCTCTTCAGGAAGGCTGTTCCATGTATCCACCCCCCTCTCTGTGAAAAAAATACTTCCTCACATTGCCTTTGAGCCGTTCCCCATCTATCTTCATATTGTGCCCCCTTGTTCTTGAGCATCTCTTTTTCTTAAAGATGCTACCTTCCTGGACTTTGTTGAATGTGCAAAGGCAAACTTTATTAGTAGACTTGTCCTGCTTTGACACACCTGGATGTACCTGTGTGTGCCCCACCCCCAACCTAAGGGGCCTGACTTGGGGTAAGGTGTGTCCAAAAGGATGTTCTGCAGAACATTGGAGCTCACAAGCTCTCCAAAGAGCAACCACAAAGATTTATGCAAATCTGCTTTGCCACTGCCAGTCAGTATACCAGGTGCATCACCCCAGTTAGGACATATGATTGGTGGGGGGACTGTAAAAGGCATATTAGATTGAGAAACACAATGGAGGCAATAGGAACCCTGCAGGGAGGATTGCATTATCATTTTTCAGGTCTTACATTGTTTGAAGACTAGAGGTCTCCGATAAGCCATTGTGCCAAAACACTAGTGCAACAGAAGCTCAACACAAGGAAAAGAAAACACTAAAGACACTGATACCTGTATTTTATGAGGAAAAGAAAGAATGCTGCTGTGGACACCACCTCCCTCTGTGGCAAAAGGCACCAGCAGAAAATGTTACTACCAGCCAACCAACTCAAAGGCTGTAATAGGAAAGGATCACACTCAACAACTGTGCTGAGCAGTCCGAAAAATAAAGCCACCACGTCTAGCACTTGTAAAAGTGCTGACGCACATAAGCTTACATAAGTGAGCATGTGAGTGATGTCATGATGCTGCACATGAAGTCATCACATTGGGAAGGAGCACACTCCCAAGCACAGGTGTGCGGAATGGATGCATTGAGGCTCTGAGAAGCTTTTAGCTAAATATACCACACAATCCCAACTGCCAGGCCTCAGAAAAAATTTTAGAAAGCCATGTGGCTCAGGAGAGCCATTAAGAACCACCACCAAGGCTTTGGAAGCATATCCCTTCCCCAAAAGAAACTGCCTGAAACAGGAAAAAAACAGATCCCTCAATTGTTAGCACTCAAAAAAAACTGTGGTTCCCTCAAATAAAAGAAATAAAAGAAATAAACACATACAATAGTCACCCTATGGTCCTGGGAATTGGGGAATCAATGCCAAATCAAATGGTAGGGAGATGCAGGGAACACCCTAAATCTAGACCCTAATAATAAGACCAAGAAATGTACTTGCCTGTGGCACCATGACATGAGGAAAATGGAGACCTGCTAAAAATAAACACCTTTAGATTAACGGCAGATGTGGCCCCCAATCCAAGTACAAACAAGCAGTGGAAATGGGCAAAAAGGCAGGTTAGACAATTTGAAAGCCACAGTTTAACAGGCATGATTTTACATGTTTGAGTGCTCCCTGCCACCAGGTAGCCCCAACCTGCTATGCTGAATCACAGCCTCAAAGAGTAAACACAAAAAGAGTTTCTTCTTCAGAGAAATTTCTATGTCATTTCCCCTTCAATGGCACAGCAAAGACTGGAGAGCTGTTGTTGTCCAGAATGTTCATGTGCCTAAGATTCTAAGCTAATTACAGCCTTGGGCTGTGCCGTATTTCACCTAGTAGGGGTGCACTTCACCCATTTGTTCTGAATAGCTGCACACTCGGGCAGACTTTGATAGACCGTTTGGTCTGTTTCTTCTGGCAGATTCGCATGTTTGTATGTCTGTATGAATACCCATTGGCAATGCGGAGTGCTACAGAAAAAAGCATTTTACAATTTGTTTGTTTATTTAATGGGTAAATATGCTGGAATGCAATTCCTTTGACAGGTACAACCCAAGTCTAAAAACATATATCACAAACAATATACATTATACACTGAACATTGTACATTGTACATCACGTGTTAGGAATATAAGTGAGGATGACACGTTTATGGATTGGGAATCATGAAAGATGATGCACTCCCAAGGATTAAATACACACTGCAGGGTGAAAAAGACACTTAGCTAGTGCCTTATACCTTCTTAGCACTGGGGGCATGCATTCAGTCCCTTTATTGTGCATTACCTCTCTGCAATGCAGTCTGCCATGCCATTGTGTAAATACCTTATTGAATCCCAGACAAACTATCATTAAAAGCTAACCAAGAGTAGATGCATATGGCAGTGCTAGAGTACAGACACACCAGGGGAGCCAGCATGCCCCTTCCCAATACACAAGAGACAAAAAAATTGGGTGAGGAAAGCGGGGGATAATATTGGAACAATGGACAATGATGAGTCAAAACACCCAGGACAGGAAGACTAGATAGGAAGGGAATGGTAAGTGTCTGGTGTTGGATACTGACACCTCCATTCCAGATGCCAGAGGCCCAGTTTTTAAAGATCCTTGCCTGGCACAGGGACAAAGTTTCTGTGCACAACTCTCTGGTGTGAACAAAAATTCCCACACCTGCAAAAAGGCTATTGTCATCATTTTATGCACATGGAGATGGGGAATTTTCCTTATTTCTTGCATTTGCAGAAAAAATGCTATGCCTGAGAATACCCAGCATAGCATTTGGCAGAAGCATGAAAAAATAAGTGTAGGCCACTAAATTGTGAAAAAGGTGCCAAAAAGGTAACATTTTTGAAAATTGAGTGAATGCAGAAAAAATTGCAGCTGTGTAAGGAACCTTTTCCTTGCATAACATTTTGTTCTACATGAGAGCAGTGTTTCCCCTTTTGAAAATCTGGCCCCAGGTGCCCATCCACATTGTTGACACCATCTTTTATTTATTAAAAAAAATTCTTCTGTGGCAACATGCCCAATCTTGGTGACCTGCTTGTACAGCCCCTACTGCAAGTTGGATAACAACCCACCCTTACTTACTCTCTAGCACGCATATCATGCTCCTCCCCCTCAAGGCCATCTCTGTACATAGTTTGTGTCCAGTCTCATGGTGGGGGGCCAACACAACCCTTTCTTTGCCATGGCCAGTTGACATCTTGACTGGCTCCTCTTATTCCTTACAGTTCACCACTGTTGAGGTTCTTACCTCAGGACAGTGCCTTTCCTACACTGGCTTCTATGGCCCCCATATTCAAAAGACTTACATGGCACAAAATGGAAATGAGTGGTGCATCCTGGAAAATGTGAAGCAGCGCAATATTCAAAAGTATGAAATGCGGCACGCACATTTGATTGCACGATTGTGCACAAATAATGTGTGCTGTGCAGAAAAAGGGGCAGACACCTGCATATGCCATGCATATGCATATTCAGTGGAAATGTGTGTCACATGTGCTGAACAACTCAAATTTTGGCCATGCAAAATTAGGTATAAAGGGGACAGCCCTAAATCAGCCAGACACCCAGAGGCAGGCTGCTGAACTGCAGGCAGAATGGCCGGGACTGAATTCCACATGGCTGATGTGAGGAGACTGAGGGAAAAGCAAGGTGGCGGAGGAATGGCCCATAGACGGTATGCCCCACAGAGATGGTACCTTCCCCACATCACATTTGAACAGCTAAGTGACACAGATATTGTGGGCCGGTACTGGCTCAACAGGGCTGTTCTGAGATAGCACTGTGAGCTGCTCCATGATGAGATCCAGGCACCCAGATACAGAAGTCATGCTAGGATGGTGGAGACCAAGCTCACAATAGTGCTGTGCCTGCTCACCACTGGCACCTTCCAGATACCAGTGAGTGACACCACAGACATCACTAAGTCAGCCACCTCTTGTCTTCTCACACTGTTCCTAAATGCTCTGCTGCCCCATACAAGTGAGTTCATTCAATTCCCTAGCAAACCAGTGAACCAGATAGCAACAATGCAGCATTGGTACAGGGTTGCATGCCTACTGGCCATGCTAGGGGCCATTGACTGCACCCATGTGGGCATCAGAGCTCCACCTGGCAGTGACCAAGATGTCTATGTAAACAGGAAGGGGTACTACCCCATCAACTGCTAGGTGGTGTGTGATGCCACAGGACATATCTCTGATGTGTGTACCTGGTACCCTGGGAGTGCACATGATGCTTTCATCTGGCACCAGTCATCCCTGTGCCATCAGTTTAAGTCCAGGGACATACTCAGTGGCAATCTTGTGTGTCAGTGCAACCTCAATCACAAACAAGGTATCCACATTTTATTTATTTATTTAAACATTTGGTTACTGGGAAAAGCACACTGAGCTGGGGCTAGTTTCAAGGTGCGATCCACATCGTATCATGGTGCATTGATGGTGGCTGTAGAGGTATCAGCACAGTAAGAAGGGTGTTGCAATGGAAGACATCCATGGTACACGGGGGATGGGACCTGAAAAGGACTGACACCAAACAGACATGTAAAGCTGGCATAGGAGGGATAAAATGTGATGGCGAGCAATAGGCACAAGATACAGGGGTGGTGCCAGCCAGTAAAGACCTGTAACATTGTGGGAGGGTGAGTGCAAGATGATGCATTGGAAGGTTGCAATGCTGTGTGAAACAAAAAGGTTGAGGATGTACCCTGACTCACAGACTGAATGGCATGCAGGTTGCAGTGGAAGTGACAGTGGAAATAAACAGCAGGGAAAGGGCCAGAAATGGGAGGGCAGCAATGTGCAACAGTGACAGTGTGGGTGGGAAAAAGGCCAGATGAGGCTGACAGTATGTAACAGGTCTGTGTGGAGAGCTGAATGTCATGATAGTAGATGGTATACCAACATATCACCTTCCTCTACACAGGAGACAGCACATGCCCCTTTCGGCCATGGATGCTCACCCCAATTCTGTGGCCCATGTCTGAAGCAGAAGAAAGGCACAGTGAGGCACACACAGCTACTAGAAACATCACAGAGTGTGTGTTTGGCATGCTGAAGGTGCACTTCAGATGCCTGAACAGGTCCTGGGGTGCTCTACAGAATATCCCGGACAAGGCCTGTGGCTTATTCTTGGCCTGTTGTATGCTGCACAACATGGCCAAAGATCATGGAATAGTTGTCCAGGTCCTAGAGGGCAACAGTGAGGAGGTCATGAAGCTGTCAGATGAGGGTGAGCTTCAACGGCACAACAGGGGGGACCCAAGATTGACCTTGAGGGAACGGTGGCACAGGAACACCATTCTGCAGGAACATTTTGGACCCCGAAGGTGAGTATAGCCTGTGCATGTGACATTGCTGTAATGCACACGGGCACTGTGTATGTGAGTGCACATTGGGCCCTGGGGTGATGCAGAGTACATACGGTCAATCCAGTGTGATGTGCGCACAGGTATTAGGAAGCTACATGAATATATGTACACAACTGAGACAACATTGGCAAGGATGCATAGAGGTACTGGTAGCAGCTTGGCATGGGTCACAGACAGACCATTGGCACATACCCACAGTGGTAAGCCACAGGTGCACTTATCACCCCCATGCCAGTCCCACAACACCGAGGGCCACATCCATGTCCCAGATGCCATCCACACAATGTGACAATGCCACAGGGGTTGTGAGGTTGGTCAGGGTGGCATACAGGGTGTGGACATTGCACAACCATAGGCAATATAGGGCAGATATAGCCCCACCTGTGGCCTGGAGGCATCATGGGCCCCCGACTCTTTAAGAGTTGTGCATGTAGCCACCATGGACACGAACAAGGACTCATCCTGATGACACAGCCATACCCAATGGGGACATCCGGGCTACCTGGGGCAAGGCCTTTACCTCTGAGGGAGTAGAAACACATGGCCGTGCATGGCTATGTGTTAGAGTGGGTGTGGAGAACTGAACACCATAGCAAGGGGTGGGGGGACATGCAAGGCTAGGGGATGGGGTGTGAGGGGAATAGTGGGTGCTGCATGGGGTTCTGGGGGTGCTGGGTTGCAGCAAAGTGTATGGTGGGTGGTATGCCATCAATGGCAACCCGGGCTGCAGTTTTTTCCTGTATAGCTGCTGCTAAACATGGCAGACAGAAGCCCACTCCTCATAGAGGTGCATCTGTGCCCGCAACCCCTGCACAGCATCATGGAGTGTCTCCTGGCTCTCCACAGAGGACCTCAGTAGCCTCACATGCTCAGAGAGCTCATTGTCTGTGGCAATGTGTCTGGGGATGGGGGGAGGCTGCCGATGCGGTGTGGGCCTGGCGTGGGACCCCCAAAGCTTGTGGTGACCCCATGCCTTGCCACTGTGGTTGTAGGGATGATTTATGTGCATCTACTGCATGTGTCAGGGCTGCCTGAACTTGCACCTGTTCAGGTTGTGGCTGATCACCAGTTCCCCAGTGCTGGGTAATAGTGCCCATCTGCTGCACCTGTGCAGGCTACAACACATTGCCCTCTACTTGCACAGCATCAGACTGCAATAGTTGGCCCATCAGCTATGCAGGGGGCCAGCCCTGGATAGCTACTGGTGGCATGTGCAGCATGTGGGAGATCAATCCAGGGCATATGGAATGCGATGTTGGGGATGACACTGTCTGTAATTGTGCTGTCATCCTCAGTGTCACTCTCAAGTACCTCCACAGCAGTGAGGAGGGCATCAGCTAAAAGGGAGATGGACTCATCATCATCACCATCCGAGTCCCCCCATGTGTGTGGCTCCACTTAAGAGACCCCCACACTGGCAATGACTGTGGCCACAGGTATGAGGCCATGCTGGGGCCGGCCCACCGGCGCAGAGGTTGGAATTCTGTTTCATTTAGTTTAGTTTATTGTTCCAGGAATTACTACCTTTGAGCCAGAGGCTCTTTTACAAAGGTTCCACGTCAATTAGGTACAGTACAAAAAAGGTTACATAGATAACACAACAATTTGTGCTGTGTCAAGAGCGAGGAAACATATACAAATACATATCAAATCATTTGTGCAAAAAGGACATGAGATATCAATAATCACATTATTATTTTGAGAAAGAGGTCATGCCAGATTAGGAGAAACAAATAGGGAAAAAGTCCAGAACAGAGAGGGTAAGTGAAAGGTGTGGGGAGCAGACAATAGCAGGAGAAAAGGTTTCCCAAACATGTCTTTGTCAAATAACAGAACAGGGTGGGTAATGAGAAAATAGGAGGTTTAATCAGGGCAGTCACAGGAGCTGGAGGTGGCAAGGTGAGAAAACAGCCTTGATTTGAAAATACCTAGAGAGGTGGAGGCAGTAATATGAGTGCTGAGGGCATTTAGCCATCTGGGGGCACGATAGGCAAATGATCTTTGTCTCTGAGAAGTCCGGCATCGGGGGCTTGGAGAGGCCGTTGTTCTGATCTTCTGGTAAAACGGGTGCTAGCGCTCGGGCATCACAGGTCTTGGATACAAGGTGGAGTGAGGCCCAGAGTGGATTTTTTCGCCATCAGGCAGGTAAGGTACTTTATCCGGTTTGAGAGTTGCAACCAACCTGAGTCAGCATAGAGTTCACATGTGTGGGTACATCGATGTGCACCAGTGAGCAGCCGACAGGCCTTATTTAGGGATTTTGTAATGCGACTAAGTGCTGTAGTAGTGGCAGATCCGTATATAACTAAGCCATAGTCAACGACTGAGATGCTAGAGGATTGGATGGCAATCCTCAGTGCAGAATGGGTAAGGAGCTGTCAGTTCCAATACAGAATCCCAATTCGCTGATTAATAGTTTTTGCTGTACTATCAATGTGAGTTGCAAAGGTTAGGCCTTGATCAAAGTTGATTCCAAGATATTTGAAAATTGGCACTTGTTCAAGGGTATTTCCCAGGTATGTATTAATGGTGAGTGGGACTTGCCGTTTCTTGTTTTGCGGGTTAGAGAAGAGCATGGATCTAGTTTTTTTGTGGTTTAGAACCAGCTTATGTTCAAGGAACCACATCTCAACTTTGGAAAAGCATGCTGAAGGTTGGGCGTAAGAGTTCGGATCTTTATGAGTGAAGAATCACGCCATCTCAGCATAGAGGATTATTTGTTCAGGGCAGGATTTGGGGAGGAGTTTAGGAAAAGGCTGAAAAGGAGGGGCCCAGGATGGATGGATCCCTGGGGAACTCCTGAGCGAACCGGTTTTGAGTCTGAGAGAACTCCAGCTACTTTTACAGATTGAGAGCGCTGAGCAAGGTAATTTTTTACCCAGTCACCAGGACCCTGCGAGAGCTCTAGGGATAGTAGTTGTTTGATAAGTAGGCCATGGTATCCTGTATCAAATGCCTTGGTTAAGTCAATGTAGACTGCTCCAGTTAGGTTTTCTTTGTTTGCGATGCCGGCGACCTGGGTTTGGGTATGGACCCAGGGAGCTGGAGGGCCAGCCAGGGGAGAAGGATTGAGCACTCTCAGAGCTGCTCTCCTTCTCCGGGGGAGACCTGGGGTGAATGCCTAACGTGTGTAGCACTCTTGGCACAGGCCAGGAGGAATCGCATGCACTGGCGTCTGAAGTCATTGAGGGGCGGGGTGGACCCTGGAAGTCATTGCATGTCTCCACCCCTGGAGACTCAAGAAAAAAATTCTCACTCGCAACCACCATGAATGATGCCCACACCTGGCCCTGATTAGCTTCCAGGCAGGCTCCCGAACTGGTCCCAAGATTGCGGTACTGAGCTCAGGTGCCACAACCCCACCCCAAGGGGGAAAGCTGGGGGTATCAGGAGACGCTGCCACTGTGGAAGTGGGGGTCCAGGGGTCCTTGCCTGGGCAGATGTGCCAGTGGCTGTGGGCAGCAAAAAGAGTGAATAAAAAAAAGGTATGGGGCCAAGCTTTGCAGTGTGCAATACCTGTAGACCACCACCTGTTCCAAGATGTGATGGTGCTGTGGAAAGGATAGACCACAGTTAGGGATGCATGTCCATGTTTACATTACTGTAATGTACACAGGTAGGTGCACATGCATGTGCCAGGATTGCATGTGAAACCACACACAGGCATGACATAGTGAGCAAGGCACATGCCAGACATGCTAAGGTGCACACATATGCTGTGGAATGCACAACAATACAGTGGATGTTTTTGGTTGGCCACACAGTGAAACACATAATGGTTATCTGGACACACATGTACTGTACATAGAATGACACATGCAGAACCAGACATGAAATGCAACCTGTATACGCACAGTGCTGGGATGGTGACCCCAGTTTCAAAGCTCCTACTAAGAACACCCTTCACAGCTACCTGTCAGAATGTCATGGCCATGAGTGCCTCCTGAAGTGTCCTCTGTGTAGGCCTGGAGGGTCTGCCACCAGTGGCCTGGAGTTTAGCATGGGCCTCGACCAGTAGGACTTTACACCATACCCATAGGCCACTGGCACATTTCTTCTACTCCTGGGGTGAACAATTGAAGTTGCCTTGTGCAGTAATGGCCTCCTCCACCTCCCTCCAGCCCTGTTCCTGCAGTGTCCCCATCTTCCTAGACAGGAGGTCTTCCCAGAGCACATAAGCCTTGTGAGAGCCTTCAACTCATCCTTTGAAAATTTAGGATGTCTGCATCTTTCTCCTGACATTCTGGTGCTTGTGGAACAAACAGATAGAGACAAGCCCAGTTACAGCGACATGGAAATGGAAATGACCCCCTTTCACAGAACAATGATTTCCACACATAAACATGACACAACACCTACCTTCAAGGATGCAGTGTCTCTTGGTCTCCTGTGTGGCGTGGTGTTGCTGGCCTACTTTTATGGTAACGTATATGCAAATGAGCTGAATATATTCCAATAATGAAATGCAAATGTGCTGTTTGGGCACAGACTGTGCAGTGAGGCTATTTGCATATCCTGCTTGAATATTGCACAAATGAACACTGCACAGTTGGCATGCCATTGTGCATTTCTGTTTGCTCCTTCTAATGCCATGGAGCACATGTACAGGCATCTGCATGATTGATGCCATCTGTCACTGCTCTGCACAGGACACGCACAGCAGCATTCAGTGATGATAGTGTTGTTTAGTTTAGTTTATTCATTTAACAGAGCGCTCTGTTTCATTGCGACTCTAGGTGCTTTACAGATGACCAAGTCCTATATAGAATTAACAACATTCAATAAATTACAATATTAAAATAGACACTTGAGCAGAGGGAAAGGCTTTATTAAACAAAACAAAAAAGGTCTTTAGATTCCTTTTGAATACATTGACTGATGGGGCCTTTCTGAGCGAATGAGGCAGTGACTTCCACAGGGTCTGCTCCACACAAAAAAAAACACGCACCCGATGACTTTAAATGGACCCTGAGAATCACCAGAAGGCCCTCATTGGGTGATTAGAGGGGATGAAATGGGTGGTAGGGCTGTAGGAGTTCTTGCAGGTAACTGGGCCCAAGTCCATGTAGGGCTTTATAGGTCAACAACCCAACCTTGAAGGTAATCCATCACTTAACAAGAAGCCAGTGCAGAGTGCAGCACAGGCATATTATGACTTGACCTTGAAAGGCCTGGCCACTGTATCTGCTCCAGCTGTAGGTGGCAAAGATTAACCCCCAATAGCTCTAGGTAGAGGGCATTGCAGTAGTCAAACCATGACATCACAAAGGCATAGGCTAGTGATGGCAGATCACCCGAGGGAATCAGGTGTCTAATTCTGGTGATGTTTCTAAGATGGTAAAATGCACTCTGGACCACGACCAATACCTGAAATTCAAGTGCAAGGCCGCTATCCAGCACAACACCAAGATGTTTCACCTTAACAGAGGTTAACAGCTGGGAATCCCTTAGCCCAAGGCCGATGACTCAACCAGCCTGTACCCCAATCCTTGGGCAACCAGATTCCACCACCAATACCTCTGTCTTGACTGGATTTAACTTCCACCAGTTGGCACTCATCCAGTTCTGTATTTTAGCAAGGCACTGATTGAAAACTGAGGCTGCATCCTGTTGTTCCAGTCACTAAAGACAGGTAAAAACTGATTATCATCAGCATAGTAATGAAAACTCAGCCTGAACCATCTTATGATGTCCCCTAGCAGCAGTATATACACCACAAACAACATGGTGGACAGAATGGAACTCTGTGGTACCTCACGTGGCAGGGGCAGTGGTCTGGAGGGAAAAGTCCCCCAAACTCTCCTCTGCATCCTGCCAGTGAGAAAAGAATGGTACCAGCTGAGGACTGTACCAGACATTCCACAACAAACCCGCAGGTGATCCAAAAGTCAACATGGTCCACAGTGTCAAATGCAGCCAAGAGATTGAGGTGAACAAATATAGAATGCTCTCCCCAATATCTCACCAAGAGGAGATCATTAAGTACTTGAAGCAGGGCAGTCTCAGTACTGTGCTTTTTCCTTAAACCTGAGTGGAGAAGGTTGTAGATGTAATGGGTTGATAGATGGGCTTTCAGTTGTGGAGCCACCACCTTCTCAATAACCTTCCCAAAAAGGGAACGTTAGAGACAGGTCCATAGTTCACTATGTAGTCTGGGTCTAAAGATGGCTTCTTCAAGAGGGGTTTCACCACCGCCTCCTTCAGAGGCTCAGTAAAGACCCCATCACTAATGAACACCACACTATCCCAGCCAGGATTGGGCTGATGGAGTCAACGAACCCTAAGAGAAGGTACGTCAGACCCAGATCCAAACTACAGTAGGTAGGTCTCAACTCCTGGATGACCCTAACAACATCCACAGCCGCCAACAGGTTGAAGTCAGACCAGACAAACGGATTGCCCATGACAGTCCCCGGCTTGCCACTGCATGACCCCATGGAAGGCATTAACAGGACCCCAGATCTGATAGAGGAAACCTCATCAGCAAAAAACAGAGCAAACTCACCACACTTTCATTGTGAAAAAGTTCTAATGGATTGAAGACAGACCAGATTACACAGCCTGTAGACAGTTTGGAAGAGCTGAGTGGTCTGCCAACTTCTGCAGCAATCTCCTTGGACAGGAACTCTGGCTTCTTAAAGGAGATTGCTGAATGATACTCTCTATAATGAGTCATCAAAATAAACTTATCTCCATCAGACCAGGATCTCCAACAACGTCACTCCGATCTTAGGCCCCTCACCTTCAACTCCCTGAGAGTCCCATCAAACCAGGGGGATCTCTGCTGTGAGGCGAGGAGCCAAACATGGACTGGTGCGATAGGGTTTAGGGCATCTGCAATGGTCCTATTATAGGCCAACACCAACTCCCCTTGCTCATCGCAAGCACTCATCACACCTGATAGGTCGAGGACCACCATAAGACCCTCTGGGGCAAAACCCCTTGAAGGGCAATACTGGACCATCTCCGTAGGGGAGGGGTCTATCAGGGGGGTTTCAAATGAGAACTTCATGGTATAGTGGTCTGACCAAACAACCCGTTCCACCATGAGATCCGTAATCTCCAGTTCTAGTAAGAACACAAGGTCCAGAGAGTGTCTGTGTACATGGGTTGCAGAGGTAACCACCTGTCTCAGGCCCAATGATAACATCAGTTAGAGGAAGTCTTGTCCAAATTGTGAGAGCTCATCGTTGACCCAGGCATTGAAGTCACCCAGAATAATCCATTTGGGCAACTCCAACACCATTCCTACAACGAAGTCTGCGACTTCCTGCAGGAATTCCTTCTCATGGCCAAGAAGGCTGTAAATGAGAAGGATCCTGCAGCCTACACCTACAACACCTTGGACAGCCACACATTCAAAGGACACTGCTGTTACCACTGGGAGAAATTTGAGGTTCAAGTTCAATTTAAAACAAATCACCCTCCCCCCAACCCTACAATCAGTTCTCGGGCAGTGAATCACTGAGAACCCAGCAGGAGGCATTGATTCCAGTATAGGATCAGCACTTTCTTCTGGCCAGGTATCAGTGATACAAGCCAGATCAACAGTATACACCAGGTCGGCTATAGTAGCCATCTTGTTTCTAATAGATCTGGCATTGCATAACACCACCAGAGTGGGATAGATGGATGAGGCTGGTCCATTGGATACCTGCCCACCAAAGGTGGAGCCCATGGATATGGGAACAAGACAGGAAGGACCACTATTGTGAACCCATTTTGCTACAGGGCACCTCCTATAGCCCTCCACCCCAATCTGTCTCCCTCTGGCCCCATTCGTCAAACTAGGCCCTGCAGGCCACTGCCTACACCCTCATCGGGCAATACCCAGTGCCCTACAGCATTGATAGACTTTTGATGGTAATGAGGGACAATCAAAAGGGTGGAGGTCATGAAGCCAAAATGGTGAATAATTCCATCTCAAGTGATCCACCGACCAACACATCCAAGGTCTACACTTACTGCTATGATATCCAACTAGTGAGTGTGACCTGTCTCTCTAAGCTAATTACCCTTCTTATATAGTAAAGCAATGTAACAAAAAACACAAGCCAATAACATCCCCAATTTAACAAATTAAAACAATAAAATATACAATCACAATACACACACACACACACACACCCCTCAAATTTCCCAAACCCAACCCCAAAATAACTAACACCAAATTAAATAAAAAATATATTTTTTTGTTTAAATAGGGTAGAAGGGAGTCCAGAGCAGGGAGCTAAGGCCAAACCCTGAAACAAGAAAGGCCCTTGACTGAGTCATTTAATAGCACTCAGAGAAAACATCATACAAGAGCAGTCTAGCAGTTTATAGTAGAGCAAGGGGCTCTCATCCCCCTGGACTGCATATAAAGAATGAGATTGAAACAGTCACTTCTTCAGCCCTCTCATGGCTGTAGGACCCAATCAAATCACAATTAATGCCAGTTATTCTCTGAATAATACAGGTCATCCAAGCAGGCAAGTGAATTAAGTAACCTGAGTAGAATATCGGTTCTGGGGACAACAAGGCTCTCCCACTGCCATGCCTCTCCTCCAGGTAAAAGTTCTCTCCTTCACAAAATAAAAGTCATTTTATCTGTAGATTGAGCCTAAGGTCTAAACTTTCTCCAGTGAATTCAACTCCATGAGTCAAAGAACCACAGTTCCACGAGATAAGAAAATGCTAGATCAACAAAACAAATACCCTCGCACTTTGGTATCTGCTGGCAAATATCAAACTTTAGAACATTCAGCTGTTCTCAGCTGCATTCTCCTCCGAGTTCTCACCACTCTCACAAACTAACAGGCAGGTTCTCAGCATTCAGGCCAGTCTTGTACATTCATCAGTGCATTTACCAACACACCATGGATCCTTAGGCAGATAGAACACTCCCATTACCACGGCAAAGCAGATCAACTCCTCACCACTTTACAAGTCAGCATTCAGAACCCTCATTCATGACCAGGACTGGCTCCTTGGACCAATATCACCACCGAACAATGGGTGATCCTCAGGGATTTTTTGCTGTCTGCAACACAGCACCTGCAGTAAGTCACAACAGTAAACCTGCTCAGAAACTGGACCAGCTCATATCTTAAAACAAAAAAGCTAAACTACTACTGCTAACTCCCTTGAACCCCTGGCTATCACTTCCCCACACTAAACTAAACACTAATTAATTTAGAAATAACAATTTTATTCAAACAATAAGATTAAAATTGGATTAAAAAACTCCCTTCTGCCGAGCTTCTGATGGTCAGCCCAGCATGACCGCCATCTTGCTCGCAGGTCTACACATATATAACATTGGTGACCCCATCACTCCTCAGTTCACCGAGATTAGCCTTGGAAGAGGACCTGTGTTGTATCGCTCATATGCAAGCATGGGTCTGTAGGCCCAATAGCGAACATAAGCCACCAGACTCTGCCAAAGTGTATAAAGAATATCCACCTTAATTTTAGATGCCATAAAGGTATACTGAAAGAACTGATTATAAAAACATTGTTTTTTTTAAGTCTTTAACCAAGCAGACCTGCAAATGCTTGACATTGGTATATGGACCTACCAGCACCCACAAAGCCTGAACATTATACCTTCAACCAATGTGCTTTAAGCTTATTAAAAAGGACATTTTAAATGCCTACTGAACAAGATTCCTTCAACTCTGACATTGGGCAATGTACTTTCTGACAGTCCAAAAAGTATTTTAAAATCAAAACTGAGCAATTATTGTGTAACTAAATCATCCCATAAGATGTTACCACACATCTGAAAAACCTGGACCCTCCAACAAGGAACCATCTGCTATCAGACTATAATACCATAAAACCACGATGAGATAAGTCTTCATTTTGAACATGCAGCGGAAAGTCTTGTGGTTAAAAGTCTAATAATTGCCACCTCATGGACCCCCAGTCAAGAGTACAACAGACAGTTCAAATGACCAAATGTCTGATAAATATTAATACTTCCACACGTAGGCTATAGACTTCTGAATGGATAAGCCTTTGTCCAAATATGGTTACACCACCCCAAGAGCTCATTTGGGGACAAATTAAGTCATACGACACTTCTGAAGGAAGTATTTGACTTATATAAGACGTCTCCCCGGACCACCAATTCATGATCATTGACTAACTGTCTTCTGAATCTATATTTCAGTGTTGGAAGAGATCTCACATCTATGCTACTATTACTGACTATGAAAGAACTATGACTGTACTGAAGCTACAAAGACCGTTGGCGTCCTCCATAATGTAAGAGACATTGAAACTTGTACTGACTGTCATTTTCTATTTTGCAAGCCTCGAGGAGAAAAGAACTGAGACAGCCAGGAAGAAATCTTCTTCACACAATCATCTAAAATACTCCAAAATCTCCAAGATCAAAGGGAGACAAGAGACTTTTGAAAAGTTGGTGAAGTATATACATAGATATACCTTTACTGGTTTAAAGGTGCTTATTGAAATACTGTGTCTTTGGAGAATCCTGGTTCTAAAAAGAGATACATAAGATACTGCAGTGAAATATTGTTTTAAATGCTAGCAATTGGTTATTAGTACCAAATAATTGTATGCTGGATAGTAAAGGTTAATTCTAAATAGCATACTACCTTGCAGTGCCTCCAGAAAAGGAGCACTAGGCCTCATATCTACGTAGTGAGAACTATGTAGAGATTTACTGTGCACAAGCTAAGACAAAGGTCTAAATAGGATGTCCTAACAAATGTTTTATATTGTTTGCATTAAAACATGTTTAAATGTTAATTGTGTGTGTTGAAATAAGCACTTTTTAATGGAACTCCATGTCTGAGAAAAATCTGTTGTCTCAGAATTTACCATGAAAACAAGTAGGTACAATGTACTTAATACCTTTCATTTAACACAGCCACAGAGGTAAATTAATTAATAGTAATTGTACCTACAGATCAGTCATATGCAACACAGGCCTGCTGCACTTGCCCCTTGTGGTGCACAGTATGATTGGCTTGAGTCATGCCAGCAAGAGCCCTCCACAATATGATCTTGTGTGGATGTCGCACATGTGCGGTAGCATGGAACATGACCTTAGTTAAACACTTGGCACAACCCTATCATGCATGAGAAGTTACACAGCTGTAGTACTCTATCACACAAAATCATGGTGCTAACACCAGCAGCGTGTGGCAAATAAATTATGCAGTATTGCACTACGTACGTGGGTGTCAGGCCTGATAGAACGTGACTGGGTGTGAAGGTTAACAGCAGCTGCTGCAAAATGGCCAGGGCATCTAGAAAGATGGCACCAGGCCAGCATGACCACAGGTGGGTAGAGGCAGAGCTGGCTAACCTGGTGGACCTCAGGAGGAGGGACAGGACATGCCTTGACTGGTACCGTGCCATGGTGGAGTAGGGCAAGGTGCCATGCCTAGGTATGTACACCATGAAAATGTGTGACATGTTGGATGTTGTTATCTGTCAGGGGTATGTCTGTGTCTGACACAGACCAGTGTGGAATGTGGCATGGTATTTCTATTAGTCCATAATTGCAGAACACTATGCCGCGTACCAGTCCATTGTGTTTGGCAGAGACAATCCACAGCCTCTCTATAGTGCAGATGTAAAGTGGCACATGTCCATGTCTGTTCTACTGAGGGTAATACCTGCCTACAGAGGCTGACAACATGCTGAGCAGTACCATTCAACATCATGCTGAGCAGGGAATGGTGCCGTCAAATACAGGGCATACAATGGGTGATAGTGGACAGGCAGCAGGACCTGTGCATTGCACCTGCGTCTCCCCTGGACATGGTACAATGTGGTGACAGGCACATATGTAACCAACAATGACAGGTGATCAATATGCTATGTAGGCCACATGTGCACTGTGCAAGTGTACTGGTACACCCACACTACAGCCACCTGTTCTGATGTGTATATGTGGGTACACAAACCTTCAGATGTGGCCATACACTACAGTGTGTTGCAGGTGCCAATTGCAGAAGTTCCACTATGTACCACCAGCTGTGCCACCAGTAGCCACCCCATGTACTCCACAGCAGTCAGCAGTCTGTGTCCTATACACACATACGTGTCCTGTCTCACACCCCTGGCTCTCATTATACCTCTTCATATGTGCCATGGACCACACCATTCCATATCATTGTAACTGTTGCACATTGACACATATATGTTCAGTACAGTGCTATGCAATGTAACATGAGTGTATCATATCCCCCATGATGGTATGACGGTCAGACAAACCTTGCTGACATTGTGGGAGGGTGGTGCACGTTAACCATTCCATGCACCTGGGTGGGTTCTCCTGTTGTACATGTCTGTCTGACGTGCCTTGCACACATGTCCAGTGCATGGCCAGACTTGCACAGGTTCTGACTGACCACCTTGCCCTCATAGTGTACACACATGTCATTGTGAGTGGTTTACAATTCCACCATCATGCACAGTAGCTGTGCTATAGATGTGGTGTTTCTGACCAATGTGTACAGCCACACTATGCAGGTATGGTCACATGTATGACATAGCAGGCCTCACATGTACATGTGGCATCTTGATGCTGCATAATTCACAGAGAGATGTGGGGTATGTCACTGTGGTTGTTCTGTTGCAGTGCAGACACACACACACACTTGGTCAGAGACAGAGAAGGAACATATATGCCGCATGCTGGCCTTGCTGGTCTGCATGGCTATGTCCCAATGTGTGCTTACAGAGAAGTACAGCATGGCCATTATGCATTATGATGTCACAAACCATTCCCATGCCTTTGCTGTCCATATGTGTCCATGCATGTGTCCACCCATGTGCCAGAGGCCACACACCAGGACCAGGTAAATAGTTGAACTGTATCTAGGCATGACAGTGAACAGCAGTCCTCCTACAGAACCCCACATGGCCCTGTGCATTACAGTCCTCCTTGTGGCCTTGCATGTTGGAGTATGCAGGCATGTATTGGTGCACAGCACAGTGTGTCATAATTGGTACCTGTTGTGCATCCCCATGATATAGTGCGGCAGCTGACATGTCACAGCAACAGGATATGCAGGTGCCAGGATGACATATGTGTCCTACAGGTGTCCACTGTGTGTTGTACATCCAATCCTAGAACCGTCATAGCACCATTGACAATGTGTCCATGTATCCATCCCGTAGTATGTGCTGCAGATCAGGGGTCACAATGGTAACAGGCACAGAACTGCTGTGGTGTGTTCTGCCTTGATATGATAAGGTGGACATGCATAGCTATACACACATAGGTATCTGTCATGGAAATGGTGACCATCATGTGCCTTGGGACTTATGGTCAACCCTCTTGCCACTGCTGTGCAGTCCTGTGTCTGTCCATCGCAAGACAATGGTTGGCAGTACACCGCCTTGTTAGGCACATGGTCATGACAGTGACCCCCACCAAGTGTTGTCCCACTGCCATGGCCTAACATTGGTGACACATATCCATCTACATCTGTGCCACAAATTCCAGTGTGGGACACACATGTAGTTGTCAATATGCTGACCCGTGTATCCACTGCAGCCCACACAGCAACACCACTGAGACCATTGACTATCCTGTGCATTGGTTACATGTGCTGCACAATAGGGGTGCTCCCTCAGCCTCGCTGACTGCTATGTCACCAGTCATCATGAGGCATGGTCCACAGGACACTGCCTACATATTGTACATGCATGGCACACAGTCAGAGGACTGAGGTAGGCTGTTGCATACATTGCATACATTACATGGTACACCTGTTGACTACATGTACCTTTTACTTTCACTGTCTGTGTAACTTGATGGTATTGAGGGTTGGGGCCAGTGTACATCCCTATATGATGCCTATGCATAGGTACACCATATGCTGTCCACTGTTAGGGGTACATATGTTCTCTTGTGGGTGTACAGTAGACATCCATATTGCTGCATTGTATTTGGGTGAACTGTGGGGGACATATGTGTTAATACATGGCTCGGATTGTGTCATTATCAATGTGTTCTCATTGTAGACAGAGATGCCAGGGCACAGGCCCAGTGAGATCAAAGGAGGAGGGGCCCTGATAATGCTGGGGTGAGCGTTAGGATTGACAACCCCAAGGCACACCCCATGCCTGTTACTGCCTGAAGGGTGGGTGTGGGGTGTTAGGGTTGGAAACCCTAATGCCACATTACCCTACTTTTGTCACTTTAACCCTAACTGATACATTAATGGAGTTTTTTTTTGCAAAGAATTTCCTTCCTATTTGAGATAGTATAATTGTATCCTTATTTGACTGCTGGAGTGCAGTGCCTTCAGGACCTTGCGCTCCAATTCTTCCATAGGTGCGCACATGTATCTGTGGAAATATTTCAGCCAAAACAGCACCCAAATTGTCAGCATAGCCTTGTTATTACCCCACCTCATGAACACTGGGCTGACAATTTTCAAATCCCTGACAAAACATCATTCCATGCCACTGCAACGTCATTCCATGCCACAGGTGAGAAAACAGATTTTGGCAAGGATTTGAAAAATGCCTGTTACCATATTTGTGAGGTGATGTGAAAAAATGTCTATGTTGAAGATCTGGGGTGAAAATATTTACAATTACCAAAGGTATGAGTGGGTGTGGTAAAATTTAAATGCATGCGCATAACTTTACCATTTTTACATATTTTGACCTCAAATTTTTAACATAGCCTTCTTATGATCCCACCTCATGAACATAAGCTCTTAAAATTTTCAAATCATGTCTGAAAGGTGATTTCTGCAAATTACCTTGAAATCACAGTTTGGGACAGATTAACAACAGTCCAGTGACATTGTCCATGAGGTGGGTTTCTGAAAAAGCAATGTTGAAAATTTAGTGTCAAAATATTAAAACAATGGCCAAGATATGCATTAAAAAGTTGAAACCCCATTAAACTACATTGAACTACGTTACCTTAGTTTCTCATATTGTAGTCACCAGTTCCAGCAGAAAGACGTGTCTTTGATCATGGAGTGGATCTTCACCCAGGGACTTGTTCAGGTGAGTGAGGGTGTGTGGGGGTGCGGGGTGATGAGTGCTGAGTGGGAGGTCAGGGTGGGGAGTGTAGGATTGCCAATGAACCTCTTTTTTATAAGTTTTATGGGGAAAAAAGATATTGAGAGACCATTTTCTTTATTATAGGCTGGATGCCTATTGGAGGGTGGGGGTACCACTAGACACAAGGGAAAGTAAAAGTTTAAACAGGGACAGTGATCAGAGGATGGGGGTACAACTAGACACCTGGGAAAACTGGAAAGTTATGGGAACAGCGATTAGGGAGTGGGGGTGCCAATAGACACCAGGGGAAAAAGGGGAACAGTGATTGGAAATTGGGGGTGCCACTTGACACCAGAGAAACGATGGGGACTGGAATTGGAGGGTGTGGTTGTGTCACTAGATCCCAGGGAAATGGGAAATGGGGAAAATGCTGAACCAGGAAAGGCACATAAGTCAAGGCTTGTTTCAAGGTCTGACTTCAGAGCACAAGGAAGTTAAATGACTTGCTCAGGGTCATACAGTATGCAACTCAGCACTGTTGGATTTAAACCCACATGGGGCCAGTGATTGGATGGTGGGGGTGCCACTAGACACCAGAGAAACAACAGGATAGTGATCAGAGGGTGGGGGTGCAAGCAGGCACCAGAGAAAGGGAAGGATGTTTAATTAGGAAAGGCACATAAGCCAAAGCTTGTTTCTGGGTCCAATCTGGGAGCACAAACAAGTTTAATGACTTGCTTAAGGTCACACAGTATGAGACTGGTGGCTGTGCTTGAAACATAAACAGGGCCAGTGAACGGAGGGTGGGGGTGCCACTACACAGCAGAGCAACAATGGGGACAGTGAGCAGAGGGTGGGGGGTGCCAGGAGATATCAAAACAGCTGGGATGGTGATCTAGGGAGATGCCACTCGATACCAGGGAAAGGATCTGTCATCACGAAAAAGGATCCTTTATCATGACTCATGATAAGAAAAATAATCTTTCTTCATATCACAAGTCACAAAAAAAGATTTTTGATGTTAAAATAAAGAAATTCAGTGGCATGTCTTCAACACATAAATGCAGAACCCAGCTGAGGGGGTTCCAATTAGCCAAACACATGTTCTGGTTTTTACTCAACACATTTTTTTTTTTATTTACTTTTGTTTGCCTTGCTAACTGAAAAACAAAATGGTAGCAGCATGAAAAAAGGTTCCTAATTTGTGACAAAGGGTTACCCATTTGCGACACAGGATTGCCCATTTTTGACACAGAATCCTGTTTAGAGGCTCACATCTAACTTTTAACATTGAAAATAATGGGACATTTTAAAATTTAATAACTTTTGAATGGACAAATATTTTTCACCAAATCTTTGAAAGGCACATCTGTGACCCAATAACTTTATACCCTGAAAATTTCAGAGCAAAATCCCAAGCTGCTTTTGCACAGAGGCGTGATAAAGAATTTTACAAAAAATGGTAAGTTTCACATTTTCTGATACTCCATATATCTGCATACACATATCCTCCTGGAATTAAACATGGTACATCAAGAGATCTTCGGTCCCTGATGGTGCATGCAAACTTTCATGCAACTCTGTTGAACGGTTTTGAAGTTATTAAAGTGCAAACTTTGAGCTTAACACAGAAATGAAGTTTTAACCCTATAATATATGGTATTGCGGTGCGGTCACGCCCCTGTAACTAGAGTTGATACAACACTTTAATATTAAATTTCTTTTTGCACCTTAATAACGTTGGCATTTTTTGATGAAATAGCCCCATATTTTGCACTCATGGTCATTCTCTCAGTGTTGCAAGATCTGGAAAGTTTCATGATGGAATCTTGTATGGTTTATGAGATATAAAGTGGTGAAAAACAGTAAAAATGATTTTTTTTCCTTATAGTTTATCATGGGATTTTTTTTGTTGTCATCTACAGCCCACACAGAATTAAATTTATCTCTGAAATTTTTAGAGATTATGGGGTGTCTACCAAGGCTGTTCCTTTTTATGGTTTAGTGAAAAAATATATTACCATTTTTGAACTGTAACAATTTTTATGATAGTCACAAGACAGGCAGGTAAACTAAAACAATCTGAACTGTAAATTTACTGCTCATGCTCAGAGAAAATACAGTTTGTGCTGTCAGCCATCTTGTTTTTCTAACAAGTTACAAAACAGTGTTTTACACAACTGCTGCATGGTAAGAACAGCACACCACCTGTATTTGGGTCTCTGTGATATGCTTAGTTAGTTTGATGTTTGTCTTAAAATGAGTATATCTTCATGACAAATATGTGTTTTTTCACTGAAAATTATGTCCCCAGTCCCTCACTAAGTAATTACTATAAGATTTTCTTACTGTTTGAACTGTAAATAACCAGTTTCACTTATTTATAGTTCGAACAGTAAAGTTTGAACAGTTAAAAAAAAAACATAATTAATTAGCGAGTGACTGGGACATGATTTTTAGTGAAAAAAAACCCACATATTTGCCTTGTAAATATACTATTTATAATGAAGGTGAAAAGGTGTTTTGCGTGACAGCAAGTATAAGAAAAACCAGCCCTCCACCCTCTGTTGATGAAACACAGCTACCCCCCCAGCACCTAACTCTGATACCAGCACCCAATTCAGTTATCCAGATATAGAGAAGGTGATCAGCATTACCCTTCCTCCCTCCTCCATGGCCAGCCACAAGTTTTTTTTTTAATATAGATAACAATGGATGATTGACTCAACCCACCCACCCCCACGACTGGCCACTGTCTTGATGTAAAAAGTTTGTATTTGTAAAAGTGCTATCTGCACTTTAAAAAAAAGAATACATTATGACCCTCCCCCCACAGTACCCAACCCTGGCACCAGTGCCCAGTTCAGTCATCCAGATATAAACAGAGGTGACAGGCACTACCCTCCCTCATCCACGACCAACCCCCTCCTCATGAGTGAAAGTGGTCAGGTGCTTGCCATAGTAAAACCAGCTGATCACATGATTAGCTGGTTTTGCTATAGCAAGCATGGGAGTGCTTTCATTTATGAGAAGGCTGCCAGTGATGAAGGAGGGAGGGTAGTGCCATTCACCTCTACTTACATCTGGATAACTGAACTGGGTGCTGGTGCCAGGGTCGGGGGCTGGGGGGTCGCTGGTGCCAGGGTCAGGTGCTATGGAGAGAGGGTCATAATGTGTTCTTTTTTTAAAGTGCAGATAGTGCTTTTACAAAGTTTTTACATTAAGATGGTGGCCAACTGTGAAGGTGGGCAGGTTGAGTACGTCACCCATTATTATCTAGATTTGGAGTTCTCACAGAATTCAACTCTTCCCTCACTCCTACAGAGGTCTCTGCTCCTTCAATGTAACTGAAACCAACAGCAGAATCTCTAACAGCACCTTTGAAATAGACAAATGAAAACTCCCCAGTTGACATTGACATGGCTAACAGGGCTGTCATGGCCACGCCAAACCATCAGCTTGGGGCAAGTAACTAGTCAGTTTCACTCTCTGAAACATAGATACATAGATACATAGACAGTGTCGGCAGATAAGGGCCTATGGCCCACCTAGTCTGCCCATTTGAGCTTGTAAGTTAAGTTTGTTTTCCTAGAAGTCTATTTCCCCTTACCCCTGACCTCTAGAATTCCTTTATGTCTATCCCATGCATTCTTAAATCCTGTGATTGTTTCAGTCCCCACCACTTCCTCTGGCAGGGTGTTCCACTTGTCCACCACCCGTTCTGTGAAGAAATTCTTTCTCATGTTTCCTCTGAATCGTCCTCCCTCCAACTTCATCCCATGCCCTCTAGTCCTGAAACATCTTTTTCGCTTAAAAATAGTGTTTTCCTGCACCCTGTTCCTCTCTGTAAGATACTTGTATGTCTCTATCATATCCCCTCTCTCCCTCCTCTCCTCCAGGGAGTACATGTTCAGTTCCTTCAACCCGTCTTCATAGGACTTGTGATGCAACCCATGCACCATCTTTGTTGCCCTCCTCTGAACCTTGGACACCAGTTTGTTAAACCCTGATAAAACATACTGTAACTGCAACTGTGAGCACTTTTTAGTGTTTGCCAACCAAGTGAAGGGGAGATCTCATCAGCATTTCACTGGGTATAATAAAAACCTTCATCCTCTTTACTTCTTCATGTCACTGACTTTAGCCTATTTTAGAAAGGAAGCAGCTCAGATTCAAGCTTCTGTAGTGGCTCACAAACATCAGAGGAGTCACATACTTAGATGGAGGGTCACAGATTTTAATGCCAGCTGGAAAATATATACCACATAACTCTAAGTAATGCTCCTGACTGAGGATTAAAACACTTCATCTCTGGTTCTTTCTTGCAGGAGCTAGTGTTGTTTTAAAAAAAAGTTCATATTATTCCCTTTAGTCCCTAGCTAACAGGGGGTCAGTCTGCTATTGTAGTTGTTATAATGGTTTAAAAATGTTATGTCCACTGCTAGGCATCTATAATTAATAGAATCAGATTACAAAATGTTTAAAAATGTTTTTTAAAAAATCACTGTTGCTTTGTTATACTTAACCCTTTGTTGCATGGAGATTATGACCCAAGGGGCTATAGTACTATATGCCTGCATAGTTGTGCATAGGGTGGAAATATTTGATTTTCAGTGGTTGAAAGCTGTTCCTATCACTTCTTTTACTCCCTCACTAACAGTGCTTTAACATGCTATTACCACTTTAATGATTTGAACTCCATATGATAGCCACTCGGCAAATGTAATTACTAGAACTCGTTTAAAATGTTTACAAATTAATTTTGCTTGGCTATACCACCTGTTGCAGCTACATTGTGGCCCACAGGGCTGTACTTCCATGTGCCAACCACTGGGTGAATTGCCAATGGTGGGAGGAGGATCCCCAACCAGGACAGATTGGTCTGGTGTGAACACAAATTAATTGTACAAAATTATGACTCAAGGTCAAAATCTGGAAAGCTCAAAAAAAATGATAATGGTAATCATGTAGAGATGGGAGATGGGGGGAGGTAGGATTTATGATTTTATCATTACTACTGAGAATAACCACAGCACTGTGTCTAGATACGACAAACCAAACAGCAAAAGAAATAGTGGGGCAATGATTCTTCTCTAGTCTGCAATGGTGGAGGTGCAGTCTCTATCCGACCCCTTTCAACGGGCTGAATTTTGGTACTCCCTAGTGCTCATTTACTACTGATAGGATCCATACACAGTCCAAAATCAGACTCCTAAATATGAATATCCACATTGATGAATGGCTGTTATGATTGAAAGGGAAAACAGGGCTCATTCATAGAAATGTCAGCAACAAGGTAAAATGTTTTATATCTCTTTGCTTTCCTATTACTCGTCACAGTGCAACTGCTGGCCACACAAGAGAGATCAGATTTGCAGGAATACAGGCACCATTTTTTTAAGGTGAAGAATGCCACTCTGGGGAGTTCCCACACAAAGTCGAACTGCTGGTCAGAATGGGAGGTATAGGACCCTGTTGTGTACAAGTACATGAATGCATTGCCTCAAAAATTACCAGCAATCTGTCATGACAGGGCTGATTTATGCTTCATGATTTATGTGTGATGGCCTCCAGAGCTCAAAAATACAAGAGGCAACAGTGGGACAGGTTGTAATTTGAAACCGCACAGTTCACACACAAACAGTGCTGACAGCCGTGCCCGACAGATAGATGTGGGAGACTGAATATCAGTGGTGGTAGGCAAAAGACAAAAGGTTTTGATGGGGAGCCCAGGGATCAGAGAAAAGCAAATAGAACAGGACTGGATGTCTTTGCCAGATTCATCAAACTAGAGGGACTGAAGTGACCTTCATTGCATACCTTGCTAATACTCTCTCCAAACCGGGGGTGGGGTGGGGGATAATAGTGGTAACAACAGCCAAACAAGCAATGATGAAATACTAACTAGAGAAAATGTTTAAAGCCTCTATTGTACCACCCACAAGGCACGGATAAATGACAGCACTTGTTTTTCAAATACCTCTGTTTTTTTTTTGTTTTGTTTGTTTTTTTTTTTGCAACAGAGAGAGTGCCAACAGGGAGATGTAGCACAGGTTTAATATCCAGGCACTATGCATGGGTTGAAGCACAGGGCCCAGAGGGCCCTGCAGTCCCACAGGCAAATAAGGCTATCTTAAACAGTAAGGAAATTCATTACAAATAAACTATGTTAATGCATCAGTTAGGGATGAACGTAATGCCACAAAAGCATGGAAATGTGGTGTTAGGATTTCCAACCCTAACTCCCCACCCATGCCACTAATTCCCCACTCCCACCCTCCCAGCAGCAAAAGGACAAGACTACACAAGCAACCACAGACAGCCATCATCAGTTAAGCCAAACAATGTACTGTACAACTGTTTCCAGATGACACAAATGCAGTAGCACTTATGTGCTACCTTCATAGGTGGTGGGGGCAAAAATGGTAACAGGATTCAAGAATGCATGGAGTAAGCATAAGGGAAACTTAGTGTTAATGAAAGGGGGGAAGCAGGAGGTCAAGTATAGGCTGCGGTATTATAGTAGGTGGGAAAATAGCAGAATAGCTGGGCAAAGTGGTCCTTATCTGCCGTCAAATTCTACGTTTTTGTGTTTCTCTACTGAAATTACCACACTCCTTCTGTATACAGAAGCTCAGGTCCCTCCATAGAAACATAGAAACATAGAATTTGACAGCAGATAAGGACCACTTGGCCCACCCAGTCTGCCCATTTCCCTACCTAATGGATAAGCTGTAGATCCTAGTTAACCAGCAGCCTACTTCTTTCTACCCCCACCCCCTAGAATTGCCTTATGACTGTCCAATGCATGCTTGTATTCAACCACTGTTTTTGACTCCACAACCTCCTCCAGAAGGCTGTTCCATGCATCCATAACACTCTCTGTGAAAAATACTTCCTTACATTACCTCTGAGTCGCCCCTCCTCTATCTTGAAATTGTGCCCCCTTGTTCTTGCACACCTCGTTTTTGAAAGATGCTACCCTTTTGGACTTTGTTGATTCCCTTGAGGTACTTGAAAGTTTCTATCATGTCCCCCCTCTCCCTCCTTTCCTCAAAGCTATACATATTAAACTCCTTTAGTCTCTCTTCATACGTCTTCTGGTGCAGACCCTGCACCATTTTAGTTGCCCTCCTTTGGACAGCTTTTATGGAACAAGGTTTTTGTGGATTGATATTGTTAACTGTTGTTTTCATATGTATATTTTTATTTTATGATTCATTTGTACAGCGCCTTGGTATTTGAAAGGTGGTAAATAAATAAAGTTTATTATTATTATTATTATTATTCCATCTTGTCTATGTCCTTGCGGAGATTGGGTCTCCAGAACTGCACACAGTACTCCAGATGGGGTCTCACCAGCTCTCTGTACAGAGGGATAACAACTTCCTGTTTTCTACTAGTGATGCCTTTCCCTATGCATCCTAGTATCCCTCCAGCCCTCCTTACTGCCCTCTCACATCGCTTGCCCACCTTTAAGTCATCTGATATGACTACCCCCAGGTCCCTTTCCATTTTTGTTGTTGTTAGTATCTCACCCCCCATGGTGTACTCTTCCCCTGGGTTTTTGTTTCCCAGGTGCATTACCTTGCTTTTCTTAGCATTGAATCTAAGCTGCCATACATTTGACCATTCCTCTAACATTGTCAAGTCCCTTCTCATCCTTTCCACCCCACCTTGTGCATCAACTCCGTTGCAGATCTTTGTGTCATCTGCAAAGAGACATACTTTCCTTCAATCCCTCTGCAGTAAACATAAAGACATTGAAGGACCAGTCTAATACTGAACCTACAGTACCCACTAGTAACCCCCCTTTCTTCAGAGTGGATGCAATTTACTATTATCCTTTGTGTCCTATTCTCCAGCCAATTCTTTACCCAGGCTATCATCTTGGGTCCCACTCCCAGGCTGGCTAACTTGTATATTAATCTTTTGTGTGGGTCTGAGTCAAATGCCTTGCTAAAGTCTAGGTAGGCCGTGTCCACAGCCCCTCCCTGATCTACTACTTTGGTCACCCAGTCAAAGAAATCTATTAGATTCGTCTGGCATAACCTTCCCACTGTGAATCCATGCTGCCTTGGGTCCTGTGCCCCTCTGGCCTCTAGGTACTCAACAATTCTTTCCTTCAAGTGGTTCCATCATTTTCCCTATCACTGAGGTTAAACTAACAGGTCTGTAGTTTCCTGCTTCTGCCCTGCTCCCACTTTTGTGAAGGGAAATCACATCTGCCCTCCTCCAGTCCTCAGGTACCATCCCATCCTCTCATGATTTGTTAAAGAGGGTAGTCAGTGGTGTCACTAGTTCTACCCTTAGTTCTTTTAGAGTTCTGGGATGAATCCCATCAGGCCCCATTGCTTTGTCCACCTTCAGTTTTAAGAGTTCTTTCAGAACCCTTTCTTCTGTAAATGGGTTGGTATCAACTTCTGTATCCAGAGTGTTTCTATTGTTTGTTTTAGGTACCTCCCCTCTTCATTTGTAAATACTGAGCAAAATATTTGTTTAGTATCTCTGCCCTTTCCACCGTCTCCTCTGCCCACCCCCCTCCTTTATTAAGCCTCACTATCCCTCCCTTAGTCTTCCTTCGCTCCCTGATGTACCTAAAAAAGGTTTTATCCCCGTTCTTAACTGAGTTGGCTATCTTTTCCTTGGTTCAGGCCTTTGCTGTTCTGACTGCCTTCCCAGCTTCCTTTTGCTTTAACTGATAGAATTCTCTGTCCTGCTCCTTCTGTGATTCCTTGTACTTTCTGAATGCTTTCTTTTTCTCTTGAACCTTCACTGCTACCTCCTTTGAGAACCATAGTGGTTTCTTACATCGTTTTGTTTTGTTTACTTGCTTCACACAAAGGCTTGTTACCTCTGTGATGACAGTTTTTATTATTGCCCATTATTCTTCCACCCTCTCCTTCCTGCCCATTTGCTAGTGCATTCCTTAGGCACTCACCCATTTTGGCAAAGTCAGCCCTCCTGAAGTCCAGTACTTTTGCCTTTGTATGGCTTGACTCTATTGCTGTGGTTATTGTGAACCATACTGTTCGATGGTTGCTAGTTCCCAGATGGCTACCCACTTCTACATCTGTGATCCTCTCTCCATCTCCATTTGAGAAAACCAGGTCTAAGATTGCTCCCTCTCAAGTGGGTTCCAATACTAGTTGTCTAAGGCATGCCCCCTGTAGGGCATCTAGAATAACCCCACTCTTAGAAGTGGCTGCTGCAATTGCACTCCAGTTAACATCTGGCATATTCAGATCACCCATCAGCAATATCTCCCCTTTATCTGCAATTCTAAGTATACTTTCTATCATTTCCTTGTCCATTTCCTCCCCCTGAGAGGGGGGTCTGTATACAGCCAGATACAACCCCATTATATCCAAATTACAAGACTTTATTTCTCTATGCCCCATGGGACCAGCCTTTCTGTTGCTAAGAGGGTCCTGTGTCTCTTCAGCCAGAGGTGTAAGACATATACCAACTTCTCACATCAGAAGAGCAGCCCCATTGCATATAGAAAACCTTTGAAGAAACACAGGATCCTCAGGGGACTTTGCTTCTGCAGACAGAAGTACTGCTGCACTTTGGTATCATGGCTTTTGTGGCATCTGTGCTTCTTCACCCAGATGTTGGTGTGTATGTTTTACACCTGCAGCTGCAGAAGTGCAGTCCCATCAATTGTGTGTCAAAATCCAAAAGAAAGTTAGTGTGTACAGTGGTTGACCCCAGTGCTCAGGATTGGGGTAGCTAACCCCTAGCTCCACAAACCACAACCACAAAATACCGGACCATCAATTGTGAGTAAGTTTCATGATGTCCATGGCTACATGAGACTACAGAAAAGCTGAAAGGATCACTTTGCCCACCTAGTCTGATATTTTTGTACATACTACAACAACACAGACCCTACTTGATCTCCAGCTCTGCCCCCTTTTCCTTACCACTATGGTTCCTTTATGCCTACCCATGTATTCTTGAATACCATTACTGGTTTTTCCCCCCACCTACAATGGGAGGACGTTCCAGGCATCCATGAGTATTATGGATTTCTAGCTGCAGTGACAAGTGAGTGTGTATATTTTGCAGTTTACATGCCGCAGATACAAATGAACAAAGTTAGCACATCAGTGCTACTGCATTTGTGTCATCTGGAAATAGTTGTATGTTGTTATTCTTACCTGGTGATGGCTGTCTGTGGTTGCTTGTGTGGTCTTGTCCTTTTGCTGCTGGGGGTGGGGGGAGTTGGGCTGGAAACCCTAACACCACATTTCCATGCTTTTGTGGCACTAAGTTCAACCCTAACCAATGTATTAACATAGTTTTTTGCAATGAATAAATATATCTATCTATCTATCTATCTATCTATCTATCTATCTATCTATCTATATGTATACATTGCAAAAAACTTCATTAACACATCAGTTAGGGTTAAACCAATAAAAGTAGGGAAATGTGGCATTATGATTTCCAACCCTAACACCCCAATTCCCACCCTGCAGAGACCCACAGGTGGAGGGGCTGCCTTGCACACATCAACCCTAATGCTCACACTATCCAATTACAAAATAAGGTGACATGGGTACAACATATGAGAATGGGGTGAGCATTAGGGCTGATGTGCCAAAGATGGCACCCCCCTCACCTGTGGGTCTGTGCAGGGTGGGGAATGGGGTGTTAGAGCTGGAAACTCTAATGCCACTGACATAAGGTGTGTGTTTTGATAACTCCAAATAAGAAGAGACCAGAGACAGCAATTCAAGTTCTGACTTCAAAAGTTCTTGAGGACTATTTATTTGATAACCATAAACTTAAAAAAAAAAAAAATTAAAAGAAAACACTTTGGTATAAAAATACAAAAGAAATCCTTGCTCACCAAGAGCTTTTAGGAAACACTTCTCATAGAGTGGAAAAAGCTTAGGTCAAGTTCCCACCAACATCTACAGTATGTAAATTCACCAAAGAAAGAGAGATACTCTCTCCCCAATGTCTCTGTGGAAAATGAGCACTGAAGCTCTTCAAATATTCCTCTGATCAGGTATAATTGATCAGCTGACTAGTTTGATCCTCCCCTATTCTGAAATTATTCACATAATCTACTCTAATACAATAAGTTGGGGGCTCAAACATAGCTATATCTGGCATACTAAAGTTTAATAAAACAAAAACCTTCACATATTATTTTATTATGACTGTTGGAGCCTAAAATGCAGCATAAATACACAAGGGCTCATTATTCTAATAAAGGAGCCACCCACAAGGAGGAGCCAACTCCAGGTTGTACCCTATAAATGAGCTTTACATTGGGCTGCTGCCCTCCTACGGTCAACCTATCTCCAAGCTTAACACCGGGCTCTAGGTAAGAACTCCTTGAAACAGAGTACAATGTGTTGCTAGGACAGGAAAGTAAAACAGCAGAGCTAGGCTTGAATTTGCCTTAGTCTTGGAAAACCTTTAAGGATATTTCAGGGCAGGGAAAAAATGTTTTAGACTCCTGCATTTGTCTAACATTAATTATTTTAGGGAAAGTAGGCTACTTGCTGACATTTCAGCATTACTCAGAGCTATGCATTCTGTTTGAAAAAGGGGGGGTTATTATACTACACTCAAGTTTTGAACAGCTGAGAAGATATAGAGAGGAATTATGATAGGTGGCCACTCTATCATAATGTGAAAAAGGGAAATGTAAGATAAGTTAGAAAAGGTTAGTAAAGACTGTTGCAGCAGAGTAGATTTATTTAAAGAAGGAAAAGAACATGCCTCAAGATTCTCCCTAGCTGACAGCACAAGGCAGCAATGCCGCATACCCCCATGGTTAAGCAGAAACCTGTCTCAGTCTTCTATGACAACCTACCTTAATCCAATAGGTAGAATGGAGTTCCGGCCCACCCTCACCATAGAACTCCACCCCAGGGTCCCATTATAGCAAAACAAAAAATATATATATTTTTATACAACGTTACTTCTTATTACCCTTGGGTGTCATATTATTCCCATGGGTCGTCTATAATATTTTAATGTCTGGAGAGATAATCTGCATTTGCATGAGCATTACCTGCTCTGTGCTGTACAGTGAAATCACATGGTTGAAGTGCCAAGTACCATCGCATTATTCTATTGTTTTTGTCTTTCATTTGAGACAGAAAGCACAAAGGATTATGATCTGTAATAAGAACAAAGGGGGCACCCCATAAATAAAAACGTAGGGATTCAATTGCCCATTTGGCTGCTAAACATTCAAGTTCCACTGTACTATATTTTTGCTCTCTAGGATGTAATTTCCTTGATATGTACACTATAGGATGTTCCTCACCATTAATTGTTTGACTCAACACCGCCCCTAAGCCTGTACCTGAGGCATCGGTATGTACCTCAAAAGGATACTCGAAGTTGGGGCTATTAAGGACTGGAGAGGAACATAGGGCAGCTTTGATGGCTATAATGGCTTGCTCACATTCCTCGGACCATTTGACACAATTCCACTTTTCTTTTTCATTAGGTCTGTTAGTGGTGTTGCTATTGTAGAAAAGTTAGGAATGAAGTGCCTATAGTACTCGGCCAATCCTGGAAATGCTCTAACCTGCTTTTTTGTGGTTGGCCTAGGACTGCAGGCTACTGCCTTTACTTTGTCTATCTGAGGTCTAATGAGTCCATTACCCTATAAAAATCCCAGATATTTGGTTTCATACATGGCCAGGGCACATTTTACTGGATTTATTGTCATCCCTGCAGTTTTGATTGCATCAATAACAGTCCGAAGATGTTTTATATGGGACTCCCAATCTTTACTGAAAATAACTACATCATCTAAATAGGCTGCACAAAAGGTGGTGTATGGGGCCAAAATCTGATCCATGTAGCGCTGGAAAGTGGTAGGAGCCCCATGTAGACCAAAAGGCATTGTCGAATTGGTAGAATCCTTTAGGGTACTAAAGGCAGTGTCTTTGCCAAGAGAATCTGCCAATAACCTTTTGTTAAATCTAAAGTTGATATATACTTTGCATTTCCTATTTTATCAATGATATCATCAACTGTTGGCATAGGGTAGGCATCGAACTGGGCAACTTGATTAAGACCCCTGAAATCAAGACATAGTCGAATGCCCCCCTCCTTCTTTGGTACCACCACCACTGGGGATCCCCATGCACTGTTAGAGGGTTCTATTATACCAAGGCAAAGCAATTTCTTTACTTCACTCTGTACCTCCTTTCTAACTCGTTCTGGGAGTCTATACGTTCTCTTTCTTATTGGACTGGAATGGGTACGAATGTGATGTTCTACACCTTTGGCTTTACCTGGAGTACTGGTAAAGATATTATCATATGACTGTATTAGTCTATGTATCTCCTTCTGCTGTGCCTGATTTAAAGCAGAATTAATAACTATATCCTGGGGTCCTTTTGAACTCTCCAGACGTCCATAGGCTAGCTCAAAATCAGTTTCCTCAGTTTCAGGGATTACCATCAGACTATTCTCTTCCTTTGGTCTTTCATACCATTTCTTTAGTAAATTCATGTGATATATTTTCTTTCCAGGTCTAATGTCGGGGTGGCAATTTCATAATTTACCAGACCAGTTTATCGTAAAACCTGACATGGTCCTTGCCATTTCATTAATAATTTATTACTGGAAGAGGGAAATAATAATAGTACTTTGTCTCCTGTTTGGAACTGTTTTTCACCCTTCACCCCCTGATCATACCTTTTTTTCTGTGTCTGTTGTGCATGCACACTGTTCTCTTGGGCCTTTTGTACATACCGAACTAACCTGTGGTGTAATGATGTCATATACTCAGCTATGCTAGTAAGTTTCATTTCCCTTTTCCCCTCCCATAGTTCTTTCACCAAATCTAAGGGTCCTCTTGGATTTCTTCCATATAACAGGGAAAAAGGGGAATACCCTGTGGAGGCCTGTGGTACCTTCCGATAGGCAAATAATAAAAATGGTAAGAGTTTGCCCCAGTTAGTCCCTTCTTCTTGTATAAACTTCATTATCATGTGTTTAAGGGTTTGATTGAAGCGCTCTGCGAGTCCATCAGTTTGGGGGTAATAGGGTGATGTTCGTACTGCTACCACTCCCAATAACTGATAGAGTTCTTTTAATAGAGCCGCATTAAAATTACTCCCTTGGTCAGATAATATTTCTTTAGGGATCCCTACCCTGCTGAACACCTTAATTAGATCTTCAGCTGTTCGTTTGGTGGTGACTGTACGTAATGGAATGGCTTCAGGGTATTTTGTCGCATAGTCACAAATTACCAATATGAAGCGATTCCCACTTGTACTCTTTATTAATGGTCCCATAATGTCTATTCCAATTCTTTCAAAGGGAGTGTCTACTAAGGGTATGGGTATCATAGGTACTATTTCCTTTCGCCCCACCTGGCTGACATGTTGACACTCAACACAATTTTGGCAATAATTAGCCACCTCGTTGTGAATTCCTGGCCAATAAAATCTTTGTAATAATCTATTAAGAGTTCGGTCCCACCCTGCATGTCCTGCTAAGGGGATGTCATGGGCTAGATGAATTAAATTGTTTCTGTGTGTTAAAGGGACTACCAACTGCTCCACCTGTTCCCCTGTATCTTCCTTTTTGCATACCCTGTATAATATTCCGTTTTGTATCATCAATTTAGGGTTACCTGGCATAGAATCCTTCCCTACCTGCTGAAATAATGGTAGTAGAGAGGTATCCTCAATTTGTTCTTTAGCCATATCACACTCTTCGAAAATGGAAGATACTGGGTCAGCTAGATTACATTGTTCCTCTTTCCATTTCCGTTTTAGTTTCCTTTTATCATTTTTTTATTTTCTGTCTTTACCAGGTTGTTCATACATTTTGTCCTGAAAAGGAAACACTTCTCCTAATGATTGTAACATTCGTTGTTGTGACCTAGTGGTGACTGCAGCCATGCACTCCCTATTGTCCAGTAACCGTTTAAATTCAGGATAGTCGTGACCAATTAAAATCGGTACTAGTAATTGATGTACAAGGCCTGCAGTTACTCTGCACAATTCCCATCTACTGTTACATCAATTTTTACCATAGGGTATTGATGGGCATCCCATGTACATACTACATTCATATCAGGCCCTGATCGTAAATTATCTCTAGTGAGTAATACTTCAGGTCTTATTAGTGTATTCTTGCTGCCTGAATCAATCAGTCCCATCACCTTTTGCTTACCCAGTTCCACGGTGGTCATGAAATAACCTGCATTTAATAGTGCTAAATGGGTGTTGTCCAAATGTTTCCTAGTACAATACCTGGCCATATGACCTTTACCTTGGCAATTCCTACACACAATATCTGAAGGAAAAGTTTTATTTTTAAAGTCACTATTAATGTCTTTTTTAAAGTTTGATGTAGTAACCACACAGGGCCTTACCCCAGTTACAGTCTGTCCTGTTGGTCCCTCCTGGGACCGAGGATTCACCTTCCGGTATGGCTGATGTGCAGTTAGAAAGTCTTCAGCCAAAGAGATAGCTTTCTCTGCAGTCTCGGGCTTGTGTTCTTTCACCCATATTTGTACCTCATGGGGTAGGATCTGTAAAAACTGTTCTACCACAAAGGTTTCCATGATGGCTGTATTTCATTTTCCCTCTGGTTGGATCCATTTCCAACAGAGCTCCCTTAACCGGGTAAAAGTTCCTATCAGATTATCTTGGGGGTGGTATTTTAGGGTACAGAATCTTTGGCGGTAAGTTTCTGTGCTAATATCGTACCATTTTAGAATCTCAGTCTTTACTAGGTCGTATTTGTCAGCATTTCTTGCATCCATGTGGCTATATGCTAATTGGGCTCTTCCAGTAAGATAGGGGGCTAAATACACTACCCACTGATTTTGGGGCCAGTTACAAGCTTGAGCCACCCATTCAAAAGTTGTTAAATAAGCCTCAATATCGTCTGCGTTAGTCATTTTTGTTAACTTAATGTCTCTAGGGTTGGAGGTATTACCATTTCCACTAGCCCCTGTAATTGTCCCCATTTGTTGTAACAGTTTAACTGTTTCTGACCACCTTATTTCCTGTTGTCTCAGTTCTCTCCACCTCTCTCGTGCTTCTCGATCATGTTGCTTCTCCATTTCCAACTGCCGTATAGCCAACCAATGTACCAAACTTGTTAGATCCTCTGGGAGTTCTTCTCTAGGTGCTTTCTGATACAACTCCTCCTCTGTCTCTTCCTCACTTTGTAACTCCGTTTTAGCCATGGGCTCCTTCCTACAGACAACCGGGTCTAGGCCTGGGTGCAAGGGTTCTCCTGTAATGGCCATCTGTGTTCTGGTTATCATCCCAGTTTTCTTCTCCTCTGTTCCGGATGCCATCTCTGCACCTGCTCAGGTTCCTAACTGGTCTCTCCCTCTGTACCTTAGACAACCAGTTAATCCCACTTCTGACACCACTTTGACAAAAGGTGTGGGTTTTGATAACTCCAAATAAGCAGAGACCAGAGACAGAAATTCAAGTTCTGACCTCAAAAGTTCTTGAGGACTGATAGGTGGCCACTCTATCATAATGTGAAAAGGGAAATGTAAGATAAGTTGGAAAAGGTTAGAAAAGACTGCTGCAGCAGAGTAGATTTATTTAAAGAAGGAAAAGAACATGCCTCAAGATTCTCCCTAGCTGACAGCACAAGGCAGCACTGCCACAGCCACATTTCCCTACTTTTGTTGGTTTAACTCTAACTGCTGCATTACAAAGTTTTATGCAATTTATATCCCTAGTTTTTGAGATAGTATAATCATATTCCCATCCCTCCATAGATGTGTATATGTGACTAGCTGTGGAAGCACAGGGCTCTCTGGCACCTGCACTTCCAGTTATAGGACAACAGTCACCAAATTGTCACCATAGCCATGTTATTATGCCACCTCATGTACCTGATGCAGAAAAATGTTCAATCCCTATTAAAACATAACTCCATACAAGTAAAATGCCAATCCACAGCACAGGTGCAAAAACTAATTTTGGTTAGGATTTGAAAAATGGCAGCTGTGACATACATAAAGTGGTGTAATAAGAAGGCAATGTTGAAAATTTGGGCTCAACATATTTAAAATTCCCAAAAGTTAAGAGCATGCATAGTGCAATTGCAAGAAAATAGTCATAACTGTCATTTTTAATAATTTTGACCCCAGATTTTCAACACTGCCTTCTTAAGACCTCACCACATTTACCTGGTAATTTTCAAATCTCTGCCAAAACATAATTCTGTGCAACTACAATGCTGGTCTGTGGGGGTGTCAAGGGGGGCGTGGGGAGATGGGTGCACAGTGGGTAGTCGAGTGGTGGGAGTGGGACTGATTGACAACAAACTGTTTTTTTCTTTACAGAGTAAAAAAAAAAGGCAATGAGGGTCAGTTTTCTCATTTGTAGCTTAAAACAGACCTGGGAGGGTGGGGGAGATGCCACTAACCATGAACAAAATGGGGAAAAATTCAGAGGGTGAAGGGTTACCACTAGACACCAGGGATAAAGGACCACAGTGGCAGAATACTACAATTCGTATAAACAGTATAAAAAGAGAAATAATAAAATAAAGAATAAAACTAAGAAAAAATATATATTAAGAAAGAGAAGCATATGGGGACTTAGAGTGAGGGTGCCACTAGACACCAGGGATATTTACAGAGTGGTATAAAGGGGACGACAACCAGATGGCTTTATATTTTGGGACCAGATAGTCCCCAAACTTTTTTTCATGATCAGATGGCTGTGCTGAGAATCCTTTTTCACCACAGCAATTCCTTTTTCACCATCCTTTTTCCATCATTGGGAAAAAGGAAATCAGCTGGCGAAAATGGATTACTGGCATGGCCATCTGGTCATGAAAAGGGGAAATCCTTTTTTAACAGTTGATTTCCTTTTCACCATGACGAAAAAGGACTGACAAAAAAGGAAGTTAGTGAGTGGCAAAAGGAATAAAATAGTAAAAAATTTCTAGTGGCATTCAAAGTTGGAAACCACAAAGAACAGCTCATCATCCACAAGCCAGCCCACCAGTACGACAACCCTCTCCGCCCCACTGCCCACTGCCTCCAATGTCCACTGGGGGGGTTCCACTCCCATGGCTCTGACCCGGGGGTAAGCCAGGGCTTGCCAATAGTGTCCGTTGGGAGGGGGAGTTCCTCCAGGTGGCTCTGCCCAGGTGGGCAAGCCTGGGCATGGGGGCGGAGGGTGGGGGTGGGTCCAATAATAAAGGAGAGTTCAGGACCCCCAAAAAAGAACAGCTCATCAACTCCCAATGAGCAAGATATACATTTTGATATCTGCAACAGACATCCCTGAGCACAGTTCTGACAGTTTCTGTCAAATAAAAATTAAAAAAAAAACAAGATGGCAGCTCATGAAAATTGATTTTTCTTTCTGGAGAACAAGGATTGACCCCTCAAGAAAAAGGATTCTTGTTTGTCAGTGCAACATCCTCTTTTCATTCCAGGTATCTATCCTGGAATGTAAAAGTCACTTTGAAGATGATGGGACCTTAAAAATGCAATAACTTTGGAAAAGATCAATATTTTTTTACCAAATAAATGCAGGCCATTCTGTACGCTCTTTCTACCATAAAAAATTAGACCAAAGTTCAGCATTATCTGTGTTCAGGGTAATGAGAAAAAAACTGCAAAAAGGTGGTCTATCTGAATCTCAGAATCCTCACATCCGACAAGCAAGAGACTTAGCATGTCAAGATAACTACCCCATGGGACGGCATATAAATTTGGTGCAAATACATTGATCAGTTGCAAAGTTATTAAAGTGTTAAATCTGAGGTTTAACATTAAAGTGCCTGCTCCACCCTAACTATAGTGGTATCACCACACCACAAAATACTGTCTAAATACATATTTTTTGCAAAGCAAAACTGCATGAATGCATCACTTAGGGTTCAAGTTAATGTTACTAAAATAGGAAAATATGACACTGGGGTTTCCAACATTTTCTCTCCACCCCCACCCCCCAAGCTGCACAAGGGAAAAACATTAAGGTTTTGGTTGTTGGAGTCTTAGTGAATCAGTGGTGGGGTCTTCCTTGGGGTTGTCAGTCAAAATAATTATACCTCCCAACAGCCCATCGCCTCCTGTCCAAAGCACAAGGTACATCTCTAAGTCAGTGCCTCATACAGTAGTGATACATTCTTCAAAGGTAGAGAAGTATGTGTTGCCACATATTGCCAACATAATCTACTGTAGCGTTTTGATCCACACTAGAACTGATGCAGCTGTGCTTATGCTTACCAAGGCCCTTTCCTCCCCAGGGAAGGGAGTTCCCACAGATTCAAGTATTCTGTTATCTACTGTTATACAAGGCTGAGAATAGCAAGCCCCTAGGAGTTGCCTATCTGTTCATGGGGGACATGCTGGGGGCTGTTTATCACAAGCAGCTGTTTTTCTTCAAGTGGCTAATTTTATGGTCAAAATGTTATCATTTTTGTCTTAGAGGTGGAGGTAAGGAGGGAACACATCCACTTGTCTTTTAGCCATTACTCCCAACCATGCCTGGTAGTGGTGTGTTTCCATTTCCCCTATATCTTTATATATTTACAGTCAATAATTGCTCTGGAAGCATAGGTCATACCATTTTCATAAAACCGTTATCACAGAGCCACCTGTTGTGAGTGGTAACCCCAGCAACATATCTTCTTACACTTTATCCCAGCACTGATTACACCTACTGTAATACCCTTGTTGATCTGATGCTTTTTTATTGCTGGTAGGACATTGGTTTGGCAGTCCAGAAAGGAAATCTGGATGCCTGCCCTGTTATTTTCCGATGACCTCTTGCCAGCAGTTTTCCAGCTAGGACTCCTGCCACAGCATGACTGTTAACTATTTTGCAGTTTTGGTTTTGTGGAAGGCAATTAAACTGCCTCTGCCCATAGATGTCAGTTTTTCATGTAATCAGACTCCCTTCAAGCCAAGGGTCCCAGGCTTGGCCTGACTATCCCCCCTGTAATGCCTCAACGTCTATTGTCATTACCCAGGAACAGAGCTTTTTCCTCCACCCCACCTTGGGAGTTCATTTAGGTCAATGATTTCCCCTGTTTTTCTTGTGGTTGGGGTAGGGTTGCAATACTGCCTGTTGATAGGTTGTTTTCTCATTGTTCTGCTTTTTATTTATTTATATTGTTGGGCATGCTGGTGTTACAGGTTGCTGCTATTAAACTGATCATAGACAAGGTGAATAGGGCATGGGAATATTACAATTTAGAGGGAGGTGAGTTTGTCAGAGTTTTTGAATTTCTTCAGGATTTACTAGCTGTTCTTGGTTTTCATATCCTTTACAATGGCATAATTTACAAGAGTGTTATCTTATAATGTTAACGGGGTACATAACCTGATTAAGCATTACTGCCTACTGCATTTCTTCAGAGGGGGAACATGCACATATTATCTTCCTCCATGAGACCCATTTGTCCCTCTTGATCGCTAACCCTGCTGGCCCTCCACTCAAAACTTGCCCTGCCTTAAATATCTAGGTGTCACCCTAGACCCCTCCCTTACTTTCAATGAACACATCAACAACACTGTGATGAAAATACACCAAACATTAGGTGCTTCCTACCACCAAAATCAATTTATGTCCCCCGAAGCTCACCTAGTCATTGCTCAGGAAACCTCATGCCCCTCCTTGACTACTGCTCCCTCTATACTCTTCTGCATCCTCTTCCCTATGGACCTGCTTACATACCACATACAACTCCATCTGTCACTTTGTCCTTCCAACCCCTTTTACCACTCACCACTGCTCGCTATACCAGTCCCTAGGGTGTCTTTCTCTGCAGGGTCATTTGGACTTTGCTACTGGAAGCCTCATTGACAGTACACTTAGGAACCATCAGCTGTCTCCCTGCTTCTCCCTACTCACTGACAGAGTGATCTCTTTGAGTATCTGGGCCTCCTCAGTTCCCCCACTGGAAGTCCCTCACACTAGTACTACCATGGGTAGTAAAGCTTTCTCTGTCTCTGTCCCTTTCCTCTGGAATAGACTTCCTTTGTCCATCCAATCATCCTCCTCCCATCAGTCTTTCAAGGCAAACTGAAGGGTATGGCTCCTGGCTGAGGCTACTTGTACCTCCAGCTATTCACCAGGTGGTACCAGGGCCCGTGTCCTGGAATAGCACCTATTCATGCCCTCACCCTACCTCCAGTGCCCCTACCCTCTTGCACTGTTCTACTCCTCTGTTCAATCTGGATATGTCTACCTGTTTTATTCTGAACTGCTAGCAGGTTCTGCAACTTAACTTAAGTTGCATTTCTGCCTATGACTTCAGCTTCAAACCACTTCTGGTGATAGATTGAACCTTCATTTTAACTGTATTTATTTCCTTGGCTCCCCAGTGACTTTATGTATGTTGCATGTACTACTTTATCATAATGACCATTTTAAGCCTTTTGTATTGCATAGCCACTTAATGTATATCAGTACACCAGTATGTACTGATTTCTCTGAAATATTTGTACTATGTAATTTGACCTCATACTAAGTGTATTCAGCAGTCCTGTTTTGTTCTAATTGTATCTCTGTATTGTATTAATGTTTGTTGTGTTGCCACCTTACTGGCCCGGGTTGTGACTGAAAATGGTCCTCTGGATCAGTTTGCTCACCCGGTTACTAAAGACATAAATAAATAAATAAAATAAAAAATTGTCCCCAGAGGAACATAAAAGATATTCGATATTTCATGAAGGCCTTTTGAGTACCATATCATAAAAGTAGGGTTGGAAACAGAGGGAGAAAAGAAAGAATTTTAAATAAATTGGTGAATGTAATGAACATTGGCTCTGGCTAGGGACATTGCCCTGAATACTTTGCCATACTCTTAATACTGTATCAGTACAAAAGGATATGTTTTAAGTTTTTTATAGTATTTACTAGAGATGGGTGAAATTGGAAAATTTCACCCAGCAAAATATTTTGCGTAATTAGTGCATTGCATGAAATATTTCACTGAGTGAAATGCGAAATTTCGCCTGCAGTTGGGCAGAAAATTTCACCCCTAAGCTGGCAAAATGTTGCTTGCAGGTGAATGTTGCACCCAAAGGTGAAATTTCACAACCCACACTGAAATTTCACCACCTGCAGGAGCAATTTCACCTCCTGAGGTGAAACTGTGAGTCCTCCAACTTCTCCCTGGTGTCTAGTAGTCCCCCCCAGCCGTCACTGGCTGCAAACATTAAATAAGCACTCCTCCCCATGTTACCCTGCCACCTCCTTTGTTTGTTAAAAAAATATGTATATATATATATATATATATATATATATATATATACCCTTCACTCCCTGGTGTCTAGTGGTCCCCCCTTCTGGCTGGCAGCCCGACAGCGCTATTGAGCACTTGCATGAATGAATGACCATGGTATGCACTCATTCTTTCAAGTGCTCAGTGGCACTCAGTCGGGCTGCCGGCTGTGGAGGTGCATGGAGGGCTGTGCCTGTGGCCCAATTGGGGTTCTGGGGGGAGCTGACAGGGTGGGTGCTGCTATGTACTGAAGGGGTGGGGGGTCCACTAGACACCAGGGAGTGAAAGGTATATATATATATTTTTTTACACAAACAATAGAGGTGGCAGGGTAACTTTGAGTGGGGGGTGCTTATATAATGTTTATGGCCAGTGACAGCTGGGGGGGCCACTAGACACCAGGAGTGAAGGGTATATATTTTTTCAAACAAACAACTGAGGAGGCAGGGTAACTTAACTTGTGGGGTAGTGCTTATTTAATGTTTACAGCCAGTGATGGCTGGGAGGACCACTAGACACCAGGGAGTGGAGGAGGGTGATTTTTTTTAAAAAAAGAAATGGGGGGTGCAGGGTAACTTGTGTATGTGTGGGGTCAATTTACAGTTGTGGCCGGTGGTGACAGGTGAAATTGTGGGCAAAAGTGTGAAATTTCACCACAATCAAATCATTATTAGAGAAGGAAATAATATCCCTTAATCTTACAGATGTTACACAACACGGATTTAGAACAGGTTTCTCATGCACTACTAATTTATTATCATTTTACAACTTTATTAGTCTTAACCTTGATTTAAATATCCCATCTGATGTTATTCTGTTAGACTTCAGCAAGGCTTTTGACAAAGTGTCTCATAATACACTCATTTCTAAACTACTCAAATTAGGTTTTTTCAACAAATATTGTGTTATGGATAAAAAACTGGCTGACTGGCAGGTCGCAGAGGGTGCGGGTTAATGGCTTTTTGTCTGACTGTGGCTATGTGACGAGTGGGGTGCCACAGGGCTCGGTTTTGGGTCCGACTTTGTTTGGTATTTTTATCAGCGATATGGAAATCCAGTCGACTAATCTACTGATGAAATTTGCCGATGATACCAAACTTGGTGGAGCAGTAAATAATGTGAAAAACAGACAAACATTACTCAAAGACCTTTCAAAAATTGAGCAGTGGGCACGCACAAATAAAATGGAGTTTAACACATCCAAATGTGCTGTTCTGCACTTTGGTAAAAACAACCCCCCAACAAGAATATTCGTTGAATAATTCTGTCATTAAAACCGCTTGTTTTGAAAAAGATTTGGGGATTCTAGTAAATAACAAGTTGACTCAAGTGTCTCACTGTAATAAAATTGCAAATCAAGCAAATTCACTTTTTCGTAGAATAAAAAATATTTTCATTTCTAGAACTGAGCAATGTATTCTCCCACTTTATAGATCACACATTAGACCCTATTTGGACTATGGTTCTCCATTTTGAGTCCATATCTTCGTGGAGATGTGGATAGGTTGGAGAAGATTCAAAGAAAAGTTACAAAATCTATTCCACACTTAGCTCATGAAGATTATAATACTAGACTTCATAAAACAGGTCTGCACTCGCTTAAATTAAGAAGAACACGGGGTGACCTACTTCAACTTTTCAAGATTATCCAAAATCCTATTTTAATGAAACAAGGTGGTATTTCGTTCGCAAATAGGAAAACTGGTTCTAGACTTAATAATAGACAGCTTAATATTGCTAAATGTAAAACTAATAATAGACAAAATTTTTTTTCAATAAGAACTCCGAGACTATGGAATACTCTTCCCCAGGACATTGTAGTCTCTCCCTCATTTTCGGTTTTTAAATCTAAACTGGATAAATGGTTGACCGAACAAGGTCATCTACAATAATCCACTTATGTGGAGGACAACACTTATAGGCAATTGCCTTCTTTTGTCCCATAAACCAAGTAAACCAAGTAATTTCATGAAACATTTTGCGGCAATTTCATCGGTGAAATGTTATTTCACTTCATCTCTAGTATTTACCAGCATTAAGAATATGTTTCACATTAGCATATGGGGTTTAATATGGGGTTTGAAAAGTTTCCAAAACAAAGGAATGGTCAGTGATATCATTATTGAACCATTTATGGGTAATTGCAATGTTAGTGGCATTGTAATAATATTTAAAGCAAGGAAGGGCCAATCCACCATCAGAGGTAGATAAGTATAATTTTTGGATTTTGAGCCTAGGTCTTTTGCCCTTTTAGAGAAATGTTTTAATTATTGTGTCTAATCCCATAAAGAAGTCCTCTTTGATAACTATTGGTATATTTTGAAATAAAAACAAGTATTTCAGGAGAGTATTCATTTTGATGACATTTACTCTGCCAACAAGAGTTAGGGAAAGATTTTCCCAATGCTTTAATAAAGTTTAAGTTTCCTGTACAAGGGGGTCAAAATTTAATGATTGTAGTTTTTTATTTTATTTTATTGTCTGTTGTGATGCCCAAGTATTTGATTTCTGAAACAATTTGTATATTTAAGTTAGTAGAGGTATGAATAGATCTGAATGATTTTTAGTTTCCACAATCTCTGTTTTAGTCCAGTTTACCTTATATCAAGATACGGTGCCATATTGTGTAAGAATTTCCAGAATGGGAGGGAAGGGGTGGTTCAGATTGGAGACATATATTAATATATCATCTGCATATAAGCTGATGTGATGTTCTATGTTGTTAATTTTAGGACCCTGAATGATCTGACATTTTCTAATAGCTAAGGCCAGGAGTTCAATGGAGAGGGCAAAGTTGAGGAGTGGTAGTGGGCACCCGTCCCTGGTGCCACTGTACAACTGAAAAACTGGGGAAATGTCTTAATTTGTTTTGATTCTGGCCACCAGATTGGAGTATAAAATATCCACCCATTTATAAAAATTGTGGCCGAACCCAATTCTCTGAAGAATTGTCTTAATATAAAGCCATTCAACATGATCAAAAACATTTTCTGCGTCTAGCAGAAGAAGGGAAAGATCCAAATCTCTACAGTAGTCCAAAATATTAAGTCTTCTCCGAATATTTTGTGTAAGAGAACAACCTTTAATAAAGTCATTCTGATTGGGATGCAGTAATTGGGGAAGTACTTTTTTCCAATCTGGTGGCCAGCATTTTAGCCAAAATTTTGGAGTCTGAGTTGATAAGCGAAATAGGCCTATATGAGCTGGGCTGTAAATGGTCTTTATTTTTTTTTTTTAAGAAACAAATGAAAGTGTGCTTCTTTAAAAGACTGAATAAGAGTGTGCTGAATATATAGTCAAAGGAGCGATTAGGGAGGAAAATGATTTAAAAAGATCCATTGTTAGTCCATCTAGTCCAGGAGCTAAACCAGAAGAGAGATTTTTAATGGCAGCCATGATTTCCTCCAATGTAATTTCACGTTCAAGAGCATAGGATTTTTCTTGTTCCAGAACTGGGAAATTTAATCTGGATATGAAGTTGTGTATGGCTTCAAGGGTACATATGTTGTCAGAAGAATATAGCTTCTAGTAAAATGGGCACATTATGTATTGTTACTGTTAAAAGGGCATATAATTGATTTTGAAAACTTAAAAGCAAAATACAACCTGATTAATACACAATTTTATGGATATTTGCAAATCAAATTAGGCTATATACATAAAAACTTGCAAAACCAAGCTCATTCCATATTAGATCAAATTAAACAAAATGTTGTCTTCCACACATCAAACTAGAACCATTTCACTTATATATAAATTTTTATTAATAAACTTTTCCTCAAAACGTAGCACTTTAAAACAAATGGGAGGAGAGATTAAATCACTACATTCCCTTTTCACTGTGGCAAAACAATTAATACAGGAGGATGGTGATTTAACTCTTCAAAACACAGACAGATTCAGCTTAATATTATCCATTGAATATATTATACTCTCCACTGACTCAATAAAATGAATCCAACAATAACTAATCTATGCCCTAGATGCCACAATGCCTCCAGTACCTTAGAACACATGTTAATTATTCGCCCAGCTCTACATTCTTGGTGGTGCTCAATTCTACTCATTTTGTCAAGAGCCATGGGCAAAACTTTGTCCAAAGACCCCATCTGGATGTTGCTGTGGTATGCCGAACCCCTTCAGAATATTTCTTATTGCAATTGGTGTTTGATTAGTATAAGTATTATCACTGCATTTAAACTAATATTGCTTAAATGGAAGGATAATGATCCCCCATTATTTACTGCTTGGCCAAATTCAATTATTTCCATTCATTGTATCGAATGGGTCCATTATCAATCACATAAACAAATGGGCACATTTTGTCAAATATGGACATCCTTTACTAATACTCTTAGATCTCCTATATAGCATTATTACTTCTTTATACCCCACTTCCCATTCTGAATGGGTCCCATAGTGAAACACCCCCTAGCTGCAATGTATAAAAACTATCTACTTATGCCTAGTAAGGAATTAAAAATTATTAGTTTTGAAAATTATCTTTTTGTGAGGCTATAAATCCATTCTATTAGATAATTCAACTTTAATTGAGCAATGAAAATACACATATCTAAAATGAACTGCACAGTGAAACAATAGATAAAAAACAGGTTTAAAAATAATTTAGAGATAATATTACTGTCTGATTACTGTATATCACATTTGTTTCATTTTGTATCTTTGGTTCTCTTTATTATTTCTTTTTTTACTGTATTGTATATATAATATGATTCAATAAAAAAAAGATATTTGACATTTGGCTTCAGTCAAATTTTTTTTTCCACTCAAAGCTCCAACCTTAGGAGAGAGGTCTTGACACTCATTTGCTGGGGCCTGCCATCTGAAATTCATCATATAGAGAAAGATACAGCAGGGCGGTATGCTATTGTTACTAATTGCCTTTACAGACATCGCCTTACAATAGCTAACACTTATTTTCCTCTGGGAACTGATCTGAGAATGTTACAATCTTTCTTTTCTAAATCACTAATGCTCCTGCAAGGGCAGCTTGTTTGGGGGGAGACCTGAATCTGACATTAAACCCAGACCTGGATGCTTCTAACCCAACACGGTCTTGCTTTTCTATGACACAGAAATATATCTGTAAAACCTTTCAACATTTGGGAATTTTACTCACTTGGTGCTGTCTGCATCCTATACAAAGAGAATATACCCACTATTCTGCACAACATGGCAGCTATGCTAGATTGGATTATATATTTACTACCACTGAATATACAGATAGCCTCCATGACATGCAACATGGCCTATTCCATTTGCCAGACCATACCTTGCTTACAGCTCTTTTTTTCCCCTTGGGAAACCCAGACCACAGACCACTTGGCATCTACAGTACATCCTGGCCTACTGAGGGATCAGGAACTTCTTGATGAAACAGAGTGAAACCCTACAATATCTCCAAGACAACGACAGTGTTAATGCATCCTCTAGCATTCTTTGGAGCACACTCAAAGCAGTTCTTCATGGGATTCTTATTGCTCACACCTCAGCTCAGCATAATGCTAGAGAAGAAAAACTTCAGGAGCTTTAATACACCCTTCACACTTTGCAACTTTTTCTCATGCAAGATAACACCTCAGTACTGACCCAGATATTAGACACTAGAGTTCAGATTCAGAGGTTATTGGATCAAAAAGTGGAACATTCTCCATTTTATCTAAGGCACCAGTACTATGGAATGGAGGCCAAGGGTACTTGAACCGTAGCAAGTCGTCTTAGGGCACAAAGGGCACAGGCAACTATATCTAAGCTGCAGAATCCACAAACAGGCACTATACTGTAACACACCATGAGATCAAAATTTGAACATTTCACAATTTTATTCCAAAGTATATACCCCCGGAAGCCTCTGACCCTCTGAAGAGTAGATGCGATTATTCCTTAGGTAGGAAAAACTCCCCACCATTACAAAAGAACAGGTTGACTCCTTAACTAACCTGATAACTGTAGAAGAAATCACTCAGGGAATTCTAACAGTTAAAACAAGAAAATGTCCTGCATAGATGGATCCCTAGCTGAATTTTATAAATTAACCCAAATCCATGACCTTTTAACTGCCTTATTGCTATGACTGCTTCACTTTGTTCACCAAGGAGGCATGCCTCCTCCCTCATGGCAGTATGCAATTATAATCACTTTTCCTAAACTGGGCAAAGACTCCAAATTCCTGCCATCTTATCACCCTTTATGAGTTTTGAACTTTGATTATTAATTATTCATGTTCCTCTGGGCTCTGAGACTTGAGTGTCTTTTCTCATCCTTGCTAGACCGGGACCAGGTGGGGTTCATTTGAGGATACCAAGCCCACAGTAATGTGTGTAGGACTCTGCACCTTTTGGATTATGCAGTACAGCAATCCATACCCCTGGTCCTGGCCAGCCTGGAAGCAGAGAAGACCTTTGACTCAGTGTCGTGGCCTTTTTTATTGGCCACACTGGATGCCTTTGGTTTTCCCTTGATTTTTATCATGATGCTTCAATCCCTTTGCCACTGTCCTTGAGCTTTTGTTAAAGAAAGTGGATCTATTTCAATGCACTTTATCCCAGGGGGAGGCAGCAAACAGGGCTGCCCTTTGTCCCCATCCTCATTTGCATTATATATAGAACATTTAGCCTCTTACCTTCACAACTCCTCACTTATACAAGGAATTTCCCAGGGGGGTGGGGACTATAGAATTGCTTTATTTGCAGATGATACATTTCTTATGGTTACCAATCCCATTGATTCCCTTCTAGCAGCCTGGCAAATTCTAGCTCACTTTGAAATGGTGGAGGGGTTTTGACTTAATACCCATAAAATGGAGGTGCTTGCTTTTAATTATACTCCACCCCAAGACATTAAATATCAGTTTAGCATATGGTGGAAAAGGAATTCATTGAAATCTTTAGGGGGTGACTCTAACCAGAAATCCTGATAACTTAGAGGTTCTTAATTATGAGCGTTTAACTACAGCTGTAGAGGTTCTAGATTTTTCTTTTTAAAATAGGGTAGACATTATCCACAAAAATGTATATATTTTACAACTTTCTTTATTGTCCGGTCAACAATTGGGAAACATATTCCCTCATTGGCCCTTGAACTTGCTGCTCAGGCTACTCAATCTGAGTGGCCCATAGCTTGCCCCCTACAGTGGGGCTTTCTGAATGGAGGTACAGAGAATCACCACAGGCCCTAAACAAGGCTTACACTTAGGGCATCATTTGAGATACAGGACAGGGGCTTTACAGTGCACCATGCCCAGAAGGTTTCTCCTTGGGTTTTTCCAGGAGGTGCAGACATGTAATGATGGCTGTGCAGGCAGGGAGCAATTGTGCACCCAACCCACAGATTTACGCCAGCACCTCCACTCACTGCTTAATGTTCCTGCCTGTTGCACACCCAGTTTCCACTGGGTGTCACTGGCATGCCAGGAAACCACAAGCCCCCCCCCCCAGAGGAGAAGAGCTGTCCATGGGATGCTCATTCAACCTTCCCTCAGCTGACTCTCTGATGCACCATGCTCACCTCCAAACACGGGTAGTCAGCGCTACTGCTGCACCGGTTGGCCAGCTATCCACCAAAATATTTTACATTGCATATTTCTTTACCTACAAACTCTTTCTCTTTTTCCAGATTATACTTATTTTCAGGAGTGGAACAGGATATTCTCCTGTTTTCCATGGAGGAGAAGCACTCTAGAATTAGACTGTACCTACTCCAGTTATCCACTACTATGGAACAACTTAATTTTCCTAATTTATGTCTTTACACCACAGCAAGGCAACTTAGGCTGAACTGCCTTGTGCTGACAACTGGGTATCAAGGACACTGGAAAGATATAGAATTTGATTTTAATGACCTCTGTGCCATAGGCAAAATCTATTATTCTTTCCTATCACAATACTGCCTCTTCCCTAAATTCATGACATGTAAAGCTATTGCTCTCTGATCATGGCATACAGTATGTGGGGTTCAGCTAGGAGAGTGTACCCTGCCCCTTGTGGGAGCCTTAGTGTGGACTCAAACAAACCCATTAAATATCATGTACCTTTTTTCTAAATTATGTGTTAAGTGGGGCCTGGTCTACTTACATCAGTTTCTTGCTACCAATGGAGTGTGCTCCTTTTCCGATTCAAGTGCTGAATACTCTCTTCTGGCCTCTGACCTTTATCATTATTTACAGATAGGGGCTTTTACCCACACACTACCTTCTCAACACAGTCCAAATGAAATATCTAAGAGTGATGTGCCTATGGTGAGGCAATGGCAGATGAGGTTCATATATTTTGGTCCTGTTATCTCCTGGGAAACTATTGTCAAGTGATGGCCTGTATCATAGACACAATAGCTGATGTCCCCTAACTTCTGTTCCCAACACTGGTGCTTCTTAATATCCCACCAAATCCAGCAATAGTTACTGGTAGATGATTTAAGCTTTTATTAATTTTAATCAAAGGTGCTAAAAAGTTAATTACTAAATTATGTCTCAGGCAATAGCCCCCTTTACTCAGACAATGGAAAGCCTTAAAAGATTATCTGCATTATATAGAAAATGCACTTTTTATTATCTTAATCATTTGCCTGTCTATAATGAAATCTTGAGATGCTGGGTGTTATATAAATGTCAATCAGATCCAAACTTTGTACCATAACTGACATATAACCTAACCATACTAGTAGATGCCTGTTGGTAAATCTTCTGCCAGGCAGCAAATAAATTAGCAGTAAGTTGCTTGTGAAATTACAAAGAAAGCCTAGCATTTTCATCTCTGTATTTGCACTAGCACGTACATTATGTCATAGATCATATGAAAAACATTACTGTACATACGTTGAATACTTATTATTTGAATGTTTTTCAGCCTTGTATCATATGCACCAATTGTTAATAATTTCTTGCACATGTTTTTTGTTTCTTGTATTTGCGATAGTTAATGTTATGTATGCAGACCAAAATTCCTAACTGTATGGGCTGTAGGCAATGACAAAAAAAATGCAAGCAAAAAAAGCCAGATTTTTCTTAAAAATGCAATATCTGGATCTAAGAACCCATACATCCGACCAGAAAGAAAGCTGGCAAATCAAAAGAACTTGCCTCATAGATTGCACATGCAAAATGTTCTGCAAACCCATTGAATGGGAGCAAAGCTATCATGGTGCCAAATGATGGTTTAACATCAAACAGCCTACTTAGCCCTAACTATAGTGGCACTACCACACCACTATAATATACACTGTATAATCCTTTGCAAAACACTTTGTTAATGTACCAATCAAGGTAACTTAACGCCATAAAAGTAGGGAAATGTGATGATAAAGTTTCCAACCCTAACTCACCACTCCCATCCCCTAAGTAGTAAATGGAAAAAAAAATTAGGGGTTTAGAGTAGGTGTCCAATGCACTGGTGAATCAGTGGTGGGCTCTTCCTTGGGGTTGTCAACCCTAATGCTCATCCCATTCCCTAAGTAAATCATGTCTCACATTATCTCCTTTCTTCAGGGCCCTGCATGAAGAAAGCTACAACAAATTGTGTTGGCAACATGTGGTGCGACATACTTCTCTAACTTTGAAGAGTGTATCACTATGAGGCATTGGCTTGGAGCTGTACTTGTGTGCTTTGGACTAGAGGCTATGGGGTGGGGGGGTGAGCATTAGAGTTGACAACCTCAAGGAAGACCCCACCACTGATTTGCAAAGACCCAGAACCCTAATGTTTTTTTCTTTTGCTGCTTGGGAGGTGGTGGTGGGGACCACATTTTCCTGGTTTTGTTGTATTAAATTACCCTAACTGGTGCATTAAGAAAGTTTTTTGCAAATAATCTATCTATCTGTCTGTCTGTCTGTCTGTCTGTCTGTCTGTCTATCTATCTATCTATCTATCTATCTATCTATCTATCTATCTATCTATCAATATCAAGATATATACACGCAGCTCTATCTGTACATTGGCATTTAAAGTATGTTTAACTATGTTTATTTTGTTGCATTATTATGTCACATACGGTACCAGCAGTGGAAATTCATCGAGTCATGTCAGCTCTTGCTTATTGTGCAGAAGATTTGACTTTTATGAAGCTCATGTTTATCATATTGCATTTAATCTGCTGAAAATATGGATTTCTTTAGAAAAATTACTATTTAGAGAAAAATGGTTCTGTTACAAACATCTTCATAGCACCCATTTATGTATTTTCATTCTATAGTTACTATAATTCAATATGGTAAAGTTGTCATTTGTATTCTAAGCAATCTGCATGACATCATCAGAGAGTTTACATTTGTTACTCATTAGTTTTGTTACAGTATATTGTCAGAACATAGGTTGTATAATATTAAGTAGTCATGCACAGCACAGTACTGTGCAGCACTGTTTTCTCAGGCCTTGTAAGAAAGAGATGCTTTATTGGTTATTATGGCAGAAGAAACTTTGCAGTTATTTTAGTTTTGCTCTATTAAAAGGCTGTGGTGCTGAAACATCACAGGAAGTTTCTGACATGTGTCAAAACTTCAGTAATCATCCCCAGGACATGTCCGTATCAGAAGTCGTGTCCCCAACTGCAAGCGTTATGCTCAGCTGAACTGCTTCATCATATACATTTGACAGCAGGGTTGTGATACTTCTTGTACTTTATTTAGAAATATGTTTTTTTTTTTTTTTTTTATGGAAGCCTCAAAAGTTGTACCTCCATTTGCAACAAACCACAAACTCATGATGCCTCATGAAATGAATAGCTGATCTCTCTCAGCCCTGCTCTTCCTAAATTTCAAGAGTAACTGGTGCTATCCCAACAAACTCCTTTTATTCACTTTTTCTTTCCTAAGTTTTTATCAGTCCGGTTTATGGAAATTCTACCCATTGTGTACTCAAGATCATTGACACCATCTTCAAAAGGACAGATAAAGGCTTGATCTTCTCTGCTATTATGTGTCAGTTAGCCAAAGTCTTGACATTTTTTCCACACACTCCAACTATAAATTTATCACTGCTTGACTAGTGGACCCCTTAGGCAAACTGGCCCACTTCCACCTATTAGACAGATCCTAGACAGCCCTTGTAGGTGGTTCTTGCTCCCATCATCTCAATAGGGTGAGTTGTACCTCAAGGCTCTGTCCTTAGTCATATCCTGCTTTCAATTCCCCTAAATTACAGTCCTAAGGCATGTGTCTTTTTGCACATTTACAAGAATGTGGTGTCACACTTCTCTGTGATATTGTGCTCTGTGCCCCTGAGCTGCTTGAGAAACTCCAGCATGACTTCAATAACATTCAGTGCTAATTTTGTGCCAGCCTGCTAACCATGGATACATAGAAAATGGTCTCCACAACATACAGTATGGCACTGGGGATTGACTGGTTAAATTTGAGTCTCCATCTTTCATTATGACACAAGATGGCAATCATCTGGAAAATGATGAGAAGGGAGAGAAACTGCATTTGTGCCTCATTCAGTGAAAGATATAGCGAATACTGGATGGGCAACTATGCAGAACCAGTGTGTTCTGCCACAGAGGGATTCTGATTCCCTCTGACCTCAAGAGCGTAGCTCGGGAGGTCCATGGGAATCGGAATCCCAAGGTGGCAGAACACACTGGTTTTGCATAGAGTTGCTTATCCTGTATTTTTTATAGTGTGTAGTACTGTGTGAAAAATGTGTTTTGTGAGTTCTTTTGCTTTCAAAATGAAACTGACTCATGCAGTCTCTAGAGCAGGGGTTCTCAAATGGTGAGGCCAGCCTCCCTGGGGAGGCCCCAACCTGTTCCAGGGGAGGCTCAAGCAAGTCTGAAAAAGTACTGTACTTAAACTTTGAGTTTTATGTATTTTGTGAAGAGATGAAGCAAACCGAAAGAGGATAATAGTAGGTGAATTTTATGTATTTATTTACTAATAGGTGACAAGGGAAGGTGAATGAGCCAAGGCTCATTTCAGGTGTACCTGGGGAAGGGTAGGTAGTGAATATATTTCAAAAAGGTAATTGCAAAACGATCAAGAAATACACAATGAACAATAGTGCAAACAAATATGAACAATAAACTAATAATGAGTGGTGGTAATTGATCAATTTGTAGACTGATGGCAGAACAGCTCAGATACAAGGGTTGAACATAGAAGTGCTCAGAGCAATAGTAGGAAGGAGCAAAGTAATCCCAGAGAAGTTGCTTAGAAGCAGGGAAGGAGGAGAGAGGCAAAGTTATGTAGGAATGTTATTTCATATAGAGAGGAAACAGAGAAAGTAGTCTGACCCATGAAGGTACTGCAACAAGGGGTAACAATGGTTCAAGAATGAAAATGGTGGTGCAAGTAGGCTGGGGGGAGGTTACAATAAACTGAATAATAATATTTGTTCATTTTATTTATTTGTTATTAAGATAACACCTTTGAGCACAAGAGCTCTTTTTCAAAGGTTCCACATCAGTATAAGACAAAGAACTGAATGAAAGAACTGAATGTGAGCCAAGTACTCAAAGGGGTTCAATTTAATCATGGTATACTGCGCAAAGTACAGCATGTTATTTTTCCTTGTGGAGGCCCAAGATTATTTCAGTTTTTGGGGGAGGCTCAGAATCTTTTCCATGGATTTGGGGAGGCTCACTGTGACAAAGTCTAAGAACCATTGCTCTAGAGGTTCTAGAATGCTGTTCTACCACAGTAGGGTGGAACAGCATTCCATGACATTGGAACTGTGGTAGAACAGCATTTTGGAAGGGATGGAGTTCTATACAGAACAACACTCCATTATACACTATATATAGAATAATGCATATGTAGGTGGTTGATATGAAATTCTTTACACACCCAAGGTGTGTGATTATAGAGAATCCTCGAGAGCAATGCTCGAGAGGTTTCACTATGATCACACACAGGGGGTGTGTAAAAAAAACTGAATGTCAACCGCCTACATATGATTTATTTTTTATAATAACTGGTGCAAAAAAGGCTACCTAACATTATGGTCATTCGTTCGAGTCAGGTAAAGTAAATCACGCTCTCAGGAATAAAGTAAAAAAAAAAGTAACTCGAAAAAATGTTTATTTTTTTTTATTTATATTGTTTACCAAGTCCTTTCACTTCAGTTTGTGTTGTTTCATCATCTAGATGGGTCTGGTCTTTACAGTCGCTGTGGAACCGAGGTGAAAGTTCATGCCACCTGTGGACACAATATGGGTAGTCGGGAAAGTACATTTTTAGAGGAGAGTCTTCCTGCTGGGTAAATACTAAATTTCCAAAAAAACAAAATGATTACGCTTTGTTACTTGGCCCTGTATGTTTCTGTAAAAATGGAGGTCATGCTGTGAGTGATAATCTGTGGTCGGAGAATCATCTGTTTAATTTGTCTGAACCACTGCAGGCTTCTCGGCGTGAGACTTTAAAAGTTGTATCAACCCACGGGTTGATACGAGTTTTTTTGTATCAACCTGCGGGTTGATACAACTTTTTACAACACTCAAAAATGGGTTGATAATGGGGGTCACCAGTTATAATGATACTTACTTCTTCATTTTTGAACAGTACTGTACAAATTGTGGTTTCATGTTTTGTGAGTGGGATAGCAAAAATGCATGTCCACAAGGGGATGTCCTTAAGCTGATGATATTTCATCCAGAATCTTTCTAGATTTTCAATCAGTTTGAAACTTACTTCAAAAATGACAACTCCCAGTGTGTGTATGAGTACATACAGTCCAACAGCAAGAAATGTCATGCTATCCTTCAGGAGAGTGCATGCCACATACTTCCTATCTGGTTGTTCCTGCAGACCGTCCTTATATACTGTATATTGAAAATTATCCAACAAATCAAAAGGCAACAAGCACATACAGTAGAAATTCACATGCAGAGAAAATAGACTTCTGGCAGATTCTGATCAAGTTAAATTAGACAGGACAATTATAATAGACTAGCATGCTTAGATAAAGTCCCTTTGCCCCAGAAAATTTCCAGGAGTTAATGGTATGGGATAGTAAAGCCATAGGGTATAGTGCTTTCACCACAGGAAATAACAAATTCATTCTATTTGCCAGATTTCTCTCCCTCTCATAAGCTACACAGCACAGTACCTTTTTACAGGTTTATTTGTATTTCTGAAAAGTCTGTACCATTTTCTTCCCTCATTTTGTGGTTGTCTTGCAGTATTCTGTATCAGTTCCCTGTTTGATTCCAGATAGGGTGCTTGTCTGGTCTGCCCTGATGCTCCTTCTTGTGATGGGCCAGGGTATTCATCATCATCCAGGTCTAAGACTGTATTGGATCTGTGCCATGAGTTTTACCAGACAGCTGACATGTGTTTTCATTTTAATATTCAAGGGAGCCAATGAAAGTATCTGGGGCATTTTGTGTGGTTGTATTAACCATTACTGGATCTTCAGCCACAGTTCCTGGGGTATTTGAAGCAGCCTATAAATCTCTCTCTGTAAGGCCATTTGTTATAGAAACTGGGGCAGCTTGTCTGTGAGGAAATTTGGCAGGTGGTGCAAGTAACACTGTTGTGGAATCCTTAGTTAGTATGCTTAAACAACTGAGATTTGGTCACATTCCCAATTTCAAAACTAGCTGGAACGGAAAGATCAAAATCCATATTCTCTGGTTGACATGTTAGGAATCTCTGCAGACTTTGTGCAAGAATATTTCCCCCTTGAAGCAGTTGTCTTTTTTTTCTATTTGTATTTATGATTTGCCCACACACCTAGCTTGTGGAAGGAGTGCACACTTGCTCCAAGCTAACTGCACTTACTGGGTCTGGGGACAGCCGGCTTGTTTCATCTGCACTTATAATCCAGCCTGCTTGTTCAAGGACTTCTTTGTTTAATGAGGTAATCTGTGCTCTGCAACATTCTGTATGTCTTTTTGCTGGCTTGCCAAGAAAATCTTGGCATCCTGCAGCTGTTTGCAGATTAGGCATAGCACTGTCCCCAGTTTATAGTTCTTTTACATGAGCCACCGCCTCACTCAGTTGTTGTGGTGTTTGTTTGACAGTGTCAGTTGTGTTTGTCAAACCCACTTCTAGCTGTGCTATGGAGTTCTCTCAGTTTTTTTGCTAGTTAATTTGAAGCACTAGAGTAGGTAAAGATTATACAGGAAAGTCTGTTGTAGGGTTTAGAAGTTCAGGCTGAACTGTCTCACTGGCATTCAGTTCAGGGCTTCCTTCTCTTATTAACTGGCTCTCATCTCTCTAGTCTTTGGAAACACTTGCCATGGCTAGGCAGCCTGCTTGGACTTAAGCAGAAGCATTCTCTTCTGACACTGCTCCTCTTCTTCTGCCAAAAGTGCATTAATGCAGCTCTCTTCTGGCTGAGGTGCCAGTCCAATAACTCTTCTTTTGTCAGCCACTCCTTGTCCATCTCTGAACTCACTGCAGCTTGCTCACTGCCTTCCTCAGAAGGAGTGCATTTTGTGTCAGGACATTGCATTTCCACAACAACCCTGTGCATAGTAGCTGCAGGATTACTCATTTACAACCCATGTTCCTTTGCTGCAATAACCTCCATCTCCATATCAACTGTGTCCACCTCAGAGATGCCATGTGTTTCTGCAATCCATGTGTTAGGTTCCTTGCTACTCCAAGTGGGGAAGGAAGTTGGCTCCTCCACTCTGGACTCCATTCCTCCCTCTGCCTACTCTCTCAGCTTCTCTATCTTCCCAAGAGGAAGAGTAGTATGCCCCCATCAGGAAGAGCAGGGTAGTTTCCCCAGTGTGAACTCATGGTCAACATTTCCACAGTCAATTAAAAAAAGAAAAAGGAAATGGTCCATGCCTCCTCCCCGCCATGGACACACCTGGAAACAAGCTATAACAGCTCAGTTTGCCTTTCCTGGACAAAAATTAAAAATAAATGCATTCCCCTTCCTATGTAGATAAATGTGCTTATCTTATTGAAAGTTTCACATAAACCACCTTTGGATTTTGCTACATACAGAAAATGTGACCACTTTTCTTATCTAGTGCTGAACAAGATGAGGTTATTGCAGGGAAAATCACACACCTCTACAATCTTTATTATAAGATGGACATGAATAGTAGCTTCAACAATTTTGCCTCTTTATGTAACAAAAATAACAATTTGTAGAGGAAGTCTGTGAAGAGTGACTTGTAGACCTAGGAAGCAGTTAGAGCATCAAGGCTCACTTTGCACTTTTCAAGGGGATGTGGCACAATATTTGTAACTTCAAACTAGAGCTGATGTATTGTTAATAGAAAGACTTTGGGTAGTATTTTCAAAAATTTTCAAAAATGAAGCAGTACCAGCTGTCCCGTCGGTGCAGCGGTAGCGCTATCGCTCGAGATGTTGGTGGCCTGGGTTCAGGTGCGGACTTGAGTTGTTGGGGGCCAGCGGGGGGAAGATATAGCATCCATTGGATCACTCCCCTCCTCCAGGGAAGGAGGGCTGTCATCTCCACTGCAATACCACCACCTGGGTGACAACAGGTAGAGGCAGGGCCGGCGTTAAGCACCCGCGAACCCCGCGGCCGCGGGAGGCCCCCAAAAATGAGCACCGGGTGCGGGGCCAGCAGCGGGCCCCTTGGGAGTCGGGACAGTGCTCAAAAAAGTTAAAACAACCAAGACGGTACTACCGTACAATACAAAACTTAAAGGCAACAATTATTTAATTAAATCAGTGTGTCACACTGTCACTCACTGTGGGCCCCTGTGTCAGTCAGTCAGCAAGGAGGATTCGCGAGCAGCCAGAGAGTCAAGAAGAAGCACTGTCTGCAGTGCAGTCACCACTGAAGCCCCGGAACCGGAAAGAAGCGAGCAACGCTGCAGTGCAGAGACAGGCTATAGCCTACAGCAACTTAGCACAGGCAGGCAGGCAGGTAGGTACCCGATGGCCCGGAACCCAATTTCCCACCTGGCTGGCAGACTGGATTCCTGATCCCGAATCCCGGTGGCGGGCGGCGGCTGTTTGTCCTGTGCTGTGCTCCTGCCTCCTGTCGACTCGTCTTCCGTGCATCCGACCATTCCGATCTGTGACTGTGCAATCTCATTCACCCACCAAGACATCCATGGACTGTTCCCTGCCTGCCTTGTTTGCCTACATCCCCTTATTGAGCTGCACATGACGTGGGACGGACATGGTGAGGTGAACCAATCGCAGGGGTCGACTCTGTCCGCTCCTGAAATCACACCTCCGCCCACTGGGACCTGAACATTTGGTTCCCACTCAGGTCCGTAGCTGCAGCATAAAATGGATTAAATCACAGTGTGCACTATCACTCGCTGCAACTGGAGTCAAGGATCAGGAGGAGTCAGGACCGTTCCAGAACGCGAGGAGACCTCAGACCTGTGGAAGGCGTATTGTTGCTGCAGCCAGTCACTATTCTGAGGAGCAGAGGAGGAGAGGACAGGACAGGACAGCAGTTCATCCAGGCCCACCCAGCCAGCACCCACCCACCACCACTGATACAGGGTCCCTCTGTACTTCTGCCAGTGCTGTTAACTTGAGCTGTAAATTAAATTCACTTTTTTTCTTTTTAAGAAAAAAAACAGCAGCGCAGACAGTAGTTTAGCCTGAGAGACTGGACTGCTACACAACCATCATGCCTGCCGACTAGGTGACCCCTGCCTGCAGACAGTGGTGACGTGACGCCGGTGAGAACAGCAAGAATTCCAGGAGACCAGCAGTACCTTGCCTTGCCTAGTGCCTTCTCTTCCTTTTCGGTAGGTAATAGTCAGTGAATTTGTGTGGTGAAGCTCTGCATGGGGAGGCTGTATATCAAATGAACAATACATATACTGTTTCTCAAACTCCGAAGGTGCCTTGTAGATTTTACAATAGAAAATCAAAAGAGTCTGCTTCAATTATTGTATTAATCTTTATTGCCATCTAAACAAATATAAAATAACATTTTTACAAACTGTTCTTGGGAAAATTGTAATTTATAATCTTATATTTATATTTGTTTAGATATTAAGAGGCCCCGTGAACAAGCTGGAGACAGCGAAATGTAGGGGTGTTGGAGGCAATAAAGATTAATCCAATAATTGAAGCAGACTCATTGATTTTCTGTTGTAAAGTCCACTACTACTTTGTATTGAACTTAAATATTTTCTGGTTGTTGATCTTAGTTTTCAGTGCTTCTGACAGTATCTGCTTTTAGTGTTTATTGTTAACATCTAGTACTAGCAGCCAAGGCATTAGGTCTCCTGGAACATGTAGGTGCTAAGAAATACAAGTGTGAATTGAACAGACTGGGTGGGTTGCCAGAGCAATGCAGCCTTGCTGGAGACATACATTGGGTATCCTGCATTGACTGGGACAGACTTCAGAGGTGGGTTATTATAGTGACAGGCTGCCATTAGTGCCACCGCTTACCTTGCCTTGCCCTAGGTACTGGAAGAAAGCTTCATTTTGGATAGACTGGTCAGCGGCATGCTAGGCAAGGTAAGTGGTGTCACTAAAGCAACTTACTAAGTTCACTTTTTTCTTTTATTGCGAATCAAATGTGCAGGTGCATGGTTGGGAAAGTAAAGGAAGTTTACTTTGTTTTATTGACAGTCAAGTGTAGGCGCCTTGTTGGGAAAGCAAAGGAATATGTAATTAACTTTTTAGTTTTATTGTATTTCGTGGCTCACTGTAAACTGGCAAATAAAACATCCTTCGGGAACAATCAGTTGTTCATTATAACGCGGTTCGTTATAGTGAGGGGTCACTGTGCTAGCCAGATAAGGTGGTGTCTATCCTACTGTCTTGTAGTCTGTCTATCTGGAATTACAAAGAAAGTTCGTACTGAATCTGATCCATTATTGTTCTGTCTCTTCTGCTCTATTATGCTGCTGTCTCCTCTCTGTGTACGCCCGATCTTATCTGTATCCACCAGAGGCTAAATTAATTCAGGTGAATTAATTTAGGCTCTGCTTGGGATACAATATATAGGGCACACATAGAAAGGAGACAACAGCATAATAGAGCAGCAGAGAGAGAACAATAATGGATCAGTAGGAGCATTTTTTTGTTGTAATACATTATCAATAATGAATGAGTAGTTTGTTTCTTGCTCTTCCAGTAATTTTGACTCAGTCTGGGGAAAATGACAGATTGTGTAACAACTTGTTGGCGCACTCCCAGCAGTTAAGGAAGTGATTTTTTTTATTCTGATATATACTGTATTTGATCGTTGCTTGAGTATATCAAGTGCCCACTACACCATCAATGGTCCTACATTGAAGCAGAGGCAGTATATGATTGTTTAGTATGGTCTGCTGTGCTTGTGGGTGGGCGTGTGTGTGTGTGTGTGTGTGTGTGTATTCATGTTAAATACTGCACCATATTATATCTAAAAAGAGGGTATGTTGCATGTAAGTGTCATGGCCGATGAGAGGTAACTCCTCGGTCAGGTCCTGCGGATGGGTAGGGGAGCGTTGGTGAAAAGCAGTGCCGCTACGTCAAAGCCCTCCCCTGTGGGCACTGTTTTTACAAATATATGCATGAGGGTTTTATTTGTCTGGCTATCTCATGCTGTGTTTCAATGACTAGGGCTAAAGGCTTACCACTCTTTGGGGGGTGCACACAGTTTATGGTTTTGTGACTGAGCAAGTATGACTCAGAGCAGTTAACATTGGATAAGGTCTGTAAAGCGAGATGTATGGTTTTCCCATTACCTACACACTGGTGGTTGACTACACCTTGCCACCTTGGGTCTATTTTGGACTGCTGTTGCCTATATGAAGGTAAGGCATTTGAGGCAGATATAGTTTGCCATGGGGACCAAGCTGATGGGACATCACAGCAGAGCCCTAACACCCCACTCCTTCTAAAAACAAATTAGTAAATTGCAATGCCAATCCAAGCTGCAAATGTATTGTTGCATGGTCCGGGGGGGGTGGGGCTACTTTGTTTCTAGAGTTTTCAGACCTAGTGTACTTTTACAATGAAATGTGAGAGCAGCCAACTAATCACTCGTTAGCAGCTCTTTATGTGATCCTGATGGCCTTACTAGGACAATGTGAAAATACTGGATGTGGCTGTGGGCTCATTTGCAGCTCTTTACTATGTGCACCTGGTATAATCTGTAGGACAATGGACAAGATGCAGATAGTTTAAGGCTCTATTAGAACTCATTTGCAGCTGCTTGGTATACACTAGGTACAGACATCACACACACCAGGTGAACATTAAATGGGTTAAAGGAGAACTGCACTGAATCTAAAGTAATGTTTCTCAGTTTACCACCTTGAGTATTGCATGCAGTTGTAATGTGCTGGCTTTTACTATATTAGAAGCTGTTTTCAATATATTTTCACATTTTTTTTTTATTTTTTTTTGCTGCTCAGTGCATGTTTTAATCAGAGCAGGTGCCTCACAAAAATCAGCCCTGTGCTCTCCTTTTCAGCGGGCCTTCCAGAGACATCATCTGCCTCTAGAAGGCCCGCTTGAAAGGTTGCCAGCACACGGCTGATTTTGTGAGGGACCTGTTCTGATTAAAACATGCACTGAGCATCTTGGAAAAATCCACAGTGAGTGCTGTCTTTTTGCAGCTGGGCTGGCAGCATTGAGATGGCACCACCAAACCTGAGCGCACCACTTTCCTGAGTGTTTAAGCATAATCTAAGGACTGCATGCATTCTAAGGCCTGACTTGCTGCTTCCTTCAAAGATTACTGATGTGTTCTGTGGTTATTTTGAGTTGTGGTGTGTGTAGTTGGTGAAAGAACAGCCACACATATTGGTTTTCAGAATTGTTTTTATTTACATGAATACACAGTACATATCATGATTTTAGGATGTTTTAATTTTACTGTATATATTTATTGTAAAAGCGCTTTGGTTTTGGAAAGATGCTCTTTAAAAATAAAGCTTTGATTGATGTCTCTCACACAGACATGCACACAGACCCCTGCACTCACACTGGTATACATGCCTTCCTATTACCTGTAGTATCCAGCACAATCAACACATTTCCACCAAAATTAAAATATCCAGCAAAGCCTCATGGCTTCTTTGGGGGAAGATGGGAGGCTGATTATCCTAGCCTGGGGTGCGAGGAACCCGTACTCTCTCAGTGTAGTATACCAGTAAGGGGTTCATGGCCATCCCAGTGTGGGGCCAGGGACTCCCAGTGTTGGTCTGGTCGGTCAGTTGGTCTGGTCGGTCGGTTGGTCTGGTCTGTCCTGCCTGTCTCTGTCTGGCGGTCTGGTCTGTGACCCACGTGCTGTGTTTTGGTGTCATGATCCTTATAGTGTGTGTGTGTGTGTGGGGGGGTTCTATCACAGTGAGTTGTTTTGTGTCTGCCGCCATCTCGGTGTATGGCATAGGGCCTGAGTATCTATATATGGCAACCTTTACACAGAGCAGGTCCATGCAAGTGTTACTGAATCCACAAAGCCAAAATATTAAAATGCCCGATGTAGTCACCTTTCACTGAAATGGAAGGGAAAAGGGGAAAAATGCTCTTGAGCAAATCTGCAAATTCTGCCACAGAAATTTCATTTTTTTTTTCCTCATTCAGTTTTAAGAAATGAATCGCACATATTTGTCGGGAGCTGCAAAGAGAAAGTTACAGCAGCAGAGAAATGATGACACAAAGCGGCAAAGAGGTGCTATTGAGAAATTTTTTGTTACTACCCCATCACACTCAAGTCAAAGCCTAGGAAGTGGAGCTGATCTTGAAAGACCAACTGAACCTGGAGCACATATTCCTGCAACTGCTGTAATGGAAGACATGGTGTCCACCTGTGAAACTATCACCCCCGGAGTTCTAACATTAGAGGAGACCAGGAATGCACTGGCCACTGTCTATACAGTACCCACCACCTGTAAAATAGAGTCCCAGGAGTACTGCCTTCAGAGGAGACCAGTAACACACCTGCCACTGTCCACACTGTGCCCACCTGCATAGACGACCTCACTTGTGATTTAGTGGGATCTTCTGAAATTTAATTTGAGGATCTTGGAACCTGGCCACACACACTAAGGGATGAAGTAAGAGTGTCGTCTGTGAAACATGGACCTGTGCAAGTCATACTGCCACAATTCCCAGTAAATGAGAAGAAGAGAAGATTTACTGCAGAAAATTATTTTCGCACTCTGTCCCATGGTGAGAGAGTCAAGCGCACTTGGTTGACATACTCTGTGTCTAAGGATGCACTGTTCTGCTTTGCCTGCAAATTATTTGGACACTCAAACAATCTTCTTAGGACTGGAGGTTATCGAGCATGGCGAGAAATGTCCAAGACTTTGAGTGCCCATGATCGTGCACCAGAACACGTAGTAAGCATGTTACAGTGGAAGGAACTGGACACCAGGTTGAAAGCGTGGCCAGACACTGGATGAAAAGAGACAGCTGCTGATAGAGAAAGAGATAAAACACTGGCGTGGAGTCTTGGAACGGATCATAGCAACTATTCAGTTCTTGGCTGAGAGGAACATGGCTTTCCGTGGCACAAGTGATGTGCTTCATACCCAAGGCAATGGAAATTTCTTGGGTCAGGTTGAATTTCTGTCAAAGTTTGACCCACTCATGGCTGAACATATACGCCGCCGGATTCAGAATAAAGAAATAATGGACCACTATTTGGGCAAGGACATTCAAAATGAAATAATTAAACTAATTTCAGGTGCAATTTAAGGGTCATTGTATCAAAGATACAACAATCAAGATATTTTGCAGTTATCCTGGACTGTACTCCTGACATTAGCCACCAAGAGCAGATGACACTTGTTGTTAGACATGTGGATGTTTCAAGAATGTCGCCACCATCGAGGAACATTTTTGGGGTTCATACCTGTAAATGACACAACTGGAGAAGGACTAACTGACTCTTTCTTCAGACTTTACAGCAACATAATCTGGACATCAGCAACTGTCGGGGCAAGGATATGATAATGGGAGCAACATGAAAGGGAACGAGCTGGTGTGCAGGCTCGCATAAAGAATTAAACCGCAGAGCGCTTTATGTGCCATGTGCCTGCCACTGCCTGAATCTCATCATCAGCGATGGAGCCCATTCATCAAGGCATGCTGTCTCTTCTTTGGCTGCCTGCAGAAGGTCTACAATCTTTGCTCAGCATCAACAGGCCGCTGGCAAATACTGAAAAAACATGTTCACATCACTCCAAAGCCACTTTCTGAGACTCGGTGGGAGTGTCGAATAGAGTCTGTAAAAGCACTACGCTATCAGCTCAAGGAAATTAGGAGTGCTTTGCAGGAGATTGCAGAGTCTGTAAGGACCAAGGATGCTGCAGCATATGCAGAGGCAACGTCACTTTGTGCCGAACTCCTGTCATACAAATTCATTGTATGTCTTGTCATCTGGTATGATGTCCTGCTTGAAGTCAACCGCAAGCAAGATATTACAGAGTGCATCAGTTGACATATCGACTGTAGAAGGTGCTTGCTTCAACCACTGACATACTTAAAAGTACAGAGAGAGTGGGTTTGAACAGGCATTGGTACAGGGCTCTAAGATTGCTGCAGAACTGGATGCCCCAGCAGGATTCCGTCAGGCAAGGCACAGAAAGGTCAAGCGACTATTTGATTACTGAAGGACAGGATGAGACAGTGCAGGACCCAGAACACAGTATTCAAGTTGAGTTTTCAACACATTGCTGGACACCACTCATGTCCTTTAGCGCTTTCAGCAAATGTCCGAGTTGCTAAAACATTTGGATTTCTGTGTAACATAAAAGCGCTAAATGGTGTTTCCATAGAAGACCTGATGCAGCAATGTGAGGTCCTCAAAGAAAATTAACAGACAGAACCACTAACCACTCTGACTTTGATGCTCATGAACTTGCACATGAACTCAGGAACCTGGCAGGAATGCTTAAGACTGATACGGCACCAATACAGGTATTAAATTTTCTCCTTCAAAACCGGCTACATGACATGTATGGAATGTCTTTGCAGTGTTGCGATTTTTTTGACAGTACCTGTAACTGTCGCGAACAGCAGAACGCAGTTTTTCAAAACTTAAGTTGATAAAAACCTATCTGAGGTCATCAATGAGCCAAGAAAGACTGTCTGGGCTAGCAGTGCTGTCTATTGAGCATGAAGTTGGCAAAAGTCTCCCTTATAGTCACCTTATCGATGAATTCGTCAACAAAAAAGTCCGGAAAGTCCCTCTGAAGCTTTAAAAGTCGTATGCACAATTTCATTACAAATATAAGGGTTGAGCTTGTCAAATCCCTTGTACAGTTTGGAATGCAGGAGAATTGTAGCCTTCTTCAAATTGGTGAGCTCCCAACTAAAACCCTGTGAGCCTCTTTTTGGCTGGAGCACACTATCTATATAGTAAAGTCTGAGTGGTTTACCCAGAATACTAAAAGCAGGAGAACATCACCTCTGAAGGGCAAGATATAAAACAAAAAAAAAGTTTTTCCTGACCGATGGAGGTGGTCACTTTGCCGTAGTGGTCAGGCTTAAACATAATTCAGCTGAATTATGAGACTAAGAACCTCTCCAATTTTTAACCAGAATAGTTTTTCCTGACCGATGGAGGTGGTCACTTTGCCGTAGTGGTTGGGCTTAATCATAATTCAGCTGGATGATGAGACTAAGAACCCCAACAACTTACAACAAGTAAGCATATTAAGTTCATTTTGTTTCAAGTTTGAGAACAATTTGTCAGTTAGAAATATGGTGGGCTTGTTTCTAGTCTTCCAAATGTGATAGCATGTAAGTATGCATTGGCACATTGTATGAAATTAAAAATACTATGTAGAAAGATTACTGGGGAGGGGGGCCCCAGCCCTGTCTGTGGGCCCCCAGTCATAGTTCGCTGGAGGCCCCCAAAGTCCTAAAACCGGCCCTGGGTAGAGGTGCAGTTTGGAGGTACTGTTGAAGGGGAGGACGTCAGCCGAGTTCATGGATGGTCATCATGTCATGACGTGCTTCATCCCTTGGCACCCCCAGAGTGCTGACATTCTTGGGGCTGGGAGCAACACAGGAAATACTCCAGCAGCCGAACCTGGAGATGGCCTCTGGCATGCAGCCCTTACATGCCAGTCAGTCCTTGAGGTGCCTGACAAAGACATTAGCAGGTGTGTCAGAGTGGTAAGGGGACTGCATTCCCCTCTCCCCACCAGGGAAGCAAACCAAGGCAGCATGGACACTGCCCAAGGGAGGAGGACTGGGTGCAGCTAGCATCAATACCTAGGAAAGCCTGAGGGAAGGGAAGGTAAGGCTGTGGGAGAAGGGGGCATAAACAGCAAATATATAAAAAAAATGACACAGTTCCATCATGATCCACAAATTTGCATCATGCAGATGCAATATATAATTAAGCAATAAAGCACGACAGAGTGTGCATATATGTGAGACAACAGTACACCTCAGGAAGTGAGGCACGAGGTAAAGCTGAGTGCCTTATGCACTGAAGAAGTGCAGTTATCCCACAGTTACACACACCCTTGAGTGTAATATTGTGATTATAAAATATCTTCCTTGACTTTTAGTTTTAGAACTGTGTAATGAGGTTCAGAAGATTAAGGATTTCTGGCCTCTGCTGTTATGCTGGAATACCACAAGGTCATGTGGTCAGATTTCATCAATAACAGTAGAGGATATTCTCTAGCCATTTTATAACTGGGCCATATTTTCACTTCTGTGTCAATACTCACAATTCTACTTGTGCCATAACTGCATCATATTTGGGTGTAAATACAGGTTGTATCACATTGCATCATTGATGTGGACACAAGCAAGGCACAGGGGTATGTGGCATAACAATTGTCTGATAGCAGTGCAACCTTCTGACATAGACACATCTATGATTTGTGATGCAAATGTGATGCAATCTACTCTTGTGTCAGTTGCAACTCTTTGAAAATACAGGCTTTCTTCTCTGAAGTAACATTTCTTCCCATACATACAAAAGTTACCTGACAACCCTTTCACCAGAAAATAATGCTTTTGTGGAAACAAAATGCTACTGACACTGATGAGAAGTGTTTTATTTATTTATTTGTTTATTTAGCTTTTGTTGACCGGGTAAGTGCACTAGACAAATCCTGCCTATTTTCAGGCACGACCCGGGGGAGGGAGATACAGATGAATGCCAACTGACCTTGAACCAGATTAAGCTGTTGGTGGTATTTTTAGTGAATGAGGGAAATTTGGCCAGGACACCAGGGAAATTCCCTACTCTTTCGATAAGTGCCATGGGATCTTTAACATCCACCTGAACTACCACCAATCCAGGCAGATGGGACCTCGGTTTAACGTCTCATCTGAAAGACGGCACCTCAGAAATGCAGCACCCCTCTCATGCTGCATTACAGTGTCAGTACTGGGATATTAACCCAAGTGCCAGATGTGGGAACTGAACCCACAGCCCCCTGATCTCCCGGCCTCAGAGGCGAGTGTGCTACCTACTGAGCCACTGACACTGTGTTTTCTGGTGCTCCAAAGAGGAACGTTTGCTCAACAGGCAATGTAGCTTTCCTTTCCAGTTGCTTCTTCTCCCACTTGGAGCCTGCACAATATCAGATGAGGAGGGCATTCTTACTCAGTGACTCAAGGTCTTGCATTTCCTTGCTGCTCAAAGGTGCACCCCAAGCTGAATAGCTAACCTTATATTTTTCTGACTGTTGCCTGCATTAAGGCCTCCACTGACCCTTCTGGATAGGCAGAGAAAGACTGCTCACCATGATGCTCACTGCAGTTACTGCCTCAAACCCCAAATTAGTGCACTGAGGTGTCTTTGTTGGTGATGGGAAATCCCAAGCCACTCTGGGACCTGGAGCTTGGAGCACATCCTGGGCCAGTGGCCCACCCTCCATGTGGGTGCTTAAGAATGGAATCATGCATGTCACCCCTGCAACTCCCAGGCACTCAGAAGCTGGAAATCTGTATAAATGGTGGGGCACCTAATTATGCCAGTCGAAGACTAACCCAAAAGTGTGCCCCTGCCATGGGAAATAAACCTCATAATCCTCTGTTTGATACAGTAGGGGGTTATAGCAGTCTCCTCTTCTGTTATTGTAGTGTGCCACAAATGTTCCCTATAGTCTATTTACTGAGATAGTTACTGCTTAAGAAACTGTCACAATACCATAAGGTAGTATAGCCTTTAGAAAGCTTTTGCAACAAATATGTCAAAATGTAAACTCAGTTTTAAATCTTCTGATATCACCACCCCCAACAGGGTATCACTTTTTCCATTATTACTGCTCAGCCATTAATACAGCTTGCTTCTAATGGAGGACGGTGACAGTTAACACTCACATTTCTTTTAGTTCTACAACATTCACTCACTTCCACGAGTATTGTTTCACATAAAGTGATGATTCAAAATGATAATCACATAACCACAACAGATTGGTTCATTTTTTTGTGATGCAATAATTGTAAAATATTCACTACCAGTTGATTTTATGAGAAATATATTTCTTGCTGTGGGACAACACTCTGGGTGTGTCTGCTACTGTACTGATATGACTGTGGGTTGTGGGACATGGAAGGGCAGGTGCCATCAACAGTCATTTAACAAATTCTGGTAACCTTTGATAGCAGGTCATGCTTCAGCGACAGTGTTCTAGTAGCCTTAAGCTTTACTTTTTTTTTCTGTGGCGATGGAACCACAGAGCAAAGGGGACCTTGACTGTATGTCTTACCCTTAGCATTTGGTGTAACTATACACTGAGTATGGATCAAACCAGTGGCAATAATTTCATTCACAGTCAGCCTTGTTTACAATTTTTAGGAAAGAATGAATCTGTAGAAACTGTGCAGGCCTTGCATAGTGTCTGTGGTTGATGTAGTGTGGGAATGTCCACCCTTATCCAGGCTCCCCAGTTGCAGCCTCTCAAAGGTATTAAACACTAACAGGATTTCATCAGTTATTTTAATGCTTATCAGTTTATTTTAACGCTCAGAGATTCTAGCCAACAATTGATGCAGTAAAAGTCTGGACTGTTGCAAACAAAACATAATTTGTAATAATTAAAGAATTATGGTGACACATGATATCTTTAGATGTAAAATCTGTAGGTGGATATCAGTTCTGAAGAAATAATGAAAATAAGCATGCCACAGAATTTTTATTTATGATTAAATAAATTTTAGTGTTTAAGATCTCCCAAGTTCACTTCCCATGGATCGCTTACAATATTTTTTATCAGAAATGTTTGTACACAAGACCAAATCCATGTGTTTGGTCAGTTGGTATTGCCCCCTATAAAGATAGTATGATAAACATTTGAAAGCTATGGGACATTCTGTTTATTTATAAAGATAGTCATGATACATTGGTAATCAGGGGTTTTAATGTTAAATGTAAATCTAGCACAAGTACACAACATATCTTTTAGAGACCCAGAAACTTATATCATCCTGAATGCTATTTTTACCATCAGACCAGAACAAAAAGGTAGATCTGGAGTAATACCTAACTCCATTTTTGACCACCAATGTGTTCATTGTAGAATAATAAGATCAAGACCCTTGGTATATAAGCTTAAACTTGATAACCTTTACATTTTCCAATGATTTAGTATCTCCTTCATACTAGATCTAGAACATATCAATTTGAACAGACATTAAACTCCACAGTCCAAGATCCATGACCATATAGCATATTCAAGTATGGATTTCTTAACATGTGAAACAAATATGTTGCATTACAAACACAAAGACTTAAAAGCAACACTTCTCCTTGGTACTCAATCCGTTTGTTTAAATTATTGAAAACCAGTCCAATCCAGGAAAAAGGCCAACATTACAATCTTGCAAGATTATTGTAATTCTTACAAGACTCTTGATAATAAGTACTTGTGGGAAATTAGAAAGATAAAATCCAAAACTGATAAACAAACATTATCTTTAAAATGTGATACTAACCCCAGTTTCCTAAGAAGAAAATCTAGAAGATGTAGATGGTATCCTTTGATATCAGCGACACAATTTGAGCAACTCAATATGAGTGACTCAAATTCAGCACCTGTAAAAAGGGCTACATGAGAACAATAACAGGTGCAAAGATAGATACTTTCTGCAGTGACAGTGAAGCCATGATGGCAAAGTGTGCTGGGGCGTATTGCACACCTTGTCAAAAATAGAGCTGTCTCAGAGTTACTTATATTAAAATAGGAGGGCTGGGGGTGAAGCCCCCTGCCTGGGTGGTGTGGGGGGCAAAGCTCACTGCATAAAATATGTAAAATATTATGTTGTGTTTGTGTGGCTGGGTATGTGGTGGTAAATGTAAGCTGTAATTGGCTGGGCTTCACTCACGGTTCCACTGTGGTGTAATGGGTTAGGTAGGATGTTAGGAAGGTAGGTAGGTAGGGAGATGTGTACTGTTGAGTGTTGTGTTGTCGTGGGTTCAATTCTAGGTGCCGGCATTTGAGGGGAGTGTGTGTAATGTGAGTTGTGGTGCTAAAGGAGCATAATATGTATACCCTTGAGGAAAGGAGGGAGAGGGGGGACATGACAGAAATTTTCAAGTACCTCAAGGGAATCAACAAATTCCAAGAGGGTAGCATCTTTCAGAAAAAGAGATGTGCAAGAACAAGGGGGCGCAATTTGAAGATAGAGGAGGACTGCTCAGGGGCAATGTGGGAAAGTATTTTTTTCATGGAGAGGGTGGTGGATGCATGCAATGACCTTCTTGAGGTTGTGGGGTCAAAAACAGTAGAGGAATTCAATAATGCATGAGACAGATGTAAGGCAATTTTGGTGGGGGTTAGGAAGAAGTAGGCTGTTGGTTAATTAGGATCTGCAGCTTATCCAATAGGTAGGAAATGGGCAGAATAGGTGGGTCAAGCGGTCCTTATTTGCCGTCATAGTCTATGTTTCTATATGTGTTATGTTTTTTTTTTTCATTTAGGATGTTCAGTCAGGTGTTTGTTGTTAGGTTTGTCAGGTGTGTTGCATTAAGAATTAGGGAGTGCTACAAGAGTCGTGTGCACTGAACGTGTGCTAGAGGCAACTGTTTTGTTGCTGCTGGAGGAAGTTTTTGCTGTCTGGAGATGTCTGTTAATTTTTTAGCAAGCCAGAAAGGGAGATCACTGTTGCTTTATGGAGGTTATTCATATTGGAGGGACAAAGAGGTGTCCCAGAAGGTGTATTGGCGCTGTGCAGACTACCACAAATATAAATGTTTGACATGGGTCCTTACGGTTGCTAACCATGTGGTTTATTCATTAAAATCTCATAAACATGTTCCTGATGCCGGCAATGTTGCTGTGCACCATGTTATGTGTGAGCTGTGGGAATGGGCTTATTCAAGTGTGAAAAGTACGTCCCATGTTGCGGTGGAGTGTACCTTGAGGGTGCCAGATTCTGTGGCTGGTCATTTGCCAAGTATACAGCTAACGAAGAGGACCATTCTGCATGTTTGCCATGCTGAGAGGGGATGCCCAGTTACACAGTGTTCCATGAGGGAGTTGACTATACCTGAGCAGTATGTGGTGACCAGTTTAGGTGAACATTTTCTACTGTATCATAGTGAGATGGAAGGAGATCTAGTGTCAGTGTTTGCCACCCAGAGGAATATTCAGTTTCTGGAGAATGTGAGAAATGATTTTTGGAGGGGACTTGTAAATGTTCTCCACCGTTATTCAGTCAGCTCTATATGGTGCATGGACTAAAGTGTGGGTGGGTCATTCCTGCAGTGTATATCCTCATGTGTTTTCAGAAGGTGCAGTCCTATGTTCATGTATTTTCTACACTAAAATCATGTTCTGGACTGTGTCCTGGTACTGCTGTAATGGATTTTGAGCAGGCTGCATAGAAGGGATTGTCTTCAGTGTTTGCTGATGTCAACAGACGGGGCTGTTTCTTTCACTTCTGTCAATCAATGTGGAGGAAGATTCCAGAAGTGTCCTGATGTTCTTGAATGGTATGGCTCTGACAAGGATTTTGCTCTCCATATGTGGATGTTGCTTGCCTTGGCAAGCATGCCTGTAGTGGATGTGGTGAGCATGTTCAAGGAACTGAAGCAGTAGGATTTATTGCATTTGGTATGATGAGCTGTTACAGCCTGTGGTGGATTATTTCAAGGACACATGGGCTGGTCATCTTCTTGGTCTTTCTGGTCATAGATGACAAGTGTTTCCAGTGTTATATTGGAATTGCTACAATGCTATGAGGATGGGTATGGCACGTATGAATAATGCCATAAAGGGGTGGCATTAGGGATTTAATACACATTTGGGTGCGTGCCATCCTACCATTTGGAGATTTATTGAGTGCTTGCAGAATGATCAGAAGTTGAGCGAAGTGCAGAAGGTGCAGTTGGTTGCTTGTGCAGCATTGACTTAATTGACAAAAAAGAACAAGGATGTGAACAAGGGACTGTCAATTGTTGGTTCAGAATATAATGCACATTCCCATTATAATTATCTTTATGGGGTCGCTTATAAATTTCTGTTGCAACTGTGATGTGTGCATTTGTATTGTTCTGTGTAATGAGTGTAGTTTTCATTAGTGTGTTTTTTTGGGGGGGTCAGGAAGTTGCTGTTTTAACGTCTGCGGTTGTTGGTGTGGGCTGTAATTGTCTTCACTGTTTTGTCTTCGCCCATATGTTCGGTGCTATTATGCTGTCACTGTTATCACATGGAACCAATCTAGATCGCCAGACTAAAACCCACTTTCCCAAGTCATTCATTTTTAATTACAATTTACTGTATGATTCTTCCATTATAGGAGACATATGCAATCCATATCTAATTAGAGAAGGTTATGTTTTTCACAGTCAAGCACAAAAGGCCCTATGTTAGTACTGTATGGATTTTTCAAATTCTGGCAGAATAGAATTCCAAGAAAGTTTGGTATGTTTGGCTATTTCCATAGATTTTCATCAGATGCAGAATGGCAGCACAACAGTGTGAAAATGTAGAAGGACATTCCAGGGAATCATGTTTTGAGCATATTGGCAGCAAACTGGACTACAAATCTGCAGATTTGCCACAGAAAGCATTCTGCAACAACTTTAGGTTAAATCCATGTAAATATGTTGTTGAGTTTGCTCAGAAATAACTCAATTTTCTGTTTTATGCATGGCACACATCTATAATGATAATTATAATAAATTGTTTCTAATCATGTTGTCATGTGCCCCTGAATTTTGCCAAGCACATCATGATCCATGGACAAATTATCACAAATTGAATTGTCATGATTCTGTTTAGGAAAATTAACATTTTTTTCAGCAGATTGAGTGTGTTTTGCAGAGCACCATTTAGGCTGTTAGTCTTCTTATGTGCTTTAGAACCACATGGTGCTACATTCCACAAGAACATCTACCATGTAGCTTTCTCATTTGACTGAAGTCCTTGTGAGCATTTGTGAGAAAAGGTTCTGCTCTCTAGTGCCGCTCAGCAGTGTCCTACACAATCTGTTCCAAAACCACAAATCAATTGCTTGCTGGACAATGTTTACTGTGGGCTCATAATAGAAGTGATCAAGTGACATATGTGATATGGGCTGAAAATTGTTTGTAATTTTTTTTTTACTTAGCTGCAGCTGTATTTATGATATGAATTAAACCTAGAAGCATAGACAATGACGGAAGAAAAAGAACAGAGGTCCATCCAGTCTGCCCAAGTTCCTATTATCCCTGGAACCTACTGTTGCTCCAGGGTACTAACCCTTCCCATCCTCGCTCTGTTCTCCTCCTTGGTGCTGTCACCCCTGGTAACCACTATTCCCTTCATTATGTCCCAGCCCTGCTTGAATCCCTCTTACTGTTTTCGCACCCACAGCTGGCAGACTGTTCCAAGATTCCACCAACATTTCTGTGAAGTAATATTTCCTCACATCTCTCCGGAACCTACCTCCTGTTATTTTCCATTCATGTCCACATGACTGTGAATTGGTATTCAGGCTAAATAGTTCCCCGCAGTTCACTTTATTAATTCCTTCGAGAAATCTGAAAGTCTCTGTCACATCTCCCCTCTCCCTGCTGTTCTCCAGTGAGTTCATATTTAAGGTCTTGATGTGCTCCTCATAGGATTTGCCCTGTTGGCTTGGAATCATTTTTGTTACTCTGCACAGTATTGTCTCTAACCTATCCTTATCCTTTCTGAGGTGAGGACTCCAGAACTGAGCACAGAGAAGTCTCACTAGGGATCTGCAGAGGGGAAGTATTGTCTTCTTTCTTCTGCTATCAATGCCCCTCACAATATATCCCAGCATCATGTTAGCCTTACTACAGGCCTTGTTGCACTGACTCAGTTGCTTAAGTGAGTTGCTAATGATAACTCCCAGATCCCATTCCTCAGCTGTAGTGATATGTCTCTCTCCTACCATCCAGTACTCTATCTTGGGGTTCTTTTTTCCTAGGTGTATTACCTTGCACATTCTAGCATTGAATTTTAACTGCCAGACCTTTGACCAACCCTCTAGCTTTTGTAGGTTTCTCCGCATTTCACTTATTCCCTCTTCACTATCCACCTTCCCACATAGTTTTGTGTCATCTGCGAAGAGACACAACCTGCCCTGGATTACTTGTGGGGGAAGGGTGTAGTTTATCAGTAGCATAGAGAACTAGAGTGAGACACACACATGCACACACAAACAAGCATGCATGTGCACATGTACACACACACACACACACACACACACACACACACACACACACCAGATAATTGCCATTTTGTTTTAAATATCAGCATTATGTGTTTTTGGTAGTTTCCTTTTTCAGTGCTTCACTGTAATCAACAGTTTACACTTCTACTCTGCTGATGGCTGTGTCAAATCAATTGCTTTTGCAGTACATATCATTGATAACTTTTAGTTTGATATGGAGAAGATCAGATTTGGCAGTGGACATGAGTGTGGGTATGTCCAGTCATGCTCACATGAAAAAGGGAAAAGGAAAGGCAACACAATCAGGTAATGATGCAGCAGTATTAATTTCTGTTGTGGGTACTGATCAGCTCTCTTTTATTGAGATGCTGGCCTTGCCTCCTGTAATAGCAATGGCTCATGTATAGTTTTTCCATCTGAGGCTCAGAGTAGAAAAATCATTGGTGACAGGAGTGTGACTGTGAATCCTAATCACCCAGTGAAAATAACTGTCACTGATGTAGCATCCATGGTAAGGATGATCTCACAATCACATGGTGAGTCATCTTCAGTAGTGGAATGTGAAATGGATTCAGTGGCATCTCAGACACAGGACACTGTGGTGGAGAAGTGACAGCATGAAGTAGGAGTGAAGGAGGAGGAGGAGGAGGAGAAGGACTGATGGAAAGAAGTAAATTAGGGGAGTAGAGGAGGATACTTTGCAAGGAGTGTCCTTAATCCAGTAAATATTGAAATGCCTGTTAAAGAAGTAGAAGAGGGTGAGATTAAGAATATTGATCTAGGCAGCAGTGCTTTTTGTTCAGATCTTGATTATGCAGTGACAGAGGCAGATTGGAAGCTGAAATAAAAAGACCTATAATAAAGTTTTTTTATATAAAATACCATTTCCTGTATCAAGAGATAGTGAGGTCCAAAAGGAGGCATGTGATAAGGATAATGACAATTTGGGACCATACAGTATGTAACAAATTAATAAAAGAAAGGGTGAGTGATGCAGAGGAAAGCAAGGGGATTGCATTAGGGGAGGTAGCAGTGAAAGGGTTAGTGGTCATGATGTTAATATCATGTCACAGCTGAAAAAGGGACCTTTTGGGCCCAGTGGGCCTACCTGGTTAACAAAATGAAATAAATAAATAAATCATGTAGTTAGAGGTGAAGGCTCTGCCAGTCTGTCAGCATGTCCAAACAACAACAAGGAAGCAACCATAATTATCTGTATTAGCATGAGATTTTTTAAGTTCCCAAAAAGGAGAGCTTTGCTATATGCCAGATCTGAAAAGCTAAAGTAGGACATGGCAATGGGGGTTCACATCGTGGGACTATTGGGCTGCATAGTCACATGGAAATAAAACATTAAGTGTCAGCAGCACTAATAGGATATGCAGCTTTGTTTGAAAACACCAGTTACTGGCCATGATGGAGGGGCTAAAAAGAAAGTCGGAGTCATTGACAATCATAGCAGCATTGGCACTACTCCCACCAACACCACTTCCATGTTTTTCACAAGTAGTCCTGCCAGTAAAGCATCATGTCCTAGAGCTGGCAATTCTTCCATGTCCAAAACACTTAACAGGCCTATCACTAGCATTTTCTTTTCACTCCACAGACACAGAACCTTTCTAATCCATGGCCTCCAACTGGCTTTCCCTCAATCCAGATAAGACTGAGATGTTGATAGTCAAAACAACTCAGTATGGGTCAGAAATTATTAAAGTGGATGCCTTGCTACCATCTTTAAATGGCAAAACACTTTGAGATGTGGATGCAGTATAGGATGTGGGGATCATTGTGAACTACAAGCTGAAATTAGAATAACAGGTGCCGCTGATTGTGTGCAAGGGCTTTTACCATGTACTTAACATCATATGGATCACACCACGTCTGGCATCTGTTGAGCTGGTGATGATAGTCCATGTCTTTTTCACCTCCAGATTCAATGACTTTAATGCTGTATACTTAGAACTATCTGTATGTTTGATGTGTCACCTACTGTCCCTTCAGGATGGTGGCAGGAATATTTTAAAATGACCACATCATGCTGGTTCTATGCACTCTGCACTGGCTGCCGATTCAGTGGTACATCACCTTCAAGATCTCCTTGTTAAAATTCAAGGCCTGCATTTTCTGGGCCCTGATTACCTAAAAGATCGCCTGTTGTCCTATATCCTTACATGCCTCCTCTGTTTCAATGATGTTGGCTTGCTTCTAGCCCCCTATCATGTGTTAAGCACACTATGGGACAAAAAGGCTTAAAATCTCCTTAATTTTCCATTACTTGACCCCTGAATTAATAATCTGCCCCTTAATTTAAAATTAAGGGTGCCTTAAAATAAGTTTATAAAATCCCAATCCCCTTAATTATCCTTAATTGCCTGGGGGTTTTATTTTATTAGTTATTGTTTCGTTTGATAGTTATCTGATTGGAACTTTGGGCCTAGATCAGTTGGACTCTCTTAGATGTGTATAAAACTGTTTTAATATTTTAAGGGGTATTTTATTTTATTTTATTCATTTTTTGGTTATTATTATTTAAGTTGGGGTGGGAGGGTTGTTGTTTGTATGAGAGTGAATAAATTGGTTTAAAATATGTGTTGGGGTATAAGTAAAATGGTTAGGCAGTACTCCCCCTCAAGACTTCGGGATCTCCGTCCCTTTGAATTACCTCCACTTACAGTGGAGGTTTATGCTAGATGTCGAAATCCTGGCATTGAAAGATCAAAAAGTAGAAGGATACGGGATCTTGGAACTGTTGGGGGATGGGAGGAAGAGAATGGATACGGGCAGTGAGGGCTAGGAGACGCCCTGGGGCGAAATGGGTACTGGAGCAAGGTCCTCCTTGCCTAGTTCCCATACCCAAGGGCACTGACTTGGAGTGTGTCAGGCAGGAAGTGGGATCACCCTTGGATTTCCGTCCCTTTCGGGCGGTGTTAAGCAATGCCAGGTCGATTAGGAACAAGACTGCAGTGATTGCGGATCTTGTTTCCTCAGTCGACCTGGCTTGCATCACCGAGACCTGGCTAGATGGAAATGCTGGTACTGTGTTGGACTCCGTGGTTCCGGCTGGGTTCTCAGTGATTCACCGCCTGAGAGTGGACTGAGGGGCGGGGGGTTGCCGTGTTTTAGACAAGATCTGGATCTCAGGGAGGTGCCAGTTGGTGATACCAACTCCTTTGAATGCATAGTGGGTGCAGGTGCAGGCTACAGGACCCTTCTTATCTACCGTCCACCAGGGGATGAGAGGGAGTTCCTGAAGGAGGTTGCGGACTTCATCGCCGACATGGTATTGGAATCTCCCAGATGGATAATTCTGGGGGATTTCAATGCCTGGGTCGATGATGAACTCTCACCATTTGGTCAAAATCTCCTCCAATTAATGGATTCATTGGGCCTGTCACGAGTAATTACCTCTGCAAACCATGAGGGGGGGCATACATTGGACTTGGTTTTCCATCTGGGGATGGAGATATCTGATGTGGAGGTGGAGCCAGTCAGATGGTCTGACCATCATGCCCTGAAGTTTAGATTTGCGGCCCCCCGAAATAGGCCCGCCCCCAGGGAGTTAGTACAGTTCCGTCCTTTAAGAGGGATTACCTCAGAGGGCCTAATGACGGAGCTGGACTTCTCGGATTTTCCAAGGATAGTATGGATCCAAGGCCACTGGTCTTGGCCTATAATAGGGTTGTGACTGAGGCCCTGGATGCCATAGCTCCAATTCATGTTCGTCCCCGCACTTCACCTAGGGGCTCCCTGGTTTGACGGGAGGTCCGTGAGTGGGAAGAGGAACGGACTTAAGATTAGAAAGACGTTACGGAAAACTCAACTGGAGGTGGATAGACTTGAATTGTTAGAACATTATAAATTCTACCAATCAGCAATCTCCCATAAGAAGGCAGAGTTCCTGTCCAGGGAAATTACTGCAGCTAGGAATAGACCATCCCAGCTCTTCCGGACTGTGGACAGATTCAGCAATCCAGTCTGTCTCCAGACTGGTAGAGCATTATCACAGGTACAGTGTGAGGAGTTTGCGAAATTCTTTGCTGACAAGGTATCCACCATCAGAGATGAGATCAGCCAGTGTCCTTCTATTGAGCATTGCACTTATCAATCGGGAGGTACTAATGCCCAGTTGTACTGATCTACCTTTAGACTACTAGCAGTAATAGATATTGTGAGGATTATCCAGACTCTGCGACCTACCTATTGTAAGTTGGACCCAGACCCTACTCACCTGGTGGTGGGGTGTGTAGATGTTATCGGCCCAGTCCTGGCTGGGATAGTGGTGGTGTCATTAGAGAAAGGGATCTTTCTGGATCCCTTAAAGGAGGCGTGTAATATACCCCTTTGAAAAAGCCCTCTGACCCTGACTGCCCAGCAAATTATAGACCAGTCTCTAACCTCCCTTTGTAGGGAAGGTTATTGAGAAGGTGGTCGCTCTGCAACTGGAGGATCATTTGTCCAACCACAATATCTATGACCCTCTCCAATCCAGCTTCAGGAAGAGGCACAGTACAGAGACGGCTCTTGTTCGGGTATTGAATGATCTCCTGATGGCAAGAGATCAGAGGACCCGTTCCATCTTGGTTCTCCTGGATCTTTCAGCAGCATTTGACACTGTGGATCATGGGGTATTGCTCGACCGCCTGTGGTTTCTCTGTGGTCTGAGGGGAGCAGTCCACAGTTGGTTTCGATCTTTTTGAGGCAGATCTCAGAGAGGTATCGGGAGTTAACACCGGCCCTCACTGTCTGCCCTGTGGGGTACCACAGGGGTCGGTGCTGTCCCCTATGTTATTCGCGGTGTATATGCTTCCACTGGGGGACATTATAAGACGGTATGGGCTGAGTTTTCATTGTTATGCTGATGATTCTCAGCTCTACCTGTCTTTTATGCCTGATCAGGAGTCGGATTCCATCACGATGTTTAATAACTGCCTCCTGGAGATTCAGGATTGGATGAGTGCTGGTTGGCTTAGGCTGAATCCAGGGAAAATTGAGGTGTTGGTTGTGGACCCTGGAGGGAAGATAACAGGGGCTTGGATGGGGAAACCCTCGGGTTTATATCTTGGGGGGGCCCAGCTTCTAGCCTCTGGCCAAGTACGTAACCTGGGAGTAATTTTTGACGAAAGCCTGACTATGAAGATACAGGTGTCGGCCGTAGTCAAATCTGCCTTTTTTCATCTGAGGAATATTGCCCGGGTGAAACACTTGGTTCCACGGGAAGATCTTCCCATTTTGGTCCACACCTTTGTTACCAGCCGTTTTGATTACTGCAATGCGCTTTATCTAGGGCTGCCGGAGGTGGATATCCGCCGCTTGCAGCTTGTGCAGAACACGATGGCCAGGTTGTTGATGGGAGTTTCACGATCTAGCCATATAACACCTGTGCTGCGTGATTTGCACTGGCTGCCAGTACAGTGGCGGATCACCTTCAAGGTCACATTATTGACCTTTAAGGCCCTACATGATTTGGGACCCCACTACCTGAAAGAGCTCTGGTGCCTTACTGTCCTGCCCGCTCTCTTCGCCTCCTCTGATGAGGGATTGCTAGAGATTCCCAGGGTACATCTAAAGATGTCTGGAGGTAGATCTTTTGCCTATATGGCACCAACCCTGTGGAATTCTCTACCTCGTCAGATACGAGAATGCCTAACTGTTGAAAGTTTTAAAAAACAATTAAAAACTTTCCTTTTTGCCTTAGCATTTGTTGGTACATAATGAGTAAGTGTATTGTATGGTTGTTTGATTTATTGTTTGAAATGTGATTTCACTTGTTTTATTGTAAAAGTGCCCTGAGCTTGGGAAGGGTGCTTAATATAAATAAAACTTTACTTACTTACTTAATTACTTTAACAGAATATGCCCAATTAAAATTGAGGTACAAGTTAATGAAGCCTATTTGTGCTTAATTTAAATTAATCTTAAGATTAAGAATAAGAATAAAAAATCTATCTGGCCCAGTGGTGCTGAGGGTAGAGGCACTCGATGCCACACCTTGCACCACACCAGTGACCTGGGTTCAGGAAAGTACTTGGGCTGCCAGGAGTCGGTGGGGGAAGGAAGAGATCAAACATCCAGAGGACTGATCTCTCTTCCCTTGGGAGGGCCCTGGGGATGTGTCACACAGGAGCAGCCTCTGGTGGCAGTCGGAGGATGGCCAGGATTGTGACCCCAAGCAATAGTGAGGGGCAGAGCTGTGGAGGGCATTGCCATGGCACGACTGAGCTCCAGGGGAAACAGTAAGTGGAACCCTCCCCAGAGGATAGGTGAAGGCACTGCCTCCTGTTCCACACTCCCAATGCTGGGCAGCTCTCTCCATGCCCAGTCACTCTGGCTGGCACATTACACTCTAGATAGAGTGCCCTGGGAGGCTAGGGTGTCCCTTCTCCATGCAGGTTCAGATCTGGGGGTTTCATTGGTCAGAGTGAGGAGAGCAGCCACAGTGCCACAGCAGGAGATAGAGAGCAGGAGACAGACAGCAGGCTTAGTGTATGCTGAAGAGAGTTCCTCTGGGTAGGGTTGAGGAAATAAAGTGAATAAAAAAAGAATAAAAAATCAGCTGAATTAAAATTCTCTAGGGAAACCTCTTTCTCCTTGTTTTTAATTAATTGTTGTATTAAGAAAACAATTATGCTGAATATTCAAATACTGAGAAAATATAGTGAAGGTATGCATACAACGAATACCAATATACATTAACAAAATAGGCTCAGATATTCAGAGCAGTTGCGCAATGCACAACCAAGATGCACAGGTGCAACCACAGAAATGCTCCCCACAGCCATATTCAACTAATGTGAATGCGCAGCACAAAACCCAATGGGCAGAAGTGCAACAGTAATGTATGTGGTGCAAGTACAAGAAGGTGTACCTATGAATAATCTGCGCTATAGCATATTCAGCTGAAAAGCACGGACCAAGTCAGGAGCAACCCACAGAATGTGCCAGACAGAAATGAGCATAAAAAATGAGGCTCAAACACACACAGTAGCTGGGCAACACTGAGACAGACAGAGATGGATGCAGGGCCATTTGTTATGGAAGCAGTAATGAGGGTGTGTGGAGGAGGGAGAAACACCAATGTGGCCGAGGAAGGGCCCGGCGGCGGTATGCCTAACACAGACGCTACTCTGCCCACCTCACCTTTGAGGATTACAGGGATGTGGAGATTGTGGACCAGTAACAGCTGAACAGGGAAATTCTGAGGCAGCTCTGTGAGCTGTGCCATGATGAGTTGAAGGCAACCACCAGAAGGAGTCACGCCATGACAGTGGAGACCAAGGCGATAGCAGCAATGTGCCTGCTTGCCATGGGCACCTTCCAGAAACCAACGGTGGCAACCACTGGGATAACCCAGTTGGCCACGTCCTACCTCCTCACACAGTTCCTCAATGCCCTGCTGGCACACGCTTCGGAGTTCATATGATTCTTCAGCACAAAGGCAGAGTGTACAGCAAACAAGCAGGACTTCCACAGGGTGGCACGCATGCCAGGCATGATAGGGGCTATAGACTACATCCATGTGGCCATATGCACACCACCACCAGTCCCAGATGGGGCCAACTACATGAATAGGAAGGGGTACCCCTCGGTCAACTGCCAGGTGGTGTGCAATGCTATGGAGTGCATAACCAATGTCTGCGCCACACACCCTGGGACTGCACATGGCTCATTCATCTGGTGCAGCTCCATCCTGTGCCAGAGATTTGAGTGTGGGAAGATCCTAATAGGTCACCTTTTAGGTGAGCATTGCATGGGTGGGTTGCAGGGGCAGCCGTGCCGTAAGCAGAGGCCCATACCACACATGGTGGGAGCTGGGAGGGTGGCTGCAGATGGCAGGGGTGGGGGGAAACAAGCAATGCAAAGTGCTGACCTACATGTTCTACCCACACAGGTGGAAGCACCAACCCTCTGCGGCCCTGGCTGCTCACCTCCTTCCGGTGCCCATCCAATGCTGCAGAGGAGAGGTACTGTACAATGAGGCACACATCGCTACATGCAATATCATTGAGCATGTGTTCGGCATGCTCAAGATGTGATTCTGTTGCTTAGACAGGTCTGGTGGTGCCCTGCAGTACAGCCCTGCAAAAACCTGTGGCCTATTCCTGGCCTGCTGCATGCTGCATAGCATGGCCATTGACCATCGGATAGCTGTCCAGTTAGATGAGGGCAACAGCAGTGATGAGGATAAGGATGACAGGCCAGATGGGGGTGTGCAGCCACCCATGGTGAGGAGGGATCCCAGGCTTGCTCGACAGGTAAGGAGGCACTGGGCCACCGTCACGCAGGAGCACTACGGGAACTGGAGGTGAGTGAACAGTCATGCCTGCTGTGCATGTATGGACCACCCCCCTCACACACACAGGGGAGCATAGCCACACAGGGATGCAAGCAGTGACATTGGCACACACACAGCATGCACAGAAACCACACAAACACATAGCCACACACACACAGCACAGTGCACAGGCATGAGCACATGCACACACACACATGCATCTGGACGTGGCATGGATCAGAGTGAATACACCGGCACATAGGCAAAGCTGGCACAGTGCTGTCCTCATCACGCCCATGCCACAAGGCCCAGCAGCACAGCATGCACACATGGAGGATGTGCCACACGCCACACACATGCACTGTCACACTCACAAGGGTGCACCCACACATGTGTGTATCAGACAACAGCAGCAGGCAGCAGGACAGGACAGCACACCCAGAAGGCCTATCGTGTGGTGCCAAGGCCATGTGGGCAGTGATGCTCAGGATGTTTGGCATCCACTGGCTGCTCAACAGACACTGGAGGTGTAACCAACACACTTGGTGGGCTAGAGGCCTGAGAATGCGACTGGGTCCTCGCTGGCGTGAATAGTCCAGCAAAAAGTTCGCCACCGGGTGTGTCAGGGATCGCCATGTCAGATCCTGGCATCAGCTGTGCTGGAGTCACCAGACACCAAGTCCGTGGTGTCAATGTGGCACTGCTGGGAGTCCTACATGCACTGCTGTGCCTAGTGGACACCAGTGATGCAAATCCGGTGGCAATGGTACCAGCAATGTGGTCCAACGGTGCGGTCATAACCTCCCACAGCTGCTGGAGCTCGCCAATCAGCTGGGCACATCCAATGTCCCCACGCTTGGACAGTTAATACACCTCTACCCACAGTGCACAGATCTTGGCCCAGAGCATCACCTGGTTGTCCACGGATGTCCGCAACAGCCTGGTGTGCTCATTCATCCTGACAGTGCCCTGCACATCCTGGCAGAAGCTGACCTGCTGGGGGTGGTGAGGCATGCTGGTCAATGTCCCTCTCCTGTTTACACTGCACAGGGGACCATGCAGGGTGAGGTGTATGTGTGGGTGCACCATTGGCTGCCCCCATGGTATGCCTGCACCATAGTCACTGCAGCCTGCTGCCCAACTGCCTGTTGGGCCATCACTGTGGCACCGGTGGCTGTGGCAGCACCCCCTCCCATCGCCAGCAACAGCAGCGGCACCACATGCCATTGTGTGGCCATGGTCAGGGTGCAGCTGCTTGGGTGCAATTATGCAACTGGTGGCAACCGCCACCTGTGTATGAGCCTGTACCCTGGGCAACAACACCAGGCCCATGCCATCCAGGATCAGTGTCATGTCATCATCCATGTCAGATGCCCCACCCACCCACCTCATCTCTGGTACCAGCACGGATAGGTCCTTGGTGAGCAGGAGGTCTGACAGTGTATTGGCGTCATCCACGCATAAAAGGTCCAGCAGCCCTACACTGCTCCAATGGTGACAGTCTCTGGCCCAGATGCCTGTGGACATGGATGGCTCCTTCTCTTCAGATCCAACATCGGCAGTGGCAACCTGCAACTCACCCCTGAGATGTGATGGCGCTGGAAGACAGAAGTGCATTATCAGTGGTGGTGGTGGTGATGGTAAGGTGCATTTCACTAGCCACTGCGATCGTGCATGTGCGCCACACCCATGCTGACATACAACAGTGTACGCCCATGCTGCAGCATACAGCAGGATGGCCATGTCACTGATGGTGTCCATGCCAGCCCTGCCATGGTGGGTGACGGTGGTGCATAGCACCACAGCTGCACATGACTGGCATGCGAGGGCCCCCCACAGTGTCAACACCAGTGGTATGCTGTGCCACAGACAGTGCCCCAGTGGACAGTGCCATGCTACAGGCATGCTGGGCATGCAGCACTGTGGGGCTGGGCAGCTGCACCATACACACTGGAGCAGGTGCCATGGCAGCAGTGCAGTGCCTATGCTGCTGTACCACTGCACATAGATGCATGATACCAATCACGGTGGTCCCATGTGTGCCATGTGCTGATGCATGCTGCACACACAAGAGCCATGCAGCACAACAGGCACTCCTGCACGGTGCCAGGCGCAACAACCCCCCACACTCACATGCAACACACTCTGACTCACAGTGCTGTGAGGTGCTGCAACCCATCTGAAATCCTCCTCCCAGGATGCCCTCATTGGTGGCATGGCTGATGGTCACCACTACCTGCTCCTCACCCACCATCAGTGCAGGGGTGGTGCTGGGTCCCCCAACTGTTCTGCTGCGGGATGCCCTGATGGCTGCCACCTTCTCTTTGATTCATCATCGGTCTGGCCCCACCTTCTTCTTGCTCTCCTGTGCACTTCTATTATGCCCCTCATGGGCATTGACATAGGTTGCCAACTCCTCCCACCCACTGGCACGTTCCTTCAGGGTGTCTGTGGCACCACTCAGCATCCCTCCCTGTTGAGACAGGCCTCGAATAGGGCCTGCTGCTCATCCTTTGAGAAGTTGGGCCTCCGCTTCTGTGCATGCCCCTGCTCATCAGTTCCCTCTATCTCAGACATGTTGCTACCTGTGGACAGTGAAACAATGGCCCATCAGTGGCTTGGCAGCCCAACCAGTACCTGTGCAACATTGGCAACATGGCCAGCCCATTCACAATATGTGCTACCCCTTACATCACTGGCTGCAATACCTGTCAGTGACCTGTGCTGTATTGTGGCGCTTTTATGGAGCAACGCATGCAAATGAGCTCCTGCACAACTGTAATGTGCTGCAAATGAGCCTGACTCAGCCATTCATAGTCTCACAAGGCAATTTGCATATGCCAGTTGAAAATATTGTGCCTTGCACAATGGGATTGTGCTGGAGCAACTGTGCAGCGCATGTCCAGGGCATGCACAGTGTGATGCTGCTTGGTGTGAATGTGCACCATTGGTGGCAGCCCGTCCTGTGTCCTATCATGCAGCTGTGTGCATTGCGTGAGGGTCCCACATGGCACATGCAGCACACAGCACCTACAGTGCATTTGGGTACTCTGCACCTCCTGGGCCCATTGTGCAACAGTGCAGGATGTGCTATGCCACTAACCATGCATTGCCATAGCCTGCATGACATTGTGCAGGGTCACGGATGGCATTTATGTGGGTCATGGACCTGACCTTGTACTCCCACCATGCTGTGATGTAGTGTGCATGTGCGGTACTGCATGATAGGCCTCCACTGTGCACGCTTATCACACATCCTCGTGCTGCATGGCTGCGGTCCGTAACCCACAGTTGCACATTGTACCTGTGCATTACCACGTGCATGCAGTGTAGGCCACAGTGGTCATACTATCACCTTGTCAGATCACAGTGCAGTATGGCGATGTCCGGGTCATGATCACGACATGCACTGAACTGGAGTGAGGTGAAAATGCGCAACCTAGTGTCACTGGTGGAGCCTGTTGCAACCCAGCTTTTTGGGCCGGATGACCTGTGGGAGCCATGGTCCCAAGTGTGGAACAGGGTGGCAGTGGAGCTTGAGAGCTGCACAGGTGTTCTACACATTGGGAAGCAGTGCTGCCACCATTATGGTGACTTGCAGTGGAGAGATCCTGAGTGCCTATGCTGGCTATAGGCTACAGTGCAATGGGGGCTGTGCCACAGCCAGGAAGTTGTCCATCTACACTGTGCATGCCTGCAGTGTCCATTTACTGTGGTGACAGTGGCTACCTGGGGGGGTGGGTCCTGTGCTAGTGAGTGCTGTGTGCCCTGCGTCACCACCCCGAACTCCTCTGTAGTGTGTGGTGTTGTTGGCCAGGCACCAGTGCCCACAACCAGGTCGGTGTACCACCCTGTACTGTGCCAGCAGTGTGCATGGGATTGTTGGGGGGATGTGCATGGCATTCCACTCATGTCTATGTCTGTCACTCTGTTCCATCCACAAGACTGGAGGACCGCAATAGGGCTAGGGTGGTCGTGGGCCAGGACAGACAGCAATGTGATGAAGGTACTGCAGGTGCACCTGCGCAGGACTGGACAGGTAAGCATGTGCAGCATATCATACCATGCATGTGTGGAGTTCTGTAGGGTGTTGTGGTCCAGCCTTGGGCAATGCCACCATGCATGACCACTGCATGGGTAGATGCCTGCCTCCACCTCCAGTGCCGTACTGCACTGGGTGTGGGGGCACCATGCACATGTCTTCTGTGTGGTAGCACCCTGGTGCTGACCCTGTTGGGGTGGGACAGTGCGCACAGCTCCCATGGTGTGTGACAGCAGCCGGGTGTTTGCAGTCCACCTGGGGGGCTTGCACCTGTTCTGTGGTGTCCACTGCAGTGGTGTGGGTGCATGTCACCCCAGGGTTGCCTGGCCGTCTGGCTGTGGGGTGCATAAGGGTTGGCTGTTGTGGTCCACCGTGCACATGCCATTGAGGGGGTCTGTCCATCAGTGGCTGCATCAGCCATCCAGTGCACACACATGGGTGGGCATGGCCTCCTTGTAGCATGACACTTATTGCCTGTTCTGTCCCTTCTCTTATTTCGGGCTGGGCTACGGGCCCGAAGACGAAGGCCGAACCAACTGGTGGGGGGCCTGCTAAACCTACACCAGCTCATGTGGAAAAGCATCAGCCACTCCACAATGCTGCTGCAGGTGGGACGGTGCCAGCTAGCGGCAACTGAGACGCTGCTACAGGAGGTGCACTAGCTGTGGGCACTGCTGCACTGGCAGAGACATTGATCTGTGCACCCATCACTGCTGTTCCATGGACTTCCCCTGTCCTCCTCCTCTTTGCTTGATCCACCTTCCCCACCTCTGTACCTCCTCCCAGTCCCTGTTCCCTAATGCCCCATGGTTCCCTATCCCTGTGTTGACCCCTTTGTTCTTGTGCCTGCATGCCCTGTTGGCACACCAGTGTATGACTTTGTTGAGTAAAACTTTATTTTTCTACAACTTCTGTGTCTGTGTCTCCTTTGCAGACAGCCTGTTGCGCTGTGCTGCAGTTGTATGGTTCTGTTCTTGGGTGTATCCCCTCCTGTACCAATGCTGTGTCCTTTGGGTGGTGCTACTGTGTGCACTGGGTCCTGTTTATTGTCCCTGTATCAAGTGTGCCCATGGGCAGTGGGTCTCACCCTGCCCTGTGTGCTATCCAGTGCCATTTGTCCTTGTCTGCCTGTGCTGCCCTGCCATCCACCTGCCCTGCTGCCATTGCCAGTGCCAGCATGCACTGCGATGTTGTGCCCTATGTCCTTGCCTGTTTGTGGTCCATATGCCCTTGTTCCCCTGTGCATCCCTGTCTTCTTTCCTGCTGTCCACTGTGCATATCTGGTGACCTTGCACCATGGCTGTGCCACTTTCCACTGCAGTTCTTTCTGATGGGGTGGTTCTGCTGGTGCACTGGGGTAGGCTTGCCCTTGGGCGTGCCTTCAGGGTGGGTGGGTTGGTGTGCTTTGTGACATGGGTTGGTGTTGGTGGCCTGGCATCCTGTGTGGGCCTTAGCCCGGTGCCCCTGCAGTGTGTTCTGGCCAGTGTGCCCTTGTGGTTTGGGTCTGGCAGTGCTGGTCTGGCACTCTGCTCATGTGCAGCCCTGCCTGTGCTACCCATTTCCTGTTCTTACTCAGCCTGCAGACTTCTACATCCTTGCTTACTCCTGTGCGTTCCTGGTTGCTCCAGCGCAAGTCTGGGTGCATGGTGGTGCATCCTTGCTATATTCAGTGTGCTTTCCACCAGTGCATGTTTCGGGTGCATCCTCTGAATATGGCATCTGTTTCCTATGGCACATCTGCATTGCGCTGCACATTCCATTGTGTACATCCTGGGTGCACTTCTGAATATGTGGGCCATAGTGCTTATTTGAAATTAAGGAGAGCTGTATATCAATTATTTATATAAATATGAACATTGTAAAAAATGTTTAGTGTGCCTATGTTACCACAACATTTTTCAAGTATTTATTATATGCATCACATACGTATATTATGAAATATTTTATTGTAATACATTCTGACACATATTACCAAAATAAAAAAAACAAATTGTCTATATAATGTAATACTGTAGATTATTTTGTTTAAATGGTAGTTCAAAATCTGAATGGTTCCTTGCAGTAATTGCAGTACTAGAGCATGAAAAGCTTGCAGGGAGAATTCATGCACTGTGATCAGGCACATGACAGTTTAATAGAGATTAATGCTGGTTATTGGAAATCTTACAGCCAATCAGAATGTAGCATTTGTAAAAGCTTTTTTTTTTTGTTTGTTTTACTTTTTTTCATTTACATATCATTTATGCCCTCTGCTGGCTCTGATCCCCATCTCTCTCTTGGGATCCCAAAGTGCATTGCAACTTCACTCATGATGCCAGCTTTCGCTTGGCCCTCCATTGAACCATGTTTTGCCCCCCACTGTGGATTTGGGGGCAGGGGATGTACCCCTGAATTCTCACAGGTTCTTTGGATGGCCATCGTGAATGCCAAGAGCACATGGATTACCATGGTCCAGTCACCTGTGCATTCCAGGGCTGTTCTTTTTCCTTGTTTCCACCCCACTAAATGACAGCATCCAAGGGCTCAGGTGTATTCATACATGATGGCATGTGGTGCACAAACTGGCCATTATCCAGACCCTGACCTGCTTATCTCATTTGTGCTGCCACTCACAGTTACCTAGGTGGCAGCAGTGCCACAGGAGCAGTGACACACCTTCACACAAGCACTACTGCTGTGCCAGTGGGCCAGCCCTAAGCCAGCCATTATCCAGACCCTCACCTACTTATCTCCATTGTGCTACCACCCATGGTTACCTGAGTGGCAGCAGTGCAGCACAGGCAGCAACCTACCTTCCCCTGAGGACTTCTGCTATGCCAATGCACCCGCCCTGAGACAGCTATCATCCAGACCCTAATCTGCTTATCTCTGTTGTGCTGCCACCCATGGTCACTTAATTGGCAGCAGTGCCATGTGGCAGTGACCCATCCTCCACCGAGCACTACTGCTGTGCCATTGTGATGGCCCAGGCCAGCCATCACCCAGACCCTAGCCTGCTTATCTCTCTTGTACTGCCACCCATGCTTACCAGGTGGCAGCAGTGCCATGGAGGCAGGAATACAACCTCCTCCAAGCACTACTGCTGTGCCAATGGGATGGCTTTGAGCCAGCCATCATCCAGGCCCTAACCTGCTTATTTCTGTTGTGCTGCCACCCATTGTTATCTAAGTGGCAGTAGTGCCACAGGGGTAGCAACGCACCCACTCCTGAGCACTACTGCTGTGCCAATAGGCTGGTCTGGAGCCAGCCACACCCAAATACTAACCTGTTTATCTCTCTTGTGTTGTCACCCATGGTTACCTAGGTGGCAGCAGTGCAGCGGAGGCAGTGATCTACCATCCCCTCAGCACTACTGCAGTGCCAGTGGTCTGGCCTAGAGCCAGTCATCATACAGACCCTAACCTACTTATCTACATTGTGCTGGCACTCATGGTCACCTCAGTGGCAGCAGTGCCATGGGGGCAGCAATCCACCCTCCCCTAAGCACTACTGCTGTTCAAGTGGGCTGCCCATGAGCCAGTCATCATCCAGACCCTAACCTGCTTATATCTATTGTGCTCGCTCCAATGGTTACCTAGGTGGCAGCAGTGCAGAGGAGACAGCAACCCCACCCCTAAGCACTACTGCAGTGCCAATGGGCCGGCCCTGAGCCAGACATCATCCAGACCTTAACCAGCTTATTTCATTGTGCTTTCACGCATGGTCACCTAAGTGGCATCAGTGCCATGGGCGCAGTGGCCCATCTTCCCTCAAGCACTACTGCTATGCCAATGGGCTGGACCTGAGCCAGCCATCAACCAGACCCTAACATGCTATGTCTGGTGTGCTGCCACCAATGGTTACCTAAGGGGCAGCAGTGTAGCGGCTGCAGAGACCTAATCTTCCCTGCACACAACTGCTGTGCCAATGGGCTGGTCCTGAGACAGCGAACATCCCAACCCTAATCTGCTTATCTCAGTTGTGCTGCCACCGATGATTACTAGGTGCTAGCAGTGGTAGGGAGGCAATCTCCTCTGAGCACTACTACTTTGCCAATATGCTGGCTTTGAGCCAGCCATCATCCAAACCCTAACTTGGTTATCTCCATGGTGCTGCCACCCATGATCACCTAACTGGCAGCAGTTCCATTGGGGCACTGATCCACCCTCCACTGAACATTACCGTTATGCAAATGGTCTGGCCCTAAGCCAGCCATACCGAGACCCTAACCTGCTTATCTCTCCTGTTTTTGCCACCCATAGTTACCTAGGTTGCAGCATTGTCACATTGGCAGTGAGGTACCCTCCCCTGAGCACTACCTCTGTGCAAATGGGAAGGCTCTGAGCAACCAGCTATCTAGACCTTAACCTGCTTATCTCCATTTTGTAGCCACACATGGTCACCTAAGTGGCATCAGTGTCATGGGGCAGCAACCCATTCTCCCCTGAACCCTATTGCTGTGCCACTGGGCTGCCCAGTGTCAGTCACACCCAGACCCTAACCTGCTTATCTCTCTTGTGCTGTTACCCATGATTACCTAGGTGACAGCAATGCCCCAAGGACAGTGACACACCCTCCAATTAGCACTACTGCTGTGCCAATAGGCTGGCCCTGAGCCACCTACCATCCAGACACTAACCTGCTTATCTCTGTTGTGCTGCCACCCATGGTTACCTAGGTGGCAGCAGTGCAGTGGAGGCAGGGACCTACCATCCACTGAACACTACTGCTGTGCCAATGGGCTTGCCCTGAGTCAGCCATCCTCCAGACAATAACCTGCTTATCTCCTGTGTCCTGCCACCCATGGTCACCTAAGTGCCATCAGTGCCATGGGGCAGTGACCCATTCTTCCTGAGCACTACTGCTGTGCCAATGAGCTTGCCCTGAGCCAGCAACACCCAGACCCTAACCTGTGTATCTCTCTTGTGCTGTTACTCATGGTTACCTAGGTGGCTGCAGTGCTACAGGGGCAGTGACACATCTTCCCCCAAGTACTACTGCTGTGACAATGGGCTGGCCCTGAGCCAGCCATCATCCAAACCCTAACTTGCTTATCTCTCTCTTGTGCTGACACCCATGGTTACATAAGTGGCAGCAGTTCAGTGGAGGTAGAGATCCAACCTCCATTGAGTACTACTGTTGTGTGAATGGGCTGTCCCTGAGCCAGCCATTATACAGACTCTAACCTGCTTATCTCTGTTCTGCTGCCACCCATTATTACCTAGGTGGCAACAGTGCAGAGGAGGCAGAGATCTAATCTCCCCTGAGCACAACTGCTGTGCCAATGGGCTGATCCTGAGCAAGCCATTATCCAGACCCTAAACTTTTATCTCTGTTGTGCTGCCACTGATGGTTACCAGGTGATAGCAGTGGCAGGGAGGCAACCACCTCCGAGAACTACTGCTTTGCCAATGTGTTGGCTTTGAGCCAGTCATCATCCAGACCCTAACCTGCTTATGTCTGTTTTGCTGCCACCCATTGTTACATAAGTGGCAGCAGTGCCACGGGGGTAGCAACCCACCCTCCCCTGAGCAATCTTGTGCTGCCACCCATGGTTACGTAGGCGGCAGCAGTGCAGCAGAGGCAGTGACCTACCCTGATCTCTACTGCTGTGCCAGTGGGCTGGACCAGAGCCAGCCATCATCCAGACTGTAACCTGCTTATCTCTCTTGTGCTGCCACCCATGGTTATCAGGTACCAACAGTGCTAATGAGGCAGGGACGCAACCTCGTCCAAGCACTTCTGCTGTGCCAATGGACTGGCTTTGATCCAGCCATCATCCAGACCCTAACCTGCTTATCTCCATTGTGCTGTCACCAATGATCACCTAAGTGGCAGCATTGTCACTGGGGCAGTGATCCACCCTCCACTGAGCATTACTGCTGTGCCAATGGGCTGGACCTAAGCCAGCCATACCAAGACTCTAACCTTCTTATCTCTCCTGTTTTTGCCACCCATGGTTACCTAGGTAGCTGCAGTGACACATCTTCCCCCGAGTACTACTGCTTTGCCAATGGGGTGGCCTTGAGCCAGCCATCATCCAGACCCTAACTTGCTTATCTCTCCTGTGCTGGCACCCATGGTTACATAAGTGGCAGTAGTTCAGCAGAGGCAAAGATCCAACCTCAGTTGAGCACTACTGCTGTGTGAATAGGCTGGCCCTGAGCCAGCCATTATACAGACTCTAACCTGCTTATCTCTGTTGTGCTGCCACCCATGATTACCTAGGTGGCAGCAGTGCAGTGGAGGCAGAGACCTAATCTCCCCTGAGCACAATTGCTGTGCCAACAGGCTGATCCTGAGCAAGCCATTATCCAGACCCTATCCAGCTTATCTCTGTTGTGCTGCCACTGATGGTTACCAGGTGGTAGCAGTGACAGGGAGACAACTTCCTCCGAGCACTACTGCTTTGCCAGTGTGTTGGCTTTGAGCCAGCCATCATCCAGACCCCAACCTGCTTATCTCCAATTCAAGCTTTATTAATACATTTCCATTGTAAAGGGCAGTTACAGTAGGTCGGTTATGAAATAGCCTTGAACAGTAAGAACTGCCCGGCCCACCCTCCCACCCCATCCCCCTTACAGCAGCAACAAAATCTACTCACCCTAATGTGCAGTGCGTGATTCAATGGTACGTGTGGTAGAACCAGAATGTGAAATAACTTCAGTGAGGTAACAAGAGTAAGGAATGAAGGGGATCCCATATCCTACTGTATGCCTCTAGTCTGTTATGAAGACTTGCAATTGCCTTCTCTGTTCGAAGGTTAGCAATGATTTCATGTAACCATTCCTGGAGGGGAGGAGCCGATTGTTCCTTCCAATGACGTAGTATAAGTTTTTTAACTGAGAGCGCAACCATAGAAATGTGGTATTTCCTAGTTCTAACACTGACCAGGGACATATCCCCTAGAAGACACACCTTCAGAGTGAAGTACTCCTGTAGGCCCAGTAGGGGATCAAGAGACATCTTAATTGAATTCCATAAGGAAGAAACTTTGGGACAGGACCAGAACATATGCAAGAGAGTACCCTCTTCTTGCAGGCACTTAGTACATGTACTGGAGTTCGAGAAGCCCCATTTTTTAATTTGGTAGGGGTACAATACATGTTATGTAGAATGTAGTATTGCATGAGACGCAGCCTATCTTGGGAAACATACTTATGACAGGATCTCCATAGGGAATGCCAGTCCAACTGGTATTGAGGGAGGAGTGAATTCCAGAAACTAGTGGGTCCAAAGGTGTCCCCATATTTTTTATAGTACAACACCCTGTATAGCTTAAATACTATGCCTGAAGATCCAGACAACAGGGAGATTTCAGGAATCAGAGCTGATACCTTCTGGGAGGGGGGAGAATTCCCCAGGACTACTGTGAGAAGGTGTCTTAACTGCATCACTTTAAAATGAGATGAGACCGGAATAAGGAACTTGTCAATGATTCCACGTGAGGACAACCAGTGCCCTTCCCCATCTACCAGGGAAAGCAGTTTTCCATCGCATAGTTGAGGCAATCAGTTAGAAGGAATCCACCTTCCACTTAAAGTGAAAGGTGGGGAATTCCAAATAGACTGAGCTAAATCAGTCTGAGGGGAATAGTGAAGAAATAAACATAACTGTGTGTAAACTCTTAAAGAGGTTCTTATTGTGGAGCAGTCAGCCATCTTTACATGAGACAACTTGAGGTAAAATAGGTTTGAGGGATCCAGGTATATAGTTTTAATTATGTCTAACTCAATCTTAAGCCACACTGGTTGTGCCGTTTCAGGGCCTGGGGAGATCCATCTCAGACAGTATGCTAGATGACTGGCCCGGTAGTATAGTGCCATATGGGGAATCCTCAGCCCCCCTTAGATTTGGGGGCAGCTAGTTTATGATAGGCCAACCGAGGATATTTATCTGCCCAGATATATCTGGTAAATATACTGTGCAGTTTCTTAAACCAGCGTATGGGAATAAAAGAGTTGAGAAGGGATCAGAGATAATAAATTCTAAGAAATACATTCATCTTAATAATGTTAATCCTGCCCCATAATGATATAGGAAGTTTAGACCATCTGTCAAGGTCATGGATAATAACCTGTGAGAGAGAATCCAGATTGTCTTTGACCCACATTAAGGGGTTACGGGATAGCTTTATGCCCAGATATTTGATTACTCTAGGAGTCCAACCTAAACCTAGGGGGAAAATGTCATCCTTAAATACCTTGTGGTTTAATGGGAAAAATAAGGATTTACTAGCATTCAGCTTGTAGTTGGATAGCACACTGAACCTGGCTATTTCTTTCAGTAAGGGTGGTATTGAAGAAACCAGATGGGAGAGATATATCAGCAAATCATCTGCATACGCTCTGATACCTTGTATAGAGATATTTTGGAGAATGTTTTGGATAAGGGGTTCCAGATATAGGTTAAACAAAAGAGGCGATAGGGGACAACCCTGCCTAGTGCCTGAATGGAGTAAGAAGTAGTTTGAGAAGGCCCCATTAGCTGAGATTCTTGCTGTAGGGGATTTATATAATGCAGCAACCCAAGAAATGAATACAGGAGGAAATTTAAAGGCACTCAATACATTGAAGAGGAAACTCCAATTCAGTCAGTCAAACGCCTTCTCGGCATCTAAAAAGACCAAGCCTCCTGGGAAGTCAGCATCTCTGGAAGCCGAGAAGACATGGGATAACGTACGCAAAGAGCGTCCCTTCATGAAACCTACCTGATTCATACCTATTAACTCGGGGAGCACCACAGATAACCTGTTGGCTAAAATCTTTGAGAGGGTCTTGATATCTTGATTTAGGAGGGATATGAGCCTGTAGCTCTGGACGAGCTCAGGGTTTTATCTGGCTTAGGAGGAGCACTCATCAAGGCTTCAAAAGAGATGGCAATCAACCTCTGTTCTGGATAAGATGCTGAAATAAACTATTAAGTATTGGCAATAGAAGTTCCTCAAATGTTTTATAGAAAAGGGAGGAAAATCCATCAGGTCCTGGGGTTTTATCCGAGGGTAAACCACTAATAACCTCAGAGATTTCCCCTTCAGTTATGGGAGAGACCAGGGAGTCTATGTAATGTACTGGGAGGGAGGGTAAGTGTGAGTCCATCAGATACTTCTCCACGCTTACTGGGCTGGGATGGTGCTCCATGTCCCCGTAAAGCGATTTGCAGTATGCTGCAAACTCTTGAACTATCTCAGTGGGGGATGTTTTCAGTGACTCATCTACAGAAGCCTTGATTGAAGGGATAAATCTCGCTGATTCTTGTTGTTTGATGCGAAGTGCCAAAAGGCACCCTGCCTTCTCACCTTGGTCAGTATAACTAGCTTTGGTGTGTATGATAGCTAGCTCTGCCTTTTCCTGGAGTAGTTCTAAATATTTGTCTCTCAACCCTAGGAGCCTCACCTTGTCCTCCTCTGAGGAGTTAACCGAGACATTGGATTCCAGAACCCGAATCTGGGATAACAAGGAGAGTAATTCTCTCTCCCTAGCTCTTTTCCTAGCCACCGAGAGGCCAATAAGAATTCCTCTCAGGTAAGCCTTGAAGACCCCCCATATAATATCTGGTTTTGCACTGTTTAGAGGATTGGACAGAAAAAAGGCCTCAATGTGCTCCCTTATGGTATTGCAATAATTTGAATCTTTAAGCAGTTGATCATTAAGCTTCCATCATGTTTCTCTCTTTGACACATCCTGAATTGAGAGATCACACAGCACCAGAGAGTGATCGGAGACAGGGCCAGGCTGTATCGATGAGGACCTAACCCCGGGTAGAAGAGTCTAAGAAATGAGTATGTAGTCAATACGGGACTGTGAACCATGTGCCAAAGTCCTGAATGTGAACTCCTTAGAATCAGGATTTAGGACACGCCAGACATCACAGAACCCGTATTGATCCAATAATTCTCTAAAAGCCCTCTGACCCGGGGAGATCCCCCACAATGCACCTCCTGACCTGTCAAGGTTTGAGTCTGCAACTTGGTTGAAGTCGCCCCCCCAGGATAGTCCTTATGGGAAGGAAAGGCAGGACTAAATGTATGAGTCTCATGAAGAAAACCGGGTCATCAGCATTGGGACCATATATACTACCCAATAGCATAGGAACTGACCAGAGAGTACCTATAACTAAAACGAACCTACCCTCGGGATCCCTAATAGTGTGAGTTGGGACGAAGGGAATGCCCCTGTTAATAATGATCATAACCCCACAACTGTTTGAAGAGCCTTGTGCCTCATACACCGTCCTCACTTGTTGACTCCTCACTTGTGAGGCTTCTGTTTCTAGTAGGTGCGATTCCTATAGAAAAGTAACCTGGGTACATAAAAGACTTAAGTGTTTGAGAACCTGGTATTGTTTAGATTTTTTCCTGATCCCCTTGACCTTCCACGTTGCAAAAGTCACCTCCTTGGCCATCTACTAAAGACTCCTAAGGGTGCTAGATTCCGCCTTGCACTCTGGGTGTGTAACACAAATAATCTACCCCTGTTGCTGCTGTAAGGCCCTCCCACCTCCCCATCCCCCGAGAAGCCCCAATTTAAACCCACCAATATAGCCCCACCCCCAACAAAACCACATAACCTCCCCCAGCCCCCACACTGTCGCAGCAACGCTTAGCACAGCACTGGATCTTATCCTCCCCGCCCCAAATGTATCCCTGCAAATGATCACCCTCATAACTCAAAATACAAGGCACTCAATAAGCTGCAATAATGAGGACTTAGTACCAACGAGCGGTCTCGGCTTCCAGGGCTCAAGTAACATCTATTGGTGAATCCACTGATGAACGAGAGAGAAAAATAGAGCTAAATGCCATAAATGTGAATGTGAAAAAACGTCAATGAGTCTTGGGAGGGGGTTAAAAAATATTTGTTCCCCATAGAGAACTACCTCGTGAACCAGAACCAGAGTGAGAATTAATGTGGAGGGGTGAGCCCATCATCGAGATAAGAACATGGAAAAACAGATCTGGATGAGAAGCGAAACAAAATCCAGATATGGGAAACCCGTGGGAGTAACTACCTAGGGGTTGCAGACCCCTAGGTCTGAGAAGCCTCCCCTAGAAAACCAGGACAGCATAATAAATGAAAGCAGTCCCTCTCAAGGCTGGATGACCGGACCTGCATTAAATGGGTGAGGCGCACCCTCTTGTGGTCATAACCTGATCCAGCCCACCAGTCAAGGCACCCTGAAAGCCCAGAATCGCTCGAAAATCTAAATTCCCATCCTATAAAGTCTAAACAGGAGGCATCACCCAAGACCTAGCCCTGTATGTTCCCCCTTGAAACTAAGCAGGTGATATTATATCCGATGCAGTCCAAAACAAACCGTACAGGAGCCCCCCCCCAGGACTCTCCCTGCAAACTATTCCCACTAACAGGCTAGGGCCTGTTAAAAGTAAAGTTGAGCCTCTGCTAGTAGCCCAGTTCTATTAAAGAGCATAAACTCGAGTGAAATCCATCTTTAGAAAGAACACTGTCCACACAAAGATCCAAACAACAGTTCGTTCTGAAGTTCCCAGTGATTCCTGAAGATCAGGAGGTCCTCTCAGGTCGTCTGAAACAAATCTGGCAACACCGACTTAAGGCTTAGTAATGCAGCTTCAGGATCCTCGAAATTGAGCCATGAGCCATTAACAGAGACTTGAAATTTCACTGGGTACCCCATCCTGAACTTTAATCCCGCTGCTATAATCTTGGATACAATCGGGTGGAAGGCTTTCCATTTCAATCAAACCGAGCCAGGGATATCCTGAGCAATTCTCAGCTTCACCTTCTCCCATCTGACTTCTTGCAGGGCCTTGACTTTCTATAGGAAATGCTGCCTTTCCAGATAGTTCAGAAAGCAGCAAATGATGGGGCAAGGGGTGCATCGGATGGGGGTTTTGGTCACAAAGATCGATGGGCCCGTTCTATTATATAATTTGGGCCAAAGGGAGAGGGACCAGCGACTTTTTCTACCAACTTCTGGATAAAGACTACGGTATTCTGGCCTTCTTCCCTTTGGGAGCCCGAGAATTACCACATTATTTCTCTGGCTACAGCCTTCCAGATCTTCAAGTTTTACTTCTAGTCGAGACATCCTTTGTTTCGATAATAGGAGCTCAAGATCCAGACTTTCCAATTTTCTCTCGATCGAAAGAATTCGGGCAGTGTTATCCGATACTGTCGTGGAGACTTCCTCAATCTTTCTGGAGAGGAATTTCAGATTGATTGCCATATCTTTCATCTCTTCCTGGAATGGCTTAAATTCCTCGAAGAATCTATTAAGTGTTAGGGGTTCTTGGTCCCCAGCTTGACACGCAGGTTCCGGTTTGTCTGGGCCACTCAAGGCTCGGGATTTCTTCGAGGCCTTCTCAGGGGTGGCGGGGGGGGTATGCTTCTACGGGGCTTTCTTGATGTAAGCCTCCATTTACCACACAGGAACCCAAAACAGGAGCACACGCTGTTCAGAAACAAGGAAAGCTCTTAGGCAGAGGAGTTAGATGAAATTTTGCGATAATAAATGACAATTTTATATTCGGGAGGCAGGAGCTTAGCGGAAGAGCATCTACTCAGCACTCTGCATCATGTGATCTCCTAACCTGCTTATCTCTATTTTTCTGCCACCCATTGTTACGTAAGTGGCAGCAGTGCCACAGGGTGGCAACCCACCCTCCCTGAGCCCTCTTGTGCTGCCACCCATGGTTATCTTGGTGGCAGCAATGCAGTAGAGGCAGTGACCTACCCTGATCTTTACTGCTGTGCCAGTGGGCTGGACCACAGCCAGCCATCATCCAGACCGTAACCTGCTTATCTCTCTTGTGCCGCCACACATGGTTACCAGGTACCAGCAGTGCTAATGAGGCAGGGACGCAACCTCGTCCAAGCACTTCTGCTGTGCCAACGGACTGGCTTTGATCCAGCCATCATCCAGACCCTAACCTGCTTATCTCCATTGTGCTGCCACCCATGATCACCTAAGTGGCAGCAGTGCCACTGGGGCAGTGATCCACCCTCCATTGAGCATTACTGCTGTGCCAATGGGCTCTTCCTAAGCCAGCCATACCAAGAGTCTAACCTGCTTATCTCTCCTGTTTTTGCCACCCATGGTCACCTAGGTTGCAGCGATGTCACAGTGGCAGTGACGAATTCTCCGCTGAGCACTACCTCTGTGCCAATTGGCTTGCCCTGAGCCATCCACCATCTAGACTTTAACCTACTTATCTCCATTTTGTTGCCACACATGGTCACCTAAGTGGCATCAGTGTCACGGGGGAAGCAACCCATTCTCCTCTGAACACTATTGCTGTGCCAATGGGCTGGCCCAGAGTCAGTCACATCCAGACCCTATCCTGCTTATCTCTCTTGTGCTGTTACCCATGATTACCTAGGTGACAGTAATGCCCCAGGGACAGTGACACACCCTCCTATTAGCACTACTGTTGTGCCAATAGGCTGGCCCTGAGCCACCTACCATCCAGACACTAACCTGCTTATCTCTGTTGTGCTGCCACCCATGGGTACCTTGGTGGCAGCAGTGCAGTGGAGGCAGGGACCTACCATCCACTAAACACTACTGCTGTGCCAATGGGCTTGCCCTGAATCAACCATCATCCAGACCTAAACCTGCTTTTCTCCATTGTGCTGCCACCCATGGTCACCTAAGTGCCATCTGTGCCATGGGGCAGTGACCCATTCTTCCTGAGCACTACCGCTGTGCCAATGAGCTTGCCCTGAGCCAACCACACCCAGACTCTAACCTGCATATCTTTCTTGTGCTGTTACCCATGGTTACATAAGTGGCAGCAGTTCAGCAGAGGCAGAGATCCAACCTCCATTGAGCACTACTGCCCTGAGCCAGCCATTATACAGACTCTAACCTGCTTATCTCTGTTGTGCTGCCACCCATGATTACCTAGGTGGCAGCAGTGCAGTGGAGGCAGAGAACTAATCTCCACTGAGCACAACTGCTGTGCCAACAGGCTGATCCTGAGCAAGCCATTATCCAGACCCTAACCTGCTTATCTCTGTTGTGCTGCCACTGATGGTTACCAGGTGGTAGCAGTGGCAGGGAGGCAACCTCCTCCGAGTACTTCTGTTTGCCAATGTGTTGGCTTTGAGCCAGCCATCATCCAGACCATAACCTGCTTATCTCTGTTTTGCTGCCACCCATTGTTACGTAAGTGGCAGCAGTGCCACGGGGGTAGCAACCCACCCTCCCCTGAGCACTCTTGTGCTACCACCCATAGTTACATTGGTGGCAGCAGTGTAGTAGAGGGAGTGACCTACCCTGATCTCTACTTCTGTGCCAGTGGGCTGGACCAGAGCCAGCCATCATCCAGACCGTAACCTACTTATCTCTCTTGTGCTGCCACGCATGGTTACCAGGTACCAGCAATGCTAATGAGGCAGGGATGCAACCTCCTCCAAGCACTTCTGCTGTGCCAATGGGCTGGCTTTGATCCAGCCATCATTCAGACCCTAACCTGCTTATCTCCATTGTGCTGCCACCCATGATCACCGTAGTGGCAGCAGTGCCACTGGGACAGTGATCCACTCTCCACTGAGCATTACTGCTGTGCCAATGGGCTGGCCCTAAGCCAGTCATACCAAGACTCTAATCTGCTTATCTCTCCTGTTTTTGCCACCCATGGTTACCTAGGTTGCAGCAGTGTCACAGTGGCAGTGACGCACCCTCCCCTAAGCACTACTTCTGTGCCATTGGGCTTGCCCTGAGCCACCCACCATCTAGACCTTAACCTGCTTATCTCCATTTTGTTGCCACACATGGTCACCTAAGTGGCATCACTGTCATGGGGCAGCAACCCATTCTCCTCTGAACACTATTGCTATGCCAATGGGCTGGCCCAGTGTCAGTCACATCCAGACCCTATCCTGCTTATCTTTGTTCTGCTACCACCCATTGTTACCTAAGTGGCAGCAGTGCCATGGGGTCAGCAACCCACCCTCCCCTGAGCACTGCTGCTGCTACAATGGGCTGTTCCTGAGCTAGCCACACCTAAACCCCTAGCCTGCTTATCTCTCTTATGCTGCCACCCATGGTTATGTAGGTGGCAGCAGTGCAGCAGAGGCAGTGACCTACCTTCCCCTGATCTCTACTGCTGTGTCAATGGGCTGGCCCATAGCCAGCGATCATACAGACCCTAAGCTGCTTATCTCTTGTGCTGCCACCCATGGTTACCGAGGTTGCAGCAGTGCAGCGGAGGCAGAGACCTAATCTCCCCTGAGAACATCTACTATGCTAATGGGCTGGTCCTGAGCCAGCCATCATCCAGACCTTAACCTGCTCATCTCTGTTGTGCTTCCACTGATGGTTACCATGCCCTACCTTAAATGCACTGTTATCCTTTTCCCATTTTTGCTCTGGAATTACGTCCCCTATAGCCTTGCACCCCAGATCCGGTGGCAAGATGGTGGCTGAGGCCCTTTGTTCCATGCCCACCCTAATTGCCACTTTTCCCTTTTTTTTATTGTCCCTTTCTCTGTCAGCCATCCTTGCTTCTTCAGGTCCTTCATTCCCGTAGTCCCTGTGTTGTAGGTCTCCTGATGGCCAGAATATCCCTCCCCCCATACACGCCCCGTGGCATGGCATCTCTCTCTATGCCCTTGTACCTTTCTCCTTGTTCCTTCAGTTATGTCCCCCTGTATTCGCTTTTTTTTTTAATATATAAGCCCTGATGGCTGTCATCCCAGTAAACCTTCACTGCATGGCACTAGGCGCAGTTCTCCTGGGCATGCTTTCTTATCTAAACCCCCAACTTTCCTTGCCATCATTGGAACCAGGAAGTGACTACCTTCGATTACTTCTTATCCTGCAGCTGCTCCCCTTTTGCACATCCCTTTTTGAATGTTCCACTCGCTGCCTAGCCTTCTGTGGCATGTGACATCATGCCACGTGGCTAGCCTGTGCTGCATCCTGCTAGCCCATCCAGAAGGCCTTCAACAGCCCCTATCCTTAGTGCAAACAGTTTCCCCCACAGGCCTTAGGGCTGTAAGTGCTGTACCCCTCTTGCTCCTTTTTTCTTGAAAACACAAAAACCTCAGACCCCTCCAACCATGCTTGTCGAGTGAGTCATGACAGAGCTGAAGCTCTCTTGTACATCACCTGAAAGGCCTGCCACGCGGCTCACAGGGCTCTGGTGCGCTGCCTTCCAAATTGCTGTATTGTCTGCACCCCTCTGGCCACAGGGCCTCTCTTTGTGCTCTCTCAATTGTATGCTCCCAAAAAGGCCTGCCACCTGGCTCACAGGGCTCCAGTGTGCTGCCTTTCAAATTGCTGTATGTTCTACCCCTCTGGCCACATGGCCTCTCTTTGTGCTCGCTCAATTGTACTGTACCCAAAAAGGCCTTCCACGTGGCCCACAGGGCTCTGGTGCACTGCCTCACAAATTGCTATATTTCTTACACCCCTTGGCCACAGGGCCTCTCTTTGTGCTCGTTCAATTTTCTGGACTAACCAAAGGGCCTGCCATGTGGCTCATAGGGCTCTGGCATGCTGCCTCGAAAATCATTCTCTTTTCTACACCCCCATGGCAACCTGCTAAATCATTCTCTGCAGTGAACACAAGTAGCTTGACCAGATGGCAGCTAGGCCCCTCGCTTCTACCCCCTGGTAGCTTTCTACTCCCTTTTCGCCACATCCTCACTAACCCACTTGCTAAACAACACACACAGGCTAGGTGCAACTTGTTCACTCCAACCGATTCGTCGCTCGCTACCGACCGAAATGCATCGTATTCAAATGTCTAATGACCCTAACACTTTTTAGTATATAACTTCTGTCCTAGCCACATTCTTTCAGGATTAAAGTTTAAATACCAAATCAGCGCTCTTTTTAATATATGTCTTGCCTGTTGCAATGCCTCTGATAGCCAAACCTTACCATGCTTGCCAATCTGATGTGCTGTAGTAATCAAAACTTCAGCAAAAGAGGCTGAATTGTTGCTGTGCAGGGGATTATGTACCCTGCTCTAGCCCCTCCTCTTTCTTGTTTCCACCCTATCCTTGTCCCTTCCTTCCTAAGCTCCCCCCTTTCCTGTCTCCTCCCTTTTGTCCTGCTCCCTGGTCCTCCCTCTCCTCCCCTCCCTCTTTCTGAGTACAACCATCTACGCTAACCCAGGGGGGTTGAAAGGGTCCACCAGGACAACTTGGTCTGCCCCTTAAAGGGCAAACTCCATTGTGCTAACAATACAATTTTCGTGCCTGACATATAAATGTTCCCATTGGAAACAATGGGAACATTAAAAATGTTATAACTTTTGAACATATTAATATTTTTTCACCAAACATTCAAAAGGCACATCTGTGACCCAAAGGCTTTGTATCCTGAAAATTTCAGACCACAATATAAAGGCATTCTTGAGTTACAGGTGAGCAAATAAATGTCAAAAAATCCAGATTTCCTATTTTTCAACACTTTATATCTCAGAAACCACTTGACTTATTCCCACAATATTTAGCAGGGCAAGAGACCTACACCTAGACATCATGCCTGCCAAATTTCATGCAAATCCATTGAATGTATCCAAGGTTATTAAAATAGGGTAAACACGGAGGAGATCTTTAGACTAAAGTAGGGAGGTATCACCAGAGGGCATGGTTTGAAGGTGGAAGGGTGAGGGGGAAAAGTGGATGAGGTTTTTCACTGAGAGGGTGGTGGATCCTTGGAACACGCTGCCTGGTGAGCTGGTTCAGAGATCCACAATGGAGGGCTTCAAGAGAGGTTGGGACAGACACAGAAAGTGGATATATCAGATGATGGCCTGGCCCAGGGGGATGGGGATGGATGATAGGGGTTTCTGGAACACAAGAGGGGAGGGCCTCAGTACCCAACTAGGGATCTGAGGTTTGAGCAGACTCAATAGACCATAAGGCCTAATCTGCTGTCAATTAGTATATTAGTATATTATTAATGCTCAACATTTGGACTTTAACATAGAAGTGCTGTTTAATCTAATATACTGGCACAGTCAAAGTTAGTATTATATATATATATATATATATATATATATATATACAGTATATATATTTTATTCTTTGCAAAATTTTTGTTAATGCATCAGTTAGGTTGTTTCCACACCGATAATAGTGTGGAAAATCAACATTAGGGTTACCACTCACCACCCCACCCCACCAGCGGGATTGGAGTGTGTGTTGGGGTCATCGGCCTAACTCTCACCTCAGAACACTATTATTAGGGATGTGGTGAATATTTTGGAACCAAACCACTGAAAGACACATCTGTGTCACTAGGGCTTGCCACCCAGAAAATTTCAGGCCAATATCACAATCCAGCATGCCACAATCAAGTGACAAAGAAAACATCATTTCAGAAAATGTGATTGTGCAGTATTACCACGGTCATTTACAGTATGATCACGACACTTCAATCTTTGTAATGGGAATACAACCATGAACGTAAAAAATAATGTCACAGTTGTATTTTTTATGGTCGTGGATATTGCCACTGCACGTTAAGATAGTGTCACAATCAAAAAACTGCAAAATGATTAAAAAACTCTGAAAACCACATTTCCAGACCAGCTGGTGAAAAACTAATGCCTGATTCCTGTTCCTCGGGCCCCAAATAGGTAAACCCAATGGCTGGTGTGTCGAAAAGTGCAGTATTTTTTGAGTTATATTGTTTTTTCTCTCTCACTAACTGAAAACAAGATGTCGGCAGCATGACGCTATTTTTGGCAAGCTCGACACTAAAAAATGCTATCGTGACAATTTTCGAGCTGCACATTTAAATTTTCCCATAGAATATAAATGGGGCATTAAAAATGCTATAACATTTGAATGGAACAAGATTTGTATACAAAATCTTCAAAAGGCACATCTGTGACCAATGACCCATGTAGCCCACCCAATTTGACCCCCTTCAGATGCAGTCTTCAGTACAAAGTGGACATCTAAAGAAAATGGATTGTTGGGATTTTTCATGTTTTTCAGTGCACTACAATTCCACAACTGTACATCTGACCAATACAAACATTTCCATATCTGGAGACCTACCACATATCTTCCTCCATTCTAAATTTCAGGCAAATTGGACAAATGGCTGCAAAGTCATTGAAGTGCATAATTTGAGGTTTAACATAAAAATGGCTATGCAACCTTAACTATAGTCGCACTATCTTGCCACTATAATTAATATATATATATATATATATACACACACACACTCACATATTTATTCATTGCAAAAAAACTTTGTTAATGCATCATTAGGGTTAACGTGTAAAAAGTAGGGAAATAGGGAAATGTGATCTTAGGGTTCCCAAGCATAAGACGCTGCCCTGACCCTAGACTTCCAACCCATACACCCCACCCTCACCCTCGGCTTCCAACCCTAAGGCCCACTTCCACCATGCATGCAAGAACAGGTGTGAGGGGTGTGCCTTGGGCTTGCAAACTGTAATGCTCATCTGATTTCAACAGCTAATAACCTGACATGGGAACAGAATAAAACAATGGGGTGAACATTAGGGTTCACATGCCCAAGGCAGACCCCTCACACCTCTTCTTGTGTAATAAAATACAGGGCAGGATTAAGCTGTCAGCCATGAAAGACAATGCACCACCAAGAGTGTGGCTTACAGACAAACTGTAAAACTATGGAGGGAGGACAGACTTCCAGCTTCACCTCCTGGCCACTCCACAAGGGGAATTTATGGGGGTACAAAAGGTCCATAGATAAGTCCCTGATGGTGGGGGTGATGCAGTAGTCAGAGAGTACATGTTGTATGTCTGTTCTGTGGAACTTTTATTACACAATTTAATACAAAAATTTGCAGTGCATACATAACTCCTGTAGTTCTAAATCCAAAATCTGTGAAAGTTGCCAAAATTATTTCTAAACTTTTGAGTAAGTGAAATTCCAACTTTAGTGGAAATTCTGCTGGCAGGAGTTGCCCCAGATCAAGTAGGATCTGCAGTGGTGAACTAGGTAAAAACATTTTTTTAGGGCACACTAAATGGGCCAAGGGGTCTTTTTCTCCTGACAACAACTATATAGCGTATGGGTAAGGGCTATTGTGGATGAAAATCAATGGAAACACAGGGCTGTTTTACCACTGTGACGTCAGGATGCTGTTGTACCATCTTGAGTATGCCACATCAATGGTACAACAGCATCGGCCAAGATTGCACATGTGCAGCTCTTTCAATGCGCTGTACTCAGGAAATGGCTGTCGCCATGACTACTCTGGTCCAGTGAGTAGAACCAAATGAAGGGGAAGCAAATCCTAATTAAAGGCAGCAGCCACATTTTATTGAAAAAAAAATGTTTATCTGAGAGTGAGGAGCCATGTTTTATTTATAAAAAATAATTTTATGTGAGAGCAGGTGGGCGGGAGGAGACCGGGACAGATTGGAGATTGTTCTCCAGATGGGCAGGGTGTGACGAGTAACAAGGTCAGATAATCGCGTTACTAAGTGAGCAGCTGCCGATTTTACTGTTGCCCCATACACCATACAAGATAATGGATGGGCAACAGAAAACAAAAACAGTTGCTGACTTCTTGAGGTTGCATGACAACCGAAAACCTCTCGAGCTTCGCTCTTGAGGTCTACATAGCTGTCATAACAACATCTTAAAGTGAACAACATTGTTGTTATTCACTGTTGCCCATCCAATATCCTCTATGTTAATATTTTGCTCAGTTTTGTTAAAAAATGACTGTGGTACAGTAGGGTTAGGTATGTTTCATCGACTCTCAAGTCACCGACTGTTGTTTGGCTGTATCTGATTTACTGAATTCCGAATGCCCACCACGTTCAATTGCACAACACTCAATACACTGCATCCTAGCACCCATACATTGCTATCGAGTAAATGGGTTACGATTTGCAATTTGCGAGTTATGATTTCTGCTCTTCTCCGCAGTTGTGATTTCTGCTCCTGCTAGCACTGCTATACTGCGCATATAAGTTTTTATTTTAAAATGTTTCTACCACAAATCACACAATTATCTTGATTAGGTGTTTTCTGCTCTCCGGCAAACGAGTAAATGAGTTGTGATATGTGAGTTGTGATTAAGAGTACTTGTGGGCTCAAATCATGTTGGCATCACCCGTTTTGTCTGAGAACTGATGAGGGAGCAACAAGTAACAGAGAGCATAATTGAAAACATAAACCGTAGTCAACCCCAATCTCCAATAAAGAAAAATACCTCAGGCATGAGGAGAAAATTGGCAACGTTCTGCAGAGTAAAAATGAGAGATCCACTGATGAGTTTTCACATGGCATAGCCCACAATATGGCTCTATGAAATTGAAATAGTGACTGACTTCTTTTAATCTTATCAAATAAAGTTTCCTTTTAAAGTAACATAAAACAATGACTAGATGGTGCTCCAATATGAGCAGCTGCTGCTTTAATGATTCATGATGTACAAGTGTATCATTCAAACAGCAGCCTCTTAGTGGTGCTGCCAAATCGCAACAGGGAGAGAATGAATGGAGGAATTCATAACCTGAGAGAAGAAAATGCCAAATCCCGGTAATTTTGTGTTATGTGGTTTACAAATAGAACTTGTATGCGTAGTTCAGTGCTAGCATTAGCAGAAATTGCAGCAGTAGAGCAGAGCAGAATTTGCAACTTGTGCAGTTGCGATTTGTGAGTTGAGAGTTGTGTCTGTATTTTGAGTGGTGGTAGGTAGGAAGATGGTAAATTGAGTGTTTCAGTTAGACGGAGTCGGTTATTTATGTGTCGGCGAGTTCAGAGTCAAACAATAGTACTGATTCCGTACAGTACATGATGCTTATAACAGACTACTTTGTCTAAGTCTGTTCTGTCCGTTATAAGTGGCTGTCCATTGTAACCAAAATAAGTTTTTTTTTTCAATGAGAAAATAGAGTGATGTCTCGGTACAGCTCAGCATTTGCACTCATGGCTGCATTCATGGCTACAATACAGATTTTATAATCTCTCCTCCCTACCTCCCTGTTTAACGTTCTCCATCAGACTGTGGTTTAGAAAAAATTTAAAAAAATAAAAAAACCTCTGATCCATTCGGTTCAGTGGGCACACAGAACTATGGCTTGAGAAAGCTCAACTCACACCACCTTTCTGAGTCCCAGTGTCAGTCTTTATCAGAGTTGTCAGAAATACACATTGCCTAGTTTCAATGTCTCAGTCCCTCCTTCTTAAGACAGCACTGCATAGCCTTTCAGCAGCCTCTCTTGTCTGGTAAGCATTCTATTCATTTTGGTTTCTCTTCAATGTAAACTGGACCACAAAGCTTCCAATGATCAGTCACTTGCTCCTGCCTACAAAAAACACTTCCCTTTAAAACCAGCTTGCTGGATCTCAGTGTCTTGATCCTCTCTGCAACATAGCTTTCCCTCTCAAGACAGCTTTTCACCCACCGCAGTTTCTCTCTCACTCAATCAGCAGTCACCGTGGATATTGGACTAAGCAGCTTCCACCACATTTCCCAGTCCCTGGGCTCAGTTTTCAAACTGCCCTTAGATTGATGAAAGTTGTGGCATATAGCAGCTTGTGTCACCTGCTGTTATACCAGGGAGCCTACACGACTTTCAAAGATAAGCAGTCCCAGTTCCAAAGTCCCCAATCTGCCCCAACCCATCCTAAGTGCCAATCACATGGCACATGGGAGGGGATTGACAGAAGCTGCCATCAACCCCAGTCCATCTGTACTCCAGCCAGCCACAGGGACATTGCCGTAGACATGCACCCACCCCCCCTGACAGACACCAGTGCTGTAGCAGCCCTTGTGCAAGGGTATACAGATAGGGATGGATATGGTGTGCATGGCACCAGTAGCTTGCATCCTGAGCAGAGGCTGCAGATAAGTGGGTCACCAGTGACCAGTTGTCAGGTGCCACTGCCACTGTCACAAATGCATCCAGTAGTATTCCACTGGACATCAATGTGGCACAGCAGTAGGGAAAAGAACATACTCTCTACCAGTGGTGGCAACAGGACAGCCACACAGACATGACATATGCACCCTCGATCACCTGCCCAGATGTAGCAGCCGGTCACATCCCAATTATGATCCGTGTACAGGGCCCAATTGCCCATGCACCACACAAACCTACCACAAGGAAAAGCAGGAGCAAAACAGTCCAGGCATGCATGGACAATCATGTCAGGGGGTGCAGCCAACCTCCCAAGCTAAACTTAGCTATTCCACTCTACCCAGGCATTTTTTGACAGTTTCTGGGTATAGGACACCATGGACCAATTGGGTCCTCACTTCAGTTTCATACCTACAGGAAGTATTTTGTACAGTCACATCTGCACATGAGGTGTTCACTTCTAACAGTTCTCCCTCTGCGTACCTCATAGGTTACACTTCTCTGAAAAGACAATGTGAGATGCAATTGGTGCTGACAGATGCCAGTGTATCATCCATGGAGCAGATGAATGAGCAAGAGTGTTGTGGCTGCCGTCAGGGTGTCAGGGACTGTGGGCACAATTCCACATCTGTGTGGCACTGCACGTGTGGGTATGTCACTGGCAGTGCACAGCATATGGGTTCTGCTGCAGACCATGCCCCCACATGACAGCATAACTTGTGGGATCCTAGTGTCTGGGGTTCATGTCTACTGTGTGCTTTGTGTGCAGTGAAAGAGTCTGTAGATCAGCTTTGGCTGGTCTAGGTGTGGGCAGGCCATGCAGCTTTCAATGATCCCAAAAAAGGGGACACTACATTTCCAATGTGGCACAGAGCTCCTTCTGTCTGGTTGCAAGTGATGTGTTAGGACAAGTCTGGTGCACTCTGCTCTGGCACATGTGGCCCTACTTTCACCACAAGCAGTATACCAAAATCAGGAATGGTGCACAGCATGGCTCAGTTGGTAGCACATCCGCCTCTGGACCAGAAGGTGGTGGGTTCTCGTCCCACACCAGGATTGGACTTGCACCTAAAAATCGCTGGCATCCAAGTGCAGTATTGGGGGGTGCTGCACTGCTGGGGTGTGCCGTCCTTCAGATGAGACGTTAAACCGAGGTCCCTTCTACCCATCCTGGTGTTGTCCTGGTGGGTGTCCAGGTGGAATTAAAAGAACCCAGGGCACTCTTTGCAAAGAGTAGGGAACATTTCTGGTGTCCTGGCCAACATTCCCCTTCCCATAAACCGGTTCATGCAATTACCAAGGCTGTGTGTGGGTGATGATGTGTGATATGGCTGCCACCACACATTCAGTCACTTCACTACCAGTCTAGCATTGCTTGTAAAGTGCTTTGGATGTATGAAAAGCGCTATATAAATGCTGATTCTTCTTCTTCTTCTTCTTCTTCTTCTTCTTCTTCTTCTTCTTCATACCTTGTTAGCACAAGCACCATACACCATTCCTGACCTTCTGAAAATTAAGTCCCTGGACTCAAAGTCTTGGTCTCAGTGGGGGGAGTTGTTCAGAATAGTCAGAAAAATAAGGAGTCAGCCATTAGGAGAAATCTAACATATCACATTTTTAAAATGTGATTCCTGCCACAGTCTTTGGGATTTGACAGAGCAGAGATGTTTCTGTTCAGCAGTCAAAGCGGCTTAAATCATATTGAAATGAAATCACCAGAACGGTTTCAGAAAAAGGTAAAGGGAGGGCTAGTCAGGTCCTGATGTGGACCAGTACTCTTTAAATCCTCCCGCCAGTTTTACTACACCTGTAGGCAGCCCGAGAGCCAAAAATGCCTATAACTCAACCACTGTCAATGGCGATAAATCACCCTTTGGTGCACGTGGGTTTGTTGCTTTCTCATAATGGTATTTTAAGTTTGTTAGTCTTACAATCTCATCCATGACAAGTTTAGTAAATAGCATGTCAAACATTTCCACTGTTGATTTTGTGCTGAATTCTACTGCAACCACAGGAGGTTTACCCCTAAAACACTTCTCAGAAGGTACTGTAATATCTGATACCCATCCGCCACTGCATTTTCCACTGCATTTTTCGGGGATTCTTCCTGTCCCAAGAACTGCAACAATGTTGCCAGCTTCTGCCACATTAGTTTCCATACATTCAGTGTCCTGCCCATCTTCATTATTTGTGAAATCATTATATGGTGGACTATCTCCATCCATGCTGGAAACCTGTTTTTCTTTCATTTATCTACTAATCTACATAGTTGTACATCATCGTCTGAATCACTGTCAGTATCAGTTGACTCTGGTGATCAGTCTGAATCACTTGCTGCACATTGCTGTGCACGTTCATGACGTAGCATTATAGCCAGTGGAATCTCATTGGAATCATACCCTCTAAGGTTCCATCAGATGAGTCCAAATCAAACACAGCTATGTACTAGTCCAGAAGGTAGGTTAGATACAGAGGGAAATTCTGATAGGAGCTACACACATACTATACATACTAGTGAAGTAATACCAAAAAAAATTACTTTCATAGTGGGGGGTGTGGCAGGGAGCCACTTGCCCAGCCAGCAGTAATTCAGCAGTCCAGAAGATTGTTTACTTAGCAGAATACAAAAAAAAGCTATGCACACAGTGAATAATACTGCTTAGTTCATATGATTTTTTTAGGCTCTACTTGGACACCCTGTATTTATGTACTAGTCCACAAGGTACATTATACATAGAGGTAAATTCAGAAAGGCAGTAAGGAAACTGCAAACACTAGTAATGTAAAATATTTAGTGACCAACTACCCCTGCCTGCATTAGTCCATGGTGTAGATTACTTAGTGGGAAACACACATACACACACACACTACACACACACCTAAGCTTGGAGTACAAATGCATGAAGAATGCAGTGGCTTCTTTGGCAATCAGTGAAACAATGCAAGTCCCAAGGTAAGTTGAGTATGATCAAGAAAATACAGGAATCATCAAGACAAACAGCAAGCACAATTCCCATGCAGTCAGCAATAAGTGTACGCACACACACACAAATAAAACTGCCCTATTTGCTTGCTAACATGAGAATGACACAGTACTGAACAATTTTGAAAATTGTGTATGTTTCATATACAGTATCAGTTTACATAGAAACATAGAATTTGATGGCAGATAAGGACCGCTTGGCCCACCCAGTCTGCCCATTTCCCTACCTACTGGATAAGCTGCAGATCCTAGTTAACCAGCAGCCTACTTCTTCCTATCCCCACCCCCCTAGAATGGCCTTATGACTGTCCCATGCATGCTTGAATTCCACCATTGTTTCTGACTCCACAACCTCCTCTGGAAGGCCGTTCCATGCATCCACAACCCTCTCTGTGAAAAAATACTTCCTTAAATTACCTCTGAGGTGCCCCCCCATCTTCAAATTGTGCCCTCTTGTTCTTGCACACCTCTTTTTTTGAAAGATGCTATCCTCTTGGACTTTGTTGATTCCCTTGAGGTACTTGAACGTTTCTATCATGTCCCCCCCCCTCCTTTTCTCGAGGCTATACATATTAAGCTCCTTTGTCTCTCTTCATATGTCTTCCGGTGCAGACCCTGCACCATTTTAGTTGCCCTCCTCTGGACAGCTTCCATCCTGTCTATGTCTTTGCAGAGATTGGTTTCCAGAACTGCACGCAGTACTCCAGATGGGGTCTCACCAGCTGTCTGTACAGAGGGATAATAACTTCCTGTTTTCTACTGGTGATGCCTCTCCCTATGCACCCAGTATCCCCCCAACCCTCCTTGCTGCCCTCTCACATTGCTTGCCCACCTTTAGGTCATCTGATATGACTACCCCCAGGTCTCTTTCTATTTTTGTTGTTAATATCTCCCCCCCATTGTGTACTCTTCCCCTGGGTTTTTGTTTCCAGGTGCATTACCTTGCACTTCTTAGCATTGAATCTAAGCTGCCATACATTTGACCATTCCTCTAACCTTGCCAAGTCCCTTCTCATCCTTTCCACCCCACCCTGTGTATCAACTCTGTTGCAGATCTTTGTGTCATCTGCAAAGAGACATACTTTTCCTTCCAGTCCCTCTGCAATGTCGCTTATAAAGACATTGAAGAGGACCGGTCCTAATACTGAACCCTGCAGTACCCCACTAGTAACCCCCTTTCTTCTGAGTGGACTCCATTTACTATTACTCTCTGTGTCCTATTCTCCAGCCAATTCTTTACCCAGGCTGTCATCTTGGGACCCACTCCCAGGCTGGCTAACTTGTATATTAATCTTTGTGTGGGACTGTGTGAAATGCCTTGCTAAAGTCTAGGTAGACCATGTCCACAGCCCCTCCCTGATCTACTACTTTGGTCACCCAGTCAAAGAAATCTATCAGATTCGTCTGGCATGACCTTCCCACTGTGAATCCATGCTGCCTAGGGTCCTGTGCCCCTCTGGCCTCTAGATACTCGACAATTCTTTCCTTCAGAAGTGATTCCATCATTTTCCTATCGCTGAGGTTAAACTAACAGGTCTGTAGTTTTCCTGCTTCTGCCTTTGCTCCCACTTTTGTGAAGGGGAATCACATCTGCCCTCCTCCAGTCCTCGGTACCACCCCATCCTCCCATGATTTGTTAAAAGGGTAGTCAGTGGTGTCACTAGTTCTACCCTTAGTTCTTTTAGAATTCTGGGATGAATCCCATCGGCCCCATTGCTTTGTCCACCTTCAGTTTTAAGAGTTCTTTCAGAACCCTTTCTTCTGTAAATGGGCTGGTATCAACTTCTGTATCCAGAGTGTTTCTACTGTTTGTTTTAGGTACCTCCCCCTCTTCATTTGTAAATACTGAGCAAAAATATTTTAATATCTCTGCCTTTTCACAGTCTCCCTCTGCCCACCCTCCCTCCCCTTTATTAAGCCTCACTATCCCTCCCTTGGTCTTCCTTCGCTCCCTGATGTACCTATAAAAGGTTTTATCCCCCTTCTTAACTGAGTTGGCTATCTTTTCCTCGGTTTGGGCCTTTGCTGTTCTGACTGCCTTCCCAGCCTCCTTTTGCTTTAACTGATAGAGTTCTCTGTCCTGCTCCTCCTACGATTCCTTATACTTCCTGAATGCTTTCTTTTTCTCTTGAACCTTCACTGCCACTTCCTTTGAGAACCATAGTGGTTTCTTACATCGTTTTGTTTTGTTTATTTGCTTCACACAAAGGCTCGTTACCTCTGTGATGGCTGTTTTTATAATTCCCCATTGTTCTTCCACCCCTCCTTCCTGCCCATTTGCTAGTGCATTCCTTAGGCACTTATAGTTTATAGTTCAAGACAGCTTGTATTGTAAATATAATCAGGTGACACTGCACATACTGGCTGTAAAGGGATTGAAATTTATGAGAAACAAGTGTCAACATACATGAATCATAAATTTGTATTGCACATGTATTTTTTTAGGTTCAGTCACCAGTGAAAGTTCAGTCATGATTTCAACAGCCAGAAGTGGCTTTGTATCTAAAACTACTTTCACTTTTATATATAAGATATTGATCTGTACTGTACTGCTAAATGTCTAAACCTGAAATACACTCATATACTGACAGATCTACCAACACTAACAAGACAGCTTTAATGACTGGCCTTGTTGGGTCCATTGGTCTGGCTTGCATTATGGGGATCTGGCTGGGAGATACCTCAGGCCCTGTGCTAGAGGTGTCTGTTCCAACTGGGTACTCTGTTGTGCACTGCTTGAGGAAGGACTGCAGGGGATGGGGTTGTGATCTTTTTTAGATCAGAGCTGGGCCTGATGGTGCACCCAGTTGGGGACACCAGTTCCTTTGAGTGTGCAGCTATGTGGGGTGGGTTCTGGTGTGGAGTTTGGAGTGCTCTTAGTGTACCGTCCACATGAGAGGGACTGGAGCTTTTTGCAGGCAGTGACATCCTTTGTCACCGAGAGGGTGTTGGAGTTGCAGGGATAGACTATTCTCAATTACTTCAACACCTGGGTGGATGATGTGATGTCACCTGGGGCAGAGACTTGTTAAGTATGGAGGCTCTGTGCCTGATCCTGCATTCCATGTCTGGGACCCACCAGTCTGGCCATGCACTTGATCTGGTGTTCTCACTGGGGCTTGAAATGGACACCTTTAAGATTAATTGGGTTGCTTGGTCCAGTCATTGCACCATTGGGTTCAGCTTTAAAACCCCGCTGAATGTCTCACCCCCTCTGGAAATGGTCCAGTTCCACCCTTTTAGGGGTATTCAACCAGAGGGACTGATGGCAAAACAGGACATTTCATCTGTGTTTGAGGCTTGCAATAGCAGTCCGGGAGAAGCAGTTATGGTCTATAATACTGCTGTTGCTGGGGCTCTGGAACATTTGGCACTGATCTGAGTATGCCACCTTGTCTAACACCTTGGCTTCCCTTCCTTTGATGGGGAGCTAAGGAAGCTGAAAACAAGGGGTGGAGATTTGAGAGGCATTAGAGGAAGTCTGCATCTCAGGAGGACAAGCTGGTTCTGATGACTCATTATGATGTGTAAAAGAATGCAATTGTACAAAAAAAGGCAGTTTTTAGGTCTAGGACTATTGCAGCTGGGAGGAACAGACTTGCTTAGCTCTCCTGGGTTGTAGACAGGCTATTACATCTGGCCTATCTGGAACCCGTTAGAGTTTTTTCAACCCATAAATGTGGGGAGTTCACTCGATTCTTCCAGGCACAGTATGCTACATGAGAGCAGGGATTACTCCAAGTGGAATTCAGTCCTCCAGGAGTGATGTTTCTCTTGTGGGTGATTGCACTCAGACATCCTGGGGAGAGTTCCAGCCAGTGACAATGCAGAAGGTCTGTTGGATGGTCCTCAGGTTGAAACCAGCATTCTGTGACCTGGACATGGGCTCAACACGTCTACTAGTTGGCTGCATCAAAGCCCTGGGCCTGTTTTTTTTCTGGGATAGTTTGACATTCCTTGTAAGTAGGGGGATTTAAGAGGGGGTGGGACAGGGTCAAGGGAAAAATCAGAATGGGGAAGAGTGGGGATGACAGAGGTAACTCAGGCAGTGCATTCAGGGAGGAAGAGGTAGAGGGGCTTGGGGGGCAGCATCAGTACTGAACACGGAGAGCTGCACACTCAAGCAGACTTGATACACAGGGAGGCAGTAGCACAGTGGTTTAAGGCTCTGATCTACAAATCTGGGGACCTGGGCTTGAATCCCACAGCCCCCACTTCCATACTGTGTGACCCTGAGCAAGTCACTTAACTTCCCTGTGATCCCAGGTTGCATCTGTAAACAAAATTTCAGCTTAATGTGTTTCTCCTTATTAAACAATTAGAAAAACAAAACAAACAAACAAAAAAAGGTAAAGCCTGTATCTTCTGGCTTCTTCATATGTTTGTATATTCCTCCAAGGGTTTAAGAATGTGCTGGAAGAGTGCTTAGGGGAAAACATCCTTCCACTGCTAGAGCTGAAGTCTGGCTAGTGGCCCTGGGGGGATGAGGGAGTGGGATCAGTTGGAAAGAGAGATCAGCTTTGGGCATGGGCTCAGCAGCTGATCCAGGATGGCCTAGATGGTAGCTGGTAGAAGAAGGCCTGATCAATGAAGATGAAAGAGTGTGGACAGACATTGGGTTGCACATGGGATACGATGATTCTTTGGTTTTCACTGAAGTTTGCTAAAGGATTTCCCGGTTTTATTTGGATCTTGCTGTTTGCAAGGGGCTCTACTTTTCATTATAGCCAATGTTCTTTTTCAAAGCTTGATCTGTCTTCACCCATTTCTTTTCCTCTAAAGGGATGATTTTGACACAAAATGAATTACTGTGTACATACAGTGGTGTCCCTAGGATGAAACCCAATTCTGCAGCATTTTGTAGCACTTTGCAGAATGCTCCAGCAGACCTACTGAATAAAGAAATGTAATTTCAATGGCAATGAGTCCCTTTTGTCATTCAGGAAAATGTGACACAGCCAAGATGTAGTGAATTCAAAAAAAACAACAGTCCCCTTGGGAAATCTGCCAAATAGTTTTCAACATATTTCTACTGTGGAGACGGTGCCTTGGTGTGTGAAGTCTTCAATAATTACTGATCGCACCAACTCTGGTAATAAACCATATGCAAAACCAACTTCATTCATTTCATTTTATTTTTAAATCATTCCCCAACTTTTCACCAATCTTCTGGCTTCTTCTGGGGAACTGTTAAACAAATTAAAAATAATAGTTTTTACCATTTATAGTAAAATAAATAGAAACATTGTAGAATAAAATATTCACAATTTTAATTTAAGACCTCCATTAGAATCTCATATCAAAGTCCATAGTTCTACTCATTTGCTTTCAATATCTCTGTATCACAGTTCATAATTATATTTACATTACTTCAATACCTCTGTTAGAAACCACCTATGTAAGTGCCTGTGTTAAACCTCTCTCAACTATCACCATTATGGCTTATAACTCATTTCATTGACTGCATGCAAACCTTCGCTGTCCCAAAAACAGTATCTTATCTAAAAGTTTATGTAAGTAATACCAATATTAATATTTACTTTTCACTATACATTTCCATGTTAACTTCCATTTCTGTTTTCCTCACCTATTCTGTTACTGTTAGTATTACATAGCTCTATCTTTAAAATCCATCAGGTATGTTCAAAATTGCTGTTAGTGTGAGTTTTTTATGGTATTCGCCTATTTTAATCTTTATTGGGCTCTTCTATGGCCAAGAAGTTCAAGTCGCTTATTCATGTTACCTAATGAACATAGAAACAGTTGTTTTTTTACTGTGTGCTAGTAATTACATTCATCTCATTTCACAAATTCTCATTTAAACGTTTACTTAAATAATGCTGCTCTTTCCAACATCTAACTGATATTTAATGCATTGGTAGTTTCCATAAATGTGTTTTGCCCCTTCTATCTTCAGTTTTGAGAAGAAACAGAACCAAAATTAGTACACAGTTTATCCAAATATCATGTCTGATGCTCATACATTCTATAGAGATACTACTGATTACTGGGACAACAAGATATTTACATACAAAATAATCAGATTTCCAATAAATAGGGGTGAAGGAAATAGCTCTGATAGCTCAGATAGCTACACAAGAAGTACATTCTGTCCAGGTAATAGAGGCCCTTTTTTAGGCAGAAAACTACAGCTCGGCAGGCAGGAAAAAGAGATCGAAGAACCAAGTACCTCCTATGCACAACAAGTAGAGAAACCAATGCCTCAGGGTCTGAACAAATAATACAACCTCAGAGAAAAAGCTGCAATGGAGGGAGGAGGAGGAGGAGATGGAGGGAGTGGAAGAAGGGGCCAGAGGATATACAGCAGAGGGAACGGGGGGAGCAAAGAGTCTTTAACTTAAGCAAATGGGTTTTAACAGAGGAACAAAATTAAATTCTGAGTCTTGGCCTTTCATACTCTATAACTAAAAAACTGAACAGCTTTCAGTTACTAGTAGATCTAAATAGATTTTTCAGAAACATTAGATTACAAGTACAATTTGAAAATGTTGAAGCTAGTAACCCAGATAAAGCCAAATTAAAAACAGTAATCAGTGTAAGGTCCCAATATATACCACAAATAGGCATAAATAATGCAGTTGAGATATACATAAGCACAGTCCTTAAGGAAATAGAGGATTTATGTGACACTGAAACAAATAGTACATTTTTCAGATATAACCTTACTAAAAAACCAAAAGAACTACTATTAGGGTTGGAAAATGTATTTTCTCTAGTTATTAAACCAGCAGATAAAGGAGGGGCTGTAGTCCTTATGGACTTGGAAAAATATAGAGAGATGTGTAATCAACTGTTGAATGTTGAAGAAAATTATAAAAAGTTATTAGGGGACCCTACACCAGAAATCAGTCAAAAACTAAAAGAGCTCCTTGAGGAATTTCAGATGTTGGGGTGGTTAGTCCCCTGGGAGGTTGAATTATTAACCTGCAATAATCCAAGGACTCCAGTATTTTATTCTCTGCCTAAAATACATAAAGATGTCAAATGTCCACCAGGGAGACCCATAGTTTCAGACATAGGGTCAATTTTAGAGACAGTCTCTAAGTATATTGACTTTCATATACAAGACCTGATTCAAAATACTGATACTTATGTTAAGAACACAACACATATTTTACAATTATTAAAAGGGGTTAACTCAGAAGGTTTAGTGAATGAAAATATAATTCTGTTGACTATTGATGTCAAAGATTTGTATACCTCGATTCATCATACAGAGGGAGTACAAGTCCCTTTTGAACTTCTAGAAAAGAGACCAAGCAATATTAAACCAAAGTATAGACTATTTATGGAGCTAGCATCTATTGTTTTAAACAATAATTACTTTAAATTTGAAAAACAATGTTTTGGTCAGAAAAAAGGTACAGCAATGCGGAGTAGCATGGCCCCTAGTTATGCTAATGCTTATATGCACAGCTTTGAGCAGAAATATGTTTTGAATATGGAAAAGCCTTTTTATGAAAATATAATATTCTGGAATAGATTTATTGATGATATGTTATTATTGTGGAGAGGTGGAGTTAACAAACTGAAGGAGTTTCTTACTTATCTGGACATTTGTGACCCCAATTTGCGATTTACATCAGATTACGGTATGGAAGGTGTAAATTTCTTAGGTATTACTATTTTTAAACATGGAAATAATTTGGAAACAAGAATGCACAGAAAGGATACAGAGAGGAATACAACTCTTCATAGTAATAGCTTCCACCCTGAAAGTTTAAAAAATAGTATGCCATACTCACAGTTACTTAGAACAAAACAAAATTTGCAGTTTGCAACAAGATTTTAAGCAACATGAGAAAATAACATTGAAAAGGTTTAAATTTAGGGGTTACTCAGCACGAATGATCAAACAAGCAAAAATTAGGGTGCCTAAAATTTCAAGGGATGCACTTATTCAAGAAAAACAGCAACAAGGTATGACAGAGGAAACTAGGAAACTCACACTTAGTACAACACATAGTGAGGTGATGCCAAGAGTAGAAAGATTATTTGAAAACATTGGAGCATTCTACAAAATAACCCAAGCATCAGCCAAATGATTTACAATAAACCATTTGTAACCTCTAAAAAAGCACCTAACATTAAAGATAGATTGGTCAAAACCATCCACAGACATGAGGATAAAACAAGTGGACAGCTATTACTAGGTCCTTTGAAAAATGGTATATTCCCATGCAACAGATGTATAGCCTGTGGCAATACATCAAAAAAAGCAGTTTTTAAACACCCCTATACGGAAAAAATATATGTAATCAGGTAGCATATTGATTGCAATACAACAGGAGTTATTTATGTTGTACAATGTCTGTGTGACAAACTGTATATGGGTCAGACATCCAGAGAGCTTAAGAAATGAATTTCAGAACTTAAAAGTCAAATTAGATCACATGATAAGAGCTCCTTGATAGCTAGGCATTTTAACGAAAGAGGTCACACAGTAATGCAGTTAAGGTTTTGGGGGTTGGAAAAGGTACAAGAGCCAGAGAGAGGTGGTGACTTCCAGAAAATATTAGAGAATAGGGAAACAAAATGGATTTATGAACTTGGAATTTATTATAAACATTGGGGTTTAAATGAAGAAATAAGCTGGCAATCATGCTGGTGAACAAAACTGAAGCTTTCAACCCAATTCTGAATCTCTACTGTTGTGTCACTTCTCTGCCGCCCCCCCCCATCAGACCCTCTGTTACAATGAAAATGGTTTGATCAGTATTTAGGAATTATAAATAAATGTAGAACCTTTAAGGGACATCTCTAACTTAGCATTGGTGAGCTCAAAGCAATAGCAATGAAAAAAGAAATAAGCATTGAGAAATAAATATAGCATGGACCATAGTAAACAATAGTGAGTGTCTGCTTTAAACTTTCAGACCCTAGCCTGTATTAACAAATACTTGTGTGAAAAGAGCTTCACCTGGCAGTAATTAATTGCTAGGTTACAACGTGCATTAACATTGATTAGGTCATTTGAGTCTTTTTCCACACAGGTAAAAGAGGAGAAGGCCAATTCCAACCTCTTGCTGCCACATTAGAGATTTGGAGCAGAACAAGCCAGCTTCATGTGAGTACAAGTTTCTGTATGAGTAGTAGACATGATATTTGGATAAACTGGGTACTAGTTTTGGTTCTGTTTCTTCTCAAAACTGAAGATAGAAGAGGCTAAACACATTTATAGAAACTACCAATGCATTAAATCTCAGTTTGATGTTGGAAAGAGCAGTGTTATTTAGGTAAACTTTTAAATGAGAATTTGTGAAATGAGATGAATGTAATTACTAGCACGCAGTAACATACAACTGTTTCTATGTTCATTAGGTAACATGAATAAGCAACTTGAACTTTTTGGCCGTAGAAGAGCCCAATAAAGATTAAAATAGGTGAATATCATAAAAACTCACACTAACAGCAATTTTATACATACTTGATGGATTTTAAAGATAGAGCTACATAATACTAAAAGTAACAGAATAGGTGAGGAAAACATAAATGGAAGTTAACATGGAAATGTACAGTGAACAAGTAAATATTAATATTGGTATTACTTATATAAACTTTTAGATAAGATACTATTTTTGGGAGCGCGAAGGTTGGCATGCAGTCAATGAAATGAGTTATAAGCTGTAAAAGCGATAGTTGAGTAAGTTTTAACACAGGCACTTACATAGGTGGTTTCTAACAGAGGCATTGAAGTAATGTAAATATAATTATGATCTGTGATACAGAGATATTGAAAGCAAATGAGTAGAACTATGGACTTTGATATGAGATTCTAATGGAGGTGTTAAATTAAAATTGTGAATATTTTATTCTACAATGTTTCTATTTATTTTACTATAAATGGTAAAAACTATTATTTTTAATTTGATTTAACAGTTCCCCATAAGAAGCCAGAAAATTGGTGAAACATTGTGGCATGATTTAAAAATAAAATGAAATGAATGAAGTTGGTTTCGCATATGGTTTATCACCAGAGTTGGTGCGATCAGGAATTAAAGATGAAGTGAATGTTACAGTTTCCTGCATGCCAAAAGGAACTAATTGTCATTCAAATTACATTGCTTTATTCAGTAGGTCTGCTGCAGCACACTGCAGAGTGCTTTAAAAGTGGATTTCACCCTGGGGAATGCCACTGTATATGTATTTGGTTTATTTTTTTTATTTTATTTTTGTTGACCAGGTAGGTGCACTAGACAAAAACATAGCCTGTTTTCAGGCACGACCCAGAAGAGGTACAAACAATAAACAGCCAGCAAGTTACCAAGACAACAATAAATGCTTTGGGAAAAATACATAACATCATGATAGTACATGAGTGAAATGGTCATACAGTATTGCACATTGAAATAATAGAAGTTCAACTTCAGGAGTGCAAAATTGTTATGTAGTTAAGTTGATTAGGACAGAGATGAATACAATAAAAGGGATCGATACACAAACATTTATCATTACTGTAGAAAGGAGAAACTTGCAAAGTTCCTTTATAAAAGCTAAGTGAGTCTGAGAGCATCTTAGTGACATAGGAAAAGAGATCTATAGCTTGGCAGCAAATGCTAAGAAGGCCTCTTCACCTATATTGGAAGTACATTATGGCACAACCAAAAGTGACTTATCTTTAGACCGTAAGGGGTAAGCCTGGGTAGCTCTCTTTAGCATGTTAGCTAGGGTAGCAGATGTACCTGTTCTGATAAGATTATCAATGGTAGAGCCAGCAGTGAAACGGTGGTAAGATGATGGGGAGAGTCAACCCAGACTTGAGTAAAGGCACAGCGACTGGCTAGCCTGGACACAGACAGCTCAAAGTGACAAATGTTGTTATAGCAGATGTTCTATTTATTTAGGAACCCATTATTTGCCTCCAGGTAGTGTACCAGCATATGAGATAAACTAGGTCATAAAACACCCTGGGCATGGCCAACTAGTAGCTGAGGTTAGAGCAAGTGCTATTGTGTAAGTGAGACCTAGCTCCATACTAGCTGTTATGCAGGTTGCAGATAGGTGCAAATTAAAGTCAAGTGCAGGATTTATAGGTCTCCAAGTTATTTAAAGGAGTTGACTACAAGTGAGTGGAGCCATCAGAAGAGTAAATGGTAAGGGTGGAGGGACAGACCCTAGTTGTGGGAGCAGAACCAAAAAGCATAGCATGTTTTTTTTTTTGGTGTTCATAAGTAGTCTGTTGTGGGTTAACCAGTTCTGAATGCAACCAACATTGACATTTTGCCTTGAGTTGACATCTGATATATTCACAGAACTAATGTGCAGGACCATGTTATTGGCCTAGATTAAAGTACAGCAGGAGGTAGCAGTAGTGGGAAGATTATTGATAGATAAAGTGAAAACCAGAGGACTGAGTATAGACCCTTGAGGAACACCAGTGTTAATGGGGAATAGATTTGATTTGATTAGTTTCTACAAACTGCTGTCACTCACTAAAGTAGCTCACAAACCAGGTAGTAGCAGCAGATGAGAAACCCAGGCTAGACAGTCTGAATAGTAGAAGGGTGTGGTCCACATGGTTTAATGCTTTGGTTAGGCCAATGAAATCTTGATAATAAAACATTTGTAATGTTCTGAATGCACACCATGTCAGCTAAAATGGATCATAAATGCTGCAAAACTGGTTATAAATATTGCAAATAAAGCTGTGGAGTCATCCCATAGTGGTCCTGACTCATCTCAGGTGACACTGGGCAGCTAAGGGTGGGGAAAACAATGTTCCAAGTCTCTTGACTTGTGAAAAGAGGTGACACTGAGTTTAAACATTTGATTCAAACAGAATCTATAAAATTAATACATGTAAAATAACTTTTGGATTTGTCTGTTTGTAAAGATAGATCAGAACAGGCTTTAGGGCTGAAATTCAGCAAGGCTTGTTTTTGGCATGTCTGTTTTGTATTTTATATAAGGAAGGAAATTTCTAGACTGAAAATGGTTTGGAAGTGAAAATAAATCTTTAACTTAGGTTGGGCATTGTAGACTACATATACTGTAGAATGTTGCTAGATAGGGTGTCAAGCTTTGTTTTTGTTAACCAATATATATTCACATTGACAACCTAAAATATGTTTTGCATGTGCATGGTTTGTACTTGTTTTTCTTCCTTTTAGGTAGCTGTGCAAGCAGGAACAATGCTAGGGAGAAGCATTCACTCTGCACTAACCATTTTCAAGTATTGTCCTCTGAGAAGCTAATACACCTACAGTACAGCAAGAAAAAAGCTTGAGTGCTTTATGTGTCACAGGTTTCCATTCTGTTTTATCTAATCCACTGCCCAGTTATTATATTGTGATAGCCTTGTCATTTTCACTATAAGATTAAAGACAACCTAATCCATTATATAAGATGGTTTAACTGAAGATCACAGTAGGTAGAACTGTTTGAACTTCAGAAATTGATGGATATGTAAGACTAGCATCAAATTACTCTCTGTTGTGAACTACTGTATGTAAGTTCAGGATCTGTGTTTCTATTGAACTTGTTTCTGAATAGAATTTGACTACTTTGGTTGCCATGTTCCTCTTTCAGTCTACTTTCAGTGAATATCTTAATAGATGGTCTGTAAAAGAAGTAATAAAGTAAGTGTACCCCAATATTTAACTATGCCCAATAGACCTTAGCTGCAAGTGTTTTATTTATAGTAAATATTGCTTGGAACACACAAAATCAGCAGTAGGCAGACATAACAATACACTGCATACATAACAACACAGATTCTGTAAAATGAGTTTTACTTGGATTATACTGTTTTGTATATACATATTTGGCCTTGTGCTGTATGAAACACACAGTACTGTAGCCATTTTATTTTGTGAAATCTGGAATAGCTCAGCTGCAGTAAATTTCATTTGGGAACCTCTTGAAAGATAGATGTTTCACCTAAATGAGGCCATCCTTGTGTACAAATATTGTAAAAAAATTCTGTTTGTGTTCCAAGTTTAATTTTAAACCACTTGTGACTAACATTAATTGTTTGCAAATGTTAATTCTAGGAAATAATTTCTTGGCAACTTAGAATAAGTAACCTATACTCTCGATGCTGTGCTATAAAATTAAATCAAAGTACCAAAAAGGGGATAGGAACAACTTTTGTTGTGATTATATTCTGTTTTTAACTTGCCTGAATTAATAAAATCATGTCTGAAAACTTACATTGTCTCCTGTGTTCTTTTATGTATTTATTTTATTCAAGCTGATCACCTCCATGAATAGTGAGTCACAGCATTCTTTCTAATGCACAAAGGCTTTAGACGTGATATGTGGTCATCAGAGCATGTGCAAAATCTATTCATTCATCTGGTGAAGTCTTTTCAAAATGAAACCATTGTCTGGAGGAAAGATCATTGATCCTGTATTTAGCATTTATGTATAGCTGTGTTCCTGGGTATTTAAGAAGACACATTCATCAAATGATTGAGGGCAGCAAATGTCTGTGCTCATTTTACTTAAGTAACAAACCACCCACTAATGATCATTTCAGCATTTCAAGTTTCTAAATATGCTGTGCCTGACCTGTACTTCTGGTGACCAAAGCAAGTTAATACTTTGCCTGTGTGATTTATTACACTGCTTAGAGTGGATTGGCAAATGCTTTCTCAATGGCACATATTGAGTCTGAGGCAGTGATGTGATTACACCTTGTAACTCTGATGCCTACTGTTCAGTGACATTACTACTGCTCCATATTGCCTTTCAGCATCTCATTCATCACCCACATTTGAACTTCAGTTTGAATTAGAGTCTGCATTATACATCTATTCTGTTGAAAAAACAGGATGCAAACTTAGATTCAGTGTGGTATGGTGGCCACAGTACAGGCTTGGGAACCAGGAATACAAGGTGCAGATCCCACATTAGTCATGTCACTAGCACCTCTCATTGTTTCACTCTCTGCATTTGTGCTATCCTGGCTAAATAAATGTTTTCAAAAAGCAAAAATAAACAATTTTTTGTAACTAGTGGCATGTCTACTAAAAATAATGGTACATGATTCAGCCAGGGTAGCTATTATTGATCTGGGTTTTACTACATGTTCCATCCTGCCCAAAATTGCAGACTATGGTGGCCAACAGTGTTTTGAACCAATTGTTCCTGCATATAGTATCATGGCACCTGCCTGTTGCTGTAATACCCAAGTCCAAACCAATGCCCAATTCCCAACATGGCAAATCCAGATTTTTGAACTGGGGTGGTAAGGTTAAAATCTGGTGATACTGGACACCAGACTGACCTCTTCACCCCCTCCTGCTGAGTGACCTCACTTATCTCATATCAAGATCTACACTCACAAAACTGCCCCAGAAATGTATATCAATGGAACTATTCAATGTAGCAAATTTCAATCATGAGGAAGGATGCTGTAGTGGAGGATTGTCTTTAGATACACTTGGCAGTCTAAGGTAATTCATACTGCTATATGTCTGACACTGCTCCTGTTCTGTCATATCCCTTGTGATTGTGTCTTAGTACTATGCTAGCAGCATTGCTGCAGAAAGCAAGTTTAGCTCCACAAGAGAAGTGTGTCCAAGGAAAACAATGCCACAACAGCTTTAGCAAGAAACTGGCACCACACATAGAAACATAGAAACATAGACTTTGATGGCAGATAAGCACTGCTTACACTGCTGGTAATATATATTACCAGCTACATGTGGTGCTGTTTTTTACATCACTATTGGTTACTTATAGGCATACTCCAAATAATAATATGGCTGAATAACATGCTCAGGGCTTAACATTTATAATAAAGGGTATTATTTTTAATAAAGAAAATACAGAATCTGTTTTTTCTTTAAATGCCATAAATTTAATATATAGCTCCTGTATATGTAGTTCCTGTCTATCAATGACAGAAATAGTAGAGGAAATTCAAATGATAGTAAAAATACCATTTCATGACAGAACGATAGCAAATGAGAGTTAGAGAGAGAGAGAGAGAGAGAGAGAGACAAAACATGAGAGCGGTAGAAACCACTAAAGTTCATGTTAAAAACAAGATTATTTTGAACATTAGTACATATATTAACTTTTAAGATAACTGCATAATAATATGTGACTGTGGTCCAAAAAGGTAGATTAGCATGGATTGATGGTTTCTTGAATATTCAAGTAGGACATTGCACTTTTTTTGTCAGTGCTGAAAGATGATATTTACCTCAAGTAAACACTGCTCTAAAAGTGCAAAACAATTGATGAGTTACCATTCACAATTATTTATATGATATAAAGTCAATGTTTCATACAGGGATATATCATGTTTTGTGTCAATTGTATCTAAATTGACTTGTTTGGTAATTCAGTCCCCACCCCCACCACCATACACACACACACTCAATACCTCCATCCACAACAGAGGCATGGTTTACAGAAATCTAAAATATTTAGAGCTGTAGACATGGATGTGTTTATTACAGGAAAACTGTGACAAAGACCTCATAATACATGTGGATAATACTGTGGTCAAGGGAAGGATCAAGCAGTTTACTCACAGGAGGGATAACTTTATGCTGCTTCTTTGATATAGTCTATATCTGTACAGCTCTAGCAGGTTCTCAAAAATAGAGATTACTGCTAAAACACAGAAAACATCCTGACACATAAATAACTGTTTATAAGTAGAGATGTGCAAAATTGGAAAATTTCATTACACAAAATATTTCGTGAAATTCACTCTCTTTGCAAAATTTTTCATGGAAGTGAAATTTGGAATTCCACCTGAGTATTATGAAATTTCACCTGTGGAATGTGAAATTTTTCCTACAGAAGGTGAAATTTTGCCCACAGAAGGTGAGTGGTGCAATGCAGTGGCTGTGGGGCAGCCATATTCAAGCAGACCTTCTGGACACTGAGGTGCTGCCCTATCTGCATGCATCTCTCTGGACTGTGGGATGAGGTAGCCAGACTCAGAGCAGAAGTAAACTGGGTCAGGAGTACCATCACCCCTATCCAGGGACCACCCAGTCCAATGCAGCTGCCTCAAAGGATGCCGAGAACGAGGAGCACTTGGATGACAGTGGGCCCGGGAGGGTTAGAGCAGTCAGGCAGAGGCACATCCCAGATCCTATTCCTCTCAAGAACTCATATGCCACACTGGCAAATGAGGACAACCAAATAGAGGTACCCAGAGAAGTGGAAGTAAAGGATGTGGAGGTTTGCCAAGGAGGTGACCTCAGTGGGGAAAGCAGTGGACCCCAGAGGAGGAGGAAGCAAATCCTGGTGGGGGACTCCATTGTAAGAGGGATCCAGCTAGGAACACAGGAGGGGAGGACAGGGAGGTGAGGTGCCTACCAGGTGCCATGGCATGGAGGGATGGAAGGAAGATACTGGGGATCACTGGGAAGACAAGATGGGAGGGTGAGCTGGATGTCATTATCCACCTAGGTACTAATGACTTGGCAAATAGGGAGCCAAAGGAAGTTCAGGAAGAGTTTAGGAAACTGGGGAGGGGTCTCAAGCAAGTAGCTACTTCTGTCACTTTCTCAGAAGTACTACCTGTGAGAGGAAAGGGAGAGCATAGGAGTGCATGCACCAGGAACTTTTAACTCATGGTTGAAGAACTGGTGCTGTGAGGGAAGGGTTTGATCTCATTGGTGACTGGGGACCCACCTGGAGGGATGGAGGTTTGTCTGCCTGACGGCCTGCATCCATCCTGAGGAATCCAACACTTCAATGATACAAGTTTAAATGCTACATTGACAAGCATTTAAACTAGTGTTGGGGGTGGCAGGCCAGCAAGGAGGGTACCTACTTGCTCACCCCCACAGCTAGCAGTGGAACCAGTGAACCAGAGGAGTGGCTATCTCTGCAAAGCAGTGCAAAAGATGGAGATTAGTGTCCAAAAGGTGGATAAGCAGAAAAGGGCAAAATTCAGCAGAAGGGCAGACAGCAAGGAGAACCAGGGATAAATGACAACCAAGGAAGGGGCTGGAGTAGAACAGTGAAGCAGTCTAGGGAGGTCAAATCATGGAAAGCCATGTGTGCAAAATGCCAGGAGCCTTAGCAACAAGATGGAAGATCTGGAGGCTGTCATGGTACAGTCAGACCTGGACATTGTGGCCATCCTGAAACCTGGTGTAATGATAACCATGACTGGGAGATGGCCATACCTGGCTACAACATATTCAGAAGAGACAGAGCAGGCAGGAAGGGAGGAGGAGGCACTGTATGTGAAAAATGACATAAGGCACACAGATCCAGGAGGAACAAAATGGGGAGAGATACTGTGGGTTAAGCTGGAAAGGAAAATGGGGCCAGCCATACCCACAGGTGTGGTCTATAGACCACCAGCCCAGGAGGAAGAAACAGATAGGGAGCTGATGCTAGCCATCCAAAGGATGGCAGACAAGGGTGAGGTAGTACTGGTTGGAGACTTCAATATTCCAGATGTGGACTGGAGCATCCCAGCAGCAACATCAACGAGGAGCAGATTTATCCTGGACTCCCTTCAGGGTGCCTTCCTCAGGCAACTGGTCATGAAGCCAACTCGGCAGGGGGCAATACTGGACCTTGTGCTCACAAACAGGGACAGTGTGATGGGGGTAACAGTGGGGGAGCACCTGGGTAACAGTGACCACCAGTCATTGTGGTTTGAAATCACAGAAAGAGCAGAACCAAGCCACACAAAAACACGTATCCTGGATTTTGGGGGGGCAGACTTTGGGAAAATGGGGAGATACTTGAAAGAGGCATTAAGGGGAATGGGACAGGAATCAGGAGTTGAGGAACAGTGGGCAGTATTTAAAATGGGGATTACAAGAACAACAGAATTATGCATTAAGCAGGTTAGCAAGAGGAAAAGGAAGAGGAGACCATTATGGTTTTCCAAAGAGGTAGCTAAGAAAGTGAAAGCCAAAAAGATTGCATTCAGGCAATACAAAAAGACACAGGCAGAAGGGGATAGGGAGAAGTACCAGGAGAAACAAAGGGAGGCAGGGAAGTCAGTAAGGAAGCCAAAGCTCAGACAGAAGAACACATTGCAAAATCAGTGGGTGAAGGGGACAAAACCTTTTACAGGTACATAAGTGAAAAAAGAAAGACAAAGGGAGGGATAGTGAGACTGAAGGGGGAGGATGGGAGCCGTGGAGGATGACAACAGTAAAGCTGACATATTGAACAGGTATTTATGCTCAGTCTTTTACTAAGGAAGAGGGGGTAATGGGTCTGAAGGGAGTACAAGGGTGAGAATGGTGCAGAATGGACACAAGTCCCTTTACCGAGAAAAGGTCCTGAAAGAACTGGAAAATAAGGGTTGATAAGCAACGGGCCAGATGGGGTGCACCCCAGGTCCTTAAAGAACTAAGAGAGGTGGTGGCTGAACCTCTGGCTATCCTGTTTAGCCAATCACTGGAAACAGGGAGGTACCCAAAGACTGGAGGACAGCAGATGTGGTCCCCTTATACAAAAGTGGGAACAAAGAGGAAGCAGGGAACTACAGACCAGTCAGCCTCACACCAGGTGATGGAAAGATCATGGAAGCACTACTGAAGGAGAGATTGGTGGAACATCTGGTTGTCAATGGACTATAGGACCCAAGGCAGCATGGTTTCTCCAGGGGGAGGCCAGTGCAGACCAACCTCATTGAATTTTTGACTGGGTGACTAGGAGGTGGATCAGGAGGCAGTGGACATGGCTCATCTGGACTTCAGCAAGGCCTTGACACTGTGCCACATAGAAGACTATTACACAAACTGGGGAATATGGGTGTGGGCAGGACAGTAGTGTGGTGGGTAGGTAACTGGCTGGGTGGCAGGACACAGAGGGTGGTGGTAAATGGCTGTCACCTCCACAGAGGAAGAGTGACCAGTGAAGTACCACAGGGATCAGTGCTGGGACCGGTCCTATTCAACATCTTCATCAGTGACATTCAAGCAGGATCTAGAAGGCAGAATTTCACTGTTCGCTGATGACACAAAGCTCTTTAACAGAGTAGACACACCAGAGGGTGTAGACAGAATGAGAAGGGACCTGCAGAAACTTGAAGAATGGTCAAGGGTTTGCAGTTGAAATTCAATGCAAAGAAGTGCAAGATAATGCATATGGGGCACAAAACCCTGGCACAATATATCAGTTGGGGGTGAGGATATGGCATGCACCAAGCAGGAAAAGGATCTTGGGTTGTCATCTCTGATGACCTCAAGGTAGGGAAACAGTGTGACAAGGCAGCAGGTAAAGCAAATAGGATGCTGGGATGTATAGGCAGGGCATCACCAGCAGGAAAAGGGAGGTCATAATTCCACTATACAAGACACTAGTGAGGCCCTACCTGGAGTACAGTGTACAGTTCTGGAGACCATACCTACGTAAGGACATAGACAGGGTAGAGAAGGTTCAGAGGAGGGCAACAAAGATGGTGCATGGATTGCATCACAAGTCCTATGAAGACAGGTTGAAGGAACTGAACATGTACTCCTGGAGGAGAGGAGGAGAGAGGGATATGATAGAGACGTACAAGTATCTTACAGGGAGGAATAGGGTGCAGGAAAACACTATTTTTAAGCAAAAATATGTTTCAGGACTAGAGGGCATGGATGAAGTTGGAGGAGGACGATTCAGAGGAAACATGAGAAAGAATTTCTTCACAGAACGGGTGGTGGACAAGTGGAACACCCTGCCAGAGGAAGTGGTGGGGGCTGAAACAATCACAGGATTTAAGAATGCATGGGATAGACATAAAGGAATTCTAGAGGTCAGGGGTAAGGGGAAATAGACTTCTAGGAAAACAAACTGAACTTACAAGCTCAAATGGGCAGACTGGGTGGGCCATAGGCCCTTATCTGCTGACACTGTCTATGTATCTATGTATCTATGTATCTATGTATCTATGTATCTATGTATCTATGTAGAAGGTGAAGTTTGCCTTTTGCTGGTGAAATTTTGCCTCTTTACCAGTGAATTTTTGCATTTGGCATACAAAATTCTGCATTTTGCACCTGGCAAAATATTTTTCATAATGGGTGAATTTCACAAAATATTTTGCATGGCAAAATTGCTGATTTTGGATGCATTTCACCAGTGAAATATAATTTTGCAACATCTCTATTTATAAGAAATATTCTGTGCAATTATACAATGCCCAGCATGCAAATGGCAAGTCCAAAGGAATAGCATCACTTTAGACTGCCAGGAACACTTTCTGAATATTGTGGAAGGGAAGTCTAGCAAAACTCTGCACTTGCTTCAAGTGCAAATATCACAGATGAACAAGTAAATTTCAAAGAGGTTTATTAAACCAATGCATTTAATCCTATAGAGCATGTTCTCCAGCGTCTCCACAAGAGATATTCCCCAGCACTTTGACCAATCAATGATAAGTGAGGTCACTCAGCAGAAGAGGGTGATATTCTCAGAAATGCTGAATCCATTTTTCAACAATATTATATGCTGGAATAGATATATAGATGGCATACTTTGTGTATGGAAGGGCACCCAGGAGGATATTGGCCAGTTCATGGACTGGCTTAATAAGGATAACCATGTGTACCTGAATTTTACGCATAGCACCAGTAACTCTTAAATAGATTTTCCTGACCTTATATTTTTTGTTGATGAAAGTAACATGGCACAGTCAAAATCTTCAGAAAGTCCATAGCTACAAATAATGTACTCAGGATTGACAGTTCACATCCAGCATCCTTGGTCAAGTCTATTCCCTATGGTCAATTCCTGAGGGTCCGCAGAAACTGTTCCACAGAAGTAGAGTTTGAAAATCAAGCCTCTGAAATGTTCAGTAGGATTGAACAAAGAGGGGACAGTAAAAATAATCTGAATCAAGCATTAGACAGAGCAAGAAAGCAGAAAGGAACCTCTTACATACCCCACAACATAAAAAAACATAAAAGACAGGAAACACAAACAACTAACATCCAGCCAATTACTTTTATTACACAGTACAGTAACAAAGCTGGACAGATAGGAGCCATTGTAAGAAAGTATTGGCCCATCCTGATGAATGACCCATTGTTGTCAAGGGAACTTGGGGAACATCCAAGAGTCACTTTTTCAAAAGCTGAAAACATCAAGGACAAGCTAGTCCACAGTATAACTAAATCATTATCCCTATAAGGGATACCTGGCTGCCCCTTCCCCAATGACCATGCATAGATGCAGAAGGTATAATATATGTGAATATTGCAATCAAGGTAAAACCTTTGAGTTAGAAGAATATGACTACAAGGTACAGATTAGAACATTTTTGAATTTTAATTGTACATATATGGTCTATGCAATATAGTGCCCCTGCAAACTGTTATACATAGGAAGAACCACTTGTCCTGTTAAACAGTTGATCTAGGAGCATATCCACAGCATCATGGTAGGTCTCCCCAACAAGCCTTTGGGGAGACATTTTTTAGAAAAACACAAACATCAGTGGATGGTATACAATTCGTGGCAGTAGAACAGGCTAGGTGCAATCCGAGGGTGAAAGACTCAACTTACTTTGGAAAAGAACAGTTTCTGAATTTTTACATTAGACAGTTTGCAGCCTAAAGGATTGAACATGGAATGGGATCTCGAACCATTCCAGAAAAAGAAAGAGAATAAAGTATAAGTAATAGTTGAATTATTACAACTAGTTTAAAATGACCTTTATGTCCCCTTTTCCACTCTCTTACAGTTCTACAGGGACTCCTCGACTGAACACTGGTGGATCCCCCTTAAATGAATTTGGATACAGTAAAGGGTGTGATCACTGCCTTGACCAGGCCACCACTCAGAACTGATTATTTATAAATAAGAGGTTATATACCTTAAAATTAAAATATAATGTATGAACTGAATTAAAGAAGAACAGAACTAAAGGGATCAAGAGAGGTTGAACAAATTAGTTGTTGATATGTTCTTAAATTCAAATGGATTATGCACATCATATTAGTAAAAATCAAATGTTGATGATAATGTAGATACAGAAAGCATTAACTGAACAATTATGTATGTACATACAAAGTCCTCAGTTCACAAAGTTTCTTTTGGTATTAAGTTTTACAATGTATATGTTTGTTTAAACACTGTCATAAATTGGTTTCTGTAGTCATCTGATTTGATTTTGTATAGTTACTTGACTGAAAGATCAATAAGAAAGGTTAATGTAATATAAAAAGTATATAAAAATGATTATTTGATTCAAACATGTTTGAAACCTCCCAGAGCTACTTGCATAAATGTTATGCTGTTATTAGTTTAAACAGTAGGGGTCACCATATGTATGTTTTTGAAAAAGTGACTATTTAAGGGAGGTCTGATAACATTCACTCCACCTCCTGAGGAAGACCAAATGATCGGTCAAAGCACTGGGGAGTATCTCTTGTGGAAATGCTGGAGAAAACTCTGCATGGAATTAAATGCATTGGTTTAATAAACCTTTTCGAAATTTACTTTTTTGTCTGTGATATTTGCACTTGAAGTGAGTGCAGAGTCTTGCTGGACTTTATTCTACAAACAGGGCTAACTACACATTCTCTGTACCCACCTCTCTAAGCTGAGCACATAGGTACCTGTTGGATTATTATGAGAGAGAGCATGGTCATCTGCCAACTCAACAGGGTTAGCTGTTTCACAGTTCCCTGTATGACAACATGTGCAATGATGTGGTGAGATGACATAGCTGTGGCTATGCATTACACACTGACCTTCACTTTCTCTACAATCCACTTTCCTTTCACAGACTGTGGGTCACTGAGCCAAAGTCATGGGTAGGGGTTGCTGTTTTACTTGAGTGCCTCATGTCACATACAGTAGATGTGCAGAGGAATCTCTTGGACGATCAATAACCCCCCACACCAAGGTCACTGCTCAATGCTTGGGGCTGATTCTGCATCCCCAGTTATCAGAGTCACAAGTGGTACTACCACCACTTGTGCCAACTCTGCATCATGTCATTCCTTATTGCTAAAGTACCATACATTACAACTATGATGCTGCATGACAGCAGGCTGTCCCTGTATGCCATGTAAGGGGTCCATCTGTCAATCTTTTGAACAAGGTTGTGTGGCTCTTAAAAGAGCCATTTGTATTCATATAATTATGATGGTATTTGGTGGCTATGTAACATAAAGCCAAAGCTGTCACACATTACAAAACCCTTTGGACTCCATGCTGTGGGTCCCCCAGGAAAATAACACTTCCAGTGTCACATGCACACCATATTTTAAATATACACAATCCTTAAAATATCTAATTTCTGGATGTCAAATTGTGTGCACGCCAATGTACTTTAGAAAGCCAGATATTTGAATATTTACATTGCAGCATGATCTTTCAGTGCCAGGAGGGAATTCCTGACCCTTCCAGATCATGCATTCTGTAATATCTGAATACAGAATCATACAGTTAAGTAATATTCCATGAAGCATGGTTAGATCTTGTTTAGATGACTAAAATATATTTCCCTTTTGTGACCCAAATCATTGCCTCCAACATGGTTCAGCAGTATGTCTGGTTTGGTTGACTACTCAAAAGGCTGTACAAGGTTGGTATGAGCTGCTGCCACCTCATACCACCCCTGTCAAACCAATGTACATCACAGTTTTCCAATTACAAATGATTTCCAAAATGACTATGCCTGGCAAACTCTGCACCCTTGTGCACAAGTGAACTGACCCAATCCAAACAGTGTTTCTGAAGCTTTCTGCCATAGCTGAATGCTTTCAGGGAAACTACAAGTAACAGAACTTCAAACTGTGTTTAGCTTGACAATATCTAGAAATCTGTGTCAGACTGCAACTGTCAATTGTGCAGCATGGTGCCTTTATGAGCCCCCCCAAAACAAAAATAATTTTTTATTGATTCCCTGTAACATAGCAACACCAATGACATATTTTTACAAAACACTTGCATCTACAAATTTTTTTCATTTGTTAAAGTGTGTTTACAGGGCTACCTGTTATGTCTATAGATTGGCTAACCAAAGAAATATGTTTACAAACTATGGAGGGAAAATGTTGGCACACAATTGGTCCTCACAGTTTCAATGGAGGTGTTACTAGAATTCTACTGGAGAATCCCACACATGTAGAGAATACTAGATTGGTATCTATGCACAGCCTGTGTGTTCTGCACTGAGGGATTCTGATTCTTCTGACCTCAAGAGCAAAGCTCAAGAGGTCTATGGAATCAGAACCCAGAGGTGGCAGAACACACTGCTTGTGCATAGAGTTGAACATCCAGTATTTTTTATACTGTATGGTGCCCCTCAAAATAATCTAAGTAAGCTGTTTTATCATTTAGTTTTTTTTTTAATAAAAAAAAAAGGGGGATTTATTTGTTTGTTGCTGAGTATTATTCTTGGGTTCAGGACTGGTTGCTAGGGTCGGTGGTGTGTTTATTAGGGACCAGACATCCCTACATCTATAGTGCAGACTTCCAATTTTTGTCAAATGGGAAGGATTTAAAAAAAAAACATACTTGAGATGGTACAAAAGAGGGCTACCAAAATGATGCAGGGCCTTCATCAAACACCCTATGAGGAGAGACTCAAGGAACTGAATATGAACTCTCTGGAGGAGATGGGAGAAAGGGGGGATATGATAGATATGATAGAAACATGAACATACCTAAAAGGTATTAATAAGGTACAGAAAGGGAACATTTTTCCATAGAAAACTGGAGGACAAGGGGTCACACTATGAAGTTGGAGGGGGAGGCTCAGAGGACATGTGAGGAAATACTTCTTCACAGAGAAGATGGTGAATGCCTGGAACAGCACTCCAGCAGATGTGGTGGATGCCAAAATGGTGACAGGATTCAAGCATGCATGGGGCAGATACAAGGGGACCTTAGTAGTAAGACAAGAGTGGAGACAACTGGAGATTGAGTAGGCTCTGCAGTGACACAGTAGGCAGGGAAAACTGGGCAGACTAGGTGGGCCAAGAGGTCCTTATCTGCCAACAACTTCTATGTTTCTATGTTGGCTGTATTTCTCACTTTGTGAGAAGATACTTCCTAAGGAACAACATTGGATTTTGTGAGTAATGTAAAACATCTGTTTGATCCTGAATTAGATTTTGTGTATAACTGAAAATATCTGGTTGATCCTGCACCTGTGGGGATTTATGCAAATGATTGTGCCATTGTGACATTTTATCTGGTTGATCCTGCAGCTTCTGGTTCCTCAGCTGGTATTTAAATGGTGTGGCTCATGCACTTTCCAAATCAGCTGGAACACTGTTGTACCACAGAAGGGTACAACTGCATTCTATGACCTTTGAACTGTGGTGAAACAGTGTTTCAGCTGAGCTGTTAATTGGATTGGAACAACATTCCTGCCTGGTTTCCCTCCCTTTTCTACCAGCATCCTAGGTGGTAAGAGCATCACTATTTACTTATCCTGAAAGTTAAGCTTTCAGCATTAGGTAGAAATTAGATATTGATCATTGCAAAATCTGGTAATTTACATAATATTTCAGTTTAATCATTTTCATATGGCCCGAAAGGGTTTTCTGTCACTTCTTAGATTGCTATTCAAAGGACTGTTTTCTGTCAGCTGTCAGAATTTTTTATAGTAAGACCTTTATGATACAGTACAAAAATTGTACATGACTCCTGTATACTTAGAAAAAGTTGTTCTTTTTGCTTTATACAACTTCTATGTCATGGGTTGATCAGTCAGCCAATGGGTATGTACTGTATACTGTTCATACTCCTGTACAGTTCAGCTGGTGGCTGGCCTGTGCGATTTGAGGTGAGCTGTGCTAGTCACCAGCTGTGGTCAGGTTGTGTAGAGCGGGTGGTGGGTCACTGCCTAATGGGGTGGAGAAATGAGGGGCCACTTGACTACCAGGAAATAGAGACTTTTTTATTGTTTCACAGATTGGAGCTTGGGGAACCTCTGGACTACCAGTGATACAGGAGTTGGGTAGGGATTCTACTATTTTCACAGTGATTGATGCTGGGGGTACCACTAGACTACCAGGGATATGGGGATTGGGTGGGGTTTTTACTATTTTCAATGTGATTGGTGCTGGAGGTAAAACCAGACTACCAGGGATACAGGGACTGGGTGGAGGTTTTACTAATTTCACAGTGATTGGGGCTGGGGGGATCACTGGACTATCAGGGACATGAAGATTGGGTGGGAGTTTTACTATTTTCACAGTGATGGGGCTGGTGGAGATGACTAGACTACCAGGAATATGGAGATCAGGTAGGGGTTATACTATGTTCACAATGACTGAGGCTTGGGGGGATCACTAGACTACCATGGATATGGGGATTGGGAGGGGGATTTACTGTTTTCACAGTGATCGAGGCTGGGAGGACCACTAGACTATCAGGGATATGGGGATTGGGTGGGGATTTACTATTTTCACAGTGATTGGGGCTGAGGGGAACCACTGTACTGCTGGGGTTCCCTGCTCTTAACAATGTGGAGCCAGGTTTGCACACTAATTAGGGTAGGGTTTCAGAAGCATAGATCTGCACCACTGATGGTGGCCATTTTGTGCTTCTGAACCGTTTCAATATTGTGCACGTCTGTGCTGTTGGAGATATGCCGCACATTTATGCCCTTTGAATATAGGCAACCCCCAACAGCTGTCACATTTCCAGGGTTGCACAGCACATCTTGGGTTGCACCCACTCATTCCCTTTGTTAAAATGTGATGTAATAAAAAAGAAACATGCAAAACAAAAAAGTACTCACATGCAAAGTAGAATGATAGCAGTAAAGATTAACAAGACAAAAACAAAATGTAAGATATGAAAGATAACACAGTATGTGCAGACAATCCCAAATTTGTGTATTTCAGAAAAGTGGCATACAAAGCCAGAATAGACAGAATAATAAAATAATGTGGTAAAAATGCAAAATAGTTAAGAATGAAGTGCAATCATAAGGTTGTGTCTCAAAGTCAAAAAATGTGTCTATATGGTGCAAAATGTGTGTACTGTTTTCTGGAAACAAAGACAGTACATGATTGGTAAACTAAAGAGATACATACAGTGCTTGAAATTAGGAAATAAAAGTGCAGAAGGTGCCACAGTTAGAGCAAACTGTTGTCATATTTTTGAAGGGAATTGGCTGCACATAAGTCAGTGAGAGGCATATTTTACTGTGGAGACATATCATCCATGTAATAATGATGTTGCTTTACAAGTAAATGAATATGAAACAGTGCAAAATATCCTGACATTAATACAGGATTAAGAGTCACACTGTTCACAAGAAGGCAGCTGTCTTCTCTGTAGGTGAGTCAAGAAGGTCAGTTGCACAGAAGTGGCATTGACAATACCTGCAATTATTAGGCAAGAATCATTTGACAAAGTCAAAGGTTTTGTCAATGTCTTCATGGTGACACTTAATGAGAAAATACATAAATTAGTGAGGACATATATAAATGACCTATCATACCACTCACAAATGTTCTGGGTCACTCATTTGTATGTTTGCACACAGGAGTTTGTTCAAGTGTGTTTCACCACATCAGAATGATAACTGTCCACTATTATGGTATGTGGAAATTTGTTGCATCACTGTATCATATAAAGAATGCCATAGATAAATTGGCTCAACTTGATCACCTATTGTTAACTGTGATATGGAGAATGCTGGTGTCTTTATACGTTCACTTAGACTCACAAATGCATCATTTGATGGCAGCTTGCAAAGTAATAAAACACAACATATTTGTGACATTACAAATGATAGTGAAACAAGTCTGATCAGAAACTTTGGTAGAGAAAATGTTGTATTTGAACTGGCAAAACATGACACATTTGATGGTATATGTGTCTCCTGTAAATGACTGTTTTACAAAGCACAGACAAAAACTGTAAATCTCACTACAGTCTCCAAATGGAATGAGATGTGGGGCCACTTAATAGCAGATCTCCTACTGACAACAGACTTCACACCTGTGGAGGATGTTTACTGATGTAACAAAATAAAATATAATGTGCTTCCTCCTCAGTTACTCTTAAATGGTACGGAGACATGTGGGGCTCCTATTGAAATTAAATGTTTGTATTCATTTGAGCAGATATTGATTCAAACTATGAAACCTTTTCAGACAGTTCTACCCTTGAATACAACAATGAAAAGAAACATGCCAAGGAAGGATCTGACAAAACCATTGAACTGGTCCATTATTTATCTTCCCTGGCCCCTAAAACAGAATGTTGAATAACTCACTCACGAGAACAGCATGGTTTTCTTGGTAAATGGTTTTCTAACCAAAACAAACAATAGTTGGCAAGATATTGTAATTATAAACTAAGTACAATATGCACTACATTTCTTAAAAAAAACTATTTTTATGAGGATTTGAAAGTGGATAACATGAGTGATACTGACACTCAGTATGAAATACTGGATACCGCAAAAAAACTATGCTATGTAAAGTGTCGCTTACAACAGATAAGGCTATATATGAACAGCATACTATTCATCTGCTGCATGGCAAAGACCCTATCATTGACAACTCTATCAGATGAAACAGGTAGAAGGTTGTCAGATCAGAATATGGGAGAGAACATTAGAACCACAATGCTTCCCAGATCTGTTCCAGTTTTGTACAGGTCATCAATTAGATGAATGAGAGGTACACTACATGTTCCATGTGCTGACTACAGAGAATCCAGATTATTAAATTCTGATGGCGAGTTCAGAATGAACATTCAGTACTTATTCCATGTTCTATAGGAGAGTGAATTAAGTATGTAATCTGCAGCAACAGCACACACTCTTTGTATGACAACATCACTAGATGCTCTTACTGCTACTGATCTGCTGCACAAGTTGAAAACAAATAAGAGTCTAGAGAGTAGTCTGAACTCTATTTTGAAAAGTATTCATGGATCAAAAGAATACAGATACTGGAGATATTCCAAACTCATGTGTATGTTATGTGGATACGGTGCAGTGACATGGTTTGTCACTCTGAGATGTGTAGAATACATCTCAGAAGAGTTGACAGATATTCTCTTGTGGGCAAATGATGACATACATGGTATTACATCCATGACAGTTGATGAGATGTGTTCTTTAGATCTAGTCACTGTGTCTCGACATTTCCATCACCAATTTCATGTACTGCTATGGTTTATCATGTCAAAGACAAATCCACCTCTTGGTGTTGTTGAACATTACTTTTGGAGAGTTGAGTATCAAACCTGTGGTGCTCCTCATGTCCACATGTTGCTGTGGATTAAAAATGCACCAAGTAATTGTGACACACAAGACAGTGACATAGTGGCATTTATCATGAAGTATGTGTCATTTCACTTACTGGATAAACTAATTAGTCCTACAATATTGGAATTGGTGCAGAAATTTCAGCAGCACATTTGTTGCAAATATCACCATAAACAAGTAAATGGTGGTGGAGGATGGACACAAGTTGTTGTTTTGCATTTCCTCATTGACTAAACCAAATATTCCAGATGGACGAGCTGTTCTCAGCTTTTAGGCACCATTTCAAAGTGAAGTCAACAAGAGAGTCTATGAATTACTTTGCTTAGAAAATGAGGTTTTCCTCAATGACTACAGTCCTGTTTTACTCCTCATGTGGCAAGCCAACTCTGATGTTCAGTTTGTGGCTGATACCTCAAAGGCTCTTGTGTGATATGTGACATCATACATTAAAAAAAAATAGTATACATGTTTACAAGAACTATGAGAGGAGCTACCTCCAAGCAGCAAGTCTCATGCATCATGACTGTGGTCACTGGGTTTAAAAAACATAGAAACATAGAAACTTATGTCCGATAAGGACCACTTGGCCCCCATAGTCTGCCCATTTTCCCTACCTACAGCAATACCACAGACCCTACTTGATCTCCAGCTTTACCCTCCCTTTTCCTACCACTATGGTTCTCCTATGTCTATTCCATGCATTTTTGAATTACATTACTGTTTTTGCTCACACCACCTCTGCTGGGAGGCTGTTCCATGCATCCACCATCCTTTATGTGAATAAATACTTCCTAACATTACCCCTGAGTCTATCCTACTCATGCCTCATATCATTACCCCTTGACCCTGAACATCTATTTTTCCAAAAAATGCTTCCCTCTTGTACCTTATTCATACCCATGAGATATTTGAAAGTCTCTATCATATCCCCCTTGTCCTCCTGGATATACATGTTGAGGTCCTTAAGTATCTTCTCATAAGGCTTTTGGTGCAGACCCTGCACCATTTTGGTTGCCCTCCTCTGAACTGCCTCTACTCTGTCTATGTCCTTCTGGAGAGGTGGCCTCCAGAATAGACAGATAGATAGATAGATACTTTATTTCTATAGCATCCATTTCCACAGACTCTGGGAGCTGCACAATAAAACATGCATTTAAAACAAAGACATTAAAAAAATACAAAACACAACTGGGAGCATACTATTTCGAACACATTTTCAAATAAATTTAAAATGTACTGAGTAAAATGCTTGCTGGAATAAATTCATTTTAAGGCCCCTTTTAAAGACTTCAACTGAGGGTGCCTCCTTTAAATAACCAGGCAAGTAGTTCTATAGGGTAGGTGCAGTCACCGAAAATGTTCTATCTCCCGAATGCTGCAACCTAGCCCTGGGAACTCCTAGGAGGCTATATAAAACCATCCAGCTAGTTATACTATAGAAATGTGTTATTAACACCTTAATAGCACATTATCAGTTGCTCATGTGTAAAGAGGCTTGGGAGTGCCCATGAAAATAAATCTAGTTATACAATCAGGGTAGATAGATAGATAGATAGATAGATAGATAGATAGATAGATAGATGGAAAGATGGACAGGCAGGCAGACAGATGGATAAAATACATGTTTGGAAAATCGTCCCCGTAGAAGAAGTTATCGTTTATTTCCCTGTGTATCACCGTAGCCAATTAGGATATAAGAAAAGAAACAATTAAGGTATATGAAAAAAACAATCAGCATCTATGAAACCAATCAGCTAGTCACACTATATTAACATGTTACTAACATCTTAATAACACATTAATACCTTATTTACTACAAACCACCCTATTACACAATAATACATGCAAGATGCACCATAATAACAGATGTAACAAGCACATTAATAACATGTAACAAACCCCTTAGTAACACATGTGACAGCCACTTTAGAAAGTCCTCACACAAATCAAGTCATAGAACTAACAGTTATCCCCCAAAACAAAAGCTCACAGCTAGGAAACCACAAGGACCCACACCACACTACAACAGCTTCCTTCACATGCCCACACTAATATTATATACTCAATCAGCTAATCACTGTGAATGTGGAGCATATGAAGCAAGTGACCATTTGAGTGGAACATACTGTACTTTCATAGCAAAGTTAACTCAATATTATACTTAAATGCTAACTATAAGCAAAACAAACAATGTTTACTAAAAACACATGAACAGGTAGAAGAGCTGGCTGCAATGTGGCCATCTTCTACCAGGATTTTGAAACAGTCTTATTGACATTCAGTGGGCAGGACTGAGGGAATCAGTTTGCTGGTAAGTTTGTGACTGTTTGTTCTTGGCTGAATCTGTACCTTAAGTGCAGGTTCATATATCAGGAGATTAGTGGGGTTTGAAATTGAGGACTTTTCCTAACTGCCATTCAGTGGGTAGAGCTGAGGGAATCAGTTTGCTGGTAAGTTTGTGACTGTTTGATTGTACTTGGCTGAGTCTGTACTTAAGTGTAGGCTCATATTTCAGGAGATTAGTGTGGTTTGAAATTGAGGGCTTTTCCTAACTGTTATTCAGTGGGCAGTGATATCAAGACTTTTGAAAATTTGAACTGCATGCTTTAAATCCAGTTCAATGGAAAGGAACTGCACTAGTGGGAAGCAGGCAGGTGGACATGGAGTAGCCTGCATCCCACCTAGGCAACTGTGGGGAGAGGAGTGCAGAGTCACTGCCGGAGGACTCCTTGGCTGATTGTTTTTGGACACGGTCGGTGGTATAATCTCACTCACCTGCCCAGCAACCCACCCACCCCAGGGCTCGAACTACATTTATAGGGTAGGTCCCATAGTGCCTTGCAACATCCTGCATCCACACAGGAAGTAGCAAAAGTCAAGAAAAAAAATTAGCAGAGGTAGCATACAGTGGCAGTAGATTGGAGTGAAGCAGGCAGTAGATTGAGGGGAGAAACAGACATGTTGGAAGTGACGCAGTGCAGTGGTGATGAAGCAGCAGTCTTCAGGGAGATGTTCTGGAGGATGTGATGCTGCCCTGTCTTCAGGCACCTCTCTGGGCTGAAGGAGGAGGTTGCCTGTCTCTGAGTAGAGTTGGCCAGGCTGAGGTGGCATCCACCCCCACACAGAGACCACCCGATCCACAACCTGAACCTCATAGGATGCCCAGGAAGAAGAGTGATTGTACCATGGTGGGCTCAGGGAGGGAGAGGGGATGGGGTTGGAAGCACAACCCTCAACTGGTCCAGCTTAATAACTCCTACACTGTGTAGGAGTAATGGGAAAGACCCACATAGGCACTTGCAGTTGTGACCAGTGAAGATGGGAGGGTCCTCCAGGATGGAGACCCAAGGACGGGATGCAGGGGACCCCAGAGGAGGGGGAAGCTTCTCCTAGTGGGGGACTCCATTTTTCAGGGGGTTGAGTTAGGAACAATTAGCAGGGAGGAGAGGGAGGTCAAGTGGCTCCCAGGAAGCGCTGCATGGAGGGATGGGAAGAAGATCCATAGGATAGCTAGGGCAATAGCTAGGAGGGAGGAGCTGGATGTCACTGTTCATCTGGGGGCCAATGACCTGGCAAGGAGATGGGTGGCATTAGCCAGAGTCCAGGAGGATTTCAAGAAGCTGGGGGTAACCTGAAATGGATAGCATACTCCATAACATTCTTGGAAGTGCTACCTGTCCAGGGCACAGGGGTGGCTAGGGCATGCCACATGCAGATCTTCAACTCCTGATTGAAGGATTGGTGTGGAATTGAGGGTTTTGACTTCATGGGCGACTGCAGTCCGACCTGAGCAAATGCAAGTTTATACTATGAGGATGGTCTGCATCTGTCCGAGAAGGGGACCTAGGTCCTTAGTGAGAAGTTTAAATGCTTCAGCAGTGAACATTTAAACAGGCAAAGTGGGGGGAGCCAGGAGGGTCAAGGGGCCTAGAAACACCCCCCTGTGGGAACATGCAGGAACATAAGTTGACAACAGTAACAGCTGAATCAGGCAGAGAGGGGCATGCAGGCAAAGGGTGTATAAGGGGTGATACCGGGGGGGCAGAGCACATAGGAAAGCAAACCAGGGTGGGGGGAGAGGCAAGAGAGCAAGAACTGGAACAGAGGAAGGGCAGACTGTAAACAGTGGAAGTGCATGTAAACAAATGCCCGTAGCCTGGAAAATAAGGTTCCAGACCTGGAGTCCTTGTTTGCAGAAGCAGACCTTGACTTTTTTTTTATTTATTCTATGGTTACAAGTACCTTTGAGCCAAGGCTCTTTTACAAAGATTCCACATCAGAAATAACAAACAACAAGGAAGCAACGGTGAAATAACAGTAAACAATTAATGTACAACAGTGCTATTGAAAGGGGTCAATTATAGGAAGAGTAAGGTATAGAGGAGGAGGAGGAGGAGAAGTGTAGGTAGTTAACAGAGGCAACTATAGTAAAATGGTGAACACAGCTAGGATGCATGTGCCCACAAGGAATGGGTAGGGTCAGGTGCCAGGGGGTGGCAGACAAACAGGGATGAGAAGAGAGGAGGAAGATGAAGATGCAGCTGGAGGCATTTGTTGAAAAATAAATGGGAAGGAGTGAGAAGAGAAAATGGGGGCAGGGTGGGGGAATAAGTACTATAATGGGGCAAGGAGATACTAATGAAGATCTGAGATTTGAAGTGGCGCCTAGGAATTGGGGGGAAGGGGACTGGGCGGGCCTGGGGTTAAGCAGTATATAAGTTAGGATTAATGCTGTGTAGGTCATCAGCTAGGAGAGGCAGTCACAGGAGCTAGAGGCAATGAGATGGGCCTGGAGCCTGGTTTTGAACAGACCTAGTGTTGAGGCAGAAGAGATGGTGTGGCTGAGACCATTCATCCATAGAGGAGCCCTATAGGTGAAGGAATGTTGGCCCTGCATAGTTCGACAGCGAGGAACTTGTAGAATCTGTGTAGTTGAGCTCCTGGTGTTCTGTCGGTTGGTGTAGGCAGTAACACCGGGGGTATCTGAGGCCAAGGTTGATTTTTCTTGCCATAGCACATGTGAGATACTTTATACAGTTGGAGAGTTGGAGCCATCCAGATTGTTCATAAAGGGCACAGGTGTGGGTGAGGCGGTGGGCACTAGTTGTGAGTCGGCATGCTTTGTTAAGTGCAGTTGTTTTACGTCGGAGGGAGGACATCATGGCGAAGCCATACATAATGAGGCCATAATCAATAATTGACACCACAGAGCTCTGGATGGCAATCTTCAGGGCCTCTGTGGTGAGGTGCTGCCTGTGCTTGTAGAGTAATCCAATGCGTGTGTTGGCAGCTTTAGCCATACTATCAATGTGAGCTGTATAGGAGAAGTGGAGTCAAGCAGAATCCTGGATATTTGAATGAATAGCGTGTTCAAGGACAGTCCCTGCTTGGTGGAGATGGCAAGGGGGTGTTGCTTGTAATGGTTAAGTGAACTGCAGAATAGCAATGACTTGGTTTTCTTGTGACTGAGGACTAGTTTATGATTGGAGAACCATGTTTCAATGGCACTGAATCTGAGTAGGAGGCTGTGTTGTAGTGGGGAAAGGTCCTTGTGCGTTGAAAAGACAACAGCATCATCCGCATACAGGATGATTTGTTCTGAGCAGGATTGTGGTAGGGAGTTTAAAAAGAAGCTGAAAAGGAGAGGGTCCAGTGTGGACCCCTGAGGGACTCTGGAGCGGACAGGCAAGGTGTCTGAGATAGCACTGGCAATTTTTACTCTTTGAGAGTGGTTGTCAAGGTAGCTTCTAAACCAGCGGGCTGAGTCCGGTGCAAGGCCAGCAAGGAGTAGTTAGTCATATAGCAGCCGACGATGGATCATGTCAAATGCCTTCGGGAGGTCAATGAAGACAGTCCCAGCAAGAAGAGCTTTATCAAGGGAACTGTGCACTGCACCAGTAAATTCAAGCAGGGCAGTGGTGGTACTATGCCCTTTTCTAAAACTGTGCTATTGTGTGCACAGAATATTATATTTGTCCAAATAATCAGTGAGCTGGTCCACAACAATACGCTCTAGGGCCTTGGATAGTGGTGGAAATATGGAGATTGGGTGGTAGCTAGAGTGGCAGGTCTTATCCCCACTTTTGTGGACCAGGGTCACAGTGGCAGTTTTCCATATTTCAGGGAATGTACTGGTGTGGAGAGAAAGGTTAAGAATTTTAGTTAGGGGACTGAGGACCTCGTCAAGTGTAAGTGATAGCAGTTTAAGATCCAGGGTGACACTGTTGATTCTGGAAGTGGAGATGGTTGAGGCAATGTGGCGGCAAGCTTCATTCATCTTAATCTCCCTGAAGTAAAAATGAGGGTGGCTTGACAGAGTGCAGGGTGTGTTAGAGGGGGTGTGACTGACTGTGAAGTAATCAGGTGGTAGAACAGTACTGAGGTCAGTAAAAGCCGTGTTAAAGGTATTTGCAATGACCATGGGTTCAAGGGTAGTGACCCTTCAACAATTAACATGGCCGGAGGGGACTTTGATTGTTTCCCAGTAATGTCTTTGATATTATCCCAGAAAGCACAACCATTTCCTCAGGTGTTGGTGAGGGCGTCCTTATAATATGAGATTTTCGTGAGATGAATGGATTTTGTGCAGGCATTAGGAGCATGCTTGTATTTTTGGATGTCGGATTGTTTTCCTGTGGCTTTAGCCACTGTCCACAGGTGGTCCCTAGATTTCAGCTGGGAAAGTAGCTCCGCAGTTATCCAAGGGTTACAGAGGGCTTTTGTTTTCCATTTTTTTAAGGAGCGAAGAGGTCACAGGCCTTATTGAAGGTGGTGATGAAGTAGCCGAGGGATAGGTTAACATCTGTCACCTTGTAGATGAGCAGCCAGTCTTGCAAGGATAGGTTCTGTTTGAGATGGGTATGTTGACCATGGGGGAGGACTCTGCTGGTAATGATTATAGGGGGTGGCTTTAGAAATTTATTAGACCATTCACATATAACTGGTGAGTGGTCACTGAGAGAGTCTGGGACAACGGAGGTACGAGAGATCCTGGTATGGTGATTGGTGAGAACCCAGTCCAGCTGGGTACTGGTGCCAGTTTTGTAATTTATCTGAATTGGTGTGGTGACCAATTGTGAGAGGTTGGCAGCTGCAAGGGCATCCTTATGAGTGTAGACATCAGATGTGAGCCAGTTTATATTGAAATCACCAAGCAGAATGTGTTCAGAGCCAGGAGGTTGGGAGCTGACGAAGTTAAGAACTTCTTTTATGCCAAGATCTTGATCTCGAGGTGGAATATATACTGTACAGAGATGATGCTGATGGCTTTTTGATTGGGACCTAGAAGAATTTTAATGGGTAGGAGCTGGGCCGATAAGGCAGGGAGGGGGGTTGGAACAAGGTGCCCCAGGAGATTATCCTTAATGTAGATGGCACAGCCCCCTCCCCTTTTAGAGACATGGTCCAGTCTGAAAACATTGTAGCCCTGTAAGGTAATTGCCAGATCAGGAACTTTTGGTGTCAACCATGTTTCAACTACAGCAAGGATGTCAGGATTATGTTGGCTGATAAAGGTTTGGAGTGCATCAAGCTTTGGTAACAGGCTGCAGATGTTAATGGTTGCGATGGTGAGTGCCCCTGCCTTTTTCAGAAGGCTTGAACAGCCCGGGCCAGGGTTCAGATGAACATTGCTCGAGATAAGTAGGAGGAACCTCATTGAACAGAGGCACAGGTCCAGTAGTGATAATTTGTGTTTTCTTTTAGCGTATGGGCAGTAGGTAGAGTCCATATGACAGCAGTAATAAAAGACATGGTACTCAGCTAATCAAGACTGGGACATCAATGTACCAGGTTATACACTGTTCAGGAGGGATAGGGAGGGTAAGAAGGGTGGTGGGTGGCCCTGTACATCAGAGAAGGTATAAAAGCCATGGAAGTTCAGGGAAGACAGGGGGAGGCAGAGGCAATGTGGGTCACTCTTGAGCCAGGTAATGGCACAGCAATACACACAGGGGTGATCTACAGACCTCCGGCACAGAGAAAGGAGGTAGACAGGGAACTAATGGAGGACATACCTGACATGGCAGCTAAAGGTGAAATCCTGTTACTAGAGGATTTCAATATGCTGAACTTGGACTGGATCACCCAGGCGGCTGCTTCAGCCAGAAGCACAGCCATCCTGGAATCCCTGCAGGGGGTTGGTCTCATGCAGCTGGTACTTGAGTCAATCAGGGACAAGTCATTTCTGGGCCTGAAATGGACCAATGGGAACAGAGTCAAAGGAATACAGGTGAAAGGGCATCTGAAGTCCAGTGACCACCACATGGTGTGGTTCAGCATGGAGGCAGGGACCCAAGTGAGATAGAGAAGGGCAAAAGTATTAGATTTTAGGAGGGTGGATTTCACAGAAATGGCTAGATGAATAAGAACAGTCTTGGAAAAGGGAAAGGTAATGGGGAGGGAGTGGAGGAACATTGGGGGAAACTGAAGGAAGCCATAGTGGAGGTAACAAACCAATGTGTTAGGACAGTGGCCAAAGGGAAAAGAAGAAGGAAACCACTATGGTTTTTCAAAGAGGTTGGAAACATAGCAAGGGCTAAAAGACTTAGTTTCAGAAAATATAAGAGGACCCAAAGAGAGGAGGACAGGGTTGTGAATCTTTAATGCCTAATGGAAGCAGGCAAAGCTGTAAGGAGAGCTAAGGCACAAACAGAGGAGGGTGTAGCATGGACAGTGAAGAAAGGGGACAAGACATTCTATAGGTACATCGGAGACAGAAGAAAAACTGTGGGGGTTGGGGATAGTGAGTCTCAAAGGAGAAGAGGGAGAGTGCGGGGGGTCTAGACAAGGCAGAAATACTGAACAAATACTTTTACTCAGTATTCACTAAGGAGGGGGAGGGTCAAGGACCACAGTTTGGTGGCAGAGACAAAGTGAGAGAGGTGGACACCAGTCAATTCACAGTGGAGAGAGTTCTGGAAGAACTCACAAAGTTGAAGGTAGATAAAGCCATGGGGCCAGACCGAGTACACCCAAGGATATTAAGGGAGCTGTGAAGAGAACTTGCAGCACCTCTGGTGGCCCTGCACGCATAGTCAGTCAACACAGGGATGGTTCCAAAGGACTGGAGGAGGGCGCATGCAGTACCACTTCACAAAAGTGTCAGTTGGGAGGAGGCGGGGAACTATAGGCTGGTCAACCTCACCTGAGTGGTGGGGAAGATCATGGAGACACTGCTGAAAGAAAGGATAGTGGCACATCTGGAATCCAAGGGAGCCCAGGACCTGAGGCAACATGGATTCACAGCAGGGAGATTGTGTCAAACAAATTTGATAGATGTTTTTGATTGGGTGATTAGGGAAGTTAATTAGGATGGGGCAGTAGATGTCACCAACTAGATTTCAGCAAAGCCTTCAACACCATCCCACATAGAAGGCTGGCTAAAAAGATGGAAAGTCTGGGCATGGGAAAAAGGTAATATACTGGGCTAAAAGCTGGTAGACAGACAGGAAGCAGAGGATGGTGGTAAATGGGATCCAATTCAAGGAGAGAGAAGGGTGACCAGTGGAGTACCACAGGGATCAGTACTGGAACCAGTCCCATTTAGTGTCTTCATTAGTGACATTGCAGAGAGGCTGGAAGGAAAGGTCTGCCTCTTTGCTGATGACACCAAGATCTGCAACAGCATGGATACTCTGGAAGGGGTTCAGAAAATGAAGAGGGATCTGGAGAAGCTTGAAAGATGGTCTGAGACATGGCAATTGAGGTTCAACGATAAGAAGTGCGAAATAATGCACCTTGGTGGAGGGAACCCTGTGGAGAGCTACAGGATGGGGGGAGGAACTGACTGTCACTAAAGAGGAAAGGAACCTAGAGGTTATCATCTTTTTCAATATTCAAAAGTTGTAGGGAGAGCCTATGGCATGCTGGGGTGCATAGCCTGGGGTATCACTAACAGGAGGAGCAAGGTGGTGATGCCATTGTATAAAACATTAGGAAGGCCTCACCTGGAGTACTGCATGCAGTTCTGGAGGCCACACCTGTGCAAGGACATAAACAAGGTGGATGCTATCTAGAGAAGGGCAACAAAGATGGTACAGGGCTTGCAACACAAACATATGAGGAGAGACTAGGGTACCTCAATGTGTACTCACTGAAAGACAGGAGAGAGTGGCGTGACATGATAGAAACTTTCAAATACCTCAAGGGAATAAATAAGGTGCAGGTGGGGGACCTTTTCCAAGGGAGAAAACGTACCAGAACAAGGAGGCATGATATGAAATTGAAGGGGGTGTAGATTAAGGGATAATGTGAAGAAGTTGTTCTACACAGAGAGGGTAGTCAACACTTTGAATAGCCTGCCACAAGTGGTAGTGGGGGCAAGCACAGTAGAGGGGTTTAAGCATGCCTGGGACAGTCACAGGGGAACCTTGAGGGGGAAGGAGAGAGTGATGAAAAGTCATTGATCACATTGGGTCAGTAGTCACATACACTGTATAGGGCCTACGGGCAGACTAGATGGGCCTAGTGGTCATTATCTGCTGGCAATTTCTATATTTCTATGTTTCTATGACACATACTATCCACAATGGCACATGCACAAATGGAGACCATGGACTCAATTTTCAAAACCCCAAAGTTGACACAAGGTGCCTGCATCAAACAGAATTGATGTAAAGGGCGCCTTGCATAAAACTTTTGGCAATCTAGATTTTCTAATGTAGATTGCATTAAAATCAGGTGCAGTATCCCTTAATCTGGGATTCTGCAAGCCCCCAATGGCTGCAAGTACCGCTGCTGTTGATTAGACCAAGCAGACCCTAGTCTAACGGCCCATGCACCACATGCTGCAACAGTGCTGGGTAGGAGGTGATCCCATGCCCACCAAGTGCAGGTAAATGTCTATTATCCTGTTGCTTACCCCCAGCTTCCCCAACCAGCACAGTACACACTGTAGCCATGGCACTGTTGTAGGGGAAGGACAGGCACGTGCTGGGAACCATGGTGGACACCACTACCTGGACCCCTATATGGGCAGCAGTGCACATATAACATCTACAAGAAAGCCTTTGCCTATACCAGCTGGGCATCCAGTGCCACTTTCCATACTACCACTGAGCAAGCCTTGCTGGTATGGTCCTCACTCCTGCCAACTCTGCTTCACCACTTCTATGGTAAGGCCTCACATGCGTGCCCACCACTGGCTGTGTTGCTGATGGGGGTCATGGGGTCTCACTGCCCTGTATACCAACACATCAACCTAGTCACTTTCTAATCCATGTGGCTATATACTGGACAGAGCTATGCTTGTGCTGCAGTATGCTACAATAGCTGAAGCCGCAGTGTTGTGTTGCAGGGGCAATACTATACAAAAAGTAGTTGTACCTGGCACTGTGTGCCATGCCAAATGATAATCCCTCAACTTGCAGCAATTATTTTCCATGTGCCCTTTGTTTGGCACATGGGAGTGCTTTTGGCACTTATGCTGGCTTTAGTCTTAGGATCCCTCCTGTCATAAAATAAGGTGCAGGGTCCCTAACACACCATGCTCCAAAACAAGCTGCTATTTGCTGCGGCTTGCATCAGTCTAGGGAGCTCTTTGTAAAGTGAGCATCATGACTCTATCTGAAGTTGCATAATGGTACAACTTTAGATCAGGAGAACAGATTGACATATTTAACAGATATACAAGGTCACATGAGTTCCAGGCTGTTTTGTAAAGAGGTGTAAATGTGGCTCATTGACCATTTAAAACTGAGTTTCAAATCACAAGAGAAGAGAGATCACTACTATTTTGCACTTCGTGGACCCAATTCTCAGACACTGGACCAAGTCATAAAGTGCTTGCGTCAAGCAGACTGATGCAAGTAGCACTTTGCACCAAAACATAAGCTGCATGGCATTCACAAATGCACAGTGCATAAAAGCAAGAACCGGTGCATCAATCACCCCTTGCACCGTCTCAGTGCCATATGCCAGCTAGCACTATGATGCAAGGTGTGTTGTAACATGGGCAAGGCAAGCAGGATGCAACAGTACAATTCACAAACCTGCATCAAGCAGGAAATGACAAACACCCGTTAGACCAGTCAAAGCTGAACTAAGGGGACTTAGAAAAAGGAAAGGAAGAGGCAGCGGTTGTGTTACAGAACTGACACACAGGACTGCAGCAGGACAGCTCAGAGGATTTTTGCATCTATTGCCCTACTAGGCAAACAGCTGGCTATTCTATGCCACAGACGACTTGCCCACCAGGAAGCCCAACAGGGTGGTACTGCACAGCAGCCACAGGGATAGGTGCAGCAGGTATACAGACAGCAACAGCACTGACACAGGAGACATGCCATCCCAGTGTACTGCCCACGAACCTCACACATGGAACTGATAGAGGATCAGTGCATTGCATGATATCAGCTTGGCAAGGTAGTCATAGCACAGCTATGCCATGATCTGGAGGCCGACATGAGAAGCAGGCCACATAAAGGCCATGCCATAACAAAAGAGGTGAAGGTATGTGCAGCTCTACATGTATTAGCCAGTGGTGGATTCCAGACACCAAGCGGCGACACAGTGGGCATCTCAAAGCCATCTGTATCGCATTGCCTGAGGGCATTCGTGGATGCCCTGGTACTCAGGTCACAGCAATACATCTGCCTACCAACAGAAACCCATGAGCAACTGTTAATCAAGCAGGGATTCTACAACACAGTAGGATTCCCATGTCTGCTTGGTGCAACAGACTGCACACACATTGCAATAAGGGCACCACTGGATGAACCAGACACCTATGTGAATTGCAGGGGATACCATTCTATGAATGAACAAGTCATCTGCGACAGCAGGTGCCATATACTGGATGCCATGGCACAGTGTCCTGGGTCCACACATGATGCATACATACATATACTGGAGCAGTGGAGTGTGTGAGGCATTCCAGAATGGAACACTCACAGATGGCTGGCTGATAGGTAAGGAACACACATACACACAGAGAACAGGTGGACATGTGAAGCATGTGGATACAACAATACCCCCCCCCCCACAATTGACAGTGGATACCCACAACAGCCATGGCTGATGACACTGGTGAGACAACCCCGGAATGCAGTGGAGCAACGCTACAATGATGCCCACACAATAACATGCAGAATGATAGAGCGCACATTCAGCATCCTCAAGATGAGGTTGCAGTGCTTCAGCAGATCAGGTTGCGCATTGCAGTACATACCTGTAATGGCATTCAAAATCTTCATAGCATGTTGCGTGCTGCAAAACATTGTGCTCAAACACAGCATACCAATGCCAGAGAATGAACAATCACCCAGCGATGACAGTGACACTGAGGAGGAGGAGGCGAGACCTGTCATTGACTGGCGATGACGAGCCCAGCTACAACACACACTGGCCAGAAAATGCATGCATGCAATGGTGGGAAGTTAGGGTTAAACCTTAATACCACAGTTCCCCACTTTTGTGACATTAAATTACCCTAACTGGTGCATTAACAAAGTTTTCTTGCAAAGAATACATTATATATTTCAATACTTCTATGGTAAAACTGATGCTGACTAAATGACCCATTAAAACTTATAAATATTTTAATATCTGTGGCTATATGCCACTTGTGTACATATGTATGTATGCATGACTTGCAATACACACTTATTATACTGTAGTTAGGGCTGACTAAGCAGTTTAATGTTAAACCTCAAATTTTGCACTTTAAAGCAGCAGTGCAATGAAAATGGGCTAAAATTTGACCCCACCTTTTTTTCTTCCTAATCAATGCCAGATGTCTTCCAGTTTACTTTGGTAGAACATTTTTCAGTTTTCATTATCATTTAAGAATTTTATGAACCTTTTAAAGTAGTTATGTCTCAAGAAAAATAGATGGCCACCTCATTTTTGCATAGAAATAATGTTGAGGACCCGAGGAGGGTAAGAATCCAGGTAAAATGCAGATGTACAGTACACAGCATAGGAAGCATCCAGAAAATCCAAATCAACAGTTCTGCCAATATTTTTCCGTAACCATAGCAGAAAATTAGCTTTTAGGAATAATTTTTTTCATTGCACTGCTGCTTTAATAACTTTGCAACCGCTCAACAGATTAGCACGTAATTTGGTATGCCCTGTCCCATGGAGTGGGTCTCTTGATGTGTCATGTTTCATTTCACTTGGATGTGTGGTTTTCATGGAGCACATAATGAAAAAAGTGTGTTTTTTGCTTTTTTGCCCATTTTTGCAGATTTCTGCTCATCATGCTGTGCCCACACCATTTGGAATTTTGGTCTGACCTTTTCAGGGTACAAAGAGGCTGCCCCAAAGAACAAGCCAGTATTGGTTTGGTGAAAATATATTAATCCTTTTCAAAGTTATTAAATTGTGAACTTTCAGGTTCTGAACATGTGCAGTTCAGTGGATATGTGTATAAATTGTGAATAAGGATTTGCCTCATGAACAAGGATTTTGACAGCTCGTGAACAGGGATTTATATAATCCCTGTTCATATGAAAAAAATCCCTATTCGCAAGCTGTCATCTTGTTTTTCAATTTGTTTAACAAACAAAATCTTGTAACTTGGCCTGGGATGTCTTCTGTGGACATTAAGGTATGGGTTTTGTTCAGGGCGACATCCTCTGCAAACCCATGATTTTGATTTTCTTTAGTTTACTCAAAAACCAGCCATTTTTAAATTTTTAAATCCTTGTTCAACACTTGCTTCTGAGCCTTGTTCGTGAGTTCTCAGAATCCTTGTTCGTGAGCCAATCCTTGTTCGTGTGCTGTCAAATTCCCTGTTCATGAGGTGTCAAAATCCTTGTTCGTGAGATATCAAAATCCCTGTTCCTGAGCTGTCAAAATCCTTGTTCATGAGTTGATGACCAGATGGCCCTACCTTGAGAACAGGGATTGGCTCATAAAGAGAGATTTTGACACCTCACGAACAGAGATTTTTAGAGGTTGCAGTTTCTTCGCCACTTCACTGCAAAGAAATGATTAGAACTGTTAGTTTGAAATTTGTAGGGTTAAAAGGGGCTTTCCAGAGATGTGGCTTATGCTGGTTTGTTGTAAATACCTGCATAGTTTCCATAGTTATGGCATTCTGAAGTTGAGAAATTTCCCATAGGATAACAATGTGGTGAACATGGTGTCTTTCGGTACTTCTATCTTGAAAATGGTTCGAGATACAGATTTTTTGCTAAGTGCAGCTTAGTACACCTTTAGGTGTACTAAGCACTTGTGCAGGTTACCAGTCCATGATTACAACTGCAGTGGATTTTTTTTTACCAGAGTTGCTACAGTTACTGAGATATTGCACCATTTGCAGCACAATGCTTTCTTAGAATGTGTCTAGGGCTGTGCTCTGTCTCTACAACTATAGGTAGTTGGGAGGGCCCTGTGCTCCTACATATGGACATCTGGATACCATTACTGTATGCAGTAATGAGACTGCTGGGCCATCCATTATGCAATACTGGGAGTGCCCACAGTGAGATGACAGTTCATTACAATGTCTATGCACTTATCGACAGATGGGAGTGATGGGACTGATACCATGGGAGAGCAGGACCCAGAAGGCCCTGTACACCCAAAACCATATAAGATTACACTTTCTCAAAAATTAAGGAAGTTAATTGCAAAAAAACTTTGTTAATGCATCAGTTAGGGTTGAAGTGACAAAAGAATGGAAATGAGGTGTTAGGGTTGGCACCCTTACACCCCCCACCCTATCACCCCATCCCACCCTCACCCTCCACAGACCAACAGGTGACAGAGTGTGCTTTAGGGTCATTGACCCTAGCTCTCACCCCATTCCATCTGTAAGACAGCTGTCATGGTACAGTATAGGAGAATGGGGTGAGAGTTAGGCCTGATGACCCCAAGGCACACCACGTCACCTTTTGGTCTGTGGAGGGTGGGGAGTGGTAGGGTGGTAGGGTGGGGGGTGTTAAGGTGTCCAACCTAACACCTCAGTTCCCTACATTTGTGGTGTCAACCCTAACTGATGCATTAATGAAGTTTTTTTGCAATGAATATACATATTATACAGTAAATGGTGGACATCGGGGCCATATTTTCAAAAAATAGCCCAGGCACCAAGGGCTGAGTTCATGATAACTGGGTTTTATGTTAGATATGTGGTTGGGGTCTATATTCTGACACCCCCACAGTACAGGCAAAACCCGTTAGTGCCTGACTACTAATGTACGACTGCACCAATGCGAGTTAGAGGGTCTTCCACTGCATATGTGCACAGTGGCAAATTCAGAGGTTTTACACAGCTGGTAAGTACCATTCAAACAGGTGCATGCTACTACCTTTGCACACTGTGTCTTAACAAAGCAAATGGCCCTGGTAGTGGGCAGCAGTACTGCACCTGCCCACCCCCTACCCTCATGAATGCCGGCCTGTTTTAACAATGGAAGCCCTGGTGTCAAGTGGCACTCCCTCACCTTCCAGTCCTCTGGATCGATAATGAAAGTGATATCCCTGGTGTCCAATGGTGCCCTCCTACCCTCTGATCACCCGCCATCATAGAATAACAGCTTTCCCTGATGTCTAGTGGTATCCACACCCTCAGATTACCCTTCACCATAAAAGTAATGAAATCCCTGTTGTCCAGTGGCATGCCCACCCATGATCATCCTCCACCACCATGTGAGTGATGTCCCTGGTGTCTAATGGCACCCCCTACTCACTGATCAGCCATTCCTGACATTCCATCCATTTCCGTAGTATCTATTGGTATTACCCCCACTGGTCATCCATGCCTGACATTGCATCCACCCCACTGATCACCCATCCCTGACAGTGCATACATTTCCCTAGTGTCTAGTGGTATTCCCCACCCACTGATCATGCATCCCTGACATTACATCCATTTCCCTAGTATCTAGCCCTCCTCTCACCTCCTTGGCCAGCCACTGTATGAGTTAACAGGGAGTGCATGTACAGTGCTGTACACATGCTTCCTGTCATCCCGTACACTGGCCAGCTGAGGAGGTGAGAGGATGGTTGTGCTGGTCATCATATCAGGCTCACCGAAAGGCCCCTTCCTCAGAGGTATGGGTTGGGGGGGTTGGCTGGTTGGTGTGATCAGTTCTGGTGGTGTGGGCTGCCGCTAGCCACCAGGGCTCTGGGATAGAGCCTTAGAATGGGTGATCAATGGGTGGGAGGTACCACTAAACACCAGGAAATTGGATGCAATGTCAGGGACTGGTGAATGACTGGTGAGAGGTGCCAGCCATCATATTGGGATTGCCTCATAGCCAGTTCTTCTGAGGTATGGGGTTTGGAGTTGGCGGGGTAGTGTGCTCAGTTCCAGCTGTGCGGGGGACTGCTAGCCACTAAGGTCTTGGAGGGAACACTGGAATGGGTTATTGGCAAGTGAGGATACCACTAGACACTAGGGAAATGGATGCAATGTCAGGGATGATTGATCAGTGGGTGGGAGGTTCCACTAGACACCAGGGAAATAGATGCAATTTCAGGGATGGATGATCAGGGGTAGGGGTTCCACTAGACACCAAGGACATCTGTCCTACTACAGGGACAGGTGATTGAAGAGTGAGCTTGCCACTTGACACCAGAGATATCTGTACTACTGCAGTGATGGGTGCTCAGAAAGTGGGGGTGCCACTAGACACCAGAAAGTACATGTAAATTGAGGGTACAGGCATTCAGAGTGTGGGTGGGGTTGCTCACCACCATACCTGATGCAGTGGGTGACCACAAGAGGGTGAAAACCTACTGCCATTTCCTATGCAAATGAGCCCTTAATGGCTATGCATGTGGCCTCTTTACACCTTGCATGCCCAATGGACTCATTTGCACTTTCTGGCTGAATGTCATGCCATGGCTTCTAGCACTATGGTGTCTGGGGGTGCAGTTCCCTATGGGCTGCATGCTGCCCAGATTCATGTTCAGGCAGCACTATATGACTTAGTGTATGCCAACATGGCCATATGTTCAGTCAGATAGTACCAGTGCACTATCTAACCAAATACAGCAATCTCTGGGTTTGGCACAATGGCAAGTGCAGCACAAACCTTTGTGCTCCACTTTTGCCCATATCTGAATATTGAACCCCAGATGTTTAATGGTATTTCATTGTTAGTACACTGTTTACTGTATAATTGGCTTTACCAACCCAAATGGTGTATCTTATCAAGATACATAATGTAAGTTTACCTAGTATGCTGGTTACACACTGTGCCTGTTTTTTTTCATAGGATTGCCTTTACTGTATTAAGGGGTTAAGAAGGAATTTTTCAAGCAGATTGTCTAAATATGCAGGGTATTGGGTATAGGGAGGGGGCAGTATAGCGTAGTGGTTTAAGACTCTGAACTGTAAACTTGGAGACCTGGGTTTTTAATCCCACGGTTCCAACTTGCATACTGTGTGACCCTAACCAAGTCACTTAACTTCCTTGTGCTCCCAGGTCACACCTGTAAACAAGCTTCAGCTTAATGTGTTTCTCCTGGTTAAAAAAAATAATAATAATACTAAAAGGAGTATGGTATTGGGACAGTTATCTATCTTCTTAACATTTACTCAAGACATTTTTTTTTCATTACTACTTGTTTTTTGCTTTCTCTGAGAACATTGTGAACATTTACTTTGCAATCTGGTTGACATTTGATTGCCATTTTTCTATTAATAAATTGTTTTAAATGTATATCATGTGTATGACCCTTTATTTCTGTTCACATACAGCCTCTATGCCATTAATGTCAAATACTGTTAGAAGTAATTCACGTACATAGGGAAATGCTTATTACTTCACTGAGCAACAACAACAGAAAAAAAGATTTACTGTGGAAGATCCACAAGCATTGGGGTCAATATAAAAATTGAAAACATTCCACCATCTTGTGAATAGTCAATGCAATACTGAAGAACTTTTTAGAAGTATTTAGCAAGTAACATTGAGCTGCGATATATACAGAAGCCAGATATAGAAAACTTTGCCCCAGCACAAACCGGTTTTACACCAAGCTGATATTCACAAATGCCTAGTTTGCAGACGCAAACCAGGTTTGCACTGGGCAAATTGTGGCGGGGTCCGCAATGCAAATGAGGAGGAGAGGACATGCATATCAGCACTGTCTAATTCACAAAGAATTTGCTCTGTGCAAGGACCCCTTGCAGAGCCCCCTTGTATGGAGCAAATACCCGCCGACTGAGACCTTGCTTTAATCCCCTCATAACCCTAACGGTCGATGGAGGAACTGCAGCGGTGCCCCTTCACACTGGCCCAACATCACCAAGAAGGCATCCATGGCATCTAGTAGTTCTCCCACTGTGATTTGCCAATCACTGGCCCAAGAAAAACAAAAAAAGAATAGTCCCTGGTGAAAGTGGTTCCCTTCCCATCGCTGATCGCTGGCCCGACAGGTAAAAAAATAATTTTATTCTCTGGGTCTAGTGGTTCCCCTCCCCCTAATCACCAATTGCCAGCATGACAGGTAACAAAACATAATTTTATTTCCTGGTGCTAGTGGATCCCTCCATCATTGATTGCTGGCCAGACAGGTAAAAAATAAAATTTTATTTCCTGGTGCTAGTGGATCCCTCCATCATTGATTGCTGGCCAGACAGGTAAAAAAATAAAATGTTATTTCCTGGTGCTAGTGGTCCCCCTGTTCTGCCAACTCAAACCAAGCAGCTATTTGCCATTCACACTCACATACACACAATAACAAAACAATAAGTACAGCAAGCTAAATCTTTATTATAGCAAAATATAATACAAAAGGTTATACATCACCGATTCAATAAAGCATCATCCAAGCCCTCTTCCAATGGCTGGGAAGCCCCCTTGTCAGCCTGGCTAGGAGTCTCGAACAGGAACTGGCCCCACAGCGTCGTCCACCCTGCAGGAGGGCTTCAAACCAGGCATGGAGAAAGCTACATTTATATCTTATTCTATGCTAAAATAATCGCAGCCCTCATAGTGTTGTTTTCCCACATTCTAGAAGCTGGCGGGCTCCCAGGATGCTACAAATTCACACGATAAGGACTGCTCAGAATTCCTACACCTGCTAGGTCACTGTGCTCCAAACACTGGCCGGGTGCCTAGAACACTATGAGCTAAGCAGAAGTTTAAACAAAACTACAAAACAGGTTGCCTGATAATATGCAACCTTCAAGTCAGCAAAATACACTGTCTGAAGCAAAACATAATAATGAGGCTATCTAAAGAGCAAAACACCAATTAAATGAAGCAGCATGTAAAATGGAGTCACACAATACAAAATGGAGTATAAAATGACATACATTACATGAAATAGCATACAAAATGGAGTGACAATAATCAACATATTATACTATCACTACATTCGGTCCTTTGATTATTGTGAATACGATTTGTATGATATTGGTACCATAGCAAAATTACTACGAATATAACATGATAAGTAACAAGTCCAAATAAGCAAGATAATTGTCACTACAGCAATGATTATGATAGGATGTATCAGAATATTTAACACTTTTGTAGCTGATGGAGACCATCCTGTAAAAATATCCCACCAATAATGAGTAGTCTCTTGTTGAATCTTGGAACTTAAATCAATCATTTTATTTTAACTATCGAGTTTGCACCTGACTTTGCACTAATGATTTATTTCTTATTGCCAAATGAGCCTGCATTACATCTGTTTCTGAATTATCTGTTTAATTTTATTTAACGAGATATTCAATCTTGATTGATCTAAAATATTGGGCTGCCAATACAAAATAAGCTTCTGCTCATTATCAGGGACCTGTGCATTTTACTGTGGTGGTTGACATTACAATCCAATGATTACTAGGAATCCATGATTTGAACACGGTCCTCCACACATATTCATTATTACTCATTAAATCACTCTGGGCCTTATTTCTTTGCATTATAGAATACATATGTCACATTGTGCATTCTGTCCAATCAATAAATCGCGAAATATTTTCTGCTACTCCCATTCCCCATACCTGTGAAGCATTAAATAACTGCAAGAACTCAAAATCATAATTCAAAGTTAATCTTTGGGATAAGAAAACAGTTGGCATCCATTGAGCTTGTAAGTTAATTAAGCTAAATACATCAATTCCTACTGCCTGAAGCCTGTTATTCAGTGTTTCTATATCCACACTATTCAAAATTCCCATGCCTGCCCCTGCTCCACCTAATAGCGTATCATACCAAGTTCTTTTATATTTGCATTTTCTACTAAACATAAACGTTATGTTAAAATGGATTACATTTTTCTGATACCGCTCCGCTACTGATGTACGTGTGGATGGAACCTTAACTATACTATCATTGCTAATTACAGGATGATTTTCAACACTGTAATGTGATCTGCCCAAGTAGTTCTATTAGTTATTGCAGTAGCATTCATGCAGAATAACGTGTCTATGTCAATCAAAGTAATACTTGCATTGAAAATGTCTGTTTGATTCATGCAGCAATCAAGTCTATGTTGTACAGTCACCATGCAACTATTCGGTAAGTTGCAGCATTTAATAGCAGTCTTATTCTGCAAAGAGATTTCATCTGTTTCAGTAGGCATATTGTCCTGAGCCACCAGTTGTCATCCAGAGATTGACCCCTGGTGAAAATGTCATGTTCAGTACCACACACTTCTGTCCGGATGGGCAGCTAAAGTTCCCCTGGGTTCTATCTTTGGTAACATTTTTCCAACTCCTGGTTCCTTTACAACCAGTGTCATTACAGTTAACCCTTTGAATCCTTCCTCCAGGGGTAACTAGCTCTGCCAAATGGACCATAAGACACACCAGCATTCCTTTTAAAATCCATTGCTGGACCTAGAAAGACACAAATTTCATTATTCTCAAAGATAACATTTATGTGCAGCACGTATTCCCATTTTCTTTCCCTGATCTGATGACTAGCACAGTGTTGTCTCATCCGGTGGCTATCCTCAGCTGGTTCAGGAGGGCCATTTGAGTTTGTAACCATATTTTGCACCATTGTTAAAACCTCCTGTAAATCTAAAACCTTTATCCCCTTGCTGTTAAGAGTGTGGGGTTTGTCCCTATAGGGGTCACTTTGTTAACTGGAATAATTAACAATTGAGCCACTCTGTCATACTGTTGAATTAACAGATTTTGTTCTCTACTATTCAACAAAATTACTTTCACTTCTCCTTGGTAATCACAATCAATCACCCTCCCAAAATTTGTATTCCTTGAGGGCTAGTTCTGATTTAGGTGCTATCCAACCAAAATGTCTCGGTGGAATTTGTATTCCAATACCAGTTTCTATCACTTGAATGTTTCTGCTGTTTATTCTGTATTCTTGAAGGGCATGTAAATCAAGTCCAGCAGCTTCTGGGTTGCCCTGCAAGGAGACAGAGCTCCTGTGTAATTTCCCAATATAACACAGTTTCTGTAGTTGAGTAAGCCTGCACTTGCAAATTAGGAGTTATCATTGCATTAAGGGGTCTCAGATTCTCCAATTGGTCTATTATTTAAAATCTGTAATGCTTCATGCAAATTCTCTTTCCATTTCGTAGGCTCTCCCCAATTGTTCTTTCACAATATGAGGGATTGGTCTTTGTTGCCATGTTGGCATATAGGACACTGAGCAATGACAGTTTTAACTAAATCCAATGTTAGGTACACCTACTATATGTCCAATTTTTGATGTGCCCATTTTGCCAGCCCTGATAACTGCTGACTTTGAGTTTCTTCAATATCCACTGAAAGAATCTTAGCTTTTCATCTGCAATAGAATTATACCATTGTTCTAGTGTATCTGAAGCACAATGAGCATCAACATGAAATACAGTGGTCTGAGTATTTTGCACCATAGTCCATATTTCCTGCCACAGTTCTTTCCCCATATTTCTTTCGAATAAATTTTCCACTCATCCTTAGCCCAAGTGGGCAGCCAGGTTGTTAAACCATTGGCTACAGACCATGAATCAGTATAAATATGACATGTATCTTGCAACCTTTGTGGGTATTAAACTGGAAGGGAGGAAGGGTAGCTTACCCCCTTCCTCCAAGCTCCTACTGGTGGAAGACACAGCTCGAGGTGCAAGAGACAGCTTGAATACTGTAGCAATAAAAAGATTAGTTGTGAAACACAAACAACAAAAACAAACACACATCAGTTTAAAAATAAAACAAGATTATTTCCATAGGATAAAAGAAGCCAAGCGTCCCTGGGTTCCCTTATCCTAAGCATGACAAAATGTCCAGATTGATGGTAATACTGTACGTACGTATCTCTGTAGATAGTAAACTCTCAAAAACAGCTGTAATAGTCCTTTTTTCAAAATTGTAAAAGTTTGTTCCTCTTCACTTAGAATACTAGTTTTGCAATAAAAAGTCAAATTACATGGTTCACTCTTGGTGTGCCTTCATGAAAACATACATTTTGTGTGAAAAGTTGTGCTTTAGGCATGGAATACACATCAAGTTTGAACTGGTAGTAACATAAAATTTTGAAACACAAGAAGGTCAAATAACGTGCAAAAGGTCACAGTGTGCCTCCTGCCTGTCTTGTAACACTGACAATTTTTAAACCAACACATTTATACATATTGCCATGCCAAATCTTTCCAGAACAAAACACTGTTTAAACACATCATCTGTAAGTGAACACATCTCGTATGACATGATTACACCTTTTGGCACATAACTAAAATATGGCACTCTGCCATTTTGCAAAAAGTTTCTGGTTTTAACTAGAAGTATGATAAAGCCATTTATAGCTGTTAACACATTACATTTTCACCTAGCAGTGGCTTGGCACGTGCTTCAAAACCACAACTCTTTCTGCACATTGCAATCTATATGACGCATAATTCTTCACCATCAACGCTACCTGCTCCAAGCAACAACTACAAACAAAAGTTTTCACTGACCCTATCTAGGCAGCACAAATGTTCCATTAAAAATAAAGCCAATTAAAACAGTCAGCTATGAGGCAAAGAAGCTTTTTTTTTTTTTTTCTGTAACATGTTGTGCACTGAAGGCAGTCAATCCTATCTCGCAACCTTGACAATAGAACATAATTACAGAACACAGATATAAGCTAGAAAATATGCATGAGAAAGACTGAGCATTACCTTGTTTAGTATACGTATTACAGAAATAAAACAGACAGACATAAAACAACTTTGAATAAAAAAAAATTCAGACTTACCCGGTGCCAAGGTATTTTTCTTCTTCTTTTCCGATATACTAGTCTAAGTAAGAAAACTGACTGCAGGACCTTCGTGATAATTTCCAAACGCTGCAGCTATTAACTCTTTCAAAGGTTTTCTTTTGGCCATTTTAGTAACCTGCCAAACCAAGTCTTTTCCAGAGCTCTGGTTTGCAGTTTAAAACAAAACAAACAAAAATCTCTAACAGTACTAGGTTGAGATCCATCTGGTAGAGGTCCCAGTACTTGGGTTTAGGATCAAATGTTTCAGCCTCTATAGGAGGCAAGGGAACTTGAAATTGATACAGAAAAACTTGAAACTACACAGATAGGCAACATGGGGAGGATTTTCAAATCATCCTGTCTGTAGTCACCTATATGCGTACATCCACAGTAGTTAATTTTCTTTTCTAGATGTTGCTTATCTAACTTTACTTAACCAGCCGCTGCTTTTCTCCTAAAGCAGCCTGAACTGTGAAAGCCATCATTGGCTCTAACAGTATATACTTGCAGCAAGCACAAATTACAAGTACAAAGGGCAGTTGCCCTTGCTTGTTTGAGCCTTAATACACCTTTAAAAAAAAAGAACTCATCCTTTTTCCTAAAATAGACATTTTATTTTTGAATCCTGCCGACTACGCCAAAAATGTTCTGCCAACTCAAACCAAGCAGCTATTTGCCATTCACACTCACATACACACAATAACAAAACATTAAGTACAGCAAGCCAAATCTTTATTATAGCAAAATATAATACAAAAGGTTATACATCACCGATTCAATAAAGCATCATCCAAGCCCTCTTCCAATGGCTGGGAAGCCCCCTTGTCAGCCTGGCTAGGAGTCTCTCGAACCGGGAACTGGCCCCACAGCGATCGTCCACCCCTGCAGGAGAGGCTTCAAACCAGGCATGGAGAAAGCTACATTTATATCTTATTCTATGCTAAAATAATCGTGCAGCCCTCATAGGTGTTGTTTTCCCACATTCTAGAAGCTGGCCGGGCTCCCAGGATGCTACAAATTCACCACGATAAGGACTGCTCAGAATTCCCTACACCTGCTAGGTCACTGTGTTCCAAACACTGGTCGGTGCCTAGAACACTATGAGCTAAGCAGAAGTTTAAACAAAACTACAAAACAGGTTGCCTGATAATATGCGACCTTCAAGTCAGCAAAATACACTGTCTGAAGCAAAACATAATAATGAGGCTATCTAAAGAGCAAAACACCAATTAAATGAAGCAGCATGTAAAATGGAGTCACACAATACAAAATGGAGTATAAAATGACATACATTACATGAAATAGCATACAAAATGGAGTGACAATAATCAACATATTATACTATCACTACACCCCCCCATCACTGATCGCCGGCATGAGTAAAACGAATAAAGTCTTCTTGGTCCTAGTGGTCCACCACACCTGATCCCTTACCTGCAGTAAGGACAAATGTCCCTGATGGCTTGTGATTCCTTCCCCCACCTGATCTCTCACCTGACATATCAAAATGTTTTCCCTGGTGGCTAGCTGTCCCTACCCCCAATTGATAACCTGCTCAATATATAAAACAAGCATCCCTGGTGTCCAGTGTAACTCCCCATCCCAATCCACTGTATAGTCAAGTGCAACAGTTTCCTGGTGGTCTAGTAGACCCCCCTTCCTATACCTGATCCCCTGCATAGTTAATGTAAGCTTTCCCCTCGTGGTCTAGTGGATCCCCCTCCCTATCCCTGATCCCCTGCTTAGTTAATGTAACCCTTTCCCTGGTGGTCTAGTGAATCCCACCCCACCCCACCCTGGCAGGTAGTGACCCAGCACCCTGCCCCCATCTCACCACCCCCAGCCAGCAACTGGCACAGCCCTCCTCTATCCTCCATGGCTGGTTACTGACTGAGCTCTCACTGAGCATGTACTGTATACAGTATGCACTCAGTGACAGCTGAGTCAGTGGCCAGCCATGGTGGCGAGAGGAGGGATGTGTGGGTTTCTGGCTGGGGGAGTGGGATGCTGGGTCACTACCTGCCAGGGTGGGGTGGTTGGAGGTCTACTAGACCACCAGAGAAATGATTACATTAACTATACAGGGGATCAGGTATAGGGAGGGGGGATCTGCTAGACCACTAGAGAAATGTTGCACTTGACTATTCATGGGATCAGGATGGGGGGGTTACACTGGACACCAGGGACACTTGCTTTATATATTGGGCAAGGGATCAGGTTGGTAAAGGGACCACAAGCCACCAGGGACATTTGTCTTTATAGTGGGTGAGGGATTGGGTTGGGGAACCACTAGCACCAGGGAGAAATTAATCATTTTACTCTGGCCAGCGATTGGTGATGGGGGGGACTACATGCACCAGAAAATAAAATAATTTTTTTTTTACCTGTTGGGCCAGCAATCGGTGATGAGAGGAACCACTAGCACCAGAGAATAAAATTATAATTTTTTTCATGTTAAGCTGGCGATCGGCGATGGGGGGGCACACTACACTCACCACAGCCTATTCAAATGGGCCTATAATGGGCATGCAAATTGCCACCTAGCACCTTGCATACCCAATGGACTCATTTGCATAGGTGGATTAGTGAATAGGAAATAGCACACTGGCACTATTCATTGTGGGACCATTCCCTTGGCTACAGGTCATGGCAGCACTAGTGGTGTAGCGTTGCAGTAATGGGGCTACTGCCAATGCAAACTAGTCCTATTTACAGTCGGATAGCAAAAGTGTGTTATTCACTGTGAATGGCAACTTTTTAAGACTGGGAAATCGCAAATCGTAGCACAAACTTTTGTGCTGTGATTTGTGATTTTTTGTGAATCGGAGCCCAGATCTTTCACAAATACTTCACAACAACAGTACACTCATACTATATGTGTTTTCACTTCAACATATCATTAAACATTTAACTGGTATAGTTTTCACCTAACAAAGCAGAAATGGCTCACACCTAAAAAGGTCAACACATGTGGTACGCTACTCTTTTATGACAATCAGGTTCATCTTTAAAACTCAATATGATTTATGTAATACTTAGTCTACATTTGTGATTGTTTCTATAGAGCTGAAACAAACATTGGAGTAAATGCACAAAGCTTTGGATTGCCTACATTTCATGTATCCTCTGTGCACAGATAACATTAAGTCAGTGTGCCAGGCAGCTGGGATCCCTGGTGGCATTCATGGCAGGGGCATGAGACTCTTGTGCACACAGTCCCTCAACCAATCATGCAGCTCTGTAATGCAGGTGCTCCAGAAGCATGTTAGGGGATGTGGCTGCACTTTGTGCATTTCACTAAGGTGCTGAGAGCTTGGCATGGGGGGCACAGGATATTTTATTTTTATTTTATTTATTGAAATGTTTCACCAGGAAGGTACACAGAATAACAAGTTGCTCATCTCCCGGTGCAAACTGGGGGCACTATTGGATGAAGAATTAGACATACAGTTTAACATTTAAAACATACAAGAAATTAAACATTCAATTATATTTGCAACAAGACAGTTAAAAAAATATCATAAATAATCATTCAGTCGCATTTGTAACATAACATACAATTAAATATATCATACCTGTGAATTATGCATTTAATCACAAGTGGCATATCTGAGAAACATAGTACATAGTGGTGAAGGGGGAGGAAAGCGTGCTGAGAAACAGACCAGGGGGAGGGTGGAAGGTTTAATAGGTGATGTGAGTCATGGAGAGGAGCAGAGGCATAGGAGAACAGTTAAGGAGGGTTAAAGCAAGAGCAGTTAGATGAGAGAAAGTTATGTAAGGCAGAGGCAAGGGAATGAGAGGAGTAGAAGTGCCGTATTTGGGGGGGAGTGAGTTCCAGATTTGTGGGAAACGATGGGTAAAGTCTGACTGACCCATGAGAGTGGTACGATGGGGGACCAACAAAGTATGAGTGACAGAGGATCTTAGGGAATGGGAGGGGGAAGTCAGGGAAGAGACCAAACATGAGAGGTAGGAGGGAAGTTCTCCTGACCAAAATTTAGAAGTGAGATTGGCACAATGAGTGAGGCACCTGTTGGCAAGTGGGGGAAGGGAAATGGTGTGATAGAGGTCACAGTGATGACTGCATGATGAAGCATCAAGGGCAAATAAACAGAAGGAGTTAAATAGAGTGTCCAATCTGGTTAGGGAGGATTTGGGAGCGGCACCATAGACTTTTTCACAGTAGTCGAAAATGGGGAGGATCATCTTCTGGACTAGTTCACATCACACTGTAGAAGGGATGCAACTACAGTTCTTGAATAAGGCACCAAGCTTGGGCCACAATATTTTTCAGGATGGTGTCAATGTGGCCAGAGAAGTTGAGATGTTGGTCCAGCCAAACCTCAAGGTATCTGAATAAGGAGGTGTCCTCTACTATTGTCCCATCAAGGGTATAGAAAGACGGTAAAGGGTGGAACCTAGAGAGTTTCTGCCTAGTGCCAAAGGTCATGGAGACAGTCTTTCTGGCATTTATAAATATTTATTTTTTGAAATTGAAAAAGCTTTATTGTTTTAATAAAACCACATTGAACAGTCAGTGTAGTAAAACAAGAAAAATTGTTGGGACAAAGAAAATAAAACATAAAACCCAACTCCCTCCACCCTCCCTTCCTTATCCCCTACTTCCCCCCACCCCAGTGGAGTGCACCAATCCCTTCATAACATAACCAAGGCCCCTTGAATTCTGCGATTCTGCGGTTGTGGAATTTGCTGCAGATTTTGCATCATGCCGCAGAACATATATAGTGCAGCAGAATTCATTGTTTTTGATGAATTTTCATATAAATATATTGTTTTTCCATAGTGTCAGGCTTTCTTTCCCACCTTGTTTATCCTGAAGCCCCTTCTCTGTGCTCATCATATGATGTCATTGATGACATCACATCATATTTAGCCAATTACAGGACTGCATTCTGCCAGAGAAATGAATAAATCATGCTGCAAAAATCAGAAAATGCTGCCGCAGAAGTCAAGGAGCCCTGCCGCAGAAATCAGAAAATTCTGCCGCAGAACACCAGGGGCCCTGAACATAACACAGTTGAGAATAATGTAATCAAGAGTAGCTGTAAGAATAGCAACAATCAATGGGAGAACTAGCGAGGTGCCAGGGGTAAGATGCCAAGTACTTCAAAATATAAAGCAAATAATCTGGCCCACTTCTTATTGAATAGGACCATGCGATTATGCATGGTAGCAATTGAATGTTCTGTTTCTTAAGGAGAAAGAATGCTCATTCAGTCATTCAGTATAGGTAATGGGTGATTGGTCAAGCCAATGCCTCAGGACTAATTTTTTAACCACTGATGAGACAAGAGCCATATGGTAGCATCTTTCTTTAACCTGAATCTGCAAAAAATCTCCGATAATGAAGGCTTCAGGAGAGAAAAGACCACCTAGCCCCAAGAGAGGGTCTATACTATCCTCTATGCTCACCCATAGAGGAGAGCTCTCGCATAACCAAAAGACATGCAATAAGGTACCATCTGCTTTACCATAGCTGTTACAGCAAGGGGAAGGAAGGTGATCCATTCTAGCTAATTTAATAGGGGTATAATACATATTATTAAGAATATTGTATTGAGTGAGTCGCATACGGTCTTAAGTCAGATATGTGTAGAGGTTATTCCATAGTTTATGACAGTTAAAGGTGTACTCAGGTAAAGGAGACTCCCAAACTGTGGATCCACTAAAGTTAGGTGGGTGAGGCAAAATTAGTAAACACCGGTAAAGAGTTGAGACCCCATGAGGTTTGAGTGCTATATTTTGAATCTGTTGAAGGAGATCGCCCAGAATTGAGGTTTGTGGAGCAAGCCTAAGTTGTTGTGTTAACAGGTGTCTTAGCTGGTAAACCTTAAAAATGTGGTTGGGACTTAAATTAAGCTTGTCTATCATCTCTGAAGAGGTTAGAATGGAGGTTGAATTGTAAAAATCAGAGATCTTTAGGTCAGATGCAATAGGGAGCCAGATGGGGGATAGTGAAGAGTTCCCCAACTTGATATTCGAGTTATAGAAAATAGGCTGAGAGATGTTTTTAGATAGAGGAATTTTAAGGCAAGAGCATAGCTGTGAGAAAACCTTGATGGAGACACCAATCGGGGATGACCATAATGGCTCTGACAAAGAGTTCCGGGGGGAGAATAGGATGGAAGTGGGAGGCAGCTTGTAATCAGAAATGAACTCAGATTCAATTTGTAACCAAATCAGGGTATACACATTGTCAATGATGTTGTGGGGAGCTGAGAGCCATTTGCCACATTTTTGAAGGTGGCTGGCCCAATAATACAATAAAAAAATCAGGAAGTCTTAAGCCACCAGAATCCTTGGGTAACCTAAGTTTGGAATAGGATCATCTGAGAGACTTATCTGACCAGATGAAGGAAGCAAAGTAAGAATTGATATGCCTAAAAAAGGATGGGGGAATCCAGATGTTGAGCATATTCAAAGGATAGAAGAGCCTGGGCAGTATATTCATCTTAATAATGTTTATCCTGCCCCATAAGGAAACTGGGAGGCCTCTCCAGTGTGTCAAGTCCTGTTGTATGGTAATTAGCAGGTCTTCCAGGTTCAGCTTCTTAGTCAAAGAGAGGTAATTTGTTAAGTAGATACCCAGATATTTAATATGTCGGGGGGACCGCTTCATGCCAAAGGGGGGAAATTCTTGACTATAAACTAGGTTATTAAGAGGGAATACTTCAGTTTTGTTGAGATTCAATTTATAATTGGAGTAATTGCCAAATTTCTCGATGACTTGTAAGGCCACAGTAAGAAGGTACAGGATCTGAAAGATGGAGTAAGATATCATCTGCATAGACAGAAAAGGACAGAGTGAGGTTACTGACCTGAATACCATGTATATTGGGATGAGCTTTAAGGCTTCTAATAAACAGTTCCAGATAAAGATTAAAAAGAAAAGGAGAAAGCGGGCAGCCCTGATGGTGTGTCAGCGTGGCTCAGTTGGTAGCACATCCACCTCTGGACCAGAAGGTCATGGGTTCTCGTTCCACACCGGGATTGGACTTACAATTAAAAATTGCTGGCATCCGAGTGCAGTACTGGGGGGTGCTGTACTGCTGGGGTGTGCCATCCGACAAATGAGATGTTAAACCGAGGTCCCTTCTGCCCATCCTGGCGTTGTCCTGGTGGGTGTCCAAATGGAAGTAAAAGAATCCAGGGCACTCTTTGCAAAAGAGTAGGGAACATTCCCAGTGTCCTAGCCAACGCTCTCCTTCCCAGAAACTGGTTCATGCAATTATCCAGGCTGTTTGTGTGTGATGATGTGCGATATGGCTGCCACCACACATTCAGTCACTTCACTACCAGTCTAGCATTGCTTGTAAAGCACTTTGGGATACACTGTGTATGAAAAGCCCTATATGAATCCTGATTCTTCTTCTTCTTCTATATAAGGAAAAGGAGGAGGAGAGGATTCCACTGGGGTAAGAATAGAGAACCTGAATCCATTGTATGAAGCCAGAAGGAAAACCCATTTTCTGCAAGGTTAACCAGAGAAAAGACCAATCAACCCTATCAAAGGCCTTCTAGGCATCAAGGGATACCAGAGCCATAGGAATAAGGAGGAGTTAGCCATCTGAAAAAGGTGATCTATCTTCCGAATGTGGTCAGCTGAGGATCTCCCGGAGACGAATCCTACCTGTTCTGGACTGAGAAGGCCAAGCCATACATTCTCAACACATTTAGCTAGTATCTTGGCAAGTATTTTGATGTCGCAATTCATTAGGGAAATGGGTCGATAGCTTGCTGGGTGGTTAGATGGTTTGTCTGGTTTGAGAAGAAGAATTATTGTGGTCTCCATTAGTGAAGAATCCAGTGAGTCTGAAGAAAACATGAAGTTGTAAAGACAGAGCAAAGAGGAAGCTAAGTCTGCCCGAAAGCTCTTGTAAAAATTAGAGGGGAGGCCATCAGGGCCAGGAGACTTATCTGCAGCTAAATTATTTATGGCAACCTCTATTTCAGCAATTGAAATGGGCGCTGAAAGATAGTTTTGATGTTGCTCAGTAAGACTGGGCAAGGGAGTAGAGTTTAAGTATGTGAGGGTCTCAGATGTGTCAGGTGCAGATAGGCCTTTGCTGTATAATACACAATAGAATAATTGGAAAACTAATGATATATCCCTAGGGAGGATTTTAGTAGAGCCGTCTGAGGCTAGAATGGAGGGAATAATTCATGACACCTCAAGCTTTTTCAACCGGAAAGCGAGTAGTTGCCCTGCTTTCTCTCCTTGTTCAATATACTTAGTCTGAGTTTTAAGGATAGCATATTCCACCTTTTCTAGTAGTAAGATGGAGTATTTGTCTTTGAAGGACATCAGGGATTGCAAGAGATCAGGAGAAGCGGTGGGAGAGAGAGACTGTTCCAGGGTGCAGATTTGTGCAAGTAGCTAGAGGGCTTCCAATTCTCTGTGGCATTTGTGAGTAGAGGCCATCCGAATAAACTCCCCTCGGAGGAAGCATTTCAGGGCACACCATTCATAGTGTAGCCTAGAGAATGAATTTTGATTAGAGTGAATAAAAGTCTGAATGAGAGAAGAGATTCTAGATTGAACATGAGAGTCTTTGAGGAGCTGAGTATTTACAGTAGCTTCCATGTCGTGATTCGCTATGAGGTAGAGTCAGGGACTAATGCAGCCCAAATGGCTGCATGATCAGACATAACTATAGGTAACATTCTGGCGTTACTAAGGCTGGGGAGAACGGAGTGACTAATGAGGACAAAGTCAAGTCTAGATGAGGTCTGGTGGACCATGGAGAAGAAGGAGAAGGTACGAGACAATGGATTAAGAGTTCTCCATGGATCAACAGATCCCCAATGTATCAATAAACTCATGCAGTGTCCTTTGGGCAGCTGATAGGAGTTTGAGTGATTGATTTGACCAGTCTAGGTCTTGGGTGGGGAGTAGGTTCCAATCCCCTCCCAAGACTAGGGGATAGAGGAGAAAGGGGGTCAGCTTATCCGTCAGTTCCATAAGGAAGATTGGATCTCCTCCCACTGGACCATAAATACTGCCAAGAACCATCTCTTTTTGCTCTAACACACCTTTCACAATGATGAATCTTCCCTTAGGGTCTGAAATAATCTGATCTGCTTGCCAGGGGATCTTACGGTTTAGAAGAATGGCTGCACCTCTGCTAGATGTTGAGTCACCTGAAGCATAGACCTGACCAATCTCCTGTCTATGAAAATGCTGGGCTTCATGGGTTAGTAAGTGTGTTTCTTGTATAAATGTAATATAAGTGTGAAGAAGAGAGACATGTGTAAGTATCTGATATCTTTTAGCCTTTTCCCTAGCACTTCTTATGTTCCATATAAGGAAATTAACTAAGTTACTAGCCATTGTCTAGCCACCAAAGTATCATCTAGACTAATGTCAACCACCAGGCGCACTCCACCCCCACCCCCCACCCGAAAACCAGACAGTTGAAAGGCCAACCACATTGAGTTTGCAGTAGAGTATAAGTATGTGGAATAAAGGAAAATAGGGTTAACAAAGCCCACAAAGTCCCCCTTCCAGTCCCCAGTCTAACCAGAGCTTGAGCCTGTAATCCCCTTAAGCAGTAAAATTGCCCAGGGAGACTATTAGTTACCAAGCAATGAACCCTTGACAAAGCAAAAATAACCTCTCCTGTGCCCAAAAAGCAGAACAGCTTCTTGTGTAAGAAATACCCTTCCTCCCCATCCTAGCCCCTCTTCATAACTATTTACAATAAATTCCCCAACTATCAAACAAAAAAGAAAACCCTTTTTTAACCCAGACACCCCCACCCCTTAACCCCCCCAAGGGTACTAGATCCCCAAAGACTTATGGTAATTAAGGACAAAATACCCCCAGAGCCTAGATCCCTACTAAATGCATAAGGCAAGAGTAGGTATACTATGGAAAACTGACAGTATCCAGTCCCATATGTGATAATCCCCCAAAACCCTAGAATAGAGTCACTGTGCATTTGTGAGGTCGCACTTTCTCTAAATAGTAATATAGGGAAGCAGGTGACCAACATTAGGAAGGGACTTAATTTATGTGGGTAAGCACTGGGGTTATATCAAATTCTTAACTAACAGGAAGCTGCCGTGATGATTCAGACTCTAAACCCTTCAATGCAGTGCATGATGATCCCCATCATCCATGCTGCAGCACAGCCCCCACCCAGTTCCCACGCCCCCGCCCATAACAACCCTTATTTAACCTGCAAACCAAAATACAATATCAAACAGGAACATTTCAAGGAACCACATTAAATATAGCAAGGTTGTAGGAATTTAAAGCAGCCAGTAGAGGAAGTAAAACTCCAAGTCTCAATTCAGTCCCATGGAGAAAAGGGAAACATAATAGGTTGTCCACAGCTCACAACAGGAGTAAACTAGGCTGCAGAATCCCTACCCAAAAAAGGCACTCCAGCATTCTCTTCCCCAAGACTACAATGCCAGCTAAAATATAATTATGTACAGTGTTATACAGCTGTCAGAAGCGTTGGCTGAAACCCCACAGTATAATCTAAATGGCAATACAGAGACATTTGAAAGCGATAATGCTAATCTGGGTCATAAGTCTTGAACTGATTCCTGAGGGTTACCTCAGTATGCCAGCATGTAGGCTTCTAGGACGATCTTACCATCCAGGACTTAAGATGACAAAGCTATGCAGCACAGCATGAGAGATCGTGCAGAGTAATGCTCGCACGGCAAACAACCAGAGCCAGTTAAGTAAGAAACCCTACTTAGGTAGTATCTTTGGGTAAAGTGATTGCTTTCATGGGGTTTTAAAAAGTGCTGGCAGTAGGTTGGGGAGATCTCTCAAAGTGATGTTAGCTGAATCGGAAGGAGTGCCACTTATCTCTAATCAGGAGCTGGAGGTGAGCAGGGTAGCTCATCTTGAATTGAATGCCAGCGGCTATGATTTTCAAGACCACAGGGTGAAAGTCGGCTCTCTTCTTGTGGGTCTCAAATGGGAGATCCTGTGTGATCCTTAATGTAGAGCCTACCCAAAGGATGGAACAGAGGTCCTGAAGCTTTTGAAGCACATGTTGCTTCTCCACATAACTTAAAAATTTAAAGATGAAAGGACATGGAGGAGCACATTCAGCCAGCCACAGTCAGAGGGATCTATGCACCAGTTCAATCAGATAGGCCGGGTGGCAGGGTGAGGGACTAGCTACTTTCTGGAAGAATTTTTGTGTAAAGGTGATCGGTGAGGAGCTCTCAGAGGATTCAGGGAGCCTGAAAAGAACCAAATTGTTACAACTGATTCTTTCTCTAAATCTTCAGTTTTCTCCTGCAGTCAGGCCACTTGTTACTTTAGCTTGGTCACCTCTAAGTCAGATTTGTCCCACCATTGCACAAAGGAGTAGGTACGAGCTTCTGAGTCAATCATCCACCTTCCAAAGTCCCCAAGATCACTACGGAGGGACTTGAGCTCTGCTGTGATTTCCATCAGAGATTCTCTGAAGGGCTGTAGCTCTTGGAGGAACCAATCCTCTGTTAAGGGTATGGCTGCTGGGGTTGAAGTGCCAGGACATCCCACCTGTGAGCTGTGGCTTTTAGGATGCTTAGAATTTTTTTCCGGCATCACCGGAGGAGTATGCTGAGGTTAGGCCTGCTTCATTTCTTCTTCCATATAGACTGAAGAGACAAATATAGCAGGGTTATTATGTCACTACCCACTAATGCAGCACCCTTAGAAGATGTTTAGGTTAAAATTCAAAGATGTAGGTGGTAGAAATTGCAGTATGAGGCAGGTATGAGCAGGAACTGAAAGGACTTGCTGCTAGTTAGGCTGAGGCATCACGTGATCTCCCCACATTTAGAAATCGTTGATGTGAGGCAAACCATAACTGAACCTGGTGGAAGTCAAGCTGAAGGGTGGTTGCAACATCAGCAGGGCATTTGCCAGATGAGAACAAGACAGTGCCATCGGCATACATATGGATAGAGGTGGACGGGGAGCATACAGAGGTCAAGTCATTTAGGAAGATGGAGAAGAGAATGGGCCCAAGCACTGAGCACTGTGGGACTCCATTAGAAATAGAGAGGGGGGAGAGACTGGATCCTGGATCTTGACTGATTGTGTTCTACCTGAGAGGTAAGCTCTAAACCAGTTTTGGGCAGAAGAAGACAACCCAGCAGCCATAAGGTAGTCAAGAAGTAGAGCATGGGAGACTGTGTCAAATGCCTTGGCAAGGTCGACAAAGATGGCAGAGGTAATGAGGCCATTATCCATCCCAGTGAGAATGGAGTCACTGTGCATGATTAGGGAGGTGGTAGTGGAGTGGTTCTTCTGAAAAACAGATTGAAATGGGGTAGAAAAGGAAGAGTCGTCAAGGAAAGAGGTTAGCTGAGTGAGGACCAGGTGTTCTTGGAGTTTAGCAAGGGCAGGGAGTAGGGAGATTGGCTGAAAATTTGCAGGCAAGGAGGGGTCATCACCCTTTGGGAGAAGGAGGACCACAGCATGTTTCCAGGATGAGGGGACTAATGAGAAGGAAAGATTTAAGATCAAGGAAAGAGGGTAAGCTATAGCCAAAGCTGAAAGGTAGAGGAGTTTAGGGTTAAGATCACCCAGCTATGAGTCTTTGGAAGGATTAAGAGAGAGAGAGAGAGAGAAGGGCCATTAGTGTTTCTTCTGGGGAGACCCCAGAAAAAAAGAAGGAAGGAAGGATGGGCATGGATGGGTTGAGTACTGGGTGTGGGAGGATGAGGAGGGGGGAGGTTAGAGGGGAGTGACTTTAGAAGTGCTGTGGTGCAGGAGGTATAATATGAGTTAAAATCTTGAGCCACTGCACATGGTTTGTAGACCAATGAGTTGTTTAGTTTAAGCCAAGGGGGAGGTGGATGTGAAGGGCGGAGAAGAGGGCATGGACCACTTTCCAGAATTTGGAGGGGGAATCGATGTTTTTGAGAAAAGATAATTTAAAATATTCAGACTTGGCAAGTCAGATAGCTTTTGTGCAGGCATTTCTTAACTTGCAACACCTGGCATGGTCTAGGGGAAGCTGGGAGGCCTTATGTTTCCTTCAAGCTTTGTCCCATTCCATGAGACAGGTCAGTCACTCAGGGGAGACCCAGGGATGATGGTTGCCATGAACTATAGTGCATGTGAAAGGATCATAGGAGTTCCATGTAGTTAGAGATGTATCTTTAAAATAAGTGAGGGCTTGGTCAATAGAAGGGGAAAAGGCAATAGGGGACCAATCGGAGCTGGCCAGTACAGTAAGAAGGGATATGGCAGTGGGGACCTTGCTGTATCTTTTATGTGCACCCAAGACACCCTCTGACTGTGGTGAGACAGGAATACCCTCCACCCCGATGCCCCAGCCCACTGGGCTGAGAAGGTGGTCTGGGAGCAGCCATTCGGGCACATGCCCATACCTTGTACAGGGTGTGGTCCTGTACCTTCCTGCAATCCCCTTCTGGCATGCAGCAGGGGATCCACTTTGGGACTCAGGACAGGCCTCTGATTGGATGCCCACCTGCGTCCCTCATGTTGCCCCAGTGCAGTTGTGTGCTGGGGGCAGGGCCACAGACAGGTACCCTGTGGTGGTGCACAGTTGGGCATATTGTACCCCAGCACCTGTTCATAGGTGCGTAGCTTTGTGGTCTGGATATGTGCAAACTGCACATGCCCAACACACATTCATGAATAGGCTCCATTGTGCATACATTCAAATATACATTTGAGCATCTTTCAGATGTTGCTGTATACATATGTAGTGCAGGTCCAGTACTGATGAATCCATCGGCACCAGCATATCTGCAGTTGCAAATACTCATCTAACAACATTATAAATGTTCTCAAAAAGAAATAAAATTCCTTGCAAAAAAACTATGTTAATGGATACACATGCACATTTCAGCACATATTCACCCACTGCACGCTGCAGAAATAAAGTGTATGATGAAACAGGTTTCTTTGTGTGAACTTGTGAACTCAGTGTGGATATGACATTCCCATATCTCAATGCTATATCATTGTTAACTGCTATTTTGAAAGCATTGTTATTACCATGGTATCATCACTTCCTGCAAATAGAACATTAACTGTGAAACTGTTCATGAAATTGTGATCCTAATATAGCGAAGTAAATAATTATTTATGAGCATATAACTATTGTTGCCTATAATTTGTAACTATTAACATTGTTATGCAATCATGCTTTTCAATTCATTTTGTAACCAGACAACATTTTGAGACATTCTACTGAAATAATGATTCCAGTACAGCAATGTTAAGAATCAATTTTCCTATATGGGTTATCACAATACCAGCCATTTACTATTATCAACATTCACATGCAATCATTTTTCCATGCAAAAGACAAACAGGATAAAATGGTGACATTTTCATACAATTATGATCACAAAACAGTAATTTTAATAGTTGTTATTTATGAACAGGCAATATTTCATTACTTTAGCCACCATAACATCTTCATGATTTCATGCTAAAATTATCCCCAAAATTATACACCAAAAAAAATGGCACATTACCATGAAATCAGGATCCAGACAGTGAAATGACCTTAATTGCAATCTCTTTCATTTCCCCATATGCATTTCATTCAATATATTTATCTACATGTAGCTAACCAATTATGACCTTGTTTCTAAAAACACATTTCAGACATTTGCATGTACTTTGGATACCAATGTAGTAATGTTACTCATACATAATTGTAAATACACTATTATTTCCCATGATTTCTGTCAATTCTGACTACTAAATAATCATAATTATTTGCACATTTCGAACCCAGCAAAAGAAAGCATTCAGTGATTTGTATGAAATTCTGTTCCCAGTGCAATAATATAAAGAATCAAGATTTCACCATACACCATGGCCATCTCCTGCAATTTCCTATTACTTACATTATTTTGGAATCATTACATGAGAAATTAAAACAAAAATCACAATTTGCATACTATTATGATCCTATTACATATCAATCAATCAATCAATCAATCAATAAAATTCTTTATCCAGGCAAACACCATTAAGCAAGCTCATTTACAAGGTGGACCTGCATTACACAAGTCAAGTAACAATGCATTTATATACAGACAAATAGACAGTAGATGCAAGAGTACAACAGTACAGGTAGGCCTGCAATAGACAGGATAAGTAAAAATACATTTGGGTTCAGATAAAAGACAGTTGGTAAGGGTATGCATAACAATAGGGTAGCAAGTCAGTAAAAATTTATACCAGATACAACAACATACATGGTTTAGTATTCCTGTAAGGTAAAGGCATTATGATCCACCGAAGAGATTAGTTGAAGTGGATACTACCAGTGAAGAGACATACATAGTCAGTTTAAAAAGACCCAGGCATATCTAGGGGGAGACATGTGTCGGGAGAAGTGGGCAGCCAGTAGGGGGGTCTGGAACTGGGATAATACTAATAGTGAAGAAAGAGATGCTGTGGGTATACAAGGAATAGATGGGTAAGGGACGGTGAGATTTAGGGTGGTAGATAAGTAGGTGGCTCAGGGGCAAGTTATCACTGATACAAGAAGGAAGGAGGATGGGAAAAGCAGGGATGATGTGGAAGGGGGGTGTAAGTAAACTAGGATCATTGGAAGCAGTTGCAGGATTCTGTAATGTATTTTGAGTATAACGTCTTAAACACAATGAGACTAACAGGAGTCCTCAGTTTCAGTGATTTCTGTAGCACATTCCAGAGCTAGGATCATTGGAAGCAGTTGCAGGCTTCTGTAATGTATTTGAGTATAAGGACTTAAACACAGTAATACTAACAGGAGTCCTCAGTTTCAATGATTTCTATATCACATTCCAGAGTGATGGTAGAACGAATTCTATGGCAGCCCTCACAAAAGGCGTTAGGGCTTTGGACACTTTCAGAGAAATAAGTGAACAGCTTCTTAGGGCATAGGTTCCAGGCATATTGGGAGTCAGGCAATCAAACAATGTACTGCAGAAGTTTGCCAGTGATAGCTCTGTATGTCCAGAGAGCTGCATTTTTATTTTGTCTGTAGTGTAGGGAGTTCCAACCTACGGCCGCACATAAAGAGCAGTGATGGGTGGAGAAGGGGAGACCAATGATGAAACGCAGGGCTCTGTGGTAAAGTATGTCCAATTTACCGAGGTATGAAGTAGCATTAATATATATGCTGGCGAATCAATTAGGGAAAGGAACGTAGACTGAACTAGCTGTCTGTTGGCCCCTGTAGTTAGTAGGCAGTTTAACCTGAAGAAGAGACCTAGTCTCTGCCTCAGTTTTTTTTAACAAATCCTCCAAGTGGTCTGCAAAGGAGAGTTTGAAGTCTAGCCAGACCCCCAGGTATTTGAATTTCGGCACAAATTCCAGGGTTTCTCCTGGGAGTGTGGTGATGGGGGGTAGAGCAGAGTATGCTGCATGGTTAATAGGTGAAAATAGTATCGCCTTTGTCTTTTTGGCATTAAGTAGTAATTTTTTACTAAGGAGGTGGTATTGAAGTATGTTGAAGTCAGCTTGCAGGTTGCTACAGGCAGTTGCAGGAGTTGTACGGCTTAGGTAGATCACTGTATCATCTGCAAACAGATGAAATTTCACCTCATTGATGCTTGAGTCTATATTGTTGATGTAGATGGCAAATAGGAGTGGCCCCAGGATGGATCCCTTCGGTACATCTTTTTTTAACAGATTTGAGGGTGAGAGTTCACCTTCGGCCTTGACCTGTTGGTGCCTAGTTGTGGAACCAACGCAAGGAAGTAGAATCTAGACCAATAGCTTTTAATGAAGAAAGAAGGAGGCTGTGGTTGACAGTGTTGAAGGCCTTACTTAGGTCTAGAAAAATGGCGTAGACACATTTTTTGTTCTCTAGCTCACACTGCCAGTCATTTGTCACCTTGGCCAGGGATGTGATTGTACTATGTTCAGTTCTGAAACCAGATTGCATTGGGTTTAGCAGGTTAGTATCATCTATGAAAGATTTCAGCTGGGCAGTCATGATTTTTTCCAGAAGTTTTGATAGTACCAGGAGAAGGGAGATGGGCCTGTAGTTGTTTAGATCACAGGGGTCTCCAGATTGAAACAATGGAATAACCTGTGCATTCTTGCACAGTTTGGGGAGGGTCCCTTGAGAAAGGGACAAGTTAAATAGATGCATAATACAGTATGTACAGCCAAGACATGATAGGCAATCTTTAGGTAGTATGGATCGAAGGTTTCCCAAATTAGCTTTGTACAGTGGTTTCTGGCTGTTCTGAAAAGATGCCAGTCTTCAGCTTTGTGGGATTTGCATGCTTGCTTCCAGAGCTTGTCTCTTTTTAATAGTGCTGCCTTGAGGTCTGCTGTAAACCAACGGCACTTTCTAGCCTTTATATGGGTTTTGACTAAGTGTGCGTGGGTGTTAAGAGCGCTGGACACAATTTCATGGAAAATGGCATATGCTGTTTCTACTGATTTGGCTAAATAAAAGGTCTGCCAAAGCAGGGAGGCTTTCAGGTCATTGATATATACAAGCAGGTCAAAATTCCATTTTGATCTTTTGGTAGAGAACTTTGTTGAGACTGTTGGTTTCGGGACTGCTCTTATGCCAGCAATAAAGCAATGGTCACTAACATTGGCAGAAAACATCCCAGCATGGGAGAAGAAATGGGGTTTGCTAACTAGAAGTACATCTAATAGTGTACTTTTCATAGGGTTTTTCTTATTGATATGAGTAGATTCATTAAAAAGTAGAGTGAGCCCATGAGAGTCACAGAAGGATTTTAGTGGAAGAGATGCGCTTGACAGCCAGTCGTAGTTAAGGTCCCCTAGTATAATTGTTTCCATTGTGTCGGTACTCATAGTGGATGATAGGTGGGACAGGAGCTGTGACCCCAAGGATGGGGGTCTATAACATCCTATGACATGGAGGGCCATTGATGTAGATATTTCAATTTTTAATGACAGGCATTCAAAGGCATTGGCAATTGATGTAGTGTCAAGGGTAGCGACTGTAAACTTGCCCTTAACATAGTTTGCTACACCACTGCCTCTGTTTAGTCTATCAGCTCTGAATACCAGATAGTTGGGGATATTGACCTCTTTGTCTGGCATGGATGGATGAAGCCAGGATTCAGATATGACAAGTACATCTGGCTCTGTGTGGATAGCCCAAGCCTGTACTGAGGTGAGTTTCTTTAAGAGGCTACACACATTAACATGCACAAAGCTGATACTGTTATACTTCGTGACTTCAGATGGTGAAAGAATTGCTTGCATAGAACCAGGGTTAAGTTTAATATTACCTGGGCATAGTATGAGGAGGAATACAACTTTCCTCAGGGCAACAAGTGGTAATTTGGAAGAACTAAACCTTCTTTGGCTAGTGGAAGTATTGGTGTAGGAATGCAAGGACCTATTCTTTGTACTGATCAGTCCTAATGATACACATGCTAAGACCCTAACCATATGACACCAGCAGATGCAGGTACTGGGCTGAGTAGATAACATTCCTTGGGTAGGTAATGAGATGTCAGTGGCTATCTGAGAGGGAGACTCAGCTGAAAGTGGGTAAGACAACTTGGGGACATAGCACGAGTTGTATAGGGACTCCATGAGTAGACATTCTTGTGGTAGGGGATACGAGTCCTCTTTGGAGTAAATTCCATCTGGTGTGTACACTGATAAGTGTAGGGTGCATAAGGTGGTAAATAGATTGAGCCAGATTGCAAGTTCCATGGTTAAAGTCTGGCAGTCAGAAAGAGAAACAGTTGTTAGGGCTTAATCTGGGCAAGGTATCACCAGGTAAGGCTACACGCCATGGGGTCTGAAAAGGGATATAGGTGCCGATACCACTTGAAGGGAACAAGGAGATGTTTCTATGGCACAGTGACTAGAGATAGTTACAAGAAGTCGTAAACCTGATCTAAGAAGTATCACCAGCTAAGGCTACACACCACAGGGTCAGCAAGGGATGTAGGGACTGAAACCACTTGTAGGGAGCAAGGAGAATTTACTATGGCACAGCAACTAGGGACAGTAATAAGTCACAAATCTGATCTGAAATGAGTAGTAGGGGAGATTGCGGTGGGTTAGTTAGGATGGGACACTTGAACCTTTAGTGGCAGCCCAAAATTTATATGTCTGTGGGTGTCCCAAGGAGGCGGGGATTATAGATTTATAGGAAAGCCAATGGCAGGGAGGGTGGGGCAAGGAGGTCTATATAATCATGGTCAGGGAGGGGATGGGTGGGTGGGCATAAAATTTACGGCTTTGCCGTACCTCTCTGGGTCTGGAGTCTGAGCAAGTGGTCTCAGGCAGTGGCTTCGGAAGTGCCGACCACCCAGTGGCTATGGTTCTTGCGGCGGTGGATATAAAAAATTGGTACTACACTTACATTTAAAGAACACATTTTAAACATTTATAAATGAACTTCATGTACCCAGTATACAGACAATCTCATAAATTACATAAAAGAACTGCAGCCTTAAGTGGGTGCGTATGTGCTGAAGTACGCATATGCATCCATGGCTTAAGATGCACTGGACCATGATGATGAAAGTCTCTTGTGTCATCTGGAAAGAGTTGCATATTGTTTGTCTTACCTGATGATGACTGTGTGTAGTTGCTTGTGTTGCCTAGTCTCTTTAATTGCTTCTAGGAGGTAAGTTAGGGTTGAGAACCCTAACACCACATTTTCCTTATTTTGTGATGCTAGGTGTGACATTAACTGGTGCATTAACAGTGTTTTTGCAGTGAATATAGAGTTTAGAACTATAAATATTTGCTGTAAAACTATTTCTGCTTTTAGACAGTCAGACAATCACAGATGACTGAAAACTAAGGAATAAAACTAAAGCTTCTCATATTGCTACTTGCCTTCAGTGAGCTCTTTACAGCACTAGCATAAATTTGTACTAACACATACTGTATACTGACCAGGACCCATGAAACAAACATTATGCAATAATTTCTAGTTCTACAGTATTTACATATATCATCTTTTTTTGCAAAAAAAACTTTAACGTACCAGTTAAGGTTCAGATAAAACTGACAAAATTAGAGAAATATGGTGTTAGGGTTCCCGACCCAAACACCGCATCCCCACCCTGCAGGCAGCAAAAGGAAAACAACACTATGGTTTTACTTCTCCTGACTCTTCGCAAATCAGGCCTGGGGTCTTCCTTGGTGTTCTCAGCTCTAACACTCATTACATTCCATCAGCAAATCAGCTCAGATGTGCAGACTATATGAGAATGGGGTGACCATTAGGGTTGACAATCCCAAGGAAAACTCCAGGCCTGATTTGCAAAAAGTCAGGAGAGGTGAACCACAATTTCTTTTCTGCCTGCAGTGTGAAATGAAGGTGTTAGGATTGGAAACCTAATGCCACATTCTCTTTCTTTGAATTAATCTGAACCCTAACTGGTGCATTAAAAAAGTTTGTTTTTTATTTTGCAAAGAATATCCTTACTTTTTGAATTAGTATAATCATATGTTCATTCACGCAGGTCCCAAGGGGGTCAGCATGGACACATCCATTTGCTTAAGATGCAGACATCCATTTGCTGTGGAACTGCACAGCCCTTCTCACTCTGTGCTTCCATGCCTGTATAAAAGCAATTTATGTGCTTGGTTGTATGGCTTGTTAAGCTTTCAGTGCTATGCAATGGGAATTTAGATTTTTAATATTTTTTTATATGGCCCCTAAATTCTTTGGGGGTGTTATGTGTTAACCTTGTAGTATGCATTAAGACCGTTCTTCTGATGAATAGATTGTTTTTTAACTGCAAATATCCAGGGAGTTATATGGCAAGAGATTGCGTTGTACTCATGAAAAAAGATGCCTTCATATGAAAAAATAATTTGGATTTAGTTTTTTTCAGATTCTTTTTTCACGTGAAGGATTATTTCTTTGTGTGATTTTGTCATACTCATGAAAAAAGGTGCCTTCATATGAAAAAAGCAATGTGAAAACATTAGTCTGAATTATTTTTTCATATGAAGGCAATCTTGTTTCATATGACCGATTCTTTCTTCTATGGCCATATGAAAAAAGAAAATTGTCTCACAAAAAAAGATTTGAAAATGTGTTAAAAACACATTTCTGGGTAATTTTCCCCAAATGTAACTGCAGAATCCACATAATGGGGTCCCAATTAGCAAGATGCATGTGTTGATGTGTTTCCTTGATACAGTTGTAATGGATTTTGATTTATTATTCTTTGAAAAAATATAGAAACAAGATGGCAGCCGTAGTAAAAATATTTTTTTTTCTCATGAAAAAAGATGCTCCCATATGAAACAGAATCTTTTTTTTGTATAAGGCAAATATTTTTTTCGTACCAAACAGCTATCCAAAAGACAGTACTACTAAGTCTGCTCAGAACCAAAATTTCAAATCCTTATAGGATTATTCTTTTTTACCATTGTAAAGGAATGGGTCGTGGAGTTCTTTGAGGCCCATGGTGTCCAAGATGAACAACAGCATGGGTATGTCCATTTTAGATCATGTCAGACAAACCTAGTTGAATTCTATAACTGGGTCACAAGGTCTGTGGACCAGAGGAAGCCAGTAGATGTCCTGTACATGGGCTTCACTAAGGCTTTTGACTCATTGCCTTACCATGGACTGTTGGAGAAGATGAGAAGCTTGAGGTTGGGGGAGAAGATACTAGGGTGGATTGGAAATTGGTTAATGTAATGTAATATAATGTAAAATATATTTATATAAGGCAGCCTTCTTGAGCTCAGGGCACCCTTACAATAATCATCACAATAATTTAAAATCCATAATCATTAAAAATATACATAACATACATCAGGTGTCATGAAATGCTTGATGAAACAAAAAGGTTTTAACAGTTAGGCACCAGTAGGTGGTGGTTAGGGGTGAGGGGATCTATGTGATAACGATGATCGCCAATGGGAGATCACTATTAGGGCGATGGCACAGCACTGAAAAAATATTTCAACGATGTATCCCCAGTGCACAGCAAAACAGCACCGGGGACTTCATTTTTTATATTTTATGCTGGCGGCTTTGCCCCTTGCACCCTAAGCTAAAGAGTTAAGCTAACTTGGGGGTGCATAGCCGGTGGGTGCAAATGTGAACAAAATGAAAATTCGGGCAGGGCACAACAAAAAGTACCTGAGCCCAGAACCAAACCCAGGACCATTCCCACCACAGCCCTGAACCCACCCACCACACTATGGAAACAGCTCAGCAGCTCGCTGTGGCACCACCCCCTATAACCCCTCCTTCCCCTCCCACCCTATGCTCAGCATGCTTGCTTCTCCCAACATGTGTAGGCATGTAGTGACATGATGTCACTGTTTCATGCACCCCACATCTGTTCACCCTCCTTCCCCAGTTGCTCTGATCACAGGCACTGCGACTGAGTCACCCTTTTGGTAGGCACTCAATCATGGTCGCCAAAGTCATGGGATACTGGGGTGAGGTCTTTGCCTCCCACAAGGGTCATTAGTGGTGTCCCCCAGGGATCGGTATTGGTGCCAGTCCTATTTAATGAGTTCATCTCAGACATCGGGGTTGGAGTTAGGAGTTGGAGTTAGGAGCAGGCTGAGTCTGTTTGCAGATGACTCCAAACTGGGAGCAGCGGTAGACATGAAAGTGGGGAATAAGATGCTGCAAGAGGACTTGGAGACACTTGAAAGGTGGTCACACACTTGGCCGCTGGGTTTCAATGCCAAGAAATGCAGTGTATTCCACTCGGGAGCCAGGAAACCTGGGTATGACTACAGTCTTGGAGGGGTAAAGCTGGTGGTATCCAGGGAGGAAAAGGGTCTCAGGGTGGCAATAGATGCCAAAATGAATCAATCTGATCAGTGTAGGAGGGCAGCTGTGAAGGTAAATAGGATGCTGAGGTGCATAGCCAGAGGGATAACATCAAGGAGGAGAGAAGACCTACTGCCCCTGTACAACTGCCTGGTTAGACCGCACCTGGAGTACTATGTGCAGTTTTGGTGCCCATACTTGAGGAGGGATGTTGCCCTTCTTGAAAGGGTCCAGAGGAGAGTGTCTAGGATGATTCATGGCCTGAAGAACCTGTCCCATGAGGAGAGACTAAGGTATTTGAACATGTACTCCCTGGAGGACAGGAGGGACAGGGAGGATATGATAGAGGTCTTTAAATATTTGAAGGGGATTAACTGTGTCAGCTCAGACAGTCTACTCCAGTTGAGGAAGGATGGAGCCATGAGAGGGCATAGCCTAAGATTGTTGGGGAAGGTTTAAGAGGGAGATGAGGTGTCACTATTTCACTGAGAGGGTGTGGCACCCTGGAATTCATTGCCATCAGAGTTGGTGGGGATGGAGACAGTGGGTGAGTTCAAGACAGGGTGGGACAGACACAGGGGGTTTGTCTGGGTTGGGGAAAGGTGGGAGGTAATGGGTCTGCAGTGGTCACCAAGGTGGGGGGGAAGCCACAGTGAGTGGACTATAGGTTATTACTCGAGCAGACTCGATAGACCTGTGGGCCTAATCTGCTGGCAATTTAGTATGTTAGTATGTTATAACTTTAGAATGGATTAATATTTTTTCACCAAACCAGAGAATCGCACCACTCAGGCCCAAGTCCTTTCTACCCTGAAAATTTCAGATCAAAATTCCAACCTGTCTAGGCACTAGGTGATGACAAAAACAAACAAAAAAAGAGCAAAAACCTCCTGTTTTTGTTTTACTTTTGTTGCTATCCATATCTTGTTATCCACACATCTCATCAAAGCAAAACCTGGTATGTCAAAAAATCTTGTCCCCTAGACTATGCATGCAACACTCTGTGCAAATATGTTAAATGGTGGTGAAGCTATTAAAGTGCAAAGCGAAGTGTTTAACATTAAACAGCCTACTCAACCTCAACTGTATTGGCGCTACTGTGCTACTGTAATACATATATACACACATACAGTATATACTGTACAGATACATTCATATATATTCCTTTCAAAATACTGTGTTAGTACTGTAAACCAGCTAGGGTTCATCTTAGCACAACAAAAGTGGGGAAATGTGGCATTAGGATTTCCAACCCTAACTCCCCACCCCACCCCCAAGCAGAAAAAGGAAAAAAAAATTACAGTTTTGAGTCTCCTGAGTCTTGGAGAATCAGTGGTAGGGTTTTCCTTGGGGTAGTCAACCTTAATGCTTCCCTCTCCACCCAGTCCGTAGCCTCCTTTCTGAAGTGTGGTGTACTGCTCCAAGCCAATGCCTCAACCTGATAAACTCTTCAAAGGTAGATAAGTATGTCTCATCACATGTTGCCAACAACATCTGTTTAGCTTTCATAGCACTGTGGGCCTTGAATAAAGAAAACAGATCACATCTGACCTTGTTTGTACAGAGGAAGGGTGAGCATTAGGGTTGACAACTCCAAGGAAGACTACACCACTGATTCACCAAGACTCAGGAGCCCCAAAACCATAATGATTTTTCATTTTGCTGTTTGGCGTGGGGAGTCAGGGTTGATAACCCTAACACCACATTTCCCTACTTTTGTTGCATTAGGTTGTACCCTAACTGGTGCATTAATGCAGTATTTTGAAAATAACTTCCTTTCTTTTTTGAGACAGTGGAATTGTATCCTCAATCACACAGGGACAAGTCGGCTCTGCACCAAGGGAAGACTTCATAAACCTACACTTGTGTGCAATGATGGCTGTCAAAACTTACCAAAGTTATGAATGTGCTAAGAAAAATGTTAATGTACCTTCATAATTGTGATGCTTTTTAATATTGTGATCCCAAATTTTCAACATAGCCTTGTTAGGAACCCAGTAGGTGAAGATTGTCAATTCTTGGTCAAAATGTCATTCTGTGGCACATTAGCTAAAAACATTTTGGCCAAGATTTGAAAAATGCCAACTGTCACATTAATGAAGTGATATGGAAAAAAATGGCTATGTTTAAAACTTGGGTTTACAATAGTAGAAATTACCAAAGTTATGAGTATTCATTGCAAAATTTCAATTTTCATTTGTAATTTGTTGATTTTTTGATATTTTTACCCCAAATTTTCAACATAGCTTTCTTATGACTCTACCGCATGAACAAGGGCAGTGAAAATGTTCAAATCCTGCCCAACATGTGATTTCACATGGCAAATGTGAAATCACCTTTTGGGATGGATTACCATAATTTCACTGTCCTTGTTCACAAGGTTTGGCCTCAAAAAGGGCATGTTGAAAATTTTGTGTCTAAATGTTAAAAAATGAGAACTTTATAAATAAAAATTCAAACCCTATAGAAATTCATTATTCTGCACTTACCTATTATCTCATATTACAGTTGTTGGTTCCAGCTGCAAGACGTGTCTTTGATTGGAGAGCTGATCTGCATCATGAGACATGTCCAGGTGAGTGAGGGTGTGTGGGGGTTGTAGGGGTGTGTGGGGTGGTGGCTGCTGGGTTAGACCAGTGAGGGACTATCATTTTTACAGGTTAAAAAAGATCAACAAGAGATTATTTTCTTTATTACAGGGTGACAGAAGCTGGCAATGGGGGTTTGGGCACCTCATTCTTGGCATGATCTTCTGTAGCAGTGGGTGCAGCCCCCACATGTATATATTTTTAAGAAGGGGGTATAGGTGACCTGGAGAGAAAGGGGAAAAGAAGCAAGTACCCGGAGTGGGCACCCAGGTCTGCTTCAACATATTGACAGATAGATAGATAGATAGATAGATAGATAGATAGATAGATAGATAAATATTTATTAATTTATTTGCTTTTGTTTACCAGGTAAGCATACTAGACAGCCAAGTGCCTATTTTCAGGTGCAACCCAGGAGGATTACAGGGTACATACTATGCATCAGACAAAGTCATGGTAACATACAGGAGTATCAGGCATACATAAGTAGGTGATAACAGCATATGGGACATCAGGTGAAACAGTTAAGTAGGAAGATAGCATCAGGATACATACCAGTAGTAAATAAGTAGAAAACAACTATGTAACAACATAATGAAGTAAAACACCCAATATCAGGTACATTCAGTGTCAAGAGAGCCCAGGGAAAGATGGGGTCACCCCCTCAGGGCAAATTGGCAGAAAAAAGTGCAAAATAGTGCCTAGTACAAAATCATAGCAAAACTAATTTAGCAGACATTATGGCAATAGCATACAAGGGTGTCACCCCCACAACAGTTGACTGGGGGAGAGAGGGATGCCACTAGGGTCTATATGACACATAGACAGGCTGAGGCTGATTTAAGGAAGCTCCAGAGGGATGCTTTGAAGCAGGGATGAGAGGGAGAGGAACGACTTAATGCAGGAAGAGAGTTCCACAGTCTTGGCACATGGACAGAGAAGGCCCGATCCCCAGTATGGGTACGGGTTTTTAGATACATAGATAGATTGATAGATAGATACCCCACCAGTGGTGAATAAATTGGGTATATAAATCATGTTATTTTAAAACAAATATTTATTTTCAATTTTCACTTCAAACACCATTTATTTCACTTAGAACACAACTTATTTAACTTAGAACATGCTATTCCACTTAGAATCTGGAAACAGAACACAGAGAACAATATGCCAGATAGATAACTTACAAAGGAAAGGAAGGCAGTTTTAAGCTAAAACAAGGTAAAGCACCACTAAACACATTATAAAATAGTGTGGTATATGTCAAATGTATAAGGGGTTGCAGTAGAATAACACATTTATCTCCACACATGAGAGGTAAGACCTTCATTACTAACTCATGGTTTTTCGACTCATCAGTGATGGTTCTTACCACCCACTAGTGGAGATAAATGTGTCATTCCACTGCAATCCATTATGCATTCCCTATACTGAAGATGGATTGATAGACAGACAGACAGATACATACATACATACATACACAGAGAGACATACAGCCAGAGAGGTGGCCATGTGTGGGGGCAGATCACTGATGGACTGTTGAGGTAGAAAAAATTAAAAATATCAGCAAGGGACACTTTACTTTATTGCAGGGTGACAGAAGCCAACACTGGGGACTGGGAACCCCAGAGCAGGCATGATGTTCAGTAGCATTGGGGGTAGGCACCCTGGTGTGTGGGTGTGTCATCGGGTGGATCAGATCAGCATAGGACTATTTTCTTTTTTACAGGTTAAAAAAAAGATCAGTGGGGGAGGGTTTTCTTTACTGAAGGGTAACAGAAGCCACCACTGGAGACTGAGTACCCAGATTCAGGATGATCTTCAGTGGCATTGGGGGTGGGCACCATAGTGCCACCACCTATATTTAACAGTTGGGGGCTGTGGGGTTGTCAGATCAGTGAGGGACCATATTGTTTTACAGGTTAAAGAAAAGAAACAATCAATAAGTAATAGTTTCCTTTATTGCAGGGTGACAGTAGCCTACACGAGGGATTGGACACCCCAGTGTCAGCATGATTTTCAGTAGTACTGGCCTGCTGGTGCCACCACCTGTTTTTAATGGGGGGGTACGTGAGGTAGAGGGGGAGATCGGTGAGGGACAAGTTTTTTTTTGTTACAGGTTGGGGTAAGAAAAGACCAACCAGGGACAGTTTTCTTAATTGTAGAGTGACAGAAGCCGACACTGGTAGTTGAGCACCCCAGTGTCAGGATGATCTTTTGTGGCACTGGGAGGTGGGCACTCTGATGCCAGTGCATCTATTTATTTTTAATAAGTGGAGAGGGGAAGGGAGGGCAGAGAAGGAAGCAATACCAGGGGTGGGCACCCTGGTCCAATTAACAGTAAAAAAAAAATTAGAGATAGATAGATAGATAGATAGATAGATAGATAGATAGATAGATAGATAGATAGATAGATTGATAGTGTAACGAGTGATAAATCACTCTCTTAGGTTCTTATTGGAACTGCACAGAAGGAAGAGACAATGAACAAGTGGTACTCATGTAATAAATTAAATTTATTATAGATCAGTAATACAGACATACTACTATTATATTGTGATCACTGGGAGAACATCAGTTTTCCTTACCTAGGTAAATGCAGTCTCGTGTCTATTCTCAGAGAAGCTACATGCTACAAAGGGTCTTTTACCATGATAATTGCTATGGCAACAGCTAAAGAAGACAAATAAAATGTATTTTATTAGACAGAAACAGGTGGTCTGAGCAACTGCCCTAATTAATGTAAAACTTGCATGGCTTGCAGAAGTTAACAATACAATGGACCTCAGTAGTACAAGATCAGTTGTAGTAGTACTAAAGATGGCACTGTTGCCTTACATTTGAAAATCCAGTAAAACTAGAGCAAAACACATTTCTCATGGCTAATATATATCTGTGAAGCATAACAGAACACAGATCCTGACACTTATGCTAATATGATAAGTGTCTTTGCCCTAAGGTTAGTACATATAACTAGATAAGTTGCTGCCAGTGAGGTGGGGGCACCATCAGGGGTGCTGGACCATGGATAATGTCCCCCCCTTGTTGCCTTCAAAAGAAAAGGCAACAACTATAGTAAAGTAGTGGGGTGGAGCTATAAAAGCCATTGTTTACAAGCCCGAAGCATGAGCCTTGTAAAGGAATTTGAGTTGTTCACAATGTTGTCTAAGAGTATGTCACAGACAGCAAAGAGTCAGGATTAGAAAAACAATCAGAAATAATTGAATAATAACAAAAGCTTTAAAAGTTAATTCTAACCAAGTCTTGGAAAGAGCAGTACTTAAATCACCATCATAAATAAGAATATTAAGAGAATCACCAGCTTTAGAAATATTGTTGCTAATCTAGATAAAATGTGAATCCTTTCTAGCTAAAAGGTATTTCAATGGAAATGTCAAAGGGTCTATGTGAACATTAAAAATAGGCAAATATTAGCCGGCCCAGTGGCTTTGGAGGCTGAGATGCTGGACCCCACGTCTCATGCTGCCCTGGTGACCCAGGTTAGGGAATGCACCTGAAATGTCAGGGGTTAGCAGGGGAAGGATAGGATTGAGCATCCAGAGGACTACTCTCCTATCACAGGGAAGGGATGAGGGTGTGCATCTATCTGCAGTGGCCCCCGATGGAGGTCAGGTGCTCTGTAGGTGCAGTGTACTGGTAGGGGGAGCACGGAAGACATTGACACAGTTTTTCTGACATCATCACATATCCGTGCTCCCATTAGGAAACAAAAAACAAGGAGGAAAATGGCTGAGTGCGACCGTGCAGCTTGATGGCAGCTCTCTGTGCTGACCAGAGGACTGTTGTGGAATCACTCTGGGAGATCTGGTCCCAGCCCCACTTGGAGTGACATAGGGGTGAGCCCTCTGGCAGGTTGGGATGTGCACCAGATCTCCATCATGTGGGTGAGCCTGCTGCTCTCTGGGCAAGCAAAGCCGGTGGCTGGATGACCCCCCCCTTCAGTTGAGCTGCAGATAGGAGGTAAAATAAAAATAAAAAAAGGCAAATATTGAGACAAGGCAAACAAGTATTGTGAATCAGTATCAATAACATCTGGTTCAGGGAGAGGAACAGGAGTCATCACAGTGTGACCAATAACTGTTTTTTGCTGTAGAAAAAAACAGAAGTTAGGAGCATTAATAGCACAAGATTTGGCACCATAAGCAAATAATTTATGATTTGTCACTACACAATATTGCCCATCAGAATTGTAGGTAACTCATACAGTTGGAACCCTCCATTGTTGTAGACATATAGAACAGGCAAAGGACTGGCTGGTGAGCTGTGATGTGAAGTGATATACCTCCTCCAGGTAGCTTCAGGATGCAGCAGTTTTGGTGGTGGGCACTGAAGATGCAGTTTGTGAAGATTGTTCAGTCAGGTTAGATGGCAGATCATAACCCAAGGATGATGACCAGTCGAGATGTTCCAGAGAGTATCCACAGATAGGTTTAACAATAACAACTACATCACAGCAGCACAGGTAATAATATCCCTTCTTGGCACAGCAGTTGGTATGCAGTGCGACCCAAGCCTGTAGAACAGTATGGTAGACATGAAAGAAAGCAAGTTAGTTCATTCTCTGTAAATGTTCTCATCAAGATGTCCGATGGAAATAATAGCAGCCAGTTAGTCAAAGACAGATGTTTGTGGATCAAAGCAAGGTAGTGACACAGTGAAAGTAATGAACATGTTGTCTTGAATGAAACAATGTTAAATAAAGTAGCATGGTGCTTGGTTTGGATAACGTGAAACATACCCAAGGTTTCTAACAGCAGATATAGAAATATTGACAAAGTTTGACATACACAATGTAATGCATGCAGTAGATTTGCAATGAGGACAATACAATTTAGACATTCTCCTGTCATGAACAATATCTCGAATGTGTCATGTTTCCAAGTCCCTGAAGAAATTGTTAACAGTGGCAATTACATAAGAACCATAGGAGGAGCAAAAAATATCACAGGCAATATATTGCTTGTCTGTCTCCTTGTTATTTTGAAAAATCAATTCATTAATTTTGTTTCTAGTATCGTTGAACCCTTTAGCAATTTCCTGTATGTTATAAACATTAAAATGCTCTTCCTTACTTAAACCATCTACACCATGTAACAGTGGTGGTAACACATTATTTTAATAGCTTGTTGAAAGTTTAGTATTTGTGCTTTAATAGCAGCTATATCTGCTCTATTCCAGATAGACATTCCTGAATCAAAAAGGCCAGAGACAGTGCCCACTGAACCGGTAACATCTGCAGTATGACAACTAGTGTGTGTTTTACTTTTAGCATTAGGTGCAGGTCTAAAAACTCCTATGTGTTCAGTGGCATGAGGTCCACAAACTGGATCAGTTGTGTGAGTTTAGTAAGCAGCTACAATGTCTAGAAGCATCATACTGAAGAATTTAGAAGTGTTGGTCATGTGACAGAGACCAAACTCAGCTATATTCCAATGTGTAAGGTTAAAAATAACTGGAACATGCATAAATTGTACATTATTAATCAAAGCTCCTAGAAGAGAAGTGGTGGTCAAACCACAAGGAAGACTAGGCTCCTGAGAAGGACATTCAGTCAGTTCTTCTTCAGTGAGTTGGACCACAGAGAGGAACATAGCTTCAGTAGCCATATAGTTGTGAAAACAGAAAGCTTGTGACTCCTCAGAGGTGAGGTGGTCACAAAAGGTAGGATCTATTAAGACAGCTAAGTTGTAGAGACCAGTATGTCTAGAAGAAGCTTGTTGAATAGAGAGCGTACCGTTTGGTGCAATCCCTGCGTTGGGCCATCCATGAAAAGTTTTCTTAGATAAACATGCTACAGGAAGTGTGTAACCATTAAAATCAGTTTCCCATTGTACCTCCGAAGTGGATTTGTCTGGAGATACAACCATGGCAGTAAGATAGGCATCTGAGCCTTCCTTAACAGTAATCAATTTGTTGGGGTTGTCTATACTTATTCCCTGGGGCTAGGGATGGGGGCATCTCTAGCTGAATGTTCAAGTTTTTCATGCAAATGTGCTATACGTTGTCTGTGTTCAGTCAAAAGGGGTTTATCTTGAGAGTAAGTAAAAGAGAGTAGTCCCACCAGGATGAGGAGGTGCGAGATAGCCATCTTGCTAGTATATCTGAAAGAAGCAGAAACGGATTGTTAAGTGAGGGGTATTATTCTGCCCTAAGAGGGTTGGGAAAAGTAATTAGTCACCCTTATACAACTTGAGCTGATTAGCATGGAACCACTTGTTGGTGGTCTGCTTCCAATGTTGAACTCTCACCTGATAAATAGCAGGGCTGAGTTTGTTGACAATGGGATATGGGCCTTCCCATTTGCTGGTAAATGAGTGAGCAGGTGGTCTGTATTGGAGAAGCATGACTTGATCTCCAACTTGACAGTCATCTTCTTTGGCATGTTTATCAAAATGAGCTTTTGCTAGTTGTTGAGCTTTGCCCATGTGATATGCAGCAAACAAATGTGTTTTCATGATGTCGTCACAAAGTTTTTCAACATATTTATCCACAGATACCATATCTGCAGTAGGGGTGTGAAGGTCAATCAACAGGTGCTCAGGTAATCTCATGGCTCAGCCAGTCATAACCTTGTATGGTGTGCACTGAGTAGTTGTTGCAGGAGTGCCCCGATTGCCATCAGCAGTAGTGGTAAGAGGGAATCCCAATCCTTGGGATTGTCATTGATGGAATTTGCATAACATCTGTTTGTTTGTTCTATTTGCTCTTTCTACCTGGCCTGAGGATTAAGGACGGTATGGGATATGACATTTTTGATTTACTCCACGCCGTTGAAGAGTCTTTTTCTTCAGCTCAGCTGTAAAACTGGTTCTCTGGTCTGAGTCTACCTTAAGGGGCAGGTCCCACTTAGAGAATAATTAATCTACCAGGATCTTGGCAGTTGTCTTTGCCATGTTGTTCTTAGTGGGAAATGCTTCAACCCACTTGGAAAACAAATCTGTGACAACAAGGGCATACTTGTTGTTCTTGTTTGAGTTAGTCAAGGGGCCAATGAAATTGATTTGTATCGTATTCCATGGTCCAGATTGACTTTGTGGTGATAATTTGGCATTTCTTTTCACCGAAGTTGGATTGTTCTGGGCACACACTATGCAGTTGTCCACATAGTGCTCCATGTCCTTGGTCATACCAGGCCACCAGACGATAGTTTTAAGTCTCTGGATGGTGTTATCTGCCCACTGGTGTCCAGCAGTGGGGGTGTCATTTACTGTGTAAATGAATTATGTTCATAAGGATTGTGGTACAACCCACAGTTTGTGATCTGTATCTTCTTTCCTATACCAGATCAGTTTCTGATCATGAGATAGGTGTATGTTGTCAGAATGTCTTTTGTATGGACTACCAGTAGGCAGTTCCTGTTCAGTTTCTTTGTCTATGTATTTGAACACATCTTTTAGTTCTGGGTCACATTTCTGTGCAGCAGAAAGGTCCAGTGGTGGTTCTGGTTGCAGTTTCTGCCTGGTGTTGGCAGCTATGAAAATGGCTGCCACAGCTATTGGGTGAGTCATTGACTATGTCTCTCCCCCCCCAAACTTCCGCTTTGGCTAGCGAATCCTCTCAATCATTGAATTCATGGTAGGGATCAATTTTGCAGTGAGCCTTTACCTTGTGAATGTACAATTTGTGAGTAAACTGTTGAGGCAGTGTGTGTATGTACACAAACAAATCCCTGTATTTGACAGGTGTGCCATCAGAGGATGTCAATCAACCAATCAAATCTTTATTTATCCAGGCGAACACCAATGAGAAAGCTCATTTACAAGGTGGACCTGCATCACATAAGTTCAAGGAACAATGCATTTATGTACATGCGAAAGAACAAATCAGTGTAGATATATATAAGAATAAAGCAGAGTAAACAATAATAGGTAAGGGTTTAGCATTCATATACATGGTATAACATTCTTATATAAATTCATAGCATATTCAGGGACAGATGGAGATCAGTAAGAAGGGAACTGCGTAAAAAGGAAAAGACACATTAACATTTTAACAAAACCTCATGCATAGTGAAAGGGCAAGAGCTAGAAGAAGTAAGGCAGACAAGGGTGGGAATGGTACAGGGACAGTTACACTACAAGGAGTGGAAAGTTAACAGGCTGGGGACAAGTAAGAATGGGCAAGGGTAGAAGGGGAGACTAAAGATGCAGAGTTTGTGAGTAATTCGGGGATCAAAATGGGTAAGAATGAAGCTTATGGAAGACAATGGAGTGTAGCAGGAGGCAGACAGTAAGCGAGCTGGGGCAATGGAAGCAGTTGCATATTTCTGTGACAGCTTTGGCATACAAGGTCTTGAACATAGCAAGACTAATGGGGGTCCTTAGTGTCAAGGATTTCTGAAGCTTATTCCAGAGCGACGGCAGTATGGAGCCTATGGCTGCTCTGCCAAAGTGGTGCAGGCCCTGGGCACTTTCAGAGAGATCAGAGGGCAGCTTCTTAAAGCTTAGTTTGCTATTACGCTTGGAGGCAGACAATTGGTGATGTACTGTGGGAGTTTATCAGTAATAGCTTTGAATGTCCAAAAAGCTGTATTTCTAGCATGCCTGTATTGAAGAGAGGTCCACCCCACAGCTGCGTATAAGGAGCAGTGGTGGGTGTAGAAGGGGAGGCCAGTAATGAAACAAAGAGCACTGTGATACAATATGTCCAGTTTTCCAAGCTATGAGGCAGCGCACTGGCTATAAATGAAATCAGCATAGTCAATTAAGGAGAGGAATGTAGACTGAATTAGCTGCCTCTTGGCCTATGTGATTAGTAGGTGGTTTATCCTAAAGAAGAGACCAAGTTTCTGCCTCAGTTTTTTCAGCAAATCCTCCATATGTTCTGCAAAGGAGAGTCTGTGATATAGCCAGACCCCCAGATACTTGAACTTCATTACAAATTCCAAGTTTTCTCCCAATAAAGTAGAGATGGGGGGAGGGTACCGGCAATAGCAGGGTGCACCATATGATTAACTGGTGAGAATAGCATCACTTTTGTTTTTTTGGCATTAAGTAGCAATTTTTTGCTAAGGAGCTGGTACTGCAGCAGATTGAAATCAGTTTGCAAGTCTCCACAGGCAGTTTCAGGTGATGTACAGCTTATGTAGAGCACCGTATCATCTGCGAACAGGTGACTATTTGCCTCCTTAATGCTGACATCTATACTGTTGATGTAGATAGCAAATAGAAGTGGCCCCAAAATGGATCCCTGTGGGACACCTCTTTTTAATGGTTTGAGAGTGGAAAGTTCTCCTTCAGCCTTGACCTGCTGATGCCTATCAGTAAGGTAATCATGAAACCAGCACAGGAAGGTGGAGTCCAGACCTAACATTTTTAATGTAGAAAGAAGCAGGCAGTGGTCGACAGTGTCGAAGGCCTTGCTTAGGTCTAGAAAAACAGCACAGACAAATTTTTTGTTCTCTAAATCACGCTGCCAGTCATTTGTTACCTTTGCCAAAGCCATAATAGTACTATGTTTAGCTCTGAAACTGGACTGTATAAGGTTTAGAAGATTCGTACTTTCCATGAAAGATCTCAGCTGGGCATTCACAATTTTTTCCAGGAGTTTTGACAGAATAGGGAGGAGAGAAATCGGTCTGTAGTTATTAAAATCACAGGGATCCCCAGATTTAAATAGCGGGATGACATGAGCAGTTTTTCATAGGTGGGGGAGAGTCCCTTGTGATAAGAACAGATTAAATAGATGTGTGATTGGTACAGCTAGTACATGGTAAGCAATCTTTAGATAGTAGGGGTCAAGGGAGTCAGTGCCAACACTTTTCTTGGTGTCCAAATGTAGGAGAAGATCTTCAACCTCTTTCAAGGAGGTAGGTGAGAAGAAAAAGACTGCATTAGCGGTACTGGGTTCTGGGGGCTGTGCAGTAATCTGGGAGCATAGCTTACATGTGAGTGAATTGTCAAATGCCAGACCTGCAGTAGCAAAATGGTTATTGAAGGCCTGTAATATCTCCTTTCTGTCTTTGATAATGACATTGTCCGAGGTAATTTTTGAGGGGAGCGCATTTCCTGATGTGTGACCAGACAGTGCTTTCATTGTGGACCAAATTTTGGTGGGGCATTTTGAGGCAGAGTCTAGCTCAGAATGATACAAATTGGCCTTGGCCTCTCTGATCAGCTTAGTGCAGGAGTTTCTGGCTGTTCTGAAGTGACTCCAGTCTTCAGCTGTATGTGATTTGCAAGCTTTTTTCCAGAGCTTGTCTCTATTTAATAATGCAGTCTTAAGGTCTGCAGTGAGCATGGGTGTTAAGGGCACATGTTGCAATTTCATGGAAGATGTTGTATGCTGTACTCACTGATTTGGCTAGGTAAAAGCTCTGCCAGTGCAGGAAGGCTTTCAGGTCATGTGAAGTTATTTCTCTCCCAGAATAGTAGAAATTCAGTAAGGGAGGAACAGACCCAGTTAGAGTCTTCAAAGATGATTGCATCTTTATCACCATGGGGCATGACCTCTAGAGCACTGGTCACAGCTGCCAATTCAGCATACTGTGAGGAAATAAAAGTACATTTCCTAGCAGTGTGCCTAAAATCACCCTCTGGATCTAATATGAGCACAACGAACCCCACTACCTGTTCCCCCTCCACATAGGAGGTGGAGCCATCTGTGAAGATGCAATACATGTTGGTATCCTCTAAAACATCTAGTGTAGCCAGTAAGAATGGTCCTGGCTCAGGTATGTCAAGAAGTTGGAGTGCACAGTCGTGGGGCTTACCTGTGTGGAGTAGGCCATGAGTCAAGAAGGATGGCATTTTTGCATGTAGTACTTTGATGTCCCTGTCCTGCAAGAGCAAATACCAATGAGTGAGTCTGGTGTTGAAAACTGAACCATCTTTTACTTTGTCTGAAATTAAGAAGTTGGTTGGGGTGTGAAAGATATGCAAAATGATAGGTGCATACCCATTGATGTACATGAAATATTTGACAGCCATAGGTTGCCAAGAGCATTCTTTCACAGAGATTATACTTTCTCCCTTCTGGGGATAGCATCAGAGAAGCATAGGCAATGGGCATAAAATACCCATTGTATGTTTGGGCCAGCACTGCAGACATGGCCACATCAGACGTGGCAGTTTCCAAATGGAATGGAAGATCTGGGTTAGGACTGATCAGTGTTGGGGCTGAGGCTAAAGCCTGTTTGAGCTGTGTCACAGCATCAGTATGAGTAGGGCCCCATGTCCATGGGACATCCTTTTTCCAAAGTTCATATATGGGAGCGGCCTTCAAGGCAAAGTCAATAATAAAATCCCTGGAGTACTTAACCATTTCTAGGAAGTGTCTGAGTGTTACCACATTAGTAGGAAGTGGCAGATCTCGTAAGCCCTGGATCTTTTTGACAGCTGGGCTTCTGCCTTGGTCTGTAATAAGTAGGCTGCATCAGTGATTACCTTGTATGTGTGATCCTGAGTAACAGAATCTTTTAGCATTTTGTCAATTTGGTCCTGGATGGCCTTCTTTTAGTCCTCTGGGACAGTAATCCTACTGTCACTTCTTTAATCATGCTACAAATCTACGACTCATCTCCCCTTGTGAGAGGAGTGAGCAGAGATGCATCACGAAATACAGGCCCTCTGCCTGTGTCATGGGGGCTGCTATCTTAGTGTTGTACATGGCATCCACCATGTTTGCATGGACGTGGTGAAGCAGTGTGCATGCCAACATCGCTGCCATCTTGTGGATGGCCAGCGGAAGTTACTGCACCATGGGGGCTGGACTTGCATGAGACGTGGCATGCTTTGTCATCCAAGTCAGATTCATCTTCACTGGATGACGTAATCTCAATGGGCGTATATTGAAACCCATTCATGGCCTTAACATGGCTGGCAAGAACCTCCTGTTGATGGCACAACTTGCCCTCTTTTGTCTACATTTCTTGTGACAGACTTTTGCAGTGCCCTGCTCCATACCGCTCTCAACCTCTCTCTGTAACATTCTATACACGGTGCCCAATTCAACATTTTCCCTAAGCTATTTATCCAACTCACAACTCACACGCTTGTAATCTTCTTTCAACTCAGCATTCTCATTTCTCAACACTTCATTCTTATCGCTCAAAATATCATTCAAATGTGCTGTTTCTTATCACATTTCAACCTTTCACAATCATCTTTTAATAAACAAAACTCTTGCTCAGTGTCTTGATCAGTGCAGTGCATCAGTCTGGAATTAGCATCACGGAGTGACTATGTCTCCTCTGCTAGTTTCTGTTCCTTTTTCTGTAACTCCAATTCATGCAGTCCATCTCCTTCTTTAGAGAGGCATTTTACAGTTCAAGGGAGGCACAGCTCACTGTGAGGCTCACAACAGTGGTATGTAGAGCCACAACCAAAAGACCTTTGAGGTTGTATTTTTTGGTTGTTTGTTTGGACTTTAAGTAATGGTCAGATATTAGCAGCAATGTTTTTTCTGCAGCTTTCACATCTTGCAAGAAATCTGTCCATCCACCATGGGATGTGAGGTCATTTTGAGATGTTGAGTCTGAGTTCCGTGCACAGATCCAACATGACAAATAAGGAGTAGACAAACAAATAAGCAGTTGAAAACTGATAAAAATGCCATGGCACTGTCACCAACCACTTTCTGGTCCCCAGTGGGTGAACAGTGATGCCAAGAGGGTACGCTGTCACTCGCAGAGAGAGTGTAAAGGTGTCCGTTGTGGATCTGCCATGCCTGAGACCAAGACGGTGTTGGTCTGCCACAACTACTAACACTGTAATCATGAGTAGATCCAAGTAGGTGAAAATTACACTACATTACTCAGCTTTCAAAATAAACTGAATGTGAATCTTCCTTACTACATTCCAACCTGCACATGATCTACAAAATGTAACTGGAGTGATAAATCACTCTGTCAGGTTCTTGTTGGAACTGCACAGAAGGAAGAGACAACAGACAAGTGGTACTCATGTAATAAATGCCATTTATTACAGATGAGTAATACAAGCTTACTACCATTACAGTGTGATCACTGGAAGAACACCAGTTTTCCTTACTTAGGTAAATGCAGTCTCTCATCTATTCTCAGAGAAGCTGCGTACTACAAAGGGTCTTATACCCTGATAATTACTATGGCAATTGCTAAAGAAGATACATAAAATGTATATAATTAGACAGAAACAGGTGGTCTGAGCAACTGTCCTAACTAGTGTAAAACCTGCATAGCTTGCAGAAGATAATACAATGGACCTCAGTAGTATAAGATCAGTTGTAGTAGTGTTCAAGTACTAAAGATGGCACTGTTGCCTTACATATGAAAATCCAGTAAAAATAGAGTAAAAAGCATTTATTATGGTTAATATATGTATCAGTGAAGCATAGTGAAGCATAATAGAACACAGATCCTGACACTTATATAGAAACATAGGAGTAGACGGCAGATAAGGACCACAAGGCCCATCCAGTCTGCTCATTTCTTTTTCTACCTTATGAATGTGCCACTGGCCTCTGCTCTGTCAATGGCCTATCTATTCATACTCATCTGTATTGCTCCCTTATGCCTATCCCATGGCTGTCTGAAGTCCTGCATTGTATTCATTTCCACCACTTCCTGAGGTAGGCTGGTCCATGCATCCACCACCCTTTCTGTGAAAAAGAACTTCCTCACATTACCCCTTAATCAGCCTCCCTCTAATCTCATGCTTTGTCCTCTTGTCCAGCTATTTTTCTTATATTGAAACATGTTAGACTCTTTCACCTTGTTAATGCCCTTTAAGGTGTTTTAATGTTTCGTTCATATCACCTCTCTCCCTCCTTTGCTCTAGGGTATACATTGGTTCTTTCATTTGATCTCACTAAAGAATTGTAATAAAAACGTAGTCCCACCCTGCACTTTTGTGACCTTCTTCTTTCATGAGTAATGAAAGAACTCATGAAAGAGGAATCTCAGCTCATGATAGAAGGTGGTGGACATAGTTTTTTCCATAGCTCTTTTGTGAACCAGTCTCTTATTTTCATTATCACAAAAGAAATCGTGAAAGAATAATATATGTATTTTTTTTAATAAAATACACTTTATTGATGTTTCTATAAAAATGCATTTAGACAGGACAGGGAGACAACTAAAACTATAAAGGCATGTAGATAAGCAGAAAGCTACCAACCCTGTCAACATTTGGGGGTGTGGTAGCATCAATTTCTACTGAAACTGTACAATAGTAGAATACTTTCAAAGGGATGACAAAGAATTGTTTGCTAGTTAACTGACATGCCCTTGTTCTCATGGTAGGTAAGCTATGAGCTGGTTAATTGAGGCCATCACTAGAGTGTAGAAGGAAAGCATCCAGCATTCTCTGCCTGTTGAGGTAGAGGTTTGGGGTATGTTGGATGTGGGTAATCATTTTCTCTATACTCAGGGCTTCCTGCATGGAGTTGTGCCATTCCTTGTATGATGTTTCAGAATCAGTTTTTTGACCATAGCTGTGATTAAAGAGATGTAGTATTTCCTAACCCCTGTCATTTCCTTCAGGTTAAACCCAAGGAGGCACACCTATGGGGAGAAATATTTCTCCAGGTCCAGCATGGGGTCTAGGTGCACCTGGATCACCATCCAGAGGGGATTTGCCTTTATGCAGTCCCATAGTACAGTAGGTGTTTGAGGAAGCCTATGTCCTGTTTACACCATGAGAAAAGGTTTGAGCTGAGTTTTCCCATTTTGAATAGTCTGGCTGGGGTGTAGTACATGTTGAGGTTGATTCAGTACTGCATGAGTCTGAGACTGTCACATTTTAGGAGCTTGTGTGTGCTCTTCCAAATGCCTGACAGTGCATCTGAGTCATCTAGTTCTGGCAATTCCATTTGCCAGTATGTGCATCTGGCATTGTCTGGGGTGGTTGTTAAGGATAGCAGACATTTATAGAGGAAGGGAGATTGCATGCCTTTGGTTCATTATCAAGCATAGCTCATGCCACTTACTGTAGGCTCTTATCTCCTAGGGTTTGGGGCTTAAGGAAGATGCAAATATGTGTTGCAGCTGTAGGTAGGGGAAAGCTCTGATTTTGTCTGGAGCATGGCTCTGTTGAAATTTGTGATATGACAGCAGTTAATTGCCAACCAGAAATGTGGCGAGGTTATCAAGTTCTACTCTTCCCATGAAGTCTGCAGAAATTAGGTTGTTTTGTATTTTAAAGCTCAGGTTTCTGTTAGAGGTTGAGCAGGGTCTAGTTTAGGTTGTGTGCCCGGTAATCCATAAAGTTGTTTGCTAACTTGCACTGCCACTCCTACTAGTGAGTTTTCAGGGTAGCAGACAGGGATTTATGTAGTACTCGAGTGAGTGCTTCGATTTTGATTCCCACTATCTTGCATGGGTTTGGATCCTTGAGTTTCCATTGTTGGGTGTATCCACGAGACTTGGTGAAATCTGCATGGGTTCTCCACCACAGGAAGTATATGGCATATGCTGCCAAGTAGTATAGCTAGAAATCTGGTAATTGAAGGCCAGAAGTGGTGAGTTTGTGATATGATCTTTGAGGTGGCTTACTCGACCAAAGGAAAGAAGATACCATGGACATCAGCTCAGTAAACTGCACCATTGAAAGGAGACAACCTGTCATGCTGATTGGACATAAAAGGCAAGGTAGGATGTTTATTTTGATTACATTTATGCAAGTCTACATAATTAGAGGGAGTGTGGGCCATCGAATCAGATCTTGCTTGACTTGAGTTTTAAGAGAATCTAGGTTTGAGGTTCTTCCAACCTTGTGATTCTGTGTAATTTAAATGCTAAGGTAGTTGATGGATAACGAACACCATGTCCCACCCCCCATCACATTGCGTGTGTGAGTGGAATGTGTAGTGGTTGAGTGGCATTATACTAGTTTTGGAATGATTGAGCTTGTAGCATGAAACCCACCCAAAATAATGCAGGAGGGCCAGGGTGGAGAGAATTGAATAAGATGGATCTTCCACATGAAGAACATCATCAGCATAGGTGGGGACCTTGTAGCAGGAGGCCCCAGTTCTGATGACCTTGATAGAGTCTTCTGGCAAGATCTTTCTTAATAATGGTTCTATGCAGAAATTGAATAAGTATGGCAAGAGGGGACAGCCCTGCCTGGTGCTGGATTTTTAGTCTAGCAGGGGTGAGAGGATCCTGTTACGCAGCACTCTGGAGCCAGGTAGGGAGTAAAGCAGTTTGACAAAGTTAATGAAGGATTGTGGGAAGCCAAATTCCTTTAAGGTTTCAAAGAGGAAGGTCCAAAACACTCTACTGAAGGCTTTCTCTGTGTCCATGACATTAGCGCAGCCAGGGTGTTGGACTTTCTGGATGCGGCTAGGATGTGTGCAGGTTTCTGCAGGTGATCAGATGCTCATCTTCCCTGCATAAACTAACTTGTTGTGGGCCTATGAGCTTACTGATTATGCTGCTCAGTCTTGTCACTAGAACTTTTGACAGGATATTGAGGTCTGTGTTTAGGAGGGATATGGGCCTATAACTGTCCATACAGGTTGGGTCTTTATCTGGTTTTGGAAGAAGAGTAATGATTGCCTCCATCATATGAGGGTCTAGTTCATCCCTTCTTTTTGCCTCATTAAAAAGGGCTGTCATCGTCCAACTAGTTTCTGTGCTAATAATTTATAGAAATTCAATGTAAAGCCATCAGGGCCAAGTGCTTTATCCGCTGTTAGTGAGTAGATTGCTGCCTTTACTTCTTGTTGTGTGATTGGGGTGCACAGGTTTTCTATAGACTCTTGCTCCACTTTTGCCAGGTGTGCCTCTTTGAGGAATCGAATGTCCTCAACGGGTCCCTGGCTCTGTCCTGCGTATATCTCTGCAAAGAATTCACCTACAACTGCTGCTATATCTTGGAGCTGGGATATGGGGTTGCCATTTGGACTTCTAATCAGATTGATGGCCTGTTTTGCCTCCTGCTGTTTAATTCTGAGCACTAGGAGTTTCCCTGCCTTCTCCCCCTGGTCCACATAGCGTCTTTAGCCCTGAACAGGGCAAACTCAGCTTGTTCCCTAAGGAACTCTCCATATTTAGCTCTGGCTGTGTTGAGTTGTAAGCCAGTCGTGGGTGTTGAGGGGAACAGATATTTTCTTTTCTAGTTCTCTGATGGTGGTAAGAAGTTTTGTGCATTCCACCTCTCTTTTTTTTCTTTCTGGTGCAGACCAATCGGATAACCTCTCCTTGCAGGGTACATTTGAAAGCCCCCCACAGAAGTGCCTGAGAGGGGACATTATTAATGTTCATGTCAAAATACTGTGTCACGCATTCTTTTATTCTGGACAGGCACTTCTGGTCTTTTAACAGGCTGTTATTAAATCTCAAGATCCTTTTGTGCTCAGCTTGGTCAGGGGGTAGGAAGGCTACTGTTACCAGTGAGTGGTTGGAGATCACCCTGGAGCATATCTCACAAGTGGAGGTTATCTTGAGGATTGGTTGGTTTATCAGGAAGTAGTCTAGTCTGGAGAGAGAGTCTTTGGGCACAGACAGGAAGGTGTATTCCCTGGAGTTGGTGTGTAGGATCCTTCAAACATCCACCATGCCCATGGAGTCTGCAAGTTCCCTAAGTGCTCTCTGGGATGTCGATAGGCCCACCCTTCTTGGTCTGGATTTGTCCAGAGTGTTGTCCTGGACAATATTCCAGTCCCCTGCCATGATTATCAGGCATTTCTGCATTGTGGACAGGATAGAAAGGAGGCTTATAAAAAAGCTTGGTTCTTCTGTGTTAGGGCTGCAGATTGCTGCAATTATTTTCTCCTGTCTGCCTAGTATACCTCTCACTATCATATACCTTCCCAAGGGGTTTGTGTGTTGTTCTATGCTGTTGAATGAGATGTTTCTGTTTATGAGAATGGCCACACCTGCTTTTCTCTTGCTAGATCCTGCTGCTAATACCTGGCCCACCCAATTTTGCCTCCATAATAGTGCTTGGTGTGTTACTGTGTGTGTTTCTTGATGGAGGGCAATCTGGGTTTTCAGGGTTTTGAGGTGTTCCAGGTGGTGCAGATGTAGTGGGTGGCTGTCATTTCCTATGCTGGGTGACTGTGCATGAGCCTTGGATCATGTTATTGGCACGGGTGGACCATTGCTGGCTTTGGGTTCTGCTACCTGGGTTTGGAGTATCGGTAGTGTGCTTTATTGCCGGCCCTGGGGCAGCTCTGTTTACCTAGGTAGGGAGCTTGAGCTCACTTCTGTGTATCAGCAGTGTGATTTCAGAAACAGTGATGGCATATGCTGCATGCAAAACAAAAACTATAGCTAAGCTCTACATATCTATCTACTATATACATTGATCTCTCGGGCAAGAGAGGGGACTCAGTCACGTGATGGCAGGCTAAGGAGTGGTTGCTCCCACTACAGCTCCTGATGACTTTCTTATTTTTAAGTTAATTTTGCCTGCAAAGCAGTCTTTACCTACCTGTGTAGATTATTTCACTACTGCTGACTTTGGGTACAGATAGATTTTCATGTTTGTTGGGAAAAAATGACATCAGAAACAGCTATGATGGAGGTCTCTACTACCCTGAAGGCTCTGTCATAATGTCCCACACCATTTAATCATCCAATGGAGGATGCTTTGCCACCACAAACTCTGGTGCCAGAGGCCTCACTACCTACTTTGGAGAGCCTCTCTCAAGACATGAACATAATTAAAGAAGCTCTATTTGAGTTGATCACAGATTTTAAATTAGTCAAACCTACTTTAGAGTTGTTGAGGCAGAGACTCTTGGACTCTGAAGCAAGAATTTCATCTCTTGAAGACAGGGCTAATCATCTTGATCCTGAGATTGTGGACCTTAGAAGAAAGGTGAGTCCTCTGGAAGACAGATTGCATGGTCAGGAAGCATGCAGGTGCAATAATTTAATTATTTCAGGACTCCCTGAAAAAGTTGAGGGATCAGACTGTATTTTATATATGCAGTCTTTTTTGGAGAGGCTAGATGGCCCATCGCCCATTAGACCAGGATATATCATGGAGAGCGCTCACCGATCTTTGAAACCAGTTTCAAACCCAGGAGAGAAGCCTCGCACTATTATTTTCTGATTGCAGAACTTATGAGACAAAAATACATGTCTGCTCCAAGCTGAGATGGCATAAACAATTATGGTGGGAGAGCAGTAAGATCTCCATGTTCAGTGATCTCAGCCCGGGGATTAGAATGAAGCAACAGGCATATGGGGATATTAAAAGAAAACTGTATGCAGCCGGCATCCGCTTTCAGATTCGGTGCCCTGCTACCTTGGTTGTCACCACTAGCTACAGGGAAAGGTAATTTCAAACAGCAGCAGATGTCTTAAGAGAGCTGCCACAGATATTGCCAAACTTCCTCCCACCTCAATGGGCCTTGCTGCCATGGTGAGCACTTTCTCAGGAACTTAACTGGCTGGATTGTGACTATGTTCAGCACTCAGGAATTTTGTACCATAGAAACATAGACTTTGATGGCAGACAAGCACTGCTTGGCCCACCCAGTCTGCCCATTTCCCTACCTACTGGATAAGCTGCAGATCCTAGTTAACCAATAGTCTAATTCTTCCTACCCCCCACCAGAATTGCCTTATGTCTGTCCCATGCATTCTTGAATTCTCCCACTGTTTTTGACCCCACGACCTCATCAGGAAGGTCATTCCATGCATTCATCACTCTCTTTGTGCAAAAAATACTTCCTTACTTTGCCCCTCAGCATCCCTCCTCTATCTTCAAATTGTGCCCCCTTGTTCTTGCACATCTCATCATGTTAGCTTATTCTGGAGGTGTACTTTAGTCACTATTGGTCCAGCCTGAATATCTTTGTGTACCTGCTTTTCCCATCTATTTTGACCAGACTTCTGTTGGTCTGAGGTAAGAATGTTTTTTCTGAATAGAGATATTGATATGCAAATTAGGAGGCAGGCAATTATTTTGATGAAGGATTTTAAACCAATGCAGGATCCTGGTTTGCACTAATATTGTTTTAGTTGTTTAATTTATAATGATTTTGTAGTTATCTGTAGGCAACTTTGTAATTATCTGTAGGCAATCTTAAATTATACTATACTGTAATTTAGTTCCCTAGAGTGCTAAGGCTTGTGACTGTACCCCCACGTGCTCTCTTTCTGCATCCCTGATCTTTCCCTTCAATATCTCCTGCCTAGCCTGGCTTTTCTTTCTAATCATTATGCTACTTGGTGTGTAAAGACCCCACTATCCCTCCACTTCTAAGCCTACCAACCTCACACGGCCTTTTTTCTCTAATTCCTGCCCTCACAGCTGACTCTTAGTACATCTCTTGGTGTCCCCCTCATTCATCTCACTGTCTTTCCTCCTCTCAGTTTTAACCTGCACCGCCCCCCCCCCGAGTAATCTCATCAACCTGGTGTCTGGTGCTGAAAAAGCTGGCGCCATAACCTGAAGCTCCCTCAACACTCTATCCCTATTGCTGTATTCTCCTATCCCACCCCTTTGTTCTCACAAATGCCCTCCCTCTTGTTTTCTTCTGAAGTCCAACCCCCTGCTTTAGCTGTACTGCTCTTGCTGTCCCTATGTAACCCATCTTCTATGTCTTCCCCTTCCAGGACACTCTGTCCCTATTACTGTATCCTCCTATCCCACCTCATTGTTCTCACAAACAGCCTCCCTATTGTTTTATTCTGAAGTCCAACCCCCTGCTTTAGCTGTACTGCTCTCACTGTCCCTATGTAACCAATCTTCTCTCTGTCTCCCACTTCCTGGACCTCTGCCCCCACAGGTGCTCAATGGCTTGGCTGGCGCTGAACTAAGCCAGCCGACTCATCTCCCTGCTGCTCTCCCATCCGCTTGAACCAGATACACCAGCGTGGCTCCCAACCGAGATATCCACAGACTGCTCAATGACTGAGTGCGGCTCTCCATTGGCCGGAAACAAACTCTGCTCCTGTCTGATGGGATCCCCTCCGTCTCTGCTTGCTAGCTGTCTCTGGTGCTAGATTTTAAAATAATATGGTGCTAGATTTTAAAAGTAATACTGCTTAGCTCTCTGAACTATATCTAGCTCTCTGAAGACTATTTTGTCCTGCCCTCCCACCCCAACACTGGTCATTATTAAATAGCGCACCTCCCCCACAGGGCTCCAGCTCCTCTTCTCCTACTGTCTTAGTTCTCTCCTCCCCTTAAGTGACCCATCTTGATCAAATTGCACTCACCCCCTACTGTCTACACTACTTTTCTAACTACCTATTCTCTCACTTTTTACATTCTACCTCTCCACTCTCCTGCCCTCTAACTATGGTCTCTGTTGCTCATAAATCCTATCACTACCTTTTTTGAACAGACCTCTCTGTCTACCCTTATATTTCTGGCACATCAGTCCTAACTGTCTATTAACTGCCCTGATACTTTGGTTCATATTGGTTTAACTGTCTGTAATATTGCTAGCTATTGCATGGCCTGTTTCCCTCCTGTTATATCACTTGCATATTAACCTTCCCCCCATCTCCTTGACAGCAGTCTGTACCCACCTACTACTGCAGTTATATTCCACCTACTCACCACACATCTGCTATTATTCCTCTTTACTTTCCCCACAACCTTTACAGTGGCCTCCCCCCCCCACTTCAGGCATGCATTGCATGCCCTTAAAGTCATCCCATCCAGCACAATATACCTTAACTTCTACTCTGCCTTATTAGTCACTGCCACGCCCCTAGTCTCAGTGCGCACAAGAATCTGCTCCTCTGAATACTCCAATCTCCTATTATTACTCTCCCCTGTCTGCAAAATCCCTCCCTATAAACTCCCCAGGTGACATCAACTCAAGGTCAATAAATTCCTTGCCCAATATCTTCTTAGGATTGCCTTGCTCTTACTGCTTCTCTCAGGAAATATCACCCCAACCATGGCCCCAAATAACACCTAATCACCCTCATAACTCACAAAGTTATCTCACCCTTGCCTCTATCAATATTAGCAGTCTGCTTCCTAAGATTGAAATTGAAGAACTCCAAGTCTGGGTCTCACTGCACAAACCAGACATCGTAGCCCTCATTGAAATCTGGCTGTCCCCAAGGTCCCTGACAATGTATTAGAAATCCCTGGATATGTTCTCTTCAGACTAGGCCATATTGGCAAGCATGGAGGTGGCTGTGCCATATTTCAAGTGGACGCCCTCAAGGGCCAAGTCCTTTCAACAACACCACCTGACAGCAAATCCCAAATGCTTACACTCAGAATGATTCTTGGCTGGCACAATAAAGCCCTCACCATTATATCCATCTACATCCCCCCACGTGAACAGGCCTCCATTTTTCAAGTGGTTACCGATTACCTTGATAATCGCATGCATCATACTGAGACTGTGGTTCTAGAGGACTTTAACATAAACTGGATGGGCCCTGAAGCCGAACCATATAAAGTTGCCCTGACCACAACTGACATCACACAAATGGTCACCTAGCCAACCCAAATGAACTACAGATCAGGGACTAGCTCCCTCCTAGACTGGATTCTCACCACTCACTGTACTGTTAGAGTCCCCTCTGACTCCCTAAGCATTCATTCCCCGTTCTCTGCCAGTGATCCAACAAGGTGCCCAAACCCAAAACTAATTTCACCTACCACTGCATCCTAAAGAAAGGGAAGCTCCCACAATTTCTGGACACAGTCTCCCTGATTGACTGGTCCCTCCTTAATGCTATGAACTGCTTTGACAAGGCACTAAACTTCTTCCCTGTAAAATTCAATGCAGTGTATAACAAATTTTCCCCGCTCAGGAAAGTAAAACCAAGAGGCGTGACTAACCATTGGATCTCCCCTACTCTACTAATGATGATGAAGAATAGGGCCAGTCTTTGGCATCACACTATGGACTTGGGCCTCCACTCTATTCTGCAGCAGTACAAAGCTGCCAGAAACCAGTGCACCCAAGTGATATGGAGAGCCAAACTGAACTACTACAAAGGTGTACTAACTAACAGCTGGGGTAATAGCAAACAATTTGGGGATAATATAAAAAGTCTTACAGGTAAACCTAGTAAATCCCCCCCAACTATGCTGGAGGTAAATGGCACTCTAACTCAAGACCCCAAATTAATTGCCGACTCCCTTAATACCACCTTCACAGATCTCAGTGTGGTCCTCCCCCTGACTTCTTTACTAGCCCCACCCTACCTTCCAACTGTGCAAAATCTGAACCTCACCCTAATACTCCCCCCTTTTACTTCTGAAAGATATCCCACTTTGATGCCTGAAGATACCTGATTAAAGTACAAGGAAAAACCAGATCAAGCAGCGACTCCCTTGACCTAAAGCTCCTCTACCTCACCCTGGATTCTGTCTTACCCCCTCTCACCAAACTCCTAAACATCTCACTCTCTCTCAGTTGGTTCCCCCAGTCTTGGAAATCTGCCACTGTAGTGCCAGTGCACAAATGTGGTGACCATACCCAACACTCCAACTACCACCTGATCTCAATCCTCCCCTCACTTTCTAAAGTCCTAGAGTGCATATTTGCTGATCAAGTCACTGAATACCTGGACAAGTATAATATCTTGTCTCCTCAGCAACACTGCTTCAGAAAAGCTCATATCATAGTACAACCTCTGCCTTACTTGATTTTACAATGCACATTCATAAGGCCCTTGACTCCGGACAGCTGCTTGGGGCAGTATATGTGGATTTGATGAAGGCCTTCAACACCATTAATCACCAACTTCTATTACTATCTCTCTCTGAGTTAGATCTATCCACAGACTTCTCAGGCTGGTTTGAAAGTTACCTGCTAGGCAGGCACCAACAAGTCAGAACTGGGAGCTCACTCTCTGACTGCCTCTCAGTATGCTCTGGTGTGCCCCAAGACTCCATCCTTGGACAGATTCTTTTTAACCTATTTTTAAACAACCTTCCTACAGTATGTAACACCAATATGATCCTATATGCAGACGATGCCGTCCTCTTCTCCACATGTGCTAACCCTGACAATCTACCCTCTGACCTTTCAGGTAAATTTTAGTTTGGTTGAAGAGTAGTTTGATCAACATAAACTGTTGATGAACTACAAAAAAAACAAGTCAATGTTGTTTGTCAACGCCCACAGCAAATACAAAAACACTAACCTACATATCCAGAATAAGCATCACCTCCTTCTAGATCAAATCCATAAGTTCAAGTACCTCAGCGATACGCTTGACAGTCCACTCTCCTTCGCTGCCCATGTTAAACCTATCTCCAGAGCTGTTAATTCTAGAATAGGCAAGTTCTACCGGCATTGGAACTGTCTCACCCAAGAGGCTATGCGAGTAGCTGTTTCCAGCTCTGCGATCTAGATTTTTGATTATGGACTGATATTCTATGGAGCTGCTACTGACACCACGCTAAGAAGAATCAAAGCAGCTATTAGAAAGTGCTGTCACCTTGTGACAGGTGCGGGTAAAAGAACCCATTCTTGTGAGCTCTATAAACAAGCATCATGGCTCAATTTTCAAGGAAGAATCGCCTACCAGATCGGCCTCCTTGCCAAGAAAATCTGCCTCAGCCATACCCTTCCTGCCACACATTACCTGATGCCACAAGCCACCCACTCTCACTGCACTCACAGTGCTGATAAACCCTCTTATCAGATTCCCTTCTATCACACCACACAAGCTCAATGCTCCTTTGAATGGTCTCCCTCCTGAAGTCTGGTCAGAAATCAGACTTGGTCCCTTCAAATGTAACCTACGGCAGCACCTCACTAATCTAATCAATTGTGACTGCCCCAGCTGGACAGCCTCTTTTGCGCTCCCACTCTTTCCTCTTGGCCTCAGCTCCAACATTTTCACCCTGAACACTCCCTAACCTCTATTCTCCCACTCCCTCTCTTACCTCCCACCTCACTTTTCCCCTCCCCTTCTACTATTTTTCTCCCTTCCTTTCTGCATTCTGTCCCCCCCAGCACTTAGTACTGAAATCTGCACTTAATGACGAAGTCTCTTAACTGACTGCCTTCTACTTACTTGTTTGTCTCTTTTCCCCTTTGCACCTCCAATCTTTGACTAACTTGAAAATGTCATAACTACTTAGTACAATTTTAAATTTTGCATCCATTAGTCCATACATTCTTTTGTCACATTTTGCAGTATTGCTCATTTTATTATTTCTTACATGGAACCTTTGTAAATGAACCACATTTTAGTGTATTGTCCAAACGTAAACTAAATTTGGACAAGACCACGATGATGCCCCTGAATATGCTGTTTACACAAGCCAACATAGCCCATTATGGCTTTATTTGGGCACTGCACTCTCTTAAACATTTGGGGATACAGCTCACAATGGATGTTTCCCAGCTCAAGAAACTAAGTTTAGATGCTATCCTAGACCTGATTAAAACAGATTTGGAGTGCTGGACTATGCTTTCTATCACATTGTCGGGGAGGCTGAATATAATCAAAATTAATATTCTCCCACTGATTTTTCATCCATTGAATATGTTAAGTCTGTACCTTCCTTTGTCTTAATTCAAATCTCTTCATTCTATAATATCAAGGTTTATTTGAGCAAACAAAACTCTGTGTCAGGCATACAATAAACTAACACACCCTAAATCCAAAGGTGATCTATAACTACTATAGTTCCATCTATAATACTGGGTGTCACGTATTAGTAAATAATTCCAAAGGTCTCTGTCTGATTCATCTGCAGAATCTCTTTTTTATTATCTATTGTGGCTTGAGATAGAAAAATAACTTTTATGTGGGTACAATTTAACTCCCAACCTGATTCCCTATGCTAAATAATCTTCCCTCTCCCATATGTTGTGGACTTCGAAGGTGGGGACGGCCATGTTAGTGCACCAATAGTTCTCTACAACTTTGTCTTTGGATTTTAATAAGGCACCTGACCAGCCAGTTGTTGGCAACCTTAATTTTCAGATAGTCAACAATGTTATTTCATCCAGTTGGTTGCCTGGACTTGACAAACATTTGATTTTAGATCTGACTACTGATGGAAACATGATAACATTGGCACAGGCTGACAACTTTTTTGTATCAAATCATATTTCAGCATTCAAGTTTTTTCAAGTAAAACACATAATAACTTCTCACATGGTGCTCCTGCCATGGTCTCAATCATGTTCACAAGTACTGAATGTGGTTGCTCTTCCTCATTTGGTCTCCAAAATTTACCAGCTTCTATTAGTGGAAGTTACCACAGTTGTCAACAGTGTAGGGAGATTTTGGCAATCCACCCTCATTAAGATTAATCTAAACAGGCCTATAATCTGGAAACATCTCTATTAATACATTATGCAAGATAAATTATGTTTGACTCAGTTTTGTATTCTTTACAACCTGTATTACACCCCATCTAAGTTGTTGAGGATGAGCAGTTTCACTCCATCCATTTGTAGCAAATTTGGTCAGGCTGAGGGCACACTACTGCATATTATTTGGGACTGTGAGGCTGTGAAACCTTTATGGAATGAGATTAGGGCCCAGCTGAACCCCCTGCTAGGGTATGCAGATTATTTTACTCCAGAGGTGCACCTGGTGGGAGATTTCCAATCTATTTCTGTTAAAGAAAGAAGATATCATATGGCCCTCATATCAGCTTCGGTGAAAAGATTGGTACTTCAACACTGGAAAGATTCTCAGTCCATCTCCTATGAAGAATTGCTTAATGAACTTTTATGCAATCTTTGTATGGAGAAGAAGATTGCAAGTCTTCGTAATAATAGATCAGCATATGAGAACAAATGGGCCAAACTACATAAGCTGTGTACACTTTCTTCCATTTCATCTTCTTAACTCTGTTATTACACTGGCACTTTGTCTTTTCTCTTGTTCATCTTTCATCCAGTAGATGGCCTCTTGGGGCTTAAGTGTAATTCATGGATAACTGGTTTTGTTAGGTTGCCCTTTCATGGTAATTTTCTTGTCAAGCTTATTTAATCAGATCAGATCAGAAGGCTATGGGTTCTATCCCTACACCAGGCACCTGGGTTAATATCATAATACTGACACTGTAGTGCAGCATGAGGGGGGTGCTGTACTCCAGAGGTGCCATCTTTCAGATGAGATGTTAAACCGAGGTCCCATCTGCCTGTGCTGGTGGCAGTTCAGGTGGCTGTTAAATGTCCCATGGTACTTCTCAAAAAGAGTAAGGGAATTTTTTTTTATTAGAATAACAAAATCAAAACAACACAAAACAGTGTTGCCTCACACAAAAATAAAAATACAAATAATAATAAAAGCAAGTAAGTGTTACAGTCATACATATCCAAACAGACTGTCTAATATAGAAATAGAACTCAATTCTAATCCCAAGACAGAAAGAACCACCCCCCACACACTAAAAAAGTAGGGAAATTTCCCCGGTGTCCTGGCCAAATTTGCCCCTTTCACTAAAAATACCACCAACAACTTAATCTGGTTCAAGGTTGGTTGGCATTCATCTGTATCCCCCTCCCCCCGGGTCATGCCTGAAAATAGGCAGAATTTGTGTTGTGCACTTACCCGGTCAACAAAAGTTAACTAAACTAAACTAATGTAAGTTGTTGCTTCCTTGTTAGGACTGTTATGTTTGTTTCTTTGGCTTGTAGTTTCTGTTTGTATTACTATTGTTTTTGAATGTTTGTGTTGTATTGTGATTACACCTCAGTGAAGGTTGTTCAAGTCCCCCCCAAAAAAGAGGGGGAGTCACTGCCTCCTGCGTCCCAACATCCATGGTGCTGGGGTTCAAACAACTAAGGCAAGCCCACAGTTTGATCAGACCGTGATGGACCCCCATGACTGCCACTTTACTCTGCCTGTGACCAGAGATTGTCAAACATTTTATATAAATGTAATTAGTAGGTTGAGTTCAGTTCACAATGTGCTTGTTTTGTATTTGCTTTGATCATTGAACTTTGAGTTTGCTGGCTTTTCATTGCCACCACACTCTGCAGCAGTCCCCATAATGATCTCCATCCCCCCTTTAACCTTTTTAGTTTTGAAGTTTTTAACAGAGTTCCATCCAGGACCTCCATCCTCCCCCCACTGGTGAGTGAATTATTCATGTTCTGTTGGCAATGAGTTTTTTTGCTTCTTGTGGGATGGTGCCTCCTAATTTTGCATCTTCTCTTAATCAAGCTTTGACAGGGTGCCCCATCTTGTAATTTGGAGTTTCAAATGTACCTGTGCAGCAATGCTCTTCCCCAGGGCCATGTCAGCCTGCTTGGGGGGGGCAGGTAGTAAGCACCTGCATGCAGTACTGTTGTTGTTGGTCAGCAAGGGAGGAGAACTTCTCACTACTAACTGGGTGGGTGAATAAGTAAATGAACAGATCTGCATGTAAAGATGGAGGTGGGGTGGGCCTATGAGCCAGGATCACTCTGTGCAACCTTACATCATTGATTATGTCCTGAACTTAATAAGTGGCAGCTGTTACCATGTTCCTGATTCCCTTATAGCAAACACCATGCCCCCACCCTTCTCTGGCATCCTGTGTGCTGTTATAAACCCAGCCAGCTGAGCTGCCGACTCTACAAAGTGACATTTGCCATCTACCCCATAGTAGTATTTGTTCCTACAATCCACAAAAAGTAGTGCTCACATCACAGATCAGGTGCTGAGAAAAATAAAGTGAAGGACCAGACACTCAGACGACAGGAAAACCAGTGAAAGACAGCCCCCATGTAGCAAAGATTAAATTAGTAAAAACCCTCTCCCTCTGAACCCACCACCGCCCGGAGCATCGGCTCCCAGCCTTGCTTTGTAGTAATTTTTCCCTGCCTGATTTCTCCTTCTAAACTGAGCAGTGGGTGTGTGGCTGATGGCTGCTGCTATGTATCCATGGAGGGACTATGTTCACTCTCACCTGTACTGCTAGATATTAGTTGTTGCATGGTGTTACCACAGAGGGGCGATAGAACGCATGTGTCCTTGTCACCCTTGACAATCCTGGTATCTCCCTGTTTCCGTCATCTAGGTCTCCCCCATGTTATTAGAGTCAGCTGTCCCTCCTTTTCTAGGTGTTGGAGTCATCGCATCTGCATGATCTTCCATGTGCTGTTTAATATGCCGGTGGGAACCCAGAGGCACAAAGCCTCCTGTACTAACTCTGGGTAACTACTTTCCTTCAGGTATAATGTTTATGTGGACTTGGTTTTATCAGGTGGTGGTTGATGGTTGGGGTGCTGCATTCTGCAGTCTGCGGTCACTTAAAAAGTGAGTGTAAGACCATTCCCTGGGAAAAACTATCTTCCTGCCATTGGGTGATCCTGGTGTTATGTGGTGATTTTTGATGACAGCTTTTGTGGCAAAATGGGTTGGCTAGCTATACTTCACCCTCTACCTCTCCCAACCAGATGATCATCTAGTATGACATTGCTTCCCTCAATTCACTTCTGCCTCCCCATGCTCCCTGGATAGCAATGTGAATTCCCCCTGCATTACCTCCCTAAATCAGTATTCATACCCCATTCCCACAGACATACAGTATGCAATGTGCACATTTGTACCTTGTGAGCTATGCTGTATTGTTGAGCTACTCCCACTTACAAGGTGGGAGCAGCGGCCAGTTGCTTTGGAGCAGGAATTGTTCATAGTTCTGTACTGTTCATTGTCTCTTTTGCAATTAGGTTTGGGTGTGCAGTACTGGAGATTGTGGCAGTGCTTCCTGATCTTTGCTTCAGTCTCTCCATGGGACCACAAGATATGTATGTGCGTAGTGCACTTTTTGGGTAATGTTATGCTGGTTTGAGCCCCTCCATTTCTCCTGCTCTGCATTGGTGGTATTGGCAGTTTGCTTTCTGCATCCCAGTTGCTATGCAGCTTGGGCAGATGTTCGATTTTGGAATGTAGTGATGAGCAGAATATTGAGGTGAGGTTTTGCTTTGAGTGGCTTGCTAGTTAGGGATGGTTTAGTCATCTGGGTGCAGTCGTGTTTCACTGCCTTTGGTGGGGCACTGTCTTGGTTAATTACTGCACTTCAGACAAAGGCAGTAAAGTGACCGGTAGGAAGTCAGTGAAGAAGAAGTCTGTGGTTTATGGCAATAATGTTGGTCTCCCTGCTGCCATTACTAAGTTTCCTATTAACCCCTTTGTAATGGCGATACTTTAATGTAGGCTGGAGCACATCTGCACCTACTTGTTTCAACATATTACGAGTGTTGCTAGCCATAGGTATTAGGGGATCAGCAGTCAGCTCTGTGGGACTTAGTGTTGGCAGCTGGGGGTGCTGTGAGAGAGTGGGGTGATACAGATCCAGTGTTTCTGGCGTTTCTACAGTTCTTTGGAGATAGGTTACAGTACTTTTCTTTTGCTCACCTTCAGCCATTCCATCCAGTTTTTTATACTGTGGATTACTTGGGGGGGGAGATCTGCAGTAGATCTGCAGTAGATATTTTGGCAATTCTTTGTGGGCTATTTCAGCATTTGGAAATTATTTTGTGCCGGCTTGGGTGGTGATTATTACCCTGGCTGGATGTGGCATTATGAAAGGTATATGGGCTTTATGTAGACATTTTTTGATGTCATCATAAGCCCGTTGCTTGTCTCTTACTGCTGGGGTAATGTCACTGTAGATGTGGAAGCACTGCCCTTTCCAGTTTAGTGCACCTTTGATTCTTGCCTGATTTTGGATGTGAATCTTGTCTTGTAGAGAGGTGCAGCATAGAATTATCACCATTAGTTTCTCCTCTTGTTCTGGAAGTGCACAGAAACATTGGAGAGCAAACTCTAACTGGTAAACTGACCCTGAAATTGGGGGTCTGGCAACCTCTATCAGTAATTTTTGAACAACATTCCGTAGGTTGGCTCCTTCAGTGTGCTCCAGGAATCTGACTAGTACCAGATTGTTTCTTCTGAGGTGGCATTCTTTGTCCTCGATCCTGTCCTCCAGCTTCCACATTTTTTTCCTCATTTCAAAAATATTCTTTACATCCCTAATTTGTTTATCTTTCACTGAGCTGATTCTAGACTCAACATCTGATACCCCCGTAGACAGATGTTTCATCGTAGTTTTGATAATCGTTATATCTGATGCCATGTTGCCTAGTGTAATTTTCACTGATGTAGTCTTACTGAAAAGTTGATCCAGTTCATTTGTTAGAATTTCCATGTGGTCAGTTACTGCTGGGAGCTCCGTTGGTGAGTCAGTCTTGACTCATTTGGAGAACTGATTCATTGTGTGCAGTTGAGCCATTGTAGATGTTTTCATTTGTTGTTTTAAGTCTTGGTCCATCATTTGATGAATATGCAAAATGTGTTAGGCAGTAATATTGGTAAACAAAATCTTTGAACAAAAACTCAGAAAAGTTATTTAAATATATTAAAGTCAAGTATTTGCTCTCTGGTCATGGAGCTCTGAGTCCATCATGTGACTAAGAAAGAAGAATCTCACCTCATGAATGAAGATGGTGAACTTAGTTTTTCCCCATAGTTCTTTTATGAGCTGAGATACTTATTTTGTGAGTTATTTTGTGATCATGAAAGAAAGTTGGCTCACAAAAGACCTTTGGGGAAAAAAAACTGAGTCCATCATCTTCTTTCATGAGCTGAGATGGAAATCTTCTTTTGTTAGAGACTTACAAAACAAGAATCTCAGCTCATGAAACACACCTTGGTAAGGATACTGGGGATGTCCCAAAACCATATTTTGGGGCTGTTTATTTTGAAAAATAAACTCCTGAATTGATCTAAACAGGTCCTATTTAGTTAGATTCATGTGTTTGTTCATCTCCAAGACATCATTCTTATGGGTTTTCAATTTGTTTTTGGAAAACAGAAACGAAATGGTTGCCGTACAAAAGATCTTTTTTATCACAAAAGAAGAATATTATCTCACAAAAGAAGATTCTTCTCTCGTGAGCAAGAAATTCTTCTTTCATAACAAACATCTGTCTGAAAGACCCTACAGAGTATGCTCAGAACTGAAATTTCAAGTCTTTATAACTCTGGAATGGATTAATATTGTTTCACCAAACCAATGAAAGGCACTATTCTAGGGCAAGCCCTTTCTACTCTGAACATTTCTGTACAAAATAAAAAAAAACATCTCGACCGCAGTTTGGAGCAATACAGCAACAGATTTTTCCCCTTTTTGCACTATCCAGATCTCAGATTCCACACAGCCAACCAACATGAAACTAATCAGATCAAGAGACCTTGCCACCCAAACTGTGAGTGCAAAATCTGGTACAATTTCATTGAATGGGGCTGAAGTTATTAAAGTGTAAAGTTAGGGTTTTAACATTAAACACCCTACTCGACAACTACAGGGGTGCTAACTCATCCCTAAAATATCTGTCTACAGTGTTGTCATGCAAAAGCTGATGAGTACAGTGCAGCAATGTCATTGTGTGGTACTGCTATATATGTTATTCAATGTTTATTGTACTTGCACACCGCTCAGTATACCGCACTACCGGTCAACTTTTGTGTGGCTACCACTCTATCTATCCACATCTCTGTATCTATCTATCTATCTATCTATCTATCTATCTATCTATCTACCTACCTACCTACCTGTCTATCTCTCTGTCTATATCTATATATGCCTGGCAACAAACTTCATTAATACATCAGTTAGGGTTCATACTAAAACAACAAAAGTATGGAAATGCAGTGCTAGGATTTCCAACCATACCTGTGCATTCCCCCACAGAAGCAGTTGAAGGGGCAAGGCAACACAACCAAGCAGAGACAGCATCATCAGTTAAGAAAAACAACATACAGCTCTCTGAACATAACACAAGAGGCAATCATCATCATGGTCCACCAGCTGTATGAGGTCCACTGCCATGCCATTGCCTTGGGAATATGCCAAGTACTCCCTAGAGACCCAGAAGGAGTCTGATGGGGACATAGGAGAGAGACATAGAAGTGTATGGTTGCAATTCTTCCATAGCTGCCTAGTTCCTCCTCTCCCAATATTCATTTCTGACTAGTACCTTTTTTGGGGGGACACTAGGGTGCAGTCTGACCGCAGTACCATCTATTTCTAATTTGCAAACATTGTAACCAATTCCTTACTATCAAGTGTGAGCCTATTCCTCCACTCCCATTACTGCACTGGTGATTAGTACAAATATTTGTGCAGGGTGGATGCCTGGCTGCACTCCCATACATTCTTTATTTCTAAATACTGAAATGAATTTTTTACTTTGAAATGTGAGTACATGGCCTTCATACTCTGTGATCCCATTCATCCATAACTGAATAGTACAATTTTGTTTTGTGGCTGAAGGGGGGAGGCAGCTGCACTCCCATTCATTCCTAATTTACAAGAAGTGTAATTAATTCCTTATTTGTCAGTTGGAACACAGGTCCCTTTCGCCCACATTCCCATTCCTCCATAGCTGAGAAGTACAATTTGTTTGAGGGGATGGTTGCACTCCCATCTATTCCATCTGCCTCACAGTAAGCCTCTAGGGAGCAGCTTGGGGTGCAGTGTTTGCAGTGGCTCCTCTTCCATGGTGCCTAGCATGCAGGTGTACTGACAAGACATTGGTATAGCAATGAATCTCATATAACTGGTGGACCATGGTGATGGATGTATCTTGTGTTATGTTCAGTGAGTTATATGTTGTTTGTCTTACCTGATGATAGCTTTCTCTGCTTGGTTGTGTTGCCTTGCACCTTCCATTGCTTCTGGCAGGAATGAGCAGTTAGGGTTGGAAACCCTAAGACCTCATGTCTGTACTCATGCTGCTTTAATATGAATCCTAAATGATGCATTATTGAAGTATTTTGCTATGAATTTCCTTATTTTTTGAGACAGTATAATTGTAGACTTTTTTGCTTGTTGGAGCACAAGGCCCTCCGGGTCCTGCCTCCCATCCATCCATCCATAATTTTTGAGAGATTATAATTGAAACCTTATTTGACTGTGGGAGCACAGGGCCCTCCAGGACCTGCACCCCATCACTCCATAATGGTATGCATTTTTAATTGGGGGAGCGCAGGGTCCTCCCGGCCCTAAACTGCCATCTATCCTAAGGCCTGCACTCCCATCAGTCCATGATGGTCTTCATATTTTCATGTGGGGGTGCACAGTGCCATCCATCTATCATTTTTGAGATACTGTAATTATATCCCTATTTGCCTGTTTGCTCTATGCTCCCATCAGTCCATAATGATATCCATATTTGCATGTGGGAGTGAAGGTGCCCCTGGGTCCTGCACACCCATCCATACATACTCTTTGAGATACTGCAGTAGCATCCTTATTTGCCTGTGGGATTCAGTGACCTGTAATAAGAGTGAGTCAAAATGAGCAAGTAAATATGAGTTACACAATTAGAGCAAGTCCATATTAAGCGACCTGTAGTAAATGGGGATGAGTAGTAAAAGCAATATTTTGCAAGGGATGAGCAAGGTAGGGACTGCAGAAGTGAAATATGTAGGTAGGAAATTGTGGAAGCAGAACTGAGCCAGCAGCATGGCATAGAGGGTAGGAACGCTACCTGTGAGTGTGGTGGCTCTGGGTTCAGGATGGGCTATATCAATTTTATTTATGCCTTGGGTTGGACCTAATTATTTTCCCCATTGTCAAACCCCTCCCTCAGACTTGATTATTTAATAATTTGGATGGTGTGGGATGGCGAAGCCCCCCCCATATATAAAGTAATTGTATATTTTCCCCTATAGATAGAGTGAGCGTCGGTTGATGTTTCTGTGAGGTGCTATTGGGCTGATTGCCATTTTGCTTTTCCGAAATTTGTAGTCACCATTGTGCTGCTCGCTATTATGCAGTAACTCTTATCATATGGCACCCTTCTATCCCATAGTGTGCAGCACCAAAGAAACACCTCAGATTGCAACGTTATCCTATAGAAAAACACAGCAAAATTTGAAACCTGTTTAACTCAACACTAAATAAATATATTTTCAGAAACAACTGTGTCTACCTCACATTAAAATGTTATCCTATGGGAAACTAAGCAAAATATAAACCCACATAACTCCAGAACGAAGTAAAATCTTTTCACCAAACCAGCACAAAGCACACCTGTGGTGCAAGCCTTTTGTACCCTGAAGATTTGAGACCAAAATCACAAACCATTTGTTAACTGTGGAGTGACAAAGAAACAGCTCTCTTAAAGTTCCCTTTTCACAAATTGCGAAAAAGAATCCTTTTCTGTGGTTCCTTTTTTGCAGTTTGCGGAAAAAGAACATCCTTTTTCGCAAATTGCGACAAAGGATCCTGTTTCACAATTCTTTTTTCACAATTTGCAAAAAAGAATTTCAGCATGTTCATAAAATACATTTCTGAGTAACATCTCAAAAAAGTAACCACAGAATCAGATTCCATGGGTCCCAATTAGGTAAAGACAACTGTTGGTGTCTCCTAAACCCATCTATTTTTTAGTTATTTCATTTAGTTGTCACAGCTAACTGAAAACAAGATAGTAGTTCTTTAAATTTTGTTGTCACCACTAACTGAAAACAAGATGGTGGCAACATGGAAAAAGATCCTACATTTGTGGGAAAAGATGCTGTGCATGTGAAAAAAGGATTGTGCATTTGTGATAAAGAATCCTAACTGGTCCTATATTAAATAATGGGAAAATTTGAAATTTAATAACTTTGGAATGGAGTAATATTTTTTCACCAAATGGTCAAAAGGCACATCTGTGACCCAAGGTCTTTTTACTCTAACAATATCAGACCACAATTGCTCACTGTTTTTGTGCAGCAGCATGACAAAGAATTTTACTAAAAACTGTAATTTTCACATATTCTGACACTCCGTATTTCCATACCTACAATCCAACTAGAACAAAACTTGTTACATCAAGAGATCTTTTGTTCTTGATAGCACATACAAAATTTCATGTGAATTGCTTGAATGGTTGCAAAGTTATTAAAGCGCAAATTGCTGAGTTTAACGTAGAAGTGAAGGTTGAACCATGACTATAGGGGCGTGACCACACCCATATAATATATTTAGGAGCTATGACATGGCCTAACTGAAGATATCATATTTACCTTCATGACAGGCCAAAGATATTATGATATCTCTTGAGTTGCAAAGTCACAAGTGAGATAGCTTGATATCAGCAGCCTTCAATGAAGATAAATATGATGGTCCACATATTCAGTAGAGATGCACCTGCAAATCCCCAGACTTGCGATGGCTGTCAGGGGCATGGCAATATTCAGAAGCCCCCAATGCGCCACGCAAGCCCAATTGCATCACATAGCACAATATTTTGATGTGGTCATGCAAATGAGGGATCCTGCATGCATATTCCCAGCATCACAATATTGAAACCTCCACTGGTGAAGACACGGCCAGTTGCACCAGTGCAAAAATAGGCCAGACAAACTCTACCCAGACTTTGTGTGGGGCAGGGTGGTGTACTCTGCAATGTCCAGGGCCATTCACATGCCCCCTCTCCCCATCTTAGGAAATAAGGTATGTCCATTCCCCACTTCTCCATAGTGTAGTGTCCCCCCTTCCTGGCCAGATCCCCATATTAATACCACAGTCCACCCCCCTTTGACCCTGGTATACTAGTGGATCCTCCCTATCCCTATCTCCATAAGGCCATAAACTGACAACCTCAGTATCCCTGGTGCTTAAGCATGCCTCATTTTCATTTAGACAGGCATCTGGGATGGGGTGGGGGGTTCCTACACTATGGAAACAGAGGTATAAGGCAGAATAAATTTTTACAGGCCTCGAGGATGGGGAGGGGTGTCCCTGTGCACTTAGCCAGACACAGCCATGCTAATGAGCCCATAATGGGTATTCATGAGACCCCTTTGCACCATGCATGCCCAATGATAATATAGATATAAATGGCAGACAGCAGTAATGGAAGAGGAGAAAGATCTGGGGGTGCTCATAATAGGAGAAATGGGCAACTCTGCACAATGCAGGAGGGCATCAACAAGGGCCAACAAGATGCTGGGCTGTATCATCAGGGGTATTATTTCAAGGAGTAAGGAGGCGATTCTGCCTTTGTACAGATCATTGGTCAGACCACACCTGGAGTACTGCATGCAGTACTGGTGACCTTACCTGAAGAAGGACATTTGACAGCTGGAAGGAGTGCAATGCAGGGCAACCAAAATGATTGAAGATCTGGGGAAGCTGTCTTATGAGGCTAGATTGGCGGAGTTAGACATGTATTCATTGGAGGAGAGGATAATTAGGGGGTACATGATAGAGACCTTCAAGTACATGAAGGGGATAATCCAAGCAAGCACAGAGGGGCTGTTCAGAGCAAGGGTGGAAAGGGACACTAGAGGCCATAGCATGAGGTTGGAGGGTAAAAGATTCAGGAGGGAAATGAGGACGCACGTCTTTACAGAAAGGCTGGTGTCAGAGTGGAATGCTCTGCCAGCAGAGGTGGTGGCATGCCAATCAGTGGATGATTTCAAAAGCAGGAGGCACAGGACAAAGAGGAGGGGGAAGGGCAGCTGCAAAGTAAGAGTGCTAGCTGCAAACTTGAGCAGACTCGTTAGACCGGTTGGCCTTTTTCTGATGGCAATTTTCATATGTTCGTAATGAGCACTTTAGTATATTTTGGCTGAATATCACCTCGGAGGAAATGACACATCCAGGTACATTATATGCCACGCATTCCCCCATTCGTGGTCTTCATCCCTGAATCCTGGATGCGCTATGCCAAACATGGTGGCCGCCTGCTATGCGCCATGCATCCAAGGTCCGATATTCAAACAGAATGCATGTTCTGTTCCGAACACACATTTTGTTTGAATATCCCATCAGTCAGAGCTGTCCGGCCCAATTATTTTGTGTGGTGCATCCATTTGCACATGCATTCAGCTGGCTCTGACTGTGAGGCCCAATATCTTCTGTCAGGCCATGTCATGTTCTGTTTATGCAGACATATATTTGGGATAACATGATTGGCAATGTGTAAAAAAGTGCTTGCGTTTTTGAAAAGTGTGACTAACTTTCAATCTTTTTTAGTTACAGTCCTTGTTTGGGAGTGGTTTCCAAGATGTACTACTACTTCTGTTTAACTCACTGTGCCCCATAGCTTTACATTTTGACCAGCACATAATGAAAATGTTTGATGTACAGTTTGTTTGTTTTTGCTTTCTTTACAGGCATTTGTTCATGAGAAATAGGAAAAAAAGTTATTTTTCTGCTGTTTTTTTCGTTTGAAAAAAATGGGTGTCTGTTTGAAATGTGACAAATTGTTTAGAAGTATGTACGTTCTTACTAAGGTAACTTCTAGCAGTATAGTGCTATGAGCTATCTTTCTTGAGATAGATCATGTTTAGGTGTGAGGTAGTTGTTTAACTGTTTGGACTTCTGACCCCAAAAGAAATCTGCACTTTGTGCAAATTGAGGAGTGCAAAAATTTCTTTATATTTTACCATTGTCAGACAAGTCACATCGCCCCACAACTTAAGAAACTCAAACTTTACATTATGTTCTGTACATAATGAAAAAGTTCAATGTACAGTTCTTTTGTTTTTGCTTTTGGGGGGCATTTAGTCATTAAAAAAGTGAAAAAAAGAAGTTTCTGCTAATTATGAAACAATCTAAGTGTTATCTATAAATGAAACATCACTCAATTTGTAGATATTTTGTACTGAATAACTTTCATGCTCACAGTACTATGCTATCATTTTTCATTTTAAGTTATTCACATTTTGATATGGTTACTACTACTACTGAGAACAAACATTCTAAACCTTCAGGGAAATGATTGTTGTGCAGTGGATTTGAGCATCCTAGATGGAATGCTCACACTGTAGCAGGGCTGAATGAGATTTATGCACTATGACATAGCGGTACAAGAAAATATATCATTGTGACATGACATATCAAGAAAATATATCGATATCTCTTTTTATTTGGTCAGTCATCTCAAAGCATATGTTACATAAATAAATATCTATATATATTGTTCCAGGTTAAAGCTGGTTCTTAATCTCCTTCTCTGTAAGCAATTCCTGCACTTCCAGAATATGGAATAGTGTAGGAACTGACTAAAGAGAGTTTCCGTGATGTGGTGGTTAAGCTTTCTCAAATTTCAGCTGACACTTTGTTAACTAAGAATCCTTATTTAAAGCACGATAAGAGGGAGAAATGACTGACATAAATATTGAAAAAAATCAGTTACATGTATTTTGAGGTGGTATCAGGGAGCACACTGGACTTTGTAGATTCCAGACCTGAATTAGTCTTGTAGATTTTAATGGTAGTTTACTCACCTGGTAAACATGATTGTGGGGGAATAGATCTCTGAGGCAGTCCACAATCCTTACATCATGGGTTGTATATACCTGATAGGTTGTTTGATGTACATGTGACTAAACGAAGTCTGTCCCCTTCCCAGGTGCTCTGGTCTACTATGGCCAGTTCAATGTATTCCAAAGCTGTATCTGAAATTAAACTTGTTAAAACCTTACAATGTGTACCCTGAATAAATGTATGCTGACCAATGTGATATTTTGTATGCTTTAGGTTTAATTATGCTATTATTGGTAATTTGCGTTACTTGCAATATTTACAATCATGTCAGCATATTATTGCAGTCATATAGAGTAAACATATGTATTTTTCTCTGTACTTTGCCAATAATGTTAAGATGCACATCTGTAGGGTGAGGAGTGGAGTGCTTCAGAGATCTATTCCCCCACAATCACCTTTACCAGGTGCGTACACAGCCATTGTGGGGGATAATCTCTGAGGCACTCCACAATCCTTACATCATGGGTTATTCAAAAGTAGTAATAATCCTTTAGGGTGGGTTAGACATGTTTTCAGGACTTGTTTCTGTGCGTGTTGCTAGTAGTACCGCTTTGGCAAAGTTAGTCTTCATGTCCTAGGGCACGTCCATTCTGTAATGTCTAGTAAACGTGTGTATGGTTGACCACATGGCTGCGGCGCATATCTCCTCTGCAGTTGCCATGTTCTTTTCTGCCCAGGAAGTCACAATTGCTCTGGTAGAGTGCACTTTTAGGTCCTGTGGAAGATGGGTATTAGTTGACCTGTATGCCTCTGTGATGGCTGCTTTGAGGTATCCTGCGATAGATGATTTTGAGGTGGGTAGGCCTTTTCTGCATCCCTGTAGTATGATAAAGAGTCTGTCTGCTTTCCTTATGTCCTGTGTTCTGGCAATGTATGTCATAAGAACTCTTTTTCATCCCTAGCATTTTAAATAATGGGTCTGCTTGGATTTCTTCCAGTGGGAGCTCAGCTGGAATCTCTATGGTTTGACTGAGATGAAAAGCAGAGGCAATTTTTTTTTTTTTTTATTTAACTTTTTACTCCTCCGGAGCCACCCGCCGCCCTATCCTTCCACCCGGTCACAGGCCGCCGGCTTCTGCTTTCCAGATCAGCCACTGCCCCCGATACCCCGTGGCTTACCCCCCATGGTGGGGCCCGCGGCACCCCCTTCATATATGCCACGGGCACTGGAGCTAGGTTGGGGGCCTGGCCTGGAAGCACATTGAAGCCACGGCGAGCTTCATCCATGACGACGGGCAGCTCCTCCTCCTTTTTCCAGTTTTCTCCCAGGGGAGGCGGGGTCGTGCAATGACGCCAGCATCCACCCCGCCTCCATCCATGCTGAGTGTCGGCTGTGTGGAACTCCCGGTCTCCACCAGGGTCCCAGTCTTGAAGACTGCCCACCCTCCCCCAGAGTAGGAGAGCTGCCTATCGGATGCTCAATCCTACTCCCCCCCGGCCGGCCCTCCGACGATCCGGGTCCGTTTCCGAACCCGGGTCACCGGCGTCGCAAGCGGAAATCCCACCGCTGCACCGACGGGCCAGCTAGAGGCAATTTTTGATCTGAATGAGGTGGTTATGGGCCACAGTGAGATTCTGTCATTGTAGAACATTAGAAATGGCTCCTTATATGAAAGGGCCTGTAATTCTCCTACCCGCCTAGCCAACGCTATTGCCATGAGGAATACAGACTTGAGTTGTAGACATTTCATAGAGACTGAGTCCAGGGGTTCAAATGGTGGCTTAGTCATAGCCTTCAGGACTATTGGTTGGTCCCAGGGTGCTAATATTGGTTTGTTCACAGGACTTATGTTGGATGCTCCTCTCAGGAAGCGTACTATGTCCTGGTAAGAGCCCAGCATGGTGCCCTGTATTTGGCAACTTGCTGCCCCAATTGCTGAGACCTGCACCTTCAGTGAGGCTGGGGACAGTCCCAGTTGTAGACCCTTCTGTAGGAACAGTAGTATCTGTGGCACAGTGCATGATTGAGTGTCTATTTTGTGATGCATGCACCGTTTGTTAAATATGGCCCATTGACATTGATAGGTTGAGATGGTGGACTGTTGTCTTGATGATGCCATGGTTTGTATGACTGATGGGTGGTATCCCACCCTTAGCAGTCTCTCCCTTTCAGGAGCCAAGCTGTCAGGTGGAGGTGTTGTGGGTTTGGATGCATAACAGGACCCTGAGATAGTAGGCCTGGTCTTTGAGGCAGTTTCCAGGGATCATCTAGTGCCATTGATACTATTGTCGCAAACCAGGCTCATCTTGGCCAGTGTGGTGTGACCAAAATGACTCTGGCTCTTGAGATGCATATCTTCTTCAGCACCTGAGTGATTAGTGGTAAGAGGAGGAATATGTAAGCTACTTAGAATATCCATGGAGCAGTTAGGGTGTCCACTCCCATGGCTTTGCAGTCCCTGTATCTTGTCCAATATTTTGGGCAATGGTGGTTTTTGTGGGATGCCATGAGGTCTATTTCTATCAGTCCCCATCTGAGGTGTAAATGTAGGAATATTTGTGGATTGAGTTTCCACTCTCCTGGGTGGATCATCTGCTGACTTAGCCAGTCCACCATTGTGTTTAGCTTTCCTGCTAAGTGTATGGCCGTAATTGACTTTAAATTCTTTTGCACCCATGGCATGAGCTTTGTTGCCTCTGATAGCATTACTCTGCTTTTGGTGACTCCCTGCTTGTTTATGTATGATACTGTTACTTGTTTGTCTGATTTTATTTGGACATGCTTTTGTTGGACCAGGTGTGAGAAATGCTGTAGGGTTCTGAATATGGCCCTCATTTCTAGGACGTTTATTGTTAGTTTTGTTTCTAGCAGTGACCATTTTCCTTGAACTGTGTCTTTTCCCAATATGGCCCCCCACCCTATTAGGCTGGCATCCGTCTCTATTATGACCTCTGGTTATATGTCTAATGATATGTCTTGTAATAGTCTGTGTCTGCTTGTCCACCTTGTTAGGCTTGATTGTACTTTTGGTGGCAGAGTGACCTTCTTTGTTAAGGTGATGTCATGTGCTGGTCCCTGTGCAATGAGGAAGTTCATGAGGGGTCTCATATGCCATCTTGCCCAGGGAACGGTGTCTATGGTAGATGACATTAGACCTAACATCTGATATATGAGCAGTAGTGTTGGCAGTTTGGCATCTCACAGCTGCTTGGCTGTTGCAATGATGGACTGCATTCTTGTCTGAGAAGGGAAGGGAAGACTAGACCTTTTTCTGTGTCTATTAGTGTGCCCAGGTGCTCGATGGAGTGGCTGGGCATTAGACAGCTCTTTTTGTGATTGATGACCCATCCATGTCATTGTAAGCAATCTACCACTGCTTGTGTTTCCTGTTGAATTGCCACTGTGATCTTGCCCAGATGAGCCAGTCATCTAAGTAAGGGATAACATGGATACCCTGCTCTCATAGTTTTGCTGCTAGGACTATAGACACCTTCGTGAATACCCAAGGGGCAGAGGCTAGCCTGAATGGCAGCACTTGGTACTGGTAGTGTTGTCCCAGTATGCAGAATTGGAGGACTCTGAAGTGACTGGGTCTTATGGAGATGTGAAGGTATGTGTCCTTCAGGTCTATTGACATGAGGAAGTCCCCCTGTCTTATGACCCTGAGTGTAGATCTGATGGTTTCCATTTTTAAGGGGTTATATCTCACTGATTTTTTGATGTATTTAAGGTCTAGTACTGGTCTGAGGCCTCCTGTCTTTTTTGGGACCATGAAGAAGATTTAGTATACACTCTTCCCTTGTTCTGTCTTTGGTACTGGGGCTATTGCGTTGTTTTCATGCAGCTCCTGGATAACCTGTTGTACTTGTAGTGGTGTGGTGTTGTGTTTTGAGATGGGGGATGATACCATTCAGTTCTCCCTTGGTGACTGTGTGAACTCTATCGCACATCCCTGCCTTATTATTTCCAGTACCCACTTGTCTGTTGTGGATTTTTCCTAATGATGAGAGAATAAGGCCAGTCTTGCACCCACTGTTGTTCATGTGGACCAGTGTCTGGGGTGGATAGTCATGGTCTGGAGTGGTTTCTGCGAGAGTAATTTCATCTGCCTCTATGAGCTGTACCCCTGCCTCTGTATTTGTTGTAGGTGTAAGGGGTAATATAATTTTGTCTGTATGTCGTGCTTCTGAAATTAGAACTCCCTCTCCTTTTGTCTCAAAAGGAGTGAAATCTGCTCCTTTGCCTAGCCGGTAAATAGAAGGATCTAGCCTGATCCTTGTTCAGTGCTTTTCCAGCTTCTTTGCACTTAAGGTTTTTCTCTAGGCCATCTCCAATCAGCATATTTCCCTTGAAGGGTAGTTTTTGCAGGGTTGCCTTTGCACTCTCTATCTACATCCCATAGTTTCATCCATAAGGTTCTATGAGCTCTCTTAATCAGGACAGCTGATCTAGAATTAATTTTAAGAGAGTCTATGGCCATGTCTGCCAAGTATTTTATGGAGGGTATGGCGTTGTCCATAAGTTGATATTCCTGGGATTTTGCTGGTATTATTTTTTGGATTTCCTGGAGCCAGGTTAAATGGGCTCGAGTGGCGTAAATTGTGGTCAAATCGGCTCTGGCTCCCAACCCTGTAAGTTTCGCATTCTTTTTCAGGGTATCTTCCAATTTTCTGTCTATCAGATCCTTCAGTCCTGATGCTGACTCCATGGGGAGTATGGTCTTTTTATTTCATGAGGCTATTTGTGGGTCCACAGTGGATGGAGTGCACCACAGGTCCAGTTTTTCTGCTTGTAAGGGATACATTTTATCCCAGGATCTATGCTCTGGGATCTGTGCCAGTTCTGATGAAGACCATTCTTTTTGTACCACCTCATCTATTGCCTCTCAGACAGGGAAGACGTCTGCTTGCTTAGATTGTGGTTGCAGAGACGGTAATAATTTTGAGGCTGGTGTGGGGTCTGGAGTCTCAAAGCCCACTGCAGCCATAATGCTCTGGACTAATGCTGGAATCTGATCTGGGAAACACCACTTTGCTGTCAGGGTTTATTGTTCTTGATCAGGCTCTTCCTCTTCCTCAGACTCATCGCCTGGGTCAGTAGGTGCAGTCTGGGAATCAGAAACTGGAGTTTCTGTAGGTCGCGAAAGTGTGCCAGCTGTCAACTTCTTAGCTGGAGGGGGCTTAACCACTTGCTGGCTTGATATTTCATTTAACTTTAGAAGCATTGCTGATAGCATTTCTTGTTGTGCCTGCATAAGTTGATTGTTTTGGATGAGCACCAATGTGGCGTCTGAGTGAGGTTCTGAGTTTTGCATGTTCTTGTTATTTGTAGGAGGAGTGATAACCTCTTCCATCTCCTCTATATCATCATGTCTGGTAGAATCCTCTATGCACAAAGTGCATAATCTTCCCAGGTGTTGGGATGGGATGGGCACGTTGCACTGCCTGCAGCTCTTTGTCTTAGGCATAATTATCTGTTAAGTAATAGAGAAGGGTGTACTTAGTAATATGTACAGATTAAACTGCTTCAAAATTTATACACTACAGAGCTCATTACTGCAGTGTTGGGCAGTGTTCCTATCTTTGAGTACTGTGTGTTTAAGATATGTCAAGGAAAAAATTCCCTATCAAAGCATTCTGTACCTTTAAGATAGGCTGGGAGAGGAGGCTGATGGGAGATGTAGTTTTGTGAAAGGCTGGGGTCTCGACCTGAGAGTCTGCAAATTGCAGTGCAGGGCAATGAAAGAGTAGGAAGGAGGTGTAAGCATTACTGACTAGCTGCATTTCCTGGGGGTTTGTGAGGCAGACTCAGGGAATGAGCAGCAGCTGTGAGTGTGATAGCACATTTGTATGACTCTTAGACTATAGACCTGGTAAGAGTACTCGTGGGAGGTGGTGGTGACGTGGTCTCATGAGAGCTGACCCTAACAGCAAGCTTGCTGAGGTCTCATGAGAGTCTGTGGCCAATCAGAATGCTTCTTGCTCATAGCACGAGATTTGGAGTGAAGAAGCTGAGAGATGGCCACACGATTCTGGGAGGAGTACGGACCTGGAGGTCATGAAGTAACAAGCCATGGGCTCCATTTTGAGTCCATAGAGCTACTGGAGTTTGGGCTATCCGAGGGTCAAGTACTGTGCTCAGAAGAGTTCCAGGAGGGCTCAAGGCAGGGGTCTGAGCATTTGGCTGTATGGAGGAGAATACTGCCTGTCCACAAACAAACAGGAGGCACATTTTGTTTGCTCTGGATCACTGAGATGGAATCCAGGTGAGGGGGCTAATAGCTCTGTGTTACTGCTAGCAGAGGTGACAGAACTTCCAGGGAGGCATATTAGCTGTGAATTAGGTCTGAAATTGAGTCTGAAACTTTTCTAGTACTGCTAGCAGGGGTACCAGATAATGATCTGCAGTAATTATTATTACTCCTGGCACTGCTAGTAGGGGGGCCAGGTAGCACAGGATAGTACAAGGGAGGCGTTCTGGATTATTACTGACTCCTGGCACCACTAGCAGGGGGCTCAGGTAGCTTGGAGACTACATTAGTAGTCTATTTAGGTCTTGTTAGTGGCTTCTGAAACTGCTAGAAGGGGTTTCAGATAGGTAGTTAATTTTTCTGTTAGGTAACTATTCCCTTGCAAGTCTGATCTGTAGAAGCCCGACGGTTTCAAAGATGCATCTATTCTTTGCTGTATTATAGCTAAATCTATGGCAAGTTAGACTATGCTGTCTGTTATTTCTGCAAACAAAACATTCTAGGAAAAGCAGAAATTCTTAATTAAGCAGTATTTTTTGATTAATGTTACTAGTCATGGTATATTCTTCTTACCATTTAGAAGTAAGGTTTCTCTTTGAATGTAAAGGCCTGGAGCTCTAGATTGCGCCACAACCTGTATCAGATGCACAATTTGAACTGACCATAGGAGACCAGAGTCCCTGGGAAGGGGAAGGACTTTGTTTAGTCACATGTGCATCAAACAACCTATCAGGTGTATACAACCCATGATGTAAGGATTGTGGAGTGCCTCAGAGATTATCCCCCACAATGGGCAGAACATTGGACAGGTAGTGTTAGCTTGCTTAAATCTTTTTTTTGGAGGAGGGACTTCAGTCAGTGGCTCCAATTTAAACACACTGTAGCAGTAAGCTATTTACAGTCTGAACTGATTGAGTCAGTACAAACAAATCAACATGAAAATGAGCACTATGAGGTATATTGTTTACCAGCCAATTTCTTTTGTCCATTAATTAGCTATTATTGCACTCTAAAGTTATTGCACTTATCCCTTAGTAGCCTGTTAATTAAGTCTACACTGTAATTATTGCATTGAGGCCAAAGAGATCAGAATTATGTATAGTGCTCTTACAAGCAATTATGGCTTGAAGTACTGTGCGTGGCACACTATTTAATTAATTCATCTTCTTGCAGTGCTCTAAGTGCAGTCATCTGCACTATTCCTTGAGTCCTGATTCATGAAGTGCACTACAATTATCACATAGTCCCAGGAGAAAACAAGCATTTATCAATGCCAAATGTCTGCTTGCTGGCATTGGCATTGGTAGTGTAGGAGTTACAGAGCTACTTAATAGGAATGGCAGTGAAGTATTGAACTGAAGCCAACCCCACCACCACCCTGTAGAGACTGACAGGCATTAGGGTGTGCCTTTGGGTTGTCAGGCATAACTGCCATGCCATTTCACCAGACCCTACCCTGCTGACACAAACAAGTGTCATGGTGTGCCTTGGGGTCTTTGACCCTTATGTGCACCCCATTCCATCAGGAAATACAGTGAGATGGGTGTGGTATAGGAGAATGGGGTGAAGTTTGGGGCTGAAGAGTCCAAGGCATACCTCTATGCCTCTCACTGGCTGCAGGATGTGGAATGGTATGAGCATTACAGGCGAGAATCCCAAGTCACACCCCTGATGCCTGTCATTCTCTACAGGGTGGGGCGTTATGGTCAGAAACCCTAACGCCTCAGGCATTCATTGGTATTTTCACTCCAAATTTTCAAGATTTTTTTTTGTGACCCCCACCTCATGAATAGTGGCAATATCAGCTTGTTAGCCGAAAGCTGCTGTTGCTCAGTGATTACGTCATTTAGCACCACAGGAGCAAAAACACATCCCGATCAGGATGTGAAAAATGACAGCTGTACTGTTCCTCAGGAGGTGTAAAAAATGGCAATGTTGAAAATCTGCAGTGCAAATATTTAAAAAACTGGTGAAGTCATGAGCGTGCATAGAAACTGTGCAATGCACACCTGTAATGTAATTAGTTTGGGGATTTTTTACAGCAGATTGTCAACACATGCATTTTGGGACCTCCAATCCTGAACAGTGTCACTGTGATTTTCTTTATCTGTCCTGAACAATGATTTCCCACAATGACCACGTGTTTCTGTGCTGAAAGTGAGAAAACACATTTTGGCCATGTTGTGAAAAATGACAGCTGTACTGTTCATAAGGAAGTGTGGAAAAATGCCACTGGTGAAAATCTGGACTGAAAATATTACAAAGTCATGAACTTACGGGGGTGCGTGTAAACTGCGCAATGCTCACTCATGACACAGTCAATTTATGGACTTTTGTCACCAAATTTTCAACAGAGCCATTTTAAGACCACTGCTCATGAACAGTGTGACTTTGATTTTCTTAATCTGTCCCAAACATTGCTTTCATACACCAACTGCACCATTGTGTGCTACATGTGCAGAAACATATTTTGGATGAGATGTGAAAAATGACAGCTGTTCTGCTCATAAAGAAGTGTAATAAAATGGCAATGTTGAAAATCTGGTGTACAAATATTAAAAATTCGCAAACTTCCGAGTGTGCGTAAGAACTGCGCAATGTGCACTCCTAAAACAGTCATTTTTAGGAATTTTTTCACCAAATGTTCAACTTAGCCATTTTAACACCTCTGCTTATGAACAGTGTCACTGTGATTTTCTTAATCTGTCCCAAACACTGATTGCGCACACTGACTGTGCCATTGTGCGCTATGAGATCTGGTGGCCGGAGAATTCTGTGACTGACTAGCAAGTGAGTGCCCCGCACGACCAAGATGATGAAACAACACTCGGTGCATGTGAAGATCATTGGGCTTGTTCAGCACAAAATGAGCAAGACCTACCTGGTGACGATTCTGTGGTCCGATGGCAATGAGATCCTGGTGTGCAGAACTTTCAATGATTTTCGGAAGCTGCAGAAAGGACTCCAAAGAAAGTTTGCTGTACCAGCAAGGCCGTTCAAGAAGTCAGAATGGGTTCTCCCCAAATTTAAAGATGTACCTGTAAAACTCCACTGCAATAAAGATGCAAGTAAATGCATGCAGCGACTGAAGTTACTGGAAAAGTAATGCATGGAACTGCTAGAAATCAAAGAAGAAATCTCACAGTGTGAAGATCTGATTCAGTTCTTTGTGCCTCAGACTGAGGATCTGGAACCGTTCTTTCCAAAAAACAGCATTATTATGATGCCATCTGGGGTAGAACTGGATGATGAGGTAATAAAGAGAGACAGCATTTCATCCATTATACAGCCCTTACTATCCAAAACCTACAGATGCAGAGAGGCATAAGAAACCAAGGCTGTAAAGAACAGGCCTTTCAAAGTGAACAAAAGTGAGACCTTGGATGTACTAATTAAGGATACATCAGGTTGGTGGTTAGTTGAAAATGTAGAAAAGCGCATATCTTGGTTTCCCACTCCTTACCTGGAGAAATGTATCGTAGCAGAAGATGAAGAAAGCGAGCAGCTGGATGATGGATTCCTGTACTATGCTGTCAAAGGCTATGAAGCTAAAGATGAGGATGAGGTTTCCCTTAACATTGGAGTGGTGGTAGAAGTCCTGCACAAATCAGATGACGGCTCGTGGCTTGTCAGGTACAGTGGAAGAGCTGGCTATGTACCATCAATGTATCTCCAGAAATACAGAAATCCTCATATGAAGTTCCAGTTTCTTCAGAGCAAGGAAATATATGCATCAAGCCCTAACCTCACCCGTGCTGCAAGCAGTTTGGAGATCAGCTCTTTTCCTGCAGCTCCTTTGAAACGGACACATAAGCTTGAACTTAATACTCACACTGGCACGCCAAACTTGATCAGTAACAGAAGACTTGGGCAATTGGCCAGGCAAAGATTGAGATCTTTCAGCTGTATACCAGAAACAAGTGGTGTTCAGACACTGGTTTTCCATTCACGGAATGGAAGTGCAGACAGTCTTGGCTTAAGTTCAGACTCTAGTAATTCAGGCAGTTCCAATATATCAGAAGTGGGGAGTTCTGAAAATGAATTGCTTTGTGTGAGTTTCAGTGATTTTGAGGACCAAATCCAGAAAAGCAGAAGCCCGGAGATGAATGCAGAAGATGCTGAGTTAGGAGACCTATCATCAACTAGCAGTCCTAATATGGAAACCAAAGTAAGCCCTCTTTGTCCAAGAGCTCCGGATGTGCCCCCAAGACCAGATGTGCAAGAAATTCTGAAAAGGTGTACCACAATAACAAAACGAGCTGTACAAAGAAAGAGAGAAAATATTTAAAGCAAGAACTCTTCATTGTCTGTGAAACTTGCCCAGATATCCCGGGAGTACAATAGACTTCAAGATTGTAATCTCCTTGTATAAAAGCATACAAGGAGATTTGCTTTAGGTTTACAAATTGTACCGTCTCTGCAACCTAAAACTAAACTCAAAACAAGAAGCCAGAATTTCAAGGTTATTGGCTGACTACAAAAGCTGCAGTGTAAATACAACATATGTAGGAAGACTGCATTCAGTGTGTTAATGGTTTTTCTGTTAAACACCAGTGTACTGCAGAAAGGAACCAGTTTTCTTTACTAGAAATGTGAAAATGTAGAATTTTTTATAATAAGCACATTCATTAATATTTTATGTAACAAGTTGCAGGCAATGTATTTTATTGCCTTTAAATGATGGAGAATGATGTGTGGGTCTAACAAAACACTTCCAGACCCTAGACACATCTGCAGCTTGACACTATGATCAGCCTGGTCATCAAGAAGTGATGCCTGTACAGCAGACTTGATCAGCAAACACTTGACTGCCCTTTCATATGGAGAAAACTACTTGGTGCACCATTTGCACAAAATGCAATGGACCTAAGAGACTGTAAAGCTCTGATGTGCACTTGTTTCCTCAGGACTCTGTCCTCTGCCATACTTAACTTTTTCTATTTTCATTGGCCTTTCCACTGCTGATAAATACTGTGTATTTTCTTATCTTTGTACCCAAGGAAGGACCATTTACTACTTTGAAACATGGTATTGAAAACCCCCTGGCTATGCACACATTTGTGATCTTGGTGCACCCCTCTGGGAAGCAGTACATTAGTGGCTGGGTAGTTTGATGTTTGACACTGATATCAACACAATCATGATTCTTAAGTTTATGATCCTGAGTACTCTAATCCCCTTTCTCAGAGTAAGCATGTTTTTTTCCCCAAGAAAGGTTTTTATCCTTCACGGCAGGCTGCTGCTCCTGTCTGCCAGCCTTTGTCACGCACTGGGGTAGTTCGGGAGCTTACTTACACTATGCATGTCCCAGTGGAGCCCCAGTGCAGGCCCAGAGGCTTCATCCTGCTGTGAGCCCCCCTTCCCCGTGTATTTCTTCCGGTTTTCTCCAAGCTACCCAAGGCCCCAGAATGCGGTAGCGCATGTGCGTGGAGGTGCACATGCACACCGCGGCACCAGAAATGGCCCTTTCCTCCCTCCCTCCCATGGCCTAGCACCAGGAATCTTGAGCCAAGTGCCAAGGATACCCTCCTGAGGAGGAGAGCTGCCAGTCAGCAGCTCTATCAACTCCTCACCCCCCAGCCAACCCCTGAAGACCCGAGCTCCAGCCTGAACCCAGGTCACTGGTGTGGTGTCCAGTGCCTCAAATTCACTAAAAATACCACCAACAGCTTAATCTGGTTCTAGGTCAGTTGGCATTCATCTGTAGCCTCCTCCTCCGGGTCGTGCCTGAAAATAGGCAGGATTTGTCTAGTGCACTTACCCGGTCAACAAAAACTAACTAAACTAACTAAACTAAACATGCAGGGAAACACACTTTGGGTGACATGTGATAAATGACAGTGTACTGCTCATAAGGAGGTATGGTAAAACAGCAATGTTGAAAATCTGGAGTGCAAATATTAAAAATTTGCAAACTTACCAGCGTGCGTAGGAACTGTGCAATGCACGCTCATAAAACAGTCATTTTTATGATTTTTTTCACCAAATTTTCAACATAGCCATTTTAAGACCTCTGCTCATGAACAGTGTCACTGTGATTTTCTTAATGTGTTCCATACATTGATTTCACACACTAACTGCACCATTGTGCCATACATGCGCAGAAACACATTTTGGGTGAGATGTGAAAAATTACAGCTGTACTGCTCATAAGTAGGTGTGATAAAATGGCAATGTTGAAAATCTAGAGTGCAAATTTTACAAATTCATGAACTTATGAGCGTGCATAGGAACTGCGCAATGCACACTCGTAAAACAGTCATTTTCAGGAATTTTTTCACCAAATTTGCAACATAGGCTTTTTGAGAGTCCACCTTATGAACACTGGCACTGTCATTTCATTAATCAGTCCCAAAAGGTGATTTCACGCAGTGACTGCAAAATCACCCTTTGGGCCCGATTAATGCCATGGCAGTTCAAGAATTAATGAGGAGGGGTCCCACCCAAAAACCCTATGTTGAAAGTTTAGTGCCACAATTCAAAAAAATGCCTGTGATACGCATTAAAGTTGAAAAATCCCTATTTATTGCATTATACAGCTTACCGGTATTTCCTCAGTTCGCGGTCAGCTTTGAAGACTGCAGACGTGGATCCTGGTTAAGTAAACTATAGACAGCATAAGTATCTGGACTGTCCTATATATAATATCATTATTATCATCTGGATTATCCTATCATATGTCTGTTGCTAGGTGTTTCCCCAAGTAAAGTATTACCTGAAGGATTTCTATGTGACCAGTTTCACACCTGGATGACTCATGTTTTATCACAAACCTTGGTGGTCTTGCTGCCAAAACTATAGTGAAGATCATATCGCTGGAGAGAGAAGCGATTGTATTTGAACTGTCAGTCATCTTGAGAGAACTGGGAATCATCGTATTCATTATAGGACTTTACAGGAACTTTGAATGGTGGCCTTCTTTATAGCATCTCAAAGGAATGTGATTCTAATTTAGGAACAAGAGTCTATTTCTTTTGGTGAAGGAAGGAAGGAAAGAAAGATTTACCCAAGGTATTTTCAAAAAGCTCCTTTACAAATTTACGCAGGAATTTGGAAACTTCTAAGCTGCCGAAATAACTTTTTTTAAGGACGTATATAACTCACATTGATATCTAATTGAGACTACTTGGAGTTTTCCCAAAAGACAATTCTAGTAATTTATGGTTTGTTTAAGGACACTATAACGTGTATTCAAATTTACTAACTAGCTCAATAATTTGTGACAGTATTTCAGATTTTTGTGAACCAAGTACTTTACTGTATAGTCTATTAGGCTAAATATTCAGTCTGTGTTTGACCGTGGATATTTATTTATTTTGTGATTTAATTTGATTGGCTTGTTTAGTCTGTTCTAGTATCTAGTATTTCTGGTTATATATAAGCATACTTCCCTTAGGAAAAGATAACTGGTCTTAATTTAAATTGCTCAGGAGGATATTTAAAGCTACTGGGATGGGTTTGTGTGCAAGCCCATAAAATGTACTTATTACTCCTGACTGATTTTCCCAACATTCCTGGTGTAGCATTAAAAGCTACAACTTTCTGATTTTCTGGACTCAGAGGTGAGTGTGCAACTTGCTGAGGCTGAGCCACTGACACAGATTAAGTAAGAGCATGTTAAGTTCTGTGGGGTGCCATGAGGAGTAATCAGCTAGATATGACAGATGCCTTCTTTGTCCTTTAGACTTGGTGGGGGTGAAAACAGTGGAGGGCTTCAAGCATGCATAAAGGATAGGCACAAAGGAATCTTGGTAGGAAAGTGTGGGGGAGGAGTAGCCAGAGATCAGGTAGGGTCTGCAGTGAAAGTGTAGACAGGGGCAAAATGGGCAGACTGGGTGGGCCAAGCTGTCCATATCTGCTGAAAACTTCTATGTTTTTTTTTGACTGTTGGCAGAAATCTCTGTTCTTTTGCTATATGTGAAATACTGGGAGTCATCTGTGGATGTTGGCACTAATTGCTAGATACCTTCTCTCATGCTGGGGTACAGTTCTTAGGTTGGAAACACTCAAATCTGGATGCTGTGGTGTGAATACAACTAAAACGCACATTAAGTGAATATGCTTTGCAAAATCACAAAATTTACTGAGCAAAGACAAGCAGACCACAAAAGGAAAAACAAAACACAGCCAAAACAGTTCATTTCATTGAGCACTTTGGCTTTGACAAGAAGTGTTCACTGAAATAGCAAGGTGTTTTGCCCTTGATATTTTTTCCATTTTGTGGTCTGCATGCCCCTGCACAAATCAATTTTTTGATTGTTCAACCATTTCACTTACTGTGCTTTCATGTATTCACCCCAGTGTGCCCTGCTTTGGTTGCATTTTGGACTGCTGACAGATTCAAAATAGAGACTTAGCAAACAAAGAGACAGGGCACATTGTTAACAGGCATTAGCTCCAGTGCCTGGGGATTATTATCTGTTCCCTTTGTGCTGTTCTATCAGCTGTATCCAGAATCAGGGTTGGGTGGGGCACAGGTAGTTCTATCAGTGCCAGTCGTAGCTTGGCAGTGGCATTCCCCTGACTTGAGTGACAGGAATCAGGAACTCCAACACAAGATGTTGCAGACACAAAATAATATTTCAACCAGGAGACCCTTTTCTTTGTGTTTTTCCTGTTATTATTATTCTGACCTGTATCCAGCATGACCACAGGAAGGGGTGGTTGTGGTGGTGGGGGTTTTAATTGTTTTTTGATTTTGGTGTTTGTCAAGTTGTATTATTCTGGTTACATGTGTTTTTCGTTTGTTGGTTGGTGTTGTAGTCTTGTTGTTATACGTCAATAAGGTTTAGTTAATTGCAAAAAAAATAGTAATATTACAATTGATCGACCCCTCGCTCAGCCCTTGATCTGTTCTGAGAATCAGGGCATGGGGTTAGGAAGTTCTTATGTGTTGCTGCCCCCAATATCAATATATCTCTTTACTGGGTAGAGCTCTCAGTAATATGTAATCCTCTTTATATGTACATTGAAGTGCCAAAACAAAAAATGCTCAGCTCCCCAATCCAGATAGATGGCAGTAGTCATCTCCAGTATGTATTCTGGGTGAGACAAAACAAATATATGTTGGTGTTACTTAATATCCTTCAGATCATGTTAAAGATGACTTTACTACTGTTGTTAGATTTAATTTACTACTTGGCCCTGTTAGGGACATTACTCTTTTTGGATAGATGAGATTAGAAAACCAGTGTACGACAGTGTGTCCAAGCATGACCTACACCAAATAATTTGAGCTCCAAATAGAACCTGCTTTAAAAACAAAAGTCTAGCATCTTCTGGATTGGCTTCTGGTATGTAATCTGAGTAGCATAACCTACTCGGCACCATGCCAGATGCCTTAAGGAACAACTCTCCAATGCATTGTGGATGGTCAAATAAAATGGTTAGGCAGCAAACAGAAATCCACTTTCTAAGGAGTTTAAAAAATCTTGACATCACTCAATTAAAAACCTGTATAAGAAATATAGACTGATCCTATCTAGGCATCATACCAGTCATTGTCATAGCACTGGACTGCTTTATTAATGAGCTCAATGCTATTACTGACAGCCTAGCCCTAATTCACAAACTGAGACTGAAAGTGAAACAAAATGGATGGATAATGAAGGAATTATTAGACCTACTGAAGGACAGGGGCAGAGCCTGGCAAGCCGGTAGAGGCACTGCCAATGAAATATCTCTAAGTAGCTATACACTGAAACTCAGCAAGTGAAAGCAAAGGGTCAAACTGGCTAAACCCAACTACTTTAGTGAAAAACAATGTACACTTAAAAAGGGTCTTCCCAAATTTGGAAAATGATTGGTGAACTAATTAATGAAGAAGATTAATTTACTCCCAAACTTCTATTTAGGGACACAACAGTGATAACTGATAAGGTAGAGATAGCTGAGAACTCTAATGAGTACTTCAACAATTATGAACAACTGACTAAAAACTTATTAAACCTAAGACCATTGGATTCTGATACCAAAAGAAAACCAAAATCTGCTAAACCTTACTCTTATTTAAAAACATCTCTTTAAGTTCTACAATAAAGTGCCTTAAAAAACAGAATTATAGCACAAGGATAGGACCAGACAATATACATATGGTCATTGTAAAACTCGCAAAAGAAGAAATTGCAGTTCCATTAACAATCTTTGTGCACTGGCTCGCATTCATGAACAGGGCTTTTAGACTATATTTTACCTTTATTGAAGCTATTGGAAAAGGTTGTACATAACCATCTCTACTCTTATCTGAATCAATATAGTTGTTATCCCAACAGCATCATGGGTTCGAACACCACAACACAAATACAGCATTACTAACTTTTATTCATTATTTATATATATTTGTTAATTCAAGCTTTTCAGTTGCATCTGTTTTTGTTGATTTCCTGAAGCATTTGATTTAGTGACCCATAAGCTACTCTTACAAAAGCTGGTTGCTGTGGAGTTGTCTGAATCTGTCCTGAAATGGTTCACAAGTTATTGGTGGATACACAATATGGAACCAAGGTGGGATGTATACTCTAAATATAGACTGACCAGCATTGGAGTCCCACAGGAATGAATATGGGGCCCCAATGCTGTTCAGTCTTTTCATCAATGACTTACCAAGTGTTATTTCTAAATCATCCATTTTTATTGTATGCAGATGATGCAGTTAAATTTATGAACATAACGAAGAATACAGCAGAAGAAGACCATTTGGTGTATCAAGTCTGCTCGTGTTGCAGGGTCCACAGCTTCAGCAACTGTCCCTGCCCCCTCTCCCCAATCCTTCCATCCTCCCTATCCATGGCCTTTACCCTCCCCCTGTACCTATCCCAGCCTCTCTTAAAGCTGCCCACTGTCTTTAATGAGATTACCTCTTCTGGCAGTGCATTCCAAGAGTCCACCACCCTCTCTGTGAAGAAGTGCTTCCTGATCTCCCCCCTAAACCTCCCACCCTCCAGCTCAAGACTGTGACCCCTTATGTTATGATTTCCACTCAGCTTAAAGAGACTGTGCCTATCAACCTTATTTATCCCTTTCAAGTACCTGAAGGTCCCAATCATGTCCCTCTCTCTCTCTCTCTCTCTCTCCTGTCTTCCAGGGAGTACATGTTATGTTTGCAGTTGATAAGGATGTTTGGGAGTCAATGCAGAGCCTACAGAGTGACTTTGACATTTTTCAAAAATGGATAAATGACCAACACCTTATTTTAAATACAAAAAAACTTTTGATAGTGACTGTACATATAATCAGAAGACTTCTCAAATGTTAATCCATATATTGGACAATACAAATCTTGAAAATGTAACTTCATATAAATACTTAGACTTAATGCTGGTTGGAACTCTGATGAATTATTTTCCTGTTGGCACTATGATTCAAACAGTAAAGAAATGACTGGGAATGTTGCATTGCTGTCAAGACTGTATTTTAGATCCAGCCCTAATACCCATATCTAGGCATACTTGGTTTCTTTATTCAGGTATGATCTTTTAATTGTCAGCAAATTCTACTGTTCTGTCTAAGGTACAAGTAGTATTGAACCATATCTGCTGCTACAGTCTGAAGTCAAGTAAATATAATCATCATTGTGATTACATAACTCATATAATTGGCTCCATTTAGATGAACATATACAATACCAACAGACAATATTAACACTTAATACTTTGAATTCCCCATACCCCTCATACTTGAAATCCATAACTCATTTTCAATCTGGCTTTGGAATTACTAGAGCAAATTTAAAAAGAAAAACAATCTTGTTATACCTAGAACTAAAACAAAACTAGGCCAAAATCCATTTTCAACTATTACCCAAAGAGGTGCCGACTTCTTCCACTACAATAAGAACTGCTCAGATTCTGACATGCTTCAAAAGTACACTAAAAATATATCTGATGAATGCCTCCAAATGCACATACTATACTTTACTTTGTGATCTCATTTATTTTTATACTGACAATTTAATTTTACAGTATTGTAATTTATTGTGCTGTTGTGTGTTTATACTCATACTAGGGTTCATACTAAGGTATTCAGGAGCCTAGAAGGCTGCAAGCCCATTTGGTGCTCCTGTCTATTCACCCATACTACTGTGTTGTGTTGCATGTATTTTGTTTGTGCTATGCACTTGATTCATTCCTAAAAATGAGCATTTCAGTTAAATGGACCAACTTGGTTAACAAAAATAAACAAACATTTTTTTCTGTTGACTGTACTAAGATGAGTAAATCTAATTACTTAAAACAACAGAGTAACCCAAGAATAAACTGTTCAGTGACTGACAATCTAGGTCTTCCATTAGTTCACATGCACTATGTTTTTCAGTTTCTTCTTCAAACAACTGGTTGGATTTTTCATGCATGCTAGTAACCTGTCATTTACATCAGTTAATGTGTGATTAATTAATTTCAAGCACAATGCCTGACTAGCTGTAGTGTGCACGATAAATACTGTAGAATAGGAAAAATTAGGATAATGTATATTTAGCAGGTACAATCTCAGAGGGGCATAGTAGCTTAATTTAATTTTCACCTAATAGCCTAATATTCCTCAGGTGAAGCTACTTCTGGCTAGAAGCTACAACACTGGACTTAGGATTTGCAGGAAAGCAAGTTGTGCTCACAACAGAGGGAGGTGAACCTTACAATTTACAATTGTCTTTGGTTTGAAGCAGATTCCTTACGAAAGTTAATATTCTTCAGGTGGAGGATACTTCTAACTGAAAGGTGAAATAAGGAACTTAGAATTATCAGAAAAGGCAGTCTTTCAATTAACAGAGGGAGGTGGACCTTGCTTTACTTTTGTTACAATTGTTAAGATTTTCAGTGCAGGAAAAGTTTAAACCCACAGGGACTGAATATTGTTTACTGTGTCTGTCCTTGTGCACAGCTGACGTGTTTTGGGGCTGACTGCTTTCAGAGCACAAGTCACCAGGCTATTTTGGGGCTAGAGAGGTTTACCTGTGTCTGACTTGGATTATTGGATTTTTCTCTGTTTGATTAGCAGGGTATTTTCTCTGTCAAATTGTCATGTAGGGCATCTTGCTGACAGGAAGGCACTCTTCACAGCGATAGGTCAGAGCTTTCAGCTGTTTGTTTCATGAGGGCACAGTTTAGGCCCAAACCCTTCCCACCCCTCACCCCACCTACCCCTGGAAATAGTTCCATTATACTTGGGGTTCTGACCTCATTTCCTCAAGAGGGCAAGGTGAATATCACTGTCATATCCTCTCTAGCACACTGCACTGACAATATAAGCATGCACATTATATAATATATATATATATATATATATATATATATATATATATATATATATATATATTCTATATAACAAACCAATCACACACACACACACACAAAACAAAACAAAAAAAAAATAAACAAGGCAGACAGACATGTGAGGAGTAGTGTAATGTAATGGCTTTGGGGCAGTAGTCTTCCAGGAGTCCTTCTGGAGGCTGAGATGCTGCCCTGTTTGAAGACAACTCTCTGCCCTGAGGGAGGATGTTGCCCAACTTCAGGCCACACTGGACAGTAGTAAGGGAACCTCCCACATCCAGTGAGCACCACAGCCACCACCACTGCCTCAGAGGTTGCAAAGAAAGCACAGCAGTTGGACCACAGTGGGCTCAGGGAGGGTAAGGGTTGTGAAACAGAGGCACACCCAGTCAGTTGTTCCACTCCACAATCCAAACACCATTCTGGGGCAGCATAGTTCCCCTATGGATGCATCCGCAGATGAGACTAAGAAGGTTGCAGACAACTGTCACAAGTGAGGCCCTCAGGAAGAAGGCAGAGGACACCACAGGGAAAGGAAGCAGCTCCTGGTGGAAGACTCAATTATTAGGGGGAAAGAACTGGGGGGAGCAGGAAAAACTGAAGTAAGGTGCCTGCCTGATGCCATGGCTTGGAGGGACAGGAAGTGCATCCTTAGGATCACGAGAACAGTTGCACAGGAGTCTGAGCTGGACATCATTGTCCACCTAGGAACAAATGACTTGGCTCATCATGAGATTAGAGCAGTGCAGAATGACTTTGTAGAGTTGGGGAGAGGCCTAAGACAAGTAGCACACCCAGTATCCTTCTCAGAGGTGCTGCCTGTCAGTGGCATGGGTGAGGTGAGGGTACTTTGCACCATGCAGTTTAACGAATGGTTGAAAAAATGGTGTGGAGCACAGGGGTTTGGCTTCATTGAGGACTGGGGTTCCACCTGGAGGGACACCAGCCTATACTGGCAGGATGGTCTGCATCTGCCCTGGAAGGGAACAAGTCTTTTGGGCAATCGGTTTAAATGCTTCATTGGCAAGCTTTTAAACTAGTCAAGGGGGGAGGCACTGATAAGCAGCAGAAAAAATCCCAGCCTCCTCCTACAAAACAGGGTACTAAGTGAGAAAAAGAGCAAGGTATAAAGGTCAGTGGGGGATGCTGCTACAGATGGTAAAGCCATCAAAAAATGGATAGCAATGAGTACCAATGCCCATAGTCTGGGTAACAAACTTCCTTAATTAGTGGCCTTGATGGAAGAGGAACATCTGGATATCGTGGCAGTCACAGAAACATGGTACACACAGAACCATGACTGGGACGTAAACATACCAGGATACACTATCTACAGGAGGGACAGGGAGGGTAAAAGAGGAGGAGGAGTAGCTCTCTACATAAGGGAAGGAATCAAAGCAACAGAACAAAAGGGTAAACAGGGAGGAGAAGAAGTACTGTAGGTCAATCTGGAGACAGGCAATGGCACGACAATCCACACAGGGGTTGTATACAGACCCCCCCTCAGGGGAGGAAATGGAAAAGGAAATGATAGAAAGTATACTTAGAATGGCAGAAAAAGGGGAGATATTGCTGATGGGTTATCTGAATATGCCAGATGTTAACTGGGGTGCAGTTGCAGCAGCCACTTCTAAGAGTGGGGTTATTCTAGATGCCCTACAGATGGCATTCCAAAAACCATATAAACACTACAAACAGGTATCTGCCTGTATCTCTGAAATCAAACAAAGAGGCAGAAGACACTGCTGAGCAGGACACTGTGGCACAGGAGCTAGCACAACAAAACTCACCCAAATCAGGGACCAAAACAAAAAAAGCAAAAAGGAAATCCAAAAAACTTCTAATCATAGGAGACTCCATGATTCGGGGAGTTGATACCCATCTCCTGCCAGGGGTAATGGTCAGATGTCTCCCAGGTACATCAGCATGCAGAGACACTGACCTCATTGCTAAAATTGTTCACAAAGCAGGAGAAAACATTGATGTCCTAGTACACATAGGGACAAATGATCTCACCAGCCGGTCAGTTGTGGAGACCAAGGAACACCTGACCAGGCTGGGTGACAAACTATCATCCATTTCATCTGGAATCTCCTTCACTGAGATCCTGCCAGTCTGGGAGAGGGGGGCAGATGGACGGAAGGTCAGAGAAGGGGAGATAGGGGAGCTAAACACATGGCTCAAGGGCTGGTGCCAGGAAAAAGGACACAGATTTGTAGGGAACTGGCAACAGTTCTGGGAGCGAAAGTTCTTTAAATTTGATGGACTGCATCTGACTAAGGAGGGAGTCAGCGCATTGGGGCAGAAGTTTGATGTCTTTGCAGAATATTTAGACTAGCAAATGGAGAGAGGGGTGTAGCACCCCATACATCGAATGGGAAGAACACCTCTCTCCCTCAGCTAGTGGTCAAACAGGGATTCAGCATGTTTGCAGTTGATTTGCATCACCAGGTAAGAAAAAAGGTTTATCTCCCCATACGACGCACAGGGGTAATGCCAAACCTCACCCAACAACTAACACACCAAAATCTGCCCAATGGAAAATAATGTACACAAATGCTCACAGCCTGGGAAATAAGATCCCAGACCTGCAGACAATAATGTCAGAGGCTAAACTGGACATAGTAGCAATTAGTGAGATGTGGTTTACCAGTAACCACACTTGGGAGACTTCAGTACCTGGCTATGTATTGTTCAGAAGAGACGAGGTGCAAAGGGGAGGAGGGCCCTGTATGTCAATGAAAATATCAAAGCTACAGAAATTCAGAATACACATAAGGAGCCAGAAGAACTGTGGGTCACCCTGGAAACAGGAAATGGGACAGCCATAAGAACTGAGGTTGTCTATAGGCCCCCAGACCAGGGGGAGGACATTGAAACATTACTGTTAGAGGATATACAAAACATGACAGCTAAAGGGGAGGTTCTGATAATGGGAGATTTCAACATGCCAGATACAGATTGGTCAATACCAGCAGCAACATCTGCCAGAACTAGACACATAGTGGATTCCCTGCAAGGGGAGGGCCTCAAACAACTGGTACAACAACCCACAAGAGACAGGGCTATCCTAGATCTAGTACTGACTAACAGGGAAGAGATCACAGATCTCCAGGTTGAAGGTCACCTGGGGGCCAGTGACCATCACATGGTATGGTGCAATTTGGCTAGTACATCTAAATCATCCCATTCCAAGGCAAAAATATGGGACTTCAGAGGAGCTGACTTTGATAAGATGGCCAACAGAGTTAAGCTAGCCCTGGCAAAAAGAAACACAGGTGAGGGGGTATAGGCAAAGTGGGCAAGCATTAAGGATGCAATACTTGAAGCAACATCCCATTGTGTTAAATAGAAAAGGAAGTGCAAAAGAAGAAGGAAATCACTTTGGTTCTCAAATACAGTAGCAGAAAAGGTCAGAGCCAAAAGGCTGGCCTTCAGGAAATATAAGAGAACACAGCGGGATGAAGACAGGGAGGCATACCAAACTGCCCTAAGGGAAGCAGGGAAGGCAGTAAGGCAGGCAAAGTCTCAAACTGAGGAAACACTAGCACAAACAGTAAGAGAAGGTGACAAGACTTTCTATAGATACATTAGTGAAGGAGAAAGTCCAGAGGGGGTATTGCTAAGCTTAATGGAGAAAAGGGAGCATGTGAGGAGGAGGAGGACCATGTAAGAGCATCTATCCTAAATAGATACTTTTGCTCAGTATTTACTGAAGAGAACGTAGGGCAGGGCCCACAGCTCAGCATCATGGACACAGGGGGGAAGGAGGTGAGCACTACTCCCTTCACAAAAGAAAGGGTCCTACATGAGCTTGCCAAGCTCAGGTGGATAAGGCAGTGGGACCTGATGGCATACATCCCAGGGTACTTAAGGAGCTAAAGATGGAACTAGCAGAGCCATTAGCAGAACTGTTTAGTGAGTCTCTGAGCACAGGAGAGGTCCCAGAAGACTGGAGAAGGGCTCATGTGATCCCGCTCCACAAAAGTGGTAGCAGGGAGGAGGCAGGGAACTACAGACCAGTCAGTCTTACCTCAGTAGTGGGCAAGATTATGGAGGCACTCCTTAAGGAAAGGATAGTGCAACACCTGAAATCCATGGGGCACAGGATCCAAGATAGCATGGGTTTACAAAAGGAAGGTCCTGTCAAACTAATCTCATAGATTTCTTTGACTGGGTAACCAGAGTGGTGGACCAAGGGGGAGCAGTTGATGTCGCCTACCTTGACTTCAGCAAAGCTTTTGACACTGTTCCACATAGAAGATTGACAGATAAGCTGGGTAGGCTTGGGATGGGTAAGAAGTTGGTCAGCTGGGTGGCAAACTGGTAGACGGGCAGATAACAGAGAGTGCTGGTAAATGGTATACAGTCAGAAGAGATGCAAGTCACAAGTGGGGTACTTCAAGGATCAGTCCTGGGGCCAGTCCTCTTCGACATCTTCATTAGTGACCTTGCAGATGGACTAGAGGGTAAGGCTTGTCTGTTTGCAGATGACACCAAGATCTGCAACAGAGTAGATGATCCAGATGGGTGGGCAGAATGAGTAGAGATCTGGATAAACTAGCAAAATGGTCAGAAGAGTGGCAACTGGGATTTAATGCAAAGAAGTGCAAGATCATGCACATAGGGAAGAGAAACCCTGAAGCCACCTATAGGCTGGGAGTGGAGTTGCTAGCAGTCACAAAGGAAGAAAGAGACTTGGGCATCATCATCACTGATGACCTGAAATCATCCAAGCAGACCTCTAAAGCAGTAGGTAAGGCTAGGGGCGTGTTAGGGTGTATTAGTAGGGGTATCACAAGTCATAAGAGGGAGGTAATAATCCCTCTTTACAGGACACTGGTTAGGCCCCATCTGGAGTACTGCATGCAGTATTGGAGGCCACACCTTCACAAGGACATTAACCAAATTGAGGCAGTCCAGAGAAGGGCAACCAAAATGGTGCAGGGACTGCATCAGAAGACATATGAGGACAGAGAGGGAGGCAGTATAGCGCAGTGGTCTAAGGCTCTGAGCTGCAAATTTGGTGACATCCAGCAGACCTGACCTGGGTTTGAATCCCACAGGTTCCACTTGCATACTGTGTGACCCTGAGCAAATCTCTTAACCTCCTTGTGCTCCCAGGTCGCTCCTGTAAAAAAGCTTTCAGCTTTGTGTGCTATACCTGGTTAAACAACTAAATAAAAAAAAAAGGTTAACACAGCTCAATATGTATACCCTTGAGCAAAGGAGGGAGAGAGGTGATATGATCGAGGCATTCAAACACCTTAAGGGCATTGACAAGGTGAAAGAGTCTAACATGTTTAAATATAAGAAAATAGCAGGACAAGGACGAGACAGCATGAGATTAGAGGGGGCCGATTAGGGAGAATGTGAGGAAATTATTTTCACAGAAAGGGTGGTGGATGCATGGAATGGCCTACCTCAAGAAGTGGTGGCTTTGAATACAGTGCAGGGCTTCAGACAGGCATGGGATAGGCACAAGGGAGCAATACAAATGAATATGAATAGATAGGTCACTGACAGAGCAAAGGCCAATGGCACATTTATAAGGTAGAAAAAGAAATCGGCAGACTGGATGGGCCTTGCGGTCCTTATCTGCCGTCATCTTCTATGTTTCTAAATTTCTATGTTTCATGCCTTAGACAACTAGTACTGGAACCCACTCGAGAGGGAGCAATCTTAGACCTGATTCTCTCAAATGGAGATGGAAAGAGGATCACAGATGTAGAAGAGGGTAGCGATCTGGGAACTAGCAACCATCGAACAGTGTAGTTCACAATAAACACAGCAATAGAGTCAAGCCATACAAAGACAAAAATACTGGACTTCAGGAGGGCTACCTTTGCCAAAATGGGTGAGTGCCTAAGGAATGCACTAGCAAATGGGCAGGAAGGAGGGATGGAAGAACAATGGGGAATAATAAAAACTGCCATCACAGAGGTAACAAGCTTTTGTGTGAAGCAAATAAACAAAACAAAATAATGCAAGAAACCACTATGGTTCTCAAAGGAGGTGGCAGTGAAGGTTCAAGAGAAAAAGAAAGCATTCAGGAAGTACAAGGAATCACAGAAGGAGCAGGACTGAGAATTGTATCAGTTAAGCAAAAGGAAGCTGGGAAAGCAGTCAGAACAGCAAAGGCCCGAACCAAGGAAAAGATAGCCAACTCAGTTAGAAAGAGGGATAAAACCTTTTTTAGGTACATCAGGGAGTGAAGGAAGACCAAGGGAGGGATAGTGAGACTTAATAAAGGGGAGGGGGTGGGCAGAGGTGACAGTGAAAAGGCAGAGGTACTAAACAAATAATTTTGCTCAGTATTTACAAATGAAGAGGGAGAGATACCTAAAACAAACAATAGAAACACTCTGGATGCAAAAGTTGATACCAGTCCATTTACAGAAGAAGGGATTCTGAAAGAACTCTTAAAACTGAAGGTGAACAAAGCAGTGGGGCCTAATGGTATTCATCCCAGAATTGTAAAAGAACTAAGGGTAGAACTAGTGACACCACTGACTACCATCTTTAACAAATCATGGGAGGATGGGGTGGTACCTGAGGACTGGAGGAGGACAGATATGATTCCCCTTCACAAAAGTGGGAGCAGGGCAGAAGTAGGAAACTACAGACCTGTTAGTTTAACCTCAGTGTTAAGGAAAATGATGGAATTACTTCTGAAGGAAAGAATTGTCGAGTACCTGGAGGCCAGAGGGGCACAGGACCCAAGGCAGCATGGATTCACAATGGAAAGGTCATGCCAGATGAATCTAATAGATTTCTTTGGGTGACCAAAGTAGTAGATCAGGGAGGGGCTGTGGACATGGCCTACCTAGACTTTAGCAAGGCATTTGACACAGTCCCACACAAAAGATTTATATACAAGTTAGCCAGCCTGGGAGTGGGTCCCAAGATGATAGCCTGGGTAAAGAATTGGCTGGAGAATAGGACACAGAGGGTAACAGAAAATGGAGTCCACTCTGAAGAAAGGGGGGTTACTAGTGGGGTACCGCAAGGTTAAGTATTAGGACCGGTCCTCTTCAATGTCTTTATAAGTGACATTGCAGAGGGACTGGAAGGAAAAGTATGTCTCTTTGCAGATGACACAAAGATCTATAACAGAGTTGATGCACAAGGTGGGCTGAAAAGGGTGGGAAAGAACTTGGCAAGGTTAGAGGAATGGTCAAATGTATGGCAGCTTAGAGTCAGTGCTAAGAAGTGCAAGGTAATGCACCTAGGAAACAAAAACCCGGGGGAAGAGTACACAATGGGGGGTGAGATACTAACAACAACAAAAATGGAAAGGTACCTGGGGTAACATAGAAACATAGAAACATAGAATTTGATGGCAGATAAGGACCGCTTGGCCCACCCAGTCTGCCCATTTCCCTACCTACTGGATAAGCTGCAGATCCTAGTTAACCAGCAGCCTACTTCTTCCTACCCCCACCTCCCAGAATTGCCTTATGACTATCCCATGCTTGCTTGAATTCCCCCACTGATTTTGACTCCACAACCTCCTCCGGAAGGCCGTTCCATGCATCCACAACCCTCTCTGTGAAAAAATACTTCCTCAAATTACCTCTGAGCCGCCCCCCCTCTATCTTCAAATTGTGCCCTCTTGTTCTTCCACACCTCTTTTTTGAAAGATGCTACCCTCTTGGACTTTGTTGATTCCTTGAGGTTTTGAAAGTTTCTATCATGTCCCCCTCTCCCTCCTTTCCTCGAGGCTATACATATTAAGCTCCTTAAGTCTCTCTTCATACACTTCCGTGCAGACCCTGCACCATTTTAGTTGCCTCCTCTGGACAGCTTCCATCCTGTCTATGTCTTTCGGAGATTGGGTCTCCAGAACTGCACACAGTACTCAGATGAGGTCTCACCAGCTGTCTGTACAGAGGGATAATAACTTCCTGTTTTCTACTGGTGATGCCTCTCCCTATGCATCCCAGTATCCCCCAGCCCTCCTTGCCCTCTCACATTGCTTGCCCATCTTTAGGTCATCTGATATGACTACCTCCAGGTCCCTTTCCATTCTTGTTGTTAGTATCTCACCCCCATTGTGTACTCTTCCCTGGTTTTTGTTTCCCAGGTGCATTACCTTGCACTTCTAGCATTGAATCTAAGCTGCCATACATTTGACCTTTCCTCTAACCTCATAAGTTCCTTCTCATCCTTCCACTCCCACCCTGTGCATATCAACTCTGCTGCAGATCTTAGTGTCATCTGCAAAGAGACATACTTTTCCTTCCAGTCCTTCTGCAATGTCGCTTATAAAGACATTGAAGAGGACCGGTCCTAATACTGAACCCTGCGTTACCCACTAGTAACCCTCCTTTCTTCGAGTGGACTCCATTTACTATAACTCTCTGTGTCCTATTCTCCAGCTAATTCTTTGCCAGGCTGTCATCTTGGGACCCACTGCCAGGCTGGCTAACTTGTATATTAATCTTTGTGTGGACTGTGTCAAATGCCTTGCTAAAGTCTAGGTAGGCCATGTCCACAGCCCTCCCTGATCTACTACTTTGGTCACCCAGTCAAAGAAATCTATCAGATTCATCTGGCATGACCTTCCCGCTGTGAATCCATGCTGCCTAGGGTCCTGTGCCCCTCTGGCCTCTAGATACTTGACAATTCTTTCCTTTAGAAGTGATTCCATCATTTTCCCTATCACTGAGGTTAAACTAACAGGTCTATAGTTTCCTGCTTTTGCCTTGCTCCCACTTTTGTGAAGGGGAATCACATCTGCCCTCCTCCAGTCCTCGGGTACCACCCCATCCTCCCATGATTTGTTAAAAGGGTAGCCAGTGGTGTCACTAGTTCTACCCTTAGTTCTTTTTAGAATTCTGGGATGAATCCCATCAGGCCCCTTGCTTTGTCCACCTTCAGTTTTAAGAGTTCTTTCAGAACCCTTTCTTCTGTAAATGGGCCAGTATCAACTTCTGTATCCAGAGTGTTACTACTGTTTGTTTTATGTATCTCCCCTTCCTTCGTAAATACTGAGCGTAAAATATTTGTTCAGTATCTCTGCCTTTTCACAGTCTCCTCTGCCCACCCTCCCTCCCTTTATTAAGCCTCACTATCCTCCTTGGTCTTCCTTCGCTCCCTGATGTACCTATAAAGGTTTTATCCCCTTCTTAACTGAGTTGGCTATCTTTTCCTCGGTTTGGGCCTTTGCTTTTCTGACTGCCTTCCCAGCCTCCTTTTGCTTTAACTGATACAGTTCTCTGTCCTGCTCCTTCTGCGATTCCTTGTACTTCCTGAATGCTTTCTTTTTCTCTTGACCTTCACAGCCACTTCCTTTGAGAACCATAGTGGTTTCTTACATCATCTTGTTTTGTTTATTTGCTTCACACAAAGGTTCGTTACCTCTGTGATGGCAGTCTTTATTATTCCCCATTGTTCTTCCACCCCTCCTTCCTGCCCATTTGCTAGTGCATTCCTTAGGCATTCACCCATTATGGCAAAGTCAGCCCTCCTAAAGTTCAGTACTTTTGTCTTTGTATGGTTTGACTCTATTACTGTGTTTATTGAGAACCATACTGTTCGATGGTCGCTAGTTCCCAGATGGCTACCCACTTCTACATCTGTGATCCTCTCTCCATCTCCATTTGAGAGTATCAAGTCTAATAATTCCCCTCTCGAGTGGGCTCCAGTACTAGTTGTCTAAGGCATGCCCCTGTAGGGCATCTAGAATAACTGCACTCTTCAAGTGGCAGCCGAAACTGCACTCCAGTTAACGTCTGGCATATTCAGATCACCCATCAGCAGTATCTCCCCTTTTCTGCCATTCTAAGTATACTTTCTATCATTTCCTTGTCCATTTCCTCCCCCTGAGAAGGGGGTCTGTATACAACCCCTATGCGGATTGTGGTGCCATTGCCTGTCTCCAAATTTACCCACAGTGCTTCTTCTCCTCCCTGTTTACCCTTTTGTTCTGTTGCTTTTATTCCTTCCTTTATGTAAAGAACTACTCCTCCTCCTCCTCTTTTACCCTCCCTGTCCCTCCTGTAGATAGTGTATCCTGGTATGTTTACGTCCCAGTCATGGTTTTGTGTGTACCATGTTTCTGTGACTGCCACGATATCCAGAAGTTCCTCCTCCATCAAGGCCACTAATTCAGGAAGCTTGTTACCTAGACTATCAGATGACTTAAATGTGGGCAAGCAATGTGAGAGGGCAGTAAGGAGGGTTGGGGGGATACTGGGACGCATAGGGAAAGGCATCACCAGTAGAAAACAGGATGTTATTATCCCTCTGTACAGACAGCTGGTGAGACCCCATCTGGAGTACAGAAGACATATGAAGAGAGACTAAAGGAGCTTATTATGTATAGCCTCGAGGAAAGGAGGGAGAGGGGGGACATGATAGAAACTTTCAAGTTGCACTTGCAGTGTCAGTGGCTCAGTAGGTAGCACACTCGCCTCTGAGGCCGGGAAATCAGAGGGCTGTGGGTTCAGATCCCACATCTGGCACTTGAGTTAATATCCCAGTACTGACACTGTAGTGCAGCATGAGAGGGGTGCTGCACTTCTGAGGTGCCGTCTTTCGGATGAGACGTTAAAAGCGGGGTCCCATCTGCCTGGATTGGTGGTAGTTCAGGTAGATGTTAAAGATCCCATGGCACTTATCGAAAAGAGTAGGGGAAAGTTTTATTGAGACATAAAATTGTGTAACACAGACCAGTACTGCAAATAATCTACAAACAACAGAGAGAAAAAAAGGAAATACAAAGGTAATACAATATATAGCAATTTTCAAACCAGAAAGAAAGGCATTACAAAGACATAATAAAGGAATAACCATCAAGTCACAGTCACTGAGTCAGTTATCCAAGGAAGTGCAATCCATAAAGCAAGCAGGCTTGACTCAGAGTGCATGTTTTGTTCAAGTTCATAGATGGTTTTCAAATCTTTCACTATTTTCTGTTCTAATTCCAAAAATGTGCAATCTTTCTGTTGTAGAGCAAACTTACATCTGGCCATCCAAATGTTCCATTTAATTACAACGAAGACAAGATTTAAAGTATCTGCATGCCAAGAGGACCATTGAGGGAAAACACCATACATAAGCATCTGAAAAGTTACAGACTGAAAAATCGGGGTAGCCCACTGTCGTGCCAAAAAGGCCCACCAATTCTGAATAAATGTACATTCAAAAAACAAATGGGAGATTGTCTCCAATGTATCTGTGCATAATGGCCTAGAACACACTCTGTCTGGAAGCTGTTTATGTTTGTGGTTTGCTTTAACATTTATCCGTTCATGGCAAGATAGCCAATGAAAATCCCACATGTGTGCAGGTATTCTTTTTACACCGCAGCAAAGAGAAAAGGGAGGAAAGATGCCGGACCAGACATTTCTCAAAAGGAGATTGTGTCAAACAGACAGAGGAGAGAAGAGTCTTATATAGGGTCTTATGCGGATGGGCAATAAGTATCTGAGGCGTTACTTTCCATTGTTTCAAGCGTAAAAACATATGTTTCACATACAAAGGTGTGCCTTCTGTATGTCGTAACACACGTAAGGAGTTGTGTTCCCACTGGTGGAACCAAACTCCACAGGAATCATAAAACCACATTTCCCACCCTCTCTGAGAGTTGATCAGAAGTGGTCTCAGATTATTCGTAAAAAAAATGCTAGAAAAAACAACAGAGGATTTATCATACCAACACCTCCCTCCGTAGCAGACAAATAAGTAACATTTCTCTTGATCGGGTTTAGCCTGCTCCCCCCATAATGCCTGAAAGAAGAGGCTGAAAACGTTGTTTCCAGTTGTTTTGGAATAGGAAAAACATAACTTAAATATAGAAACAATGGAATCAAAAAGGTTTTTATCAAATAAACTCTTTTTTTTCTTCCCAATCGACCCTCTATTCCAAGAGGCGACCTTCAGTTTGCCCTGTTGCAATTTATGATCCCAGTTAAAAAAATCAGAATCTCTGGTCCCAAAATAAACCCCTAAGATACGAATAGGACCCTCCACCAGACGTAGCTGGCCAATGTGGGACATCGGGGCTACGACTGCTCCTAACCTAATACCCACACTTTTGTCAAAGTTCAGATGGGCTCCCGAATAAGTTCCAAACAAAGAACATACTTGTAGAGAGGCCGTTACGGAGGACGTATCAGCTACTAGGAAACATATCATCTGCATATGCAATAGCTATAAACGGTGCATGTATAGCAGGGCAGGAGATGGCATGGATCTGAGGGTGAACATTCAGACGTCGAAGCAGGACATCTAAAAACAGGACATATAGCAGAGGACTGACAGGACAACCTTGGCAGACTCCTCTTTTAACAGGAATCATAGGTCCTACCCACCCATTTACCACAGGAACCACCGTGGCTGTCCTGTAGAACTTTTGTAGCTATCGAATCATGTCTTCTGGTATATGCAGAAAGCGTAATGCCATCTACAAAAAATCGTGGTTAACTGAATCAAATGCAGCCTTCTGATCCACTGAAACAATGATACCAGAGGTCAGGCCCGCAAATCCATGGGAAAACAGTTCTCGTAGTAGAATCAGGTGATCTGAGATGCGCCTGGTAGGTATAGAGCAAGACTGGGCAGGGTGCAAGACCTCGGCCACAATGCCAGTTAGACATTTTGCAAGTATCTTCATAAGGATCTTGAAATCAGTATTTAACATGCAAAGAGGGTGCCAATTCTCAAGGAGGTGAATGTCGCCTTTCTGTTTGTAGATATACAGCAAAGCACCCTTCGTAAACTCTAGGGAAATGTCCTCGCTACGCAACAGGGCATTAAATACTGAGGTCAGTTCAGTGGCCAAGTGAACATTTAACACTTTATATAAATCAGCTGGGAGACCATCCGGGCCAGGGGTTTTCTGCAAGGGCAGCGAGGAAATCACCGAAGACAATTCTTGCACTGTCACGGTAGCACATGCCACAGCCACATTCTGTTCCAAAGGGAGTGGGATCTCAAGATCCGTGAACAGGGTAGTAATGTCAGTCATAGTAGCTGGAAGGGGGGGGAGAACAAGGTGGTCGTGTGATCTGTCAGAATCTGCATGATTTCAGAATGTGTAGAGCACAACACACCTACAGAATTTGCTTGGCTCAGCATTGATTTCTGGGAAACGAGACGTGAATTGGACTCAAAGGGGCAAACTACATCCCGTGGTCCAGACATGTGGAATTTATGTTGATGATACAATTGTTGGGATTGTTTGGACTGAAAACAAAGCATATCCCTCCGAATTGCTTGTATTTGAAGAGATAGGTCCTGACCAGTCATATGTGCTATAGAAAGCAGCGACTGTAGATGAGTTCTCTTTTGTAAATAAGCCAAATAATCCCCCCTACATTTTTGTCGACTGTAACTTTTCAGATATATAATCAGGGCATGTTTTGTATCCAGCCACCAACGGTATCGGATCGTTATAGCAGATAAACACAGATTTACGAGCAGATATAAAGGACAGGATAAATCTTTGAAACATCAGGTCCTGTAACAGGGAGGTGTTAAATTTCCAAAATCCTGGCCCTTTGCTAAAAGGGGCAACTGAACCTATACCGGCTGAGAGTAGTTTGTGATCAGAGAAGGCCACTGCCTGTACCTGAGCAGAACTTATTGGTAATGTATGGGACAAAAAGATAAAATCAATCCTTGTTGCCAACGTGCCCTTCTGAAATGTGGGGGTATGTTTGGTCGTGAAAGAGAGGTAAGCATCAGTCAAGTGCGCCATCCGAATTAGTTTATCCAATTCATGGGAGTCACAAAAAATTTTTTTGGTGGTGGCAAACGAACTTTTGTCTTGAAGACTCAGGCCACAGTTAGAATCACCAGAAAAAATTACTTGGAAGGACATGTGTAAATAGGGGCGAATCAAGGAAAATAAGGCTATTCAAGCCGACTTAACTTGTGGGGCATAAATGTTAATGACTCGGTAAGGGCAGTTACCTAAAACAAAATTCAAAATGAGGACCCTACCAGGAACTAAATCAAACAGTTTAAGTAACCATAAGTCCGGAATATTAATTAGAATGCCAAGACCTAAACAGGGGTCCGGGCCTATAGACCAAAACGATGGGCCCAAAAGCCAGTCTTGTTTAGCTTGCCTAATCTCCTGCACCATATGGAGTCTAGTATCCTGCAACAAAAAGATACCTAATGGCAAAAGTCTTAAGAAGGAAAACACTAATTTATGTTTCTCTATATGCTTCATACTGTTTACATTGATAGTATGGCAAACAAAGTGCGCCTTGTCATAAAAAATAAGGTGTTAAGAAACATCACGACTTTCTCTTCCCAGCCAAATTTTTCCTTTCAGTTTAACTCTAGCCTTATGCTTTTGTGAGATGCCGGTGCCCAGCTGGAGCTCCGAATCTGTAGATCCATCAGTGAGAGAAGATGCGACGGAGGAAGTGTCAGACTCACCCCCCGTGTCGTCAGTAGATGGTTGAAGCACCTCGAAGGTATTAGACAGGGCTATGGGCTGAGTTATCAATGTCTTTGTAGGAGGTGGTGAAATGAGGTCCAGCCTCAGAGACCTCACCATAACAGTAAAGGGTTCAAGAGGGGTGGCATAGTACTAGGACCTGGTATTTGAGCCAAGTCAAATGTAGCTGACAGGGCATGTGTCGGTTGGTGGGGGGGTTCCACTTCTAGTGGTGGTTTCACAATATCGTCTTTCTGGGGAGCAATGACCAGGGTAGGCACAGCCACAGGGGTCTGCAGAGCTGGGATCACTGCTGCTGCAGGGGGTGCAGTCACTGTGGTACGAAGCCGTGCTTTTTGTGCCTATGTGATCACAAAGCGTTGATCAATGCCACCATCATGATTCACCTGAGCGTGGGCAGACCAGTGGCAATTTTGAAAAGAATGTCCTAGCTCTTCACAAAGGTTACATTTGCTAATATTCCTGCAATGTATCCCAACATGACCCAACTCACCACAATTATTACATTTTATCTTGTCACATACATTACTCAGGTGTGAGGGATCCCCACATCTGTAACAGGCTTTGGGATGACCCGGGTAAAAGAGGACCCCCCTATCACGACCTAAGAAAAAGGAATTAGGTAAATGGACAGGGCCAGAATCATTGGTATGTAACAGAACCTTAAACTTCCACCCCCCCGTCCAAATATTTTCCATGTCCAGGATAGCTTCAGGTTGGCCCTGTACCTTACAGCGTTGTTTCAACCAGTACACAATATCAGACACATCCACACCTTCATTGTGAAACATCACCGTAATGGTCTTAAGGCGGGTTTCGAGAGGGGGATGGCCTGAAAGGAAGTCCACAAGGCAGTATTCCGCAAAGCGTGGTACCTAGCCCAAAAGCGGTCTAGGCCACGAGATGTCTGGAAACTCACATCGAATGTGGGTTCACCTGATATATGGATCAGAGCGTAAATCTCATGGGCAAAAAAATTTCATTGAGTCCTTTAACAGAGTTCTGGCCACATACACGCGGTCAGGAGGGTCTGGAAGTCCACCTTTATAAACAAGTCTCACAGCATTATTCTTTTCGCAGCAAGGACAGGGTGATGAAATAAAGAGGAGAAGGAATGAGATTGTCCCACCTGTACAGAAGGAGTCTTATCCTTATCCACAGATTCCAAGACAGTTACTGCTTTACCATCAGATGAGGGGCATACTTCTGAAGTGGATTTTTGCACAAGGGACAAAACAGGATTTTGAGTGAGTTGAAGTTCCATCGGCATGCTCAAGGGGTCAGAAGAACACTGTGAGTCCGGTTTCCCCTGTTGCACTTACAGGAAGTCCCCAGGATGGGGGGACCGAATAGGGGATGGACCAGAGATCCAATGCCCAAGCTCAGGCTCCTGAATCCACCCAGCCCCACGCAATGCGGATTCCACTGACCAGGTAGGCTTTACATCATTACTAGCAGTTTGTGCAGAGATTTCCAAGGAAGGTCTTCCATCCGGGGGCGGTTCAGGGAGCGTATTGTGTGTTCCAGCAGAACAGTTCATCGGCCCCTGCAAAGCAGGCCTAGTGTCAGGACCAGTGACTAACAGCCTCGAACTCTCCAATGCAGGCGACAGCGCAGGGGGCACTCCTGATAGCCCTGTGAGTCCCTCAGAGAGATTGGAGGAGCAATCGCCGTCTGTAGCACACTCCGTACACACAGTAGGTCATCGCATATGGTTGGAGCATGTAGCGCCTATTGGCAGACCGACTCAGCCAAGCGCTCTCCAATGTCGCGGTCCTGCATTTTCGAACCCATCAACGTGTCTTCCACCACTGGGATAGTAAGAGAGGTAATACTGTCCATTGCCGTGAGGGCAGGGAGGGGTACAGTTCCTACAGTAGATACATTCCTGGAGGTACTTGCAGGCAAAACAGTTGCTTCTTGAATCAGAACAATGTCAGTCGAGGTCTCCAAACATCCGGGAGACAGAAGCTGAGACCAAGTCTCCTGCCTCCCCAGCTACCTCTGCAGCAAGCACAGGAGGTTCCGCCATCTTGGACAGAGTATTCCCCTCTGTTGAGTAGGGGAATTTTCCTGGTGTCCTGGCCAAATTTCCCTCATTCACTATAAATACTACCAACAGCTTAATCTGGTTCAAAGTCAGTTGGCATCCATCTATATCCCCCTCCTCCGGGTCGTGCCTGAAAATAGGCAGGATTTGTCTAGTGCACTTACCCGGTCAACAAAAGCTAAATAAATAAATAAATAAGTACCTCAAGGGAATCAGCAAAGTCCAAGAGGGTAGCATCTTTCAAAAAAAGAGGTGTGCAAGAACAAGGGGGCACAATTTGAAGATGGGGGGGTGGCTCAGAGGTAATATAAGGACTTTTTTTTTTTTCACAGAGAGGGTTGTGGATGCATGGAATGGCCTCCGGAGGAGGTTGTTTAGTCAAAAACAGTGGTTGAATTCAAGCATGCATTGGACAGTCAAGGCAATTCTAGGGGGTGGGGGTAGAAAGAAGTAGGCTGCTGGTTATTTAGGATCTGCAGCTTATCCATTAGGTAGGAAAATGGGCAGACTGGGTGGGCCAGGAGGTCCTTATCTGCCATCAAATTCTATATTTCTATGTGTCACACTCTGAGACCAACAGTGAGCCACCAACCACAAGTATAGTGTAGTGCTACATAAGCTGCCGACTGCCAAGACATACAGCATTCTGATGCTAGCCATAGACTGTAGATACATTTGAAAAGCAGACAGTCTTATTTTAATGAATACTGTATATCCCATAGTGCTATCCAGATTCTATTTTATTTTACTTTCTCTGTGTTTGGATGTATGAGCCGAAGGATGGTTTGCTTGGTGCCAGTCTGACTGCTGAGATGGTAAACACTGACCACTGAATGCAAGCAGCAATAGGGTGTCCGTCACCAGCTTTGCTGACTACCATACTGACTTGGGAAATCAACTACAGTATTCAGCACCAAAGAAAGTTAGGGGAAAAACATCTTTGCAGATCCTGTTAAATTTTCATGAGCCGGGTTAGGAGTTAGGTTAGGAGTCGGGATGCAGCACCACATGGTTTTGGTTTATCACTGAGTGATTTATAAAATTACAAAAAGTAAACAGTCTTATTTTTATGCATACAGTATTCTGTGATTCTGTTTTCTTTTTGCTGCGTTTGAAGATGTATAAGTGATGGTTTGTTTGGTGTCAGTCTGACCACTGAAATGTTGAATCCTAAATGCGTGAATGAAAGTAGAAGGGCGTTGATGGTTAGCGGTCAGCATGCTTTACCTTTCTGTTTTTTTTACATAGAACTCCTGTTCTGACTCTAAGGATTCGCTGCCATGCTGTTCAGTGCAAGTGTTCTATTGGTGGTAAGAATTTTAACTTTGTTGTTGTGGGGACAAACACACTGTATTACATGTTATTTTGCTGTACTTTTAATTTTGTTGGACCATAGCTATCAGTTAATGTAGCAACAATAAAAATACAGCAAACAATTCCTATTCTACGTAAATAGAAGAATTTCAGTCATATCAACTTTTATTTGTAGGCAGTTCAGAGAGCAGCGAGCAACACCCAGCATCAGTTCTGATCCTCCTTCTCTTTAGGCTCCTGCAAACACATGACTGACATTAAAAAAAAGTGAAAAAAAAATTATGACAATGCTGACTGAGACAGATCTTCCCAGGCCCTCTCTCTCCAGGTAACAATTCCAAAAGGTAGGGTTCACAGAAGAAATGGACAAACTGAACATAAGAACAAAATTGTTCACATTTGTTTTACACCACTGTGGAAGCCCCTAGCACCTCAGCAAAGTGCCTTCCAAGGTCCCCGGCTGTCTGTCTCTCTGTCTCACACATCATAAATAAAAGCAGCTGATTGAAATAGCAGGTTTCACTTCTCCCCAACCGTCTCTCTCCAGGCCCCTGGCTCATGCTCTGACTATCTCTCTCTCTCTCTCTCTGTCTCAATATGTCAATAAAAACAGCGATTTTGGCTTCTTTCCTGTGATCTGACTAGTGATGCATACTTGATGTGCCACAGTTCAGAAAAATATTATGTATTTCTGAAATCATTTGAAGCAACAGCTGAAAGACTCAAAGTTATAGCCCTGAATGCCCTAGCAATACCTCTGTAGCAGCAGTCTGTTCCACCTTCTTCTCCTCCTTGAATCTTGAGGGCTGGGTTGTAAATGACTCTTCAGAGTTACAAATTTGTGGCCCTGCCTGATCACATCAATTGCTTAAAGGAGAAGTCCACCCAAAACTTGAAAACATTTATGTTGTGCAGTGTGTTTTAATTTGTATGTGAAGTTCTAGTGTTTCCTTCCCTATGACTGGCATTAGGAGTTTTTCCTAAATTAGCCTGCTAGCTTTGTGCTAGTTTTACGACTCCTGGGGATCTTCATCTCTGACAGCTTAATTGTATTTCTTGTTCCCACAGTGCATCTTGTCTCATGTGACAGTGATGTAAGAGAGACCGAACATTCAGCACACACGTGCCAAACAAACTAAATATCTCAGAAGCTGTACAAGCTGCACAAAAATTACCAGCAGCAAAGTTTTTCAGGACAGTAAAACCTTTACGATGAGGATGATCACCAAGCTGAATTCTACAGATTTTAAAATATAGCCATCTCTACTGTTGTGAACTGATTGTAAAGCAATGCTTTCTGCTGGATTTATGGTCTCTGCTACATCACCATCACATGAAACAAGGTGCATTGTAGGACAAAGGAATACAATTAAGCTGTTTGATATGGAGATCTTCAGGGGTCATAAAACTACCCTAAAGCTAGCATGCTAATTTAGGAAAAACTCCTAATACCAGTCAGAGGGAAGGAAACACTAGAACTTCACATACAAATTAAAACACTCTGCACAACATATATTTTTTCAGGTTTTGGGTGGACTTCTCCTCTAATGCTCAAGGGATGCTTTCCTGGTACCAAGTCTTAAACAGTAGGAGGGAGGGATTATGCAGGCCAATTCCATGGCTGTGAGTTTTAAGGGAACCAGAGTCACACTAGAAGAGGGAGAGGTTCTGCAGTAACTGGGCAAATGGACTCAACTTGATGGACAAGAGCACTGGACTGACTGGCTCCTCTCCTGTGGGGTGGGATCAGAGATTTAGGGTATAAAGACTGGTCGAAGATGTCAGTTTTTGATCTCCAAATGAAGTGCTCTTAATTGCAAAATTGAATGCCTAATCATGTATCATTGGGCTCTGATACCAACTGTACAGCCATGCAGTAGAACCAGTGTGCTGGGACTATGAAACAGTTGCATTTTTTTTTCGCTGTCTCAGTATATCCACTTTTTAGAAGGGAATGAGAACAGATTAGAAGCACAAGTGATTTGTTCAAATGTTCTATTTGGGACTCTTGAACTGATCTATATGGATTTTGGCATAGCAAAGGCACAGCAGGAGTTTATCAGGACAAGTGCTCTGTGTGGCTCCAGCCTAGTGCAGCCACCAATTATGATGTAGCTTACTAACTAATGTGATACCCTGACTTCTCAGACTAACCTACAAAGACAAAAGTCAAAACCAAGCACATCTGAATGTTCAACTCATTCTTACATTAATTAAGCTAGAAGCATCACTGTTTTAAAGTGATAAAACAGCTGCATAGGACTTCGCAGGAACAAGAAAACATTTAAACTCTCAGTGCCTTCCCTCTGCAACAGCAAGCTGCAAGCACGGAAAGCACTCCAGATACATCACTTTGCCAATGCAAGTCAATGCTAAAACCTGGCCTAATAACATGATTGATTTTTGGCTGAAGGGTCGATGGGGAGTAGTTCCCTACACACTCCACTTCAGAAAATCTGATAAAAAAATAGTCACACTGACAATAGTCTCCAAACCTTGTGTGGTACATAAGAAATAAGGTCACAGCAGCAGCGAATGTTATGTGAAAATGTTGTACTGCACATATATCTTTTCATGCTATATGAGATTGAGATTTTCTCCAGTATTGTATGAGTAACTTTTTTCTCATTTTGAGTCTGTCTTGGCATTTGTTACAGTTTTGAAATAACCAAACAAGTTCTCTTTTTACCATGGTTAGCTCCTAGGTTTTCATCAAGTAATTGTCTTTCCCAGTCTCCATGGTTGCACACCCTTTCTGGCCTACCCACAGTTCACTCCCCTGGGTGTGGGATAGGGTGGCAATATTATTGTTTGCCTCTCATTTGGGTCCTTGGGGAAGAGTATGTTTTCTTCCCAAATGCTGATACATTCTTCAACATATAAAGGTATATGTGGCTGTATGGTGACTTGTTTATTTTCCAAGTCAGCAGCTACAGAGATCATCTGGTATGGGGGTAGGTGGGTGCACTTAGAACATGCCTACCACCTCTCCGCCAGACTTGATGATAAGGTGCAAATTTCACATCATGCAGCATGCAAGCAGACATTTTAATATGCTTGGCACCAAAGAAAAGACTTACAGCCCCGTCAGTTGAAGAGCAAAGTTTGGCTTTGCCTAATGGGACTTGGGGAGGGGGAGTTATTAATTGATAGGGACTAGTGTTTGTTGTGGCCCTTTCAAGAGGGATGGGGCCTGGGGATGGAGGGATGAAGGGATGATTCCATGTAGTTAAAGGTGGTGATGCCTGGCTCAGAGGGGGAGAGGTTGCCACAATGATCCTGATACAGGTTTCTATGGGAAGGACACCAGAATACAGAAACTGTGATCCTTCTTCATAGGCAGATTAAACTATCAGTATATATTTGAGCCAAGTTTGCCCTTTTGATTCACACAATGATAGCATGGATGGTTGCTGACTGACTGGTTTCTACTTTTTCTGGGTCACAATCATGTGGACATAAATCTACTTGGAACCCCTTTCCACCTCTATTCCTAGAATCTGTGAGTTACTCCAGCAAGACACTGACCTGGAGGACACCTACCAGACCATTGCATCCAGGCACCCAGCTGACTGATTCCATGAATCTACAAGCTAGCCCCTGCAAGACACTAGCACTCTGATTTTGGGGTTATTACCCAGTAGTCTCTAACCTGTGGGATTCTCCTACCCCTACTGAATTGTAACAACTGCCTTCTACCACAAGGATTCATGCTTTCTCTTTCACCAGCCACTAAAGCCCTCTGCAAAGGTCTCTAGTTTCCCTTTATTATTTTCTCCTGATATAAAATGTTTCCTTCTTGGTGAATAATGTGTATTTGCACATTGGTATCACCTGCCCAAACAAACTGGAAATCATTAATCACTTTCCTTGTATAATGCTTACTGCAACAGTACATCTGCCTAGGCAGCCCTTCCTAGACCTGATTCTGCTTAGCTAGCCCATTCTAGTCTTCTTATTTTAATTGTATTTTCCCTAGCACTGTTATACCTGGCATGTTTCTTTGTTTGCTGCGTGGCTTTGATCAATTATTTAGCTGGTGCAGACTACAATACTTGTTCATACTGACCAAACATGCAGTCACATCTGCTGTAATAATTAATTTCATTGGTATTTAAACTTATCCCTTGTGTCTGCATTTAAATAAATAGTATTTGTGACGACTGCTAAACTCATGAAACAAGTGTCATCATACCACACCTGAAGGCAAACTGCTATAACTTGCATCCTTCACTATTCCTCACCTGCTTTTACTGACTGTGCTTTACTCCTCCATTTAAGTTAGTTTTTTCTGCCTCTCCTAATCTTTCTCTCCCTCCCTCCCTCACACAGTTCTTTCTATCTTACAACCCATTTCCTCCTTATCCCCTCTCCTGCCTCTCCCCACCATTCATCCCCCATTTAAGGACTGGGAGATGAATGACCCTCCAAAGTTACCAACCTGTGACCCCTACCTATTCAGATCAGATGATCCCCCTTTCTTTCCTTACTCTCCCTGGACTCCTCTTCTATACCGTCTCACTCGTGATTCTTTCCTGCATTCTTTCCCTTCAACCTGACCTAACAATCTCCTCCATTGCAGAGTATGTCTTTGTCGGCATAGGCTCACAGTCTTATGCTCCTCATTAGTATTCCACTACTGATGCTGGTCATGTGGACCCAAACCCTGGACCCCTCTTCTACTTTCCATCCTCCATCTTTCTCCAAAGGGTGAGTATTATTCATATAAACATCAAGGGTTGAATATTAAAAGAAATAATAAAAAAATGATCACAGGTGACAGAAACAATGTGCAAGGGCAGTTTCCTTTGTGCAACTGCACGTTCTGCCACATATGCACTGTTTTCATAGACAAAGCAGCTTTATGACCATTTCTGATGTTTAAGGCAGCTTGCACATTGATTACTTGTTCAACTGCATCAAACTGCTGTGCCTAGTATTACTTGGCATAGCTTCCTCTGCAATTGCCCCCACCATGCAATTACTGCTTGAACACATGAAGTGCTGAAAATAGCATTTCCACCAGTGTGGAGGTTTAATCTTCACACTGGTGGGTTGAAAATTAGAATGTAGTTTCTGCACCATGTCATGCCCTTTGATGATTGAGCCCCAGGAGTCTACTGCCCAAGACTGACCAGCTAAGGATGTGAGCTGTACACCAGTAAAGTGCTGATTGTTACTGAAATCTGGCTTTCTGCTTGAATCAGTGATGTAGTAATCAGGTTTCCTGGTTACACAGTTCACAGACCATGGTAAGCATGGTGGCGGAGTTCTTCTATACATATGTTGCAGCTTTAACTATGATGTCTTGAATCATTCTGCTTCCCCCCACCACCCCATTTCCATGAAGTCTTCCTGTGCAGGCTCTCCCTACTCTGCTCACTCCCCATTTCACAGGTGGAATTTACTCCTTTTCTAAATCTAAGCCTGACACATGCCCTACACCCTTTCATCCATTTCCTCCCATTCAGCATTAGGTGCACTCTTAGTATTTGGGGATCGAAATATAAAGACCTAGGGGTCATAGTAGATGCAAGTATGAATAACTCTGAGCACTGCAGGAGAGGAACTGTCAAAGCAAACAGGATGTTGGGATGCATCACAAGGGGGGGTTCACCTCAAGGAGCAGGGTCGTGATTCTGCCACTGTACAATGGTCTGGTTAGACCACACCTTGAGTACTGTGTGCAGTACTGGAGACTGCACTTGAAGAGGGACATACAGATCCTGGAGAGGGTTCAGAGGAGGGCTACCAAGATGATATGAGGACAAGGGGATTTGTCTTACGAGGAGAGACTTGACGAGCTCGGCCTGTTTTCATTGGAGGAGAGGAGAGACGGGGGAATATAATTGATGTCTTCAAGTACCTCAAGGGAATAAATAGGGTAAACACGGAGGGGATCTTTAGACTAAAGGATGGAGGAATCACTAGAGGGCATGGTTTGAAGTTAGAAGGTGGAAGGATGAGGGGGAAGGAAAAGAGGAGGAGGTCTTTCACTGAGAGGGTGGTGGAACCTTGGAATGTGCTGCCTGGTGAGCTAATTCAGACTTCTATGGTGGAGAGCATCAGAAGGGGGTGAGATAGATACAGTAACGGGAAAAATCAGGGGGTGGCCTGGCCCAGAGGGGCTGGGATGGATGATAGGGGTTTCTGGAACACAAGGAGGGGGGAAGGCCTCGGTACCCAACTAAGGATCTGAGGTTTGAGCAGACTCAATAGACCATAAGGCCTAATCTGCTAGCAATCAGTATGTTAGTATGTTAAATTAGCTCTCACCATTGGCAAAAAAATACCATTTGCCAAATTGAGCCTCTGTGTCTCATGCAGCTCATTACTAAGCAGCAAATCTCAATCCCAACTTCTCAAATCATTCCATCATTGACTGGATCCTCTCTTCACACCCCATACAACACTATTTCTGCTGGTACCCTACCGGCTGCTTTCAGTAACCATCAGATGGTCTACTACATCTGTAAGAACCAATTTATTAAACTCTGCCAAAGTTTATCTGGTCTAGGTCAGTCAAATCCCTAAACATCCCACCGCTGCTAGATGGTCATCTCTCAAATTATCCACCAGTACAGGTGTTGCTCTAACCTCTTTCATGCCAAATTCATTGCAATATTGGACAAACATGCCCCTCTCAAGAGGTCTTGTGTCGGTGGGTCCTACCTTCTCTGGATCTCTGAAGGAGTCGTTGACCACTCAAAGCTTGTGATTCTGCCTGGAATCTCCATTAAGCCCCATGCTAAGGCCACCAGGAAAACCAAATCTATTTACATTGCCTTCAACCTGCAGAACAACTTTAAATCCTCTGATAGGAACTAGAATGTTATTCACTTCATTCTTGACACCCCCATACCTAGTCTACATTACCCATTTTCAAATAAGGAAACTAACTTATCTGTAACCTAACTGAGGTAGCTATCAGCTTTATCAGTTTCTTCACATCATGTGCCCTCTCCCTGCTTCCTCCTCCCTTCCTTCCTCACCATCCTGCCTGCCCTGTCTTCCTTCAAGTTATCCCTGCCCCCTAACTCTCATCCCCAGCATCCTTTTCCTTCCCCTAGCCTCTAAAGAGACCAGTTACACTATCTTACTCTCTATAAATTCCTTTAAAGGGCAAGGCCCAGATGGGCTGAATAATAATAATTTCTCTGTGCTGGCTATTGCTTCACATCTTGTCACCCTTTTCAATATTTTGCTTTCAACATGGATCCATCCCCAGTCCTGAAAGCAGGTTAAACTACTCCCCCTCCTCAAAGGGGGTGACTCTTCTTTAACAAGCAATTACTGTCTCAACTTGCCCCTCCCTGCCCTGGCTAAGGTGCAGGAAAAACTTGTTGTTTCCCAGCTATATAACTTGTCTCCCAGCTATCCACCTACCTGAACTCCTCTTTTTTTCCTTCTCCTCTCTTTTTCAGTCTGGTTTTTGCAATCTTCAGTTCAAATCAATTTTTGATTTCAGTTTTGTATTCAGGGAAATATCCATTGAGCAAAACACTCATTTACAATGGAGCACTATCAGAAGACATATACATATATATACATTAGATAATGGCTTACAAAATCCTGGAAGCTGATTGGCTGGCTGACATGATTTACACATTGTAAATCATAGCATGACCAACAGTAAGAAGTGCCAGCCAGCTGAATCTGCCCAAAAATTAATCTTACCCCCGAAAATTAAAACAAAAAGCCACCATATATATCCCCACTAAAGTGCGACATGAAAGCAGCACAGAAGAACCACAACAATTTCCAACACATAAACCCCAGCAGTCTCCAAACCCATTTCATGTATCCATGTAGCCAACAGTCCCCAAACATGTTTTATAGAGCACAAACCCTTTTGTTTTCACTGCAAGAAAAAAAAATGTCCCTCGCTATGACCTTTGCTCAGTCCTCTAGAAATGTAAGCATAGCGTTTGCCATGGCATATGTCAGATTGTTTCCACAAGATGCTGTCATTCTGCATTACACTTTTTTCTTTACTTTTATTTTTTCGTTACTGTTTTGCGACCCCACACAGAGAAGAAACATAGCAGCAGTGCTTCGACGGCTGTACCAGTATATTACATACATACACAATTAACACCAGGACCCAGAACTCAAGAGCCGTGGCTTGACACCCAAGAAATGTGTCTCTCTGTGATCGCAACAAGGATCCTTTCAGGTAACATTAACTTAAAAAGAAAACACTATTGTCACACTCTCTTTCTGTCCTCTTTCTATTAAAAAAAAATGCAGCTCACGTTAATGCAACTCAGCCTCCCTTTCCCACCCAATGAATGAAACTGTCTTTGTATTAAAATAAAATGCAGCTCACACTAACACAGCTCAGTCTCCATTTCCCAGCCCACTGAATGAAACTCTACCTGACACTTGCCTTAACTAACAGATCCTGCTTTAAAAAAAAAAAAAGAAAGAAAGAAACTAGTGACAGCAGCCTTTCATGTACAACATAGCAGCCCAGGACTATTTTTTTTTATCTGAGGAAGTATATCTCCTCTATTTTATTAATAAAAAAATAAAGTAAAAAGCTTCACAGCTAGAATTTCAATCTTTTCTTGATTTTACACATCCTATAATCGTAATGGACAATGGTACAACTGAACAACTGTAACAACTGTGTTTATATAATGATGTGTGTAACTCAACGTATGTATGTATTTATATAATGATGCATGTAACACAACCTATGTATGTATCTCACCTGTATGTAACCTCTGTCCTAAACCTCACTTAATTGTTGTCTCCCCCTCTCCCCGAGATGAGGTACCTTTGTAAATGAGTCTCTGACTCAAAGGTTGTAAAACTGATTATCTCAATAAATAAAAAAATAAATAAGTAATATCCCACTCGAGGGTGTGGGTGATACCAGAATTTATCCACTTTTGGCGTGTTGTTGGTCACTCGGCTATGCCTCATGACAGAATAACACACCAGGTGTGGGTAAATACTGGCATCACCCACACCCTCACGTGGTATATTGCTTAACTATTACACATCAATATCAGATAATTTATACAATTAGGCTTAGAACAGATTATAAATGGGGGGGTTATAGAAGGAATAATAAAACAACTAGCACATCACATAACCCCACTGTCTACCTCACCAATATGAATGGAGACAGGCCTTGTCCACAGGAGCCATGTTTTCCTAGAAACATAGAATGTGATGGCAGATAAAGACCAACCAGTCCACCTAGTCTGCTTTTCCCCTACTTGGTTTGACAATTCCTACTCTTACCTGGACTGCTGCTCCCCCACTCTGCTGCAAAGCAGGGTGCCTTTACGCTTAGCCCATGCACTTTTGAATCCCCATACTGTTTTCGCTTCCACCGCCTCTGCTAGTAGGCTGTTCCATGGATCCACCACCATCTCTGGGAAAAACAATACTTCCTAGCATTCCCTCTAAGCCTCCCTCTCTCCAGCCTCATGTTATGTCCCCTTGTCCTTATGCACGTTCTTCCCTGAAACATGCTCCCCTGCTGTACCCTGTTTATTCTTCTAAGTTACTTGAAAATCTCTATCATCCCATCTCACCCTTCTCTCTTCCAGTGAATAGATGTTAAGTTCCTAGAGTGCTTCCTCATAAGGCTTGTGGTGCAGTGCATGTATAATTTTTGCTGCTCGTCTCTGAACTGCTTCCATTCTGTCTATGTCCTTCCTGAGATGGAGTCTCCAGAACTGGACACAATATTCCAGATGAGGCGTCACCAGTGATCAATACAGTGGCATCACCACTTAGCTCCTCCTACTGGTTATGCCCCTTCCTATGCACCTCAACATTCTGTTTGCTTTACCCACTGCTTTTTAGCATTGTTTGGATGACTTCAGGTCATCAGATGTGTTAACCCCCAGGTCTGTTTCCCGACTTGTGGTGGCTAGAATCTGCCCCCTCCATCCTGTATTCCTCTTTTGAGTTTCTGTGTCTCAGGTGTATTATCTTGCATTTCTTAGCATTGAAACCCAACTGCCAAACCCTTGACCATTCCTCAAGTAGTCTTAGGTCATTTCTCATTTTATCTAGCCCCTCCTGTGTGTCGACTTTGTTGCAGATCTTGGTGTCATCTGGGAACAGGCATACTTTCCCCTCCAGTCCCTCTGCAATGTCACCTATGAAGACATTGAAGAGGACTGGAACCAGCACTGATCTCTGTGGCACCCTGCTGGTCACCTCCCCCTCTTCAAATTTTATGCCATTTACTACCACCTTCTGGGTCCTGCCTTTAAGCCAGTTTCCAACCCATTTTACCACTTTAGAGCCCACACCCAGATTCCCCAATTTGTTAAGCAACCTTCTATTCAGAACGGTGTTGAAGGCCTTGTTGAAATCCAGGTAGGCTATATCCACTGCTGCTCTCTGAGCCACCACACTGGTCACCCAGTCAAAGAAATTGATAAGTTTAGTCTTACAGGACCTTTCCTCAGTGAATCCATGCTGCCTTGGGTCTTTTGCAACACTTGACTCCAGGAACATCACTATCCTTTCCTCAAGTAGGGACTCCATCAGCTTCCCCACCACTGAAGTCAGACTTCAAGGTCTGTAATCGTCTGCCTCCTACCTACTTCCACTTTTGTGCAGGGGGACAACCTCTGCCATCCTCCAGTCCCAAGTTGCCTTCCCTTCTCTAGTGATTGGTTTTCACTGCTGAAACTGTAAGAAATTTTGTATTTATTTTCCTAAATTCAATTGGAAATGAGTTCCACACATTTACAGAACCATATACAGTATCTAAAATAGTAAGTGGGTGTTTGGGTTTTAATTTTTGGTGCATCCAGTTCTAAACCTTTAAAACTACTTAATTTAAATTCAGTCGAAGTTCTTTAATGCCCAGACTCTCCAATAGGTACTCAGGGAAGGCGCCCTTTACACATTTTAATCTAAACAACATTTTATGTAAGATCTTGTGTTCAGGCAGCAAGATCCAGACCAATTTCTTATACATTGCACAATGATGTTTGTCTCTTGGCCACTCAAGCACTAATCTTGTTAATCTAATATCTAAGATCTTTAACATATGCAGTCTATATTATCCATGCTGCTATAATCATAAATGAGCTCCCCATAATCTAAAATGCACCTGAGTCTGAAGAATTTTTAATCTAACATCCAGTCCTAAACAATCTCAGGATCTGTACATTAAACCTACTTTTGTTTTTCCAATTTTGTTACATTTTCTACATGAACATTTCCTGTCCCTAAAGGGCTCCATCCAGTACCCAAGGTATTGTGTTGCTGTACTTCTATTATCTGATGACTCTCTACAGTCCTCTAAATCATATGGAGGAAATTGAAATGTTTTAGTTTGTACTGCAAGATAAACAACAAGGTATTTGTTTTCCTGCATTCAGCTTCAACTTTGAGGCATTAAAAAATACCTGCTGGCCATCAAAGGCCTTTTGTAGCATAGATTGCATTACACTGAGGGAGGCATTGGAGGCACAGACCACAGTGCCATCAGAGTACAACCAGTAGTCCTTGCCCCAGTGCAGTTCCCCAAGCCCTTAACATACATGGTGAAGAGGAGGGGGTCATCACTCTACCATATTCTCTTTCATCTAGGTCACTAAATTTGTGCTGAAAAGCATGGACCGAGACCTGTTCCTGGTAGCCATTGTCATACATTTAGCATAGGCCTTTGGTACTGTGGCGTACCCCATTCTTTTGGCCAAGTTAGGTGCTGCAGGCCTATCCAACTTGGTGTGTGGGCTGTTCCACTCATACTGTATCTCTTAAACCATCTCTAGCCAGTCAAAGTTGGTGATGTCCTGTCCATCCCTCTGCCCATCAAGTCAGGGGTACCCCAGAGGCTCATCCTCAGCCTAGTCCTTTTCTCCATCTTCTTAAATGAACTGCTCTCCACTTGTATCACCTCACACACATACAGTATGCATTATGCATGTGATAACAGTTCTATTTGCTTCAGGTGTTTTCATACCCTAAGTTGAAATCATCATTCCAACATGACTTTGACAAAGCCCAGAATTGCTTCTAATCAAACAAGGTCTCAAACTGTTTCTCCAACATTTGGCACTAGATAAAGTTAGCAAGACTGCAGAATACACCTGTCTTCAAAACTCTGGATGGTAACCTCCTTGAATAGGTACCCCACTTCAAGTACTTCAGTGTGTGGTTGGATGAGAATCTCAGTTTTTTCTACACACGTTGATGCCATGCATAAGAAACTTCACCCTAAGCATAGTGTGATGTACCAAAATGAATTCTGCCTTCCTTTCCCACTCCACTGAAAGATCATCATTAACATGATCTTGCCAATGTGTGACTACGAAGATGTAAACTACAGCGCTGTACCAAAAACTACACTTGCCAGGCTGAACTTCCCTTTTCCATCTTTCTGCTGCTTTGTCCTTAGTACAGTGGAGACAGCCATGATGAAGTGCAGTAACTTGCAGTAATGACATGTTACAAAATCTTGCATGACAAAACAGCTTAATTGCCATTGACTTACAATGGCCCCTGTAGTAAACTGCAGCATTCTGTGATATTCTGCAGCATTTCTGCGTTACATCCTGGTTGTCACATCTGCACTTGATATCTCACCAGTGACTGCTCTTTAAATGCTAATTTCTCTTCCCCCTCCCATAAGAACCTGCATTTTTCACTCTGTTCCTCCTTCATGGTGAAATGCTGGCTTGTCACTATTACCACTTCTCTTTTCTCCTTAACCCTTCCACCCCCTCCCTCCTGCTCCCCATGATCACCACGGCTCATTCCATTCATATCTCTTGCAGTAAAATATATAGCAGGCCAGTCTACATTATCCATTCTCCTTCCAACAAGGTAGAAGAGTAGAAGAGCCTCCCTATCCTTATCCATCCCTACATGATCTCAAACCACTCTTACTGATCTACTTGTCAAAAGCAAATGTGATGCTCTGCCATCTGCTTATGGTTATATGTATAAAACTTGCAATATAAATATATGGTATGTGCTTGTCTGCCTAGGACAAGCAACCAGAGTGGGAGAGACTTGACCTTTGACCTCAAGATGTCAGTGAGGATGTCACAAACTGACCAATGAAACCTAATTAATTACCTTCCTTCCAGAGGGAAAGTTTAATACCCCTTATAACCTCCTCCTGCTTTTGAAGCTGGTTCCCATATATGCATTTTATGATACAGCAGGAAGGGAAGAAATTTGACGGATTCCTCTTGGTTTTCTCACATAGAAGGAGACTAGTGACATGATGTGGGTTTATGAGCCATCAAAGGAACCTGCTTGCAATGACTGTCACATATTTTTTTTTATTGGTAACTACTGATTCCATCCAGCAGAATAATAATATCCTTTTTGGATATCCTTACTCAGATTACAGATTTATCACAGCTCTAACAGTGACCTCATGGGTGGCATCACCAGGAGGTGGAGAAACTGACTGTTGAATATTGCTTGCAAGAGAAGTTTGTGCAGGAGGGATTCTCTGAAAATCAAGGACACACTAGGTCTGTGGACTGGTAACTAGGCACTTTAGAATTTAATTCAGCAAGAACTTTAAGTATTTGGGGAATGCATATTTGTGTTCGGTACCTTCACATTTATTTTATATGACTGTAAGTTATTGAGATAATTGTTCTATATTTGATATTTTCCCTATTTTACTATTTTTAGTAAACCATATTTTCCTTGAAATACTGCCTGTGGCTTCTCAGTTTTCTTTTGCATACAAATGCTGAACCCATGTTTAATTCTGACAGCTGTTAAGAGCTTGAATATGTTACTAAGCTTGATAAAGGTCTTATATTGAGTCATAAGGGAACATTTTGGAAACCTGGCAGGGTGCTCCTGGGTGAAGGATTGTACTTCATCCCCTGAAGAGGGCATGTATCTGAGGGGATGCTTAAAAGCATTAGCCTGACCAGCAATATGCCAACCCTGGGCACCTGAAACACGGTTGCCTGACATCGGGATTTTGCTCATCCAGAGTGGGAATCTTTAAGTACAGAGGTGTGGGGGCAGAGCCCCCCCACTGGAATTGCAGGGGGTGAAGTTCCCCGAACCAGTCCCTGGAGGCAATATCCTAATGTTGGGCAAATGTGTTTCTGGTGCCCAGGGTCGGGATAATGACGGTCAGGCTGATGTATTTCAGCCGACCATAGTATATCCTATCTGAGCCTGTTAACTGGGTATGCTAGCATAATGTTCACATTTTGACCCCTAGGACTTGAGGCTAGTAGGTGACTTGGACCCAAAACAGACAGGAGGGTTACCCTGTCTGTCCCCTGTTCACACTATTGCACTTTCGAGGTTTGCACTGTGGAAGCAGAGGGCCTGACCTTCAGAATTTGTTTGTGACAGATTTGGTTGGCAGCAGTGTAATTTAAAAGTAATTGGTAACACAAGCTTTAACAGTTCAGTGTGTCTGATTAATACTGCACAGCTCATATGCAAAATAAGGCAGTGATTTTTTTAAAGTAAACAGAACTACATAATTGTGCTTAAAATCAAAGTTCCTACCTGTTTTATCTTTTTTTGAAGTGCAAGTTAGTATAGCTATAGTTAGGGAAGAAGATGGCTTCCAACTACAGCTGGTACTCTGCAGACTACCTGAGGCAGCTGTGCCAGGAGAGAGGAGTCCAGCACCAGGGGAGAACCAACAAGCAGTACCTCATGGAGTATATGGTGGCAGCTGATGCCCATAGCCTCGAGTCACAGTCTGTGACTGTAAAGGACACAACCTTGGGCATGGAGGGACCAGGGACCAGTGCAGTGTTCAGATCCAGTGAGGAGGACAGCAGGCCCAGTGCAAGCCAATGGCCACAGCAGCAGGGGAAGGTAACCAACATTCTGGAGCCAGAAGGATCAGGCTACAGATGGAGTTGCGGAGGATGGAGCTGGAGTTTGAACAGAAAAGGTTCAAAGCCCAGCAGCAAAGGGAGCTGGAGTTCCAGAAAGAAGAGCGACAGCTACAGCAAGAGGCAGAGGACAGAGAGTGACAACTTCAGTGAGAGACTGAGTGAGAAGAGCATGAACGCCAGAGGCAACATGAGCTGGAGAAGCTATGACTCCAAACATCAGCACAAGAGCAGGTAAGTGGCTTGAGTTAAACTGGAATTCTAGGACTGGGTTACAAATTAAATTCTAAATTGATAGCTGAATTTAAAGAGGGGGAAGATGTGGATGCCTTTTTAAATTCCTTTGAAAAAGTATGTATTCAGGCAAATATTCCTGTAGGGTCCTGGAGCTTCCAGCTATCCCTGCTACTTAGTGGGAAAGCTAGGGATGCATTGGGTCAAATGGACAATAAGGACAGTAATGATTACAGTAAACTTAAAGCTGCACTTTAAAAAAAATATGAGCTAACAGCAGAGGCATACAGAGTCAAATTCCATAAGCTCAGGAGAAGCCCTGACATGAGCTATGAGAAGCTAGCCACTAAACAACATCACTTTTTAAAACATTGGTGGGAAGGAGTTGAAGAAAACTCTGTAGAAAAAATTGAAAATGTTTTACTGTTAGAGCATTTTTTCGGGGCATGCCCAGCAGAGCTGAAAACTTTGCTGGAGGACCGAGATCCAAAAACAGTGCAAGAGGCTTCTGAACTCTCAGAATGCTATGCCAGGAGCAGATCTGCTCTGAGAGCAAATGGGGTGGGTGTGGTAGTGCAGAAAGAGAAAAGTGCACCATCAGGGCAGCTAAAACCTCCCTGCCTCCACCAAAACCAGGTAGCACCAGGTTGCAAAGAAAAGATTTACCTGAGAAAATAAATGAATGTTGGGTTTGCAAAGAAACTGGACACATTGCAAGACAGTGTCCCAAAAGGACAAACAGTGCACAGAGTGGTGCTACGAAAGAAGTGAATTGTTTGTGTGTCCCTGAAAGCATACCAGTAAACATGAGGGAATACATGCACCCAGTCACTGTGAATGATGCACAGACACATGGGTTAAGAGACACGAGTGCATCCCTGACTTTGGTAAAAGGGGATATGGTAGAACCTGGTCAGCTTATACCCAATCAATTTGTGACTGTACAGGGATTCACTGGGGAGAAGAAAACCTTGCACTTGCTATTGTCCTCCTAGACTGGGGTGAGATGGGGGACTGTATAAAAGGTTGCTGTAGCTTAAACTTTGGCTGTCAATGTAATTATCGGCAACAATCTTATACAGGAGATGGTGTGTGCAGTTACCCGCAGCCAAGCAGTGAAGGAAAATTGTAGTTCCCTGGACCCCATGGAAGCCCCTGTGAAAACCACTGGGAGGCTGGTTCCCCAGCCTGTGTCTCCTGATTTGGAGAATAATGAAAAGGGGGTAGAAATTCCCCAGGTAGCAGATAACAGAACAGCTACAAAGGGTTACTCTGATGAAGGAGGGGTGACCCATTGTCAGAGGGTTAGGGATGGTAGTGACACTGAATGCCCTGATGCTAGAGCTAGGGAACCTAGTGTAGACACTGAAGGGGACTTGTCCCATGCCTTGGGAATGTGTAAGTAGTTTGCTGCTGCTCAGAAAAGTGACCCTAGTTTAGAGAAGCTGAGAGCTTGGGCAGACTCTGATGGAGCACAGGGAGGTGACAGGAAACATAACGCTTATTGGGGCAATAGACTGATGCATACGCAGGATGCTAAGAAAGAGGGAGGGGTGATAGGAAGGCAGCTTGTCATTCCTCAGGGGTACCATTAGCAGTTGCTCAACATGGCACATGATATTCCCATGTCTGGTCATCTGGGAATCATGCACACTATAGAGCTATTGACCCAGAATTTCTATTGGCCCTGCTTCACCCAGCAGGTGAAGGAGTATTGCAGGTCTTGTTACCAATGCCAAGAAACATGGAAGGCTGGTAACAAAACCCAGGCCACCCTAATTCCATTGTCCATAGTGGAGGAGCCATTCCAGAGGGTGGGAATGGATATTGTGGGGCCTTTAAATACCCCCAGCTCCTCTGGGAAGAGATTCATCCTGACTGTGGTGTATTATGCTACCCAGTACCCAGAGGCAGTCACCCTATCCTCACTGAGGACAAACAAAGTGGCAGATGCCTTACTAGGGATTTTCTCCCATGTTGGGTTTCCACAGGAGGTTATCACCAATCGAGGGGGATCTTTCCTGTCGGACCTGATAAAATGTTTGTGGGAGAAGTGTGAGATGGTGCAGAGATACATGATAGCTTATCACCCACAAGCCAATGGGCTTGTGGAAAGATTTAATTGTACCCTTAAGTCAATGCTCCAAGCGTTTGCTGAACAGCATGGCAGGGATTGGGAGAAATACCTTCCCCACCTGTTGTTTGCATACAGAGAGTGCCCCAGGAGTTGACAGAAATTTCACCCTTCAAGCTCTTATATGGATGTAGGGTATGTGGGCCCCTAGACTTGATCCGGAAGGACTGGGATGGCAAGCATGCCACCCAGGGAACTCCTGTAGTGTATTATGTCCTTAGGTTTAGGGAAAAGCTGAAGGAACTTATGAGGACAGCCCAGAGCAACCTGGCAGCTGCCCAACAAAAACAAAAGGTGTGGTACAACCACAGAGCTAGATCTCGCTCGTACACTGTAGGTCAAGAGTCATGGTACTAATCCCAGTCCAGAAAGACATGCTGCAGGCTGAGTGGGCAGGACTGTACAAAGTAGTTAGACAGGTAAATGATGTAAACTTCATTATAGAGTTACCTGACAGATGACATACACAAAGGATGTACCATGTCAACATGATGAAGCCATATGCTAATAGGGCTGACATGGCGTTTGCAATCCTGGGGAAGGGATGGATGAAGGAGACCCCCTTCTGGACTTACTGGAAGAAAGTATGTGGGAGTCCTTTGTGGAGGCAATTAAAATGTCACCCCAGTTAACCCCAGACCAGATCTGGGAAGTAAGGGAGGTTTTAGCAAACTTTGCCCCACTGTTTAGTGCTAAGCCTGGACTAACCCTCTTAGCAATGCACGATGTGGAGATGGATGCAGCCACCCATATGGCGAACAGCATATCCGGTGTCAGAGGCTGTCCAAAGGACATTAGGAAGGAGCTGGATGAAATGCTGTATTTAGGATAATCCAGAAATCCCACAGCCCCTGGGCCTCACCTATAGTCCTTGTTCCCAAGCCAGACGGCTCTATTTTTTTTGTGTGGACTATTTTTTTTATTTAGTTTATTTATTAAGATAAAAACCATCGAGTATAAAACTTATTCGTAATGGTAACCTTTACAGAAAAATACAAAACATATAGATCACTCAATGTTATAAATACAATCAATCAAACTTCAATCATCACTACATAAACATAAAACTTCAATGACAGTTACAAAGTTCCTGTATGGAGATCAGATATTTCCTTAGGTGGGATATTGATAAGGGCTTCCCAATTTTTTGTCTATATTCATTGGGAAGACCATTCCAACATATCAGGATATAATTACTAAATAAATATTGAGAACGCTTTGATTTTACAAGAGGGACAACCATTTATGTAACAGCTGTGAGTTTCTCAAAATTAGATCAACATCTCTAAAAGAAATTTTATTCTTTAAATACAAAGGAACAAAGCCCAACCCACATTTATAGGCAAATAACTGTTTATGTATCATTCTTCTACTACTTAATGATAACCACCCTAGTCTCTCATATAATTCACAATGATGTGTAAATCTAGTACCATTAAGAATCAATCTAGCAAGAAATTGATTAATATATCCAATATTGATAGACTGTCCCTAGTGGCTCCATCATATAAAACATCCCCATAATCTATTAAAGGGAAAATCTGCATCTTTACAATCAAGTCCAGTGTCACAGAATCTAAACAATTTGTATTCCTAAACAGGAATCCCACCCGCTTATTAACTTGGGAGATCAAGTTATCTACATGCAGGTTACCTGACCCATAATTATCTAACCAAAATTCCAAGTATTTATATTGGTTGACTAACTCCAACCCCTTCCCTTTACTATCAACTATTTCCAGGATTAATAAATATTTTCATTTTATAGGTGACCCAAGCAACATGCATTTAGTTTTAGAGGAATTAAGTTTTAACTTAGAGTTGACAAAATACTTTTCCATATTTTCAAAACTTTTCTGCAATGTACAGTGTATTGTTAAAATTGATTCTCCATAACAGTATAAAATGATGTAATTGGCATACAGATGGTAGCGGGAGGCCCCCACATGACACCCAAGATCTTTTAGGTATACTAAAAATAGAACAGGATCCATAACATATCCTTGGGGTACACCTCCCCGCACCACCTGCATTGCCGACACAACACCATGTACAACTGTAATCTGCCATCTATCAGAAAGATAAGAGATGAACCAGTCCAAAACTGAATGACTCATCCCTACTTTGGACAGTCTCATAAGCAACTGCTGATGATCCATTGTGTCGAAAGCCCTGGAGAGATCCAACATGATTGCACCAGTATAACACTGGGCATCAATTGACTTCCTGATCTCATCCAGGACTTCCAATACAGCAATCTCGGTGTCATGAGACCTCCAAAAACCTGTCTGATATGGGTCCAATAGTTTTTCTCTTTCCTAGTATGCCATAATTTGTTTTGCCAACAATTTCTCCAACACCTTGCTAATCAAAGATAATATAGACATAGGTCTATAGTTGGACAGCCAGCTCAAATCTTGCACCTTAAAAATGGGAACAATCCTGGTTGACTTACAACCTTCTGGAATACAACCCTCCTCTATCGATCCATTGAACAAATAGGTCAAAGGATCCAAAATATGGGTTGCAGCATACTTCAACATCCTTGGTGACAAACCATCTGTACCACTACTCCTAGAGACATTCAATTGTAACAAGATTTCCAAGACCTCACCACTGGATACAACATCAAATGTAATATCATGGACTCAGCGCAGTCAAGAAGTCAGATGCTCACCCAATGCCATGGATGGATGAACTCCTAGACAAGTTAGGAAGGGTGACATACTTTACAACTATTGACCTGACAAAGGGGTATTGGCAGGTAGAGTTAACTTCCAGAGTTAGAGAGAGTTCAGCCTTCATCACTCTGATATGGTTATTTGAATTTTAGGTAATGCCTTTGGAATGAAGAACATCCCGGCCACTTTCCAAAGGTTGGTGAACCAGGTGTTAAATGGTGCTGAGGAGTACACTGTGGCATACCTGGAGGACATTGCCATCTTTAGTATCAGCTGGGAGGAACACCTGTCCCACCTTAGCGAAGTGCTCGGAAGGATACAGAGGGCTGGGTTCTCTGTCAAAGCTGAGAAGTGTCAGTTGGCCATGGCTGAAGTGGCATACCTTGGGCATGTTGTAGGCCGGGGACATTTCCGTCCTAACCAAGTGAAAATAGAGGCAATTAAGGCATGGCCCAGACTGGACACACAGAAGCAGGTTGGGAGTTTTCTGGGGACAGCAGGGTACTATAGGAAATTTGTACCAAATTACAGTGCCCTGGCCACTCCCCTATCTGGCCTGTTAAAGAAAACGATGCCTTAGAAAGTTACCTGGGAACCAGCCTGTGAACAAGCCTTTACAAGACTGAAGGAGGCACTATGTAGTGCTCCTGTATTGACAATTCCAGACTACAGCAGACCCTTTGTAATCTAGACTGACACCTCAGATGTGGGTATTTGGGCAGTGCTGAGTCAGACATCCAACCATAGTGTACCTCAGAAAAAAGTTACTTTCCAGGGAGCAGGCTTACTCTACTGTGGAAAAAGTGTGTCTTGCCATGGTGTGGGCCCTAAAGAAGTTAGAGCTATACCTATATGGGCAGCATTTTGAGGTACAAACTGACCACAACCCCTTGGTTTGGCTGGCACAAATGGGTAACATGAATGGTAGACTATTAAGATGGAGTCTTGCCTTGCAGGAGTATAACATGACTGTCTCATGCAGGGTTGGGGCAGCCAAGGAAAATGCAGATGGATTGTTGTGTCAGTTTGAGCAATGAACTGACTTGGGGAGCTCATCCCATTCAGGGGATAGAGCCCCAAAATTTAGTCTAGATGGGAGGACTGTGATGCTCTGCCATCTGCTTATAGTTATATGTATGATATTTGTAATATAAATATATGGTATGTGATTGTCTGCCTAGGACAACAAGCCAGAGTGGGAAAGACTTGCCCTTTGACCTTCAATGTGTCAGTGAGGATGTCATGAAACTGACCAGTGAAACCTAATTAAATGTCTTCCTTCCAGAGGGACAGTTTATTACCCCTTATAACCTGCTCCTGCTTTTGAAGCTGGTTCCCATGTATGCATTTTATGACATAGCAGGAAAGGAAGTAATTTGGCTAATTCCTCTTGGTTTTCTCACCTAGAAGGGGACTAGTGACAGGATGTGGGCTTATGAGCCCTCAAAGGAACCTGCTTGCAATGACTGTCATATATTTTTTTTATTGGTAACTACTGATTCCATCCAGCAGAAGAATAATATCCTTTTTGGATATCCTTACTCAGGTTACAGATTTATCACAGATCTAACAATGACCTCATGGGTGACATCACCAGGAGGTGGAGAAAACTGACTTTTGAATATTGCTTGCAAGAGAAGTTTGTGCAAGAAGGACTCTCTGAAAATCAAGGACACACTTAGTCTGTGGACTGGTAACTAGGCACTTCAGAATTTAATTCAGCAAGAACGTTTAAGTATTTGTGGTAGGCGTATTTGTGTTTTGTAACTTCCCATTTATTTTATGTGACTGTAAGTTATTGAGATAATTGTTCTATATTTGATATTTTCCCCATTTTACCATTTTTAGTAAACCATATTTTCCTTGAAATACTGCCCGTGGCTTCTCAGTTTTCTTTTGCATGTGAATGCTGAACCCATGTTTAATTCTAGCAGCAGTAAAGGGCTTGAATGTGTTACTAAGCTTGCTAAAGGTAAGAATATGCTAGGTCTCATATTGAGTCATAAGGGAACATTTTGGAAGCCTGGCTGGGTGTCCCTGGATGAAGGATTGTACTGCATCCACCGAAGAGGGTATGTATCTGGGCCTGTTAACTGGGTATGCTAGCATAAGGTTCACATTTTGACCCCCAGGACTTGAAGCAAATAGACGATTCAGACAGGTGGGTTACCCTGTCTGTCCCCTGTTCACACTATTGCATTTCAAGGTTGGCACTGTGGGAGCAGAGGACCTGACCTGCGGAGTGCGTTTGTGACAGCAAACACCTCCAACAAGATTTCTTTCACTTCTTTTTTTGCATTAAAACCACCCATGCACTTCATGCTGCCCCACATTCTTTAACCATTTGTATAGTTGAAAACTCAGTGTACTCTGTGTTTGAATTTTATGCCACCATTATTCCATACAAATATCTTACCATATGTGGGCAGCATGCTTCTTTACAGTAGGTCTTACACGAATACATGACATATGACTAAGCCATCAGAACAAGATCATTAGGTCTATTGAGTCTGCTTATACTGCATGGTATTCAACTTTTGCTAGAGTCAGGTGATCCTGGAAGGACTGCAGAGTGGGTTCTTTACTCAGGGCATCACTGAACCAACAAGAGCCGAGGCAATTCTTGATCTGGTGCTCACAAATGGGGAGCATGTACAGGAAATAATGGTCTGGGAGCCACTGGGAGAAAGTGACCATTGCACAGTGTGGTTCCATTTGGATACAGGCAGGGAAAGCATCCTGACTAAGACCAAAATTTTGGATTTCAGGAGGGTGGACTTTAGAAAAATGGACAAAGTGCTAAGGAGGCATCTGGTGGGCATCAGAGCAGATATGGGGTGGACCAAAGGTGGTCCATCATTAAGGAAGGAATACTGGTTGCCACAGATGAGTGTGTTAGGCTCAGGGGTAAGAACACAAGGGCCAAAGTGCCCAGCTGGTTCAGTTCTGGGGTTGCCTAGGCAGTAAGGAAAAAGAGGTTGGCCTATAGAAGATGCAGGAAGAACAAGAGAGAGAAGTGGATAGGGAAAATTACCTAAGGTTGGTTAGTGAGGCAAGTAAGAAAGTCAGGAGAGTAAAGGCACAGAAGAAGCTGCAGATAGCTGAAGGAATTAAGAAGGGGGAGAAGGCTTTCTTTTGTTATATAAGTGAGAAAAGGGACAGAACAGAAGGGATTGTTAGGCTTAAGCAAGGGGTGGAGTGTGTGGAGGATAATGGAAAAAAAGCAGAGATACTAAATGAATACTTCTGTTCTCTCTTCACCAGGGAGAAGGATGGACCAGTGTCTTCAGGAAGGAAAAGAAGAGTGGGGGGAAGGGAACACAGATGTATAGATAGAGGAGTATAAAGTGATGGAGGCGCTGCTGGCATTGAAAGTGGGCAACTCACTAGGCCCGGACAGAGTACAGTCAAAGGTACTAAAGGAACTGGCTAAGGAGCTGGCAGGACCACTGGCAGACCTATTTAATAGTTCACTAGAGACAGGCATAGTACCACAAGACTGGAGAACAGCATATGTAGTGCCGCTCCACAAAAGCGGTCCCAAGGATGACCCAGGGAATTACGGACCAATCAGTCTGACCTCCATTATGGGCAAGCTCAAGGAGACCATACTAAAGGAAAGATTGGTGGAATATCTAGAGAAGCATGGTATCCAGGATGCGAGGAAGCATGGGTACATGGGGGGGGGGTTGTGTCAAACAAATCTGATTGACGTCTTTGACTGTGTCACTAAAACAGTAGACAGGGGCCAAGTGGTAGACATCCTGTAGCTTGATTTCAGCAAGGCCTTTGACTATGTGCCCCACAAAAGGATGATCAGGAAGTTGGTGGATCTCAGGGTTAGGGAAATGATGGCCAGATAGGTGGAAAACTGGCTTAAGGACAAAACTCAGAGGGTGGCTGTGAGGGGAGAGTTATCTGGCACAAGACAGGCAACCAGTGGGGTCCCACAGGGCTCGGTGCTGGGGCTGGTGTTGTTCAATGTCTTCATCAATTACATTGGAGATGGCATTAAGGGCAAAATGTGCCTATTCACGGATGTCACCAGGCTTTGTGGGAGAGTGGACACAGCTGAAGGGATACAGGACCTATAGGAAGATCTGAAAAAACTAGGGAGGTCATCCAGGATCTGGCAGCTTGGATTCAATGCCAAGAAGTGCAAAGTTATGCATATTGAAGCCAAGAATCCTATGACAGAGTACTACCTGGGTGGAGTCCGAGTATCTGCATCAGAGGAGGAGGAGGAGAAGGACCTGGGAGTGATGATCACTAGTGACCTGAAGCACTCCATGCAGTGCAAGAAAGCAGCAGCAAAGGCAAACAAGATGCTGGGATACATATCTAGGGAGATCAGTAGTAGGAAAGAGGAGGTTATACTGCCCTATATACAGGTCACTAGTAAGGTTGCATCTAGAGTATGGAGTTCAGTACTGGTGCCAGACCTCAAAAAGGACATTAACCTTCTGAAGAAGGTCCAGAGGAGGGCTACAAAGATGATAGCTGGTCAGCAGGGTAAGGCATATGAGGAGAGGTTGAGGGCACTGAACATTTACTCCCTGGCAGACAGGAGAGCGAGAGAGAGAGAGAGGATATGACTGAGACCTTCAAGAACTTGAAAGAGATACATAAGGTTGATAAAGAGAGTCTTTTTAAGCTGAGTGGCAACCATAACATGAGGGGGCACAGTCTTAAGCTGGAGGGTGGGAGGTTTAGGGGGGGAGGTCAGGAAGCACTTCTTCACAGAGAGGGTGGTGGACACTTGGAATGCGCTGGCAGAAGAGGTAATCTCGTTGAAGACAGTGGGCAGCTATAAGAGAAGTTGGGACAGGTATGGGGAGGGTAAGGGTAATGAATAGTGTGGATGGGAGGAGTGGGGAGAGGGGGCAGGGGCAGTAGCTGAAGCTGTGGACCCTGCAACATGAGCAGACTTGATAAACCAAATGGCCTTCTTCTGCTGGCTTCTTCATTTGTTTACATGTTCATACTGATCCTGCATCCCTCCTCAGTCCATTCTTCCCCTCTGTCTGCCCCTCCCTTGACCCTTATTTGCCCCTTAACTCTATCCCACCCTGTCTTGAAGCTGCCTACCCTTTTCACTGAATCCACCGCTTCGGGAAGCCCATTCCAACCCACCACCACCCTCCCCTCTGTGAAGAAATGCCTCCTAGCCTATCTCCTAAACATCACTTCCAACTTAAGACTGAGTTTCCTTGTGTTTCTGTTTCCACTAAACTTGAAGAGACTCTCCTTGTCCACCCTATTTATTCCTTTCAAATACCTGAAGACTTCAATCATGTCCTCTCCCTTTGTCCTCTCCTCCATGGAGCAGATGTTCAGTCCTCCAGCCTCTCCTCATATGACCTACGCTGCCAGCATCCATGACCATCTTAGTTACCTTCCTTCAGACTATCTCTAAAAACGTTTATGTCCCTTTCAAGGTGCAGACACCAATACTGTGCGCTGTACTCCACTAATGACCTGTACAAGGGCAGTATTACCTCCTCCCACATGCTACTGATCCCCCTGGCAATGCAGCCCATTATTTTATTTATTTTTTTATTTATTTTATTTAAATTTTGTTAACCGGGTAGGGACACTGGACCAAAAGTCCTTTTTCAGGTCCGACCTGACAAACATACATACAACAACAAAACAATAATAATAAAAGAAACAGTCATGTATTAGTTAGAACATTTACCTTTGCTGCTGCTTTCCTACATTGCATGGACTGTTTCAGGTCACTAGTGATCATAACTCTCAGGTGCCTCTCCTTCTCTGATACAGATACCGGGACCCAACCCAGGCTGTATTCAGTCCTCAGGTTCTTGGCTCCAGTGTGCATAACTTTGCATTTCTTTGCATAGAAACTAAGTTGTCAAATCCAGATCCACCTCTCTAGCTTTTCCAGATCTTCCATTAGGTCTTGTATACTTATACTTTCTGCTGCTTCTACCCTTCCACACAGCTTGGTGTAATCTGCGAAGAGACAAATTTTGCCCTTAATGCCATCTTCAATGCTGTTGAAGAAGATGTTGAACAGCACTGGTCTGAACACTGTGCCCTATGGGACTCCACTGGTGAGCTCCCTGGTGCTGAAGAGCTCACCTCCCATCACATGACTCTGGGTCCAGTCTTTCATCCAGTTTTCTACCCACCTGGTCAATTTCTCACCAATCCCTAGGTTTGCCAACTTCCTGATTAACCTCTTGTGAGGTACAGAGTCAAAGGCCTTGCTAAAGTCAAGGTAAATGATGTCCACCACTTGACACTTGACCACTACTTTATTGACCCAGTCAAAGAAGTAATTCAGGTTTGATTGGTATGCTGTCCTTCCCATAAATCCATGCTGCCTCTCATTCTGGAGACCATTTTCATCCTGATATTCTACTAATATTTCCTTAAGTATGGTCTCCACGAGCTTGCTCATGATTTAGGTGATACTGACCAACCTGAAGTTCCCTTGGTCACCATTGGGGCTGTTCTTATGGTGGGGCACTACATGTGCTATTCTCCAGTCCAGTGGTACCATGTCTGACTCCAGTGAAATATTGAACAGGTCAGCCAAGAGATCGGCAAGCACCTCCATCAGCTCCCTCAGTACTTTTGCTAGCATCCCTGTCCTCACCTTATCCACTTCTATCAAAACATCCATGCACCCTCCACCCCTTTTCCTTCCCTTCCCCCCAGTGGCACTGGTCCACCTGTCACCCTGGTGAAGACAAAACAGAAGTACTCATTCAGTATCTCTGCTTTGCCCCTATTCTCCTCTACCCACCTCTGTCCTAATCCCAACAGTCGCATCATTCTTGTCCCTTTTCTCACTAATGCAGTGAAAAAAAGGCCTTTTCCCTCTTTTTAATTCCCTCAGCTAGCTGCAGTTCCTGCTAAGTTTTAGCTCACAGGACTACCTTACCTGCTACACTAGCCATCTTCAGGTAGTTCCCCCTTCTTCCTTTCTCTGGTTGCTCCTGAATTTATTATAGGCTGACTTCTTATCCCTTTACTGCCTGGGCAACCTCAGTGCTAAACCACCTGTATGCTTTGACCCTTGAGTTCCTCCTTTTAAACCTAATGAACTCCTTTGTGGCAGCCATTATTCCCTCCTTGCTGATGGACCACCATTGGTCCACCCCCCCCCGTCAACTCTGACACTTGCCAGGTAACCCCTTAGGAGCTTGCCCATCTTCTGAAGTCCACCTTTATGAAATCCAAGATTTTAATCTTAGTGGGGACCTTTTCCCTGCCCATGTTCAATCAGAACCACCTTGTGTGATGGTCACTCCCACCAAGGGGCTCCTCAAACTTTATATCCTGGACATGGTCCCTGTTTGTCAATAACAGATCAAGGATTTCCCCCTCCAGAGTGGGTTCTGTAATGCTTTATGTCAGGACCCCACTTAGCAGTGTATAGTATCTAGTATCACCTATGCAACTCCTGGCCAAGGTCATGGCCAGTACCCTCCGATCCATCTTGGGTGGGTTAAAGTTGCCCACTGTTACCACCTCTCCATCCTTGCAGCAGTCAATATATAGATACATAGATGTTGTCGGCAGAGAAGGGCCTTGAGGCCCATCCAGTCTGCTCTACCCCTCTTTCTAATGCTTAAGGTGTCCTAGATGGTACAAGCACCCCCCCTTCACCCTAGCTTGATAATTCCCATGTGTCTATCCCACACATTCTTGAATCCCTGAACCATGACCACCCCCACCACTTCCTGGGTGAGACTGTTTCATCTCTCCACCACCTTTTCAGTGAAGTTGAATTTCCTTAAGTTCTCTCTAAGTTTTCCACCTTTTAGTCTCATGCTGTGCCCCCCTTGTTCTGCTATTTCACTTCATATGAAAGATGCTCCCCTCTGATATCCTGTTGATCCCCTTTAGATATTTGAAGGCCTCTATCATGTCCCCTCTCTCTCTCTCCTTTAGCCCAGGAAGTACATGTTTAGAGCTCTGAGTCTCTCCTCATATGACTTATGCTGCATTCCTGATACCATTTTGTCTCCTTCCTCTGTGCCATCTCCATCCTGTCTATGTATTTTTGGAAATGGGGCGTCCAGAGCTGAACACATTACTCCAGATGAGGCCTTTCTAGGGAGTTGTACAACAGTACCACCACTTCCCTCCTTCTACTTGTTATACCCCTTCCTATGCACTCTAGCAGTCTGCTAACCTTTCCAACTGCTTTGTCACACTGTTTAGCCACTTTGAGGTTGTTTTCTCTGACTACCCCTAGATCCCTTTCCTCTATGGTAGCCTCCAGTGTTTCCCCTGTCTAGTTCATACTCAGCCCTAGAATTCTCTCTCCCTAGGTGCATAATCTTGCACTTTTTTGCATTGAAACCAACCTGCCATTCCTTGGACTAGTTTTCTAGCCTCTTCAGATCCCTCTTCATTTTTTCTATAACTTCCTGTGTATTTATCCTGCTATATAGCTTTGTACCATCTGCAAACAGGTTAACCCTCCCTTCTTGACCCTGTGCAATATCACTTATGGAGACATTGAAGATCACTTGTGCCAGCAGTGATCCCTGGGCTACACCACTTTTTACCCATCCCGCCTGTGCGCTAACCCCATTTATCACCACTCTTTGTATTCTGTTAATCAACTAGTTTCTAACCCACTTGACCATCTCTGTCCTCACCCCCCAATTTGCCATCATGTGGATTAGTCTCCTGTGTGGGACTGTGTCGAAAGCCTTCCTGATATCCAGATAGGCTACATCTACCATTCTGCCCTGGTGTACTTCCTTTGTCACTCACTCGAAGAAATCAATTAAGTTGGTCTTGCATTATCTCCCTGCAGAGAATCCATGTTGCCTTGGGTCTAGCAGCTCCCTTGTCTCTAAGTAGTCCACCAGCCTTTCCTTAAGTATGGTTTCCATTATTTTACCTACTATCGAGGTCAATCTGACTGGGCGGTAGTTTTCTGCCTCCTCCTTGCTACCACTTTTGAGCAGGGGTACCACTTGTGCCCTCCTCCACTCCACCAGAACCAAGCCTGTTTCTAGTGTTCTACTGAATAGCTTAGCCATAGGTTTAGCCAGTTCCTCCTGGAGATCCTTTAGGATCCTCGGGTGTATCCCATCAGGCCCCATAGCTTTATACACCCTAAGCTGTTCTAGTGCTCTTTTCTCTCTGTCCTCTGAAAAAGGTCTAACGCACACCCCTTCTCCCGGTTTGTCCTTCTCCATTAATGGGGGACCATCCCCATTGTCTTCTTCCATGAATATGGATCAGAAGTATTTGTTGAGGATGGTCGTCTTATTTATTTATTTATGACAATTTCAGATAACACCTTTGAGCAAACTACTCTTTTACAAAGGTTCCATATCTTGGACAATGGACAAGAATAGACAAGAAAAGGCAGGTAGATAACAGTTAATACAATTATAGTACATGAGCTGCCAGTGGCTTTGTCAAGACAAGACAAAATAATTAGTAACAGGTAAAACATTACAGAATGCATGAGCTGCCAAAGGCTTTGTCAGTGATCTAACAAGTGCAAGAGAGGGCCAGAGGTAGCTGGTGAGAGGATAAGGTAGTAGGGAACAGGCAAGAACCGAGGGGGTGGGGGTTTGGAGGGCTAAGGTAGGTGGTGAAGGACAGGAGTAGGTGGTGATGGAGCGGAGGGGAGAAGGGATAGGAGATGTAAGTGGGGGTAACAGGATGGGTGGGGGGAAGGAGAGAAGAGTTAGTATTGGCAAGCAGGAGAAAGGAGAGAGAAATGAGTACCCCACTACCCACTATCCCACCTGTGCTACCTAGGGCAACTGATTAGAAATTGTTTAGTTTTCAATTACAACTGCTCAGTTTTTTTCTCCTATTTGTCTAATTGTCATGTAATCACTCTTTAATGCCTAATGATCAGGCCTCTGTAACCACTGAATATGTGTATTGTCTTATTGTCCACCCTGACGTGGAACCTTTGTAGAAGAGCTCATGCTCAAAGGTCTTTCCAAAATACTAATTAAACAAATTAAATTAAACAAATAAAAATGAGAACTAGAAGGGAGTTAAGGAGGGCTAGGGGAGAAAGAAGAGAGAATATAAAAGCTAGGAGGTGCAGGGGGTAATAGTTGAGGGGAGGGTCAAGGATGTGAGAGGGAATGGAGGGAGGCAGTAGAAACATAGAAACATAGAATTTGACAGCAGAAAAGGACCGCTTGGCCCACGTAGTCTGCCCATTTTCCTACCTAACAGATAAGCCGCAAATCCTAGTTAACCAACAGCTTACTTCCTCCTACCCCCCATTAGGACTGCCTTATGCCTGTCCCATGCATTCTTGAAGTCCCCCACTGTTCTTGACTCCACAACCTCCTCAGGGAGGCTGTTCCATGCATCCACAACCCTCTCAGTGAAAAAATACTTCCTCACATTACCTCTGAGCCATCCCCTCTATCTTCAAATTGTGCCCCCTTGTTCTTGCACATCTCTTTTTCTGGAAGATGCTACCCTCTTGGACTTTGTTAATTCCCTTGAGGTACTTGAAAGTTTCTATCATGTCCCCTCTCTCCCTCCTTTCCTCTAAGGTATACATATTAAGCTTCTTTAGTCTTTCTTCGTATGTCTTCTGGTGTAGACCCTGCACCATTTTGGTTGCCCTCCTCTGGACAGCTTCCACTCTGTCTATGTCTTTCTGAGATGGGGTCTCCAGAACTGCACACAGTACTCAGATGGGATCTCACCAACTGTCTGTACAGAGGGATAACAACTTCCTGTTTTCTACTATTGATGCCTCTTCCTATGCATCCCAGTATCCCCCTGCCTTCCTTACTGCCTTCTCACATTGCTTGCCCACCTTTAGGTCATCTGATATAATTACCCCCAGGTCCCTTTCTATTTTTACTGTTGTCAGTATCTCACCCCCCATTGTGTACACTTCCCCTGGGTTTTTGTTTCCCATGTGCATTACCTTGCACTTCTTTGCATTGAATCTGAGCTGCCATACATTTGACCATTCCTCCAACCTTGCACATCCCTTCTCATCCTTTCCGCTCCATCTTGTGTATCAACCCTGTTGCAGATCTTTGCGTCATCTGCAAAGAGACATACTTTTCCTTCAGTTCTTCTGCAATGTCACTTAAAGACATTAAAAGGACCAGTCCCAGTACTGAACCCTGCAGTACCCCACTAGTAACCCTCCTTTCTTCACTGTGTATTCCATTTACTACTACCCTTTGCGTCCTGTTGTCTAGCCAATTTTTTATTCAGGCTACCATCTTGGGACCCACTCCAAGGCTGGCTATCTTGTGAATTAATCTTTTGTGTGGGACTGTATCCAATGCCTTGCTAAAATCTAGGTAGGCCATGTCCACAGCCCCTTCCTGGTCATCTACTTTGGTCACCCAGTCAAAGAAATCTATTAGATTCATCTGACATGACCTTCCCATCGTGAATCCATGCTGCCTTGGGTCCTGTACCCACTGGCCTCTAGGTACTCAACAATTCTTTCCTTCAGAAATGATTCCATCATTTTCCCTACCACTGAGGTCAAACTAACTGGTCTGTAGTTTCCTGCCTCTGTTCTGCTCCCACTTTTGTGAAGAGGAATCACATCTGCCCTCCTCCAGTCCTCAAGTACCACCCCATCCTACCATGATTTGTTAAAGAGAGTAGTCAGTGGTGTCACTAGTTCTACCCTTAGTTCTTTTAGAATTCTTGGGTGAATCCCATCAGGCCCCATTGCCTTGTCCACCTTCAATTTTATCAGTTCTTTCAGAAACCTTTCTTCTGTAAATGGACTGGTATCGACCCTCGTCTTCAGAGTGTTTCTCTTGTTTGATTTAGGTAACTCCCCCTCCTCTTTCTTTGTGAATACTGAGCAGAAATATTCGTTCAGTATCCCTGCTTTTTCACTGTCACCTTCTACCCACATTCCTTCCCCTTTATTAAGCTTCAGTATCCCTTCTTTGGTCTTTCTTCGCTCCCTAATGTACCTATATAAGGTCTTATAGTGAGATCTGGGGGGGCAAGGGAGAAGGCTGAGGTGGCTGACATGAGATATTGCAAGGAGTTAATAAAGAGGGAGTGGGGTGTGGTGAGAGTGCATAAGTAAAGGAGAGGCCAGGAGGGTGAGCGGGGAATTTAAGGGTAGCAGTCACAGTAGGCACTGACTGCCAAGTGCTGTCGTACTTTGTGCTTAAAGGAGCTGAGATTTGGTGCATTGGTGATATCCCCTGGGAGTGTGTTGAACCAGTTAGAGGCCCTAACTTTGTAGGAGCACTGCCCTTGAGTGGTCCTGCAGAAGGGAACTGTGAAGATTAGTGATCCACAACTCCTGGTAAGGTGGGTGACTCAGTAAGGAGAAAGTATAGACTGAACCCTTGGTGGAAGGAGGCCTAGCACTGTCTTCTTAGCAAGTAACCAGGTCTGATACTTAATTCTGCCTTGAAGTTATAGCCAGTTAGCCTGTTCATAGAGATCAAGTGCGTGTGAGTCTAGAGGCTGTGGTGAGGAGCTGGCAGGCCTTGTTTAAGGCCATGGCTATACACCGGAGGGCAGTGTCAGTAGCTGATCCATAAACCACAAGGCCATAGTCAATTAAAGAGGTGATTGAACTCTGGATGGCAAGTTTTAATGCTTCGTTTGTCAGACAGTGCCTATGCCTATGTAGCAGGCCTATGCACATATTCACAGCTTTAGCTAGGTTATTTATATGAATGGAGTATGAAAGAGTGGAGTCAAGGGTCACTCCCAGGTATTTGAACTGGTCTACCTGTTCCACCACAGTGCCACCACTATTGTAGATTAGCAGTTGTTGGAGTTTGTGTTTCTTTTGAGTACCATGAAACAGCATTGATTTGGTTTCTGAGTAGTTTTGGATGAGTTTACGTCAGTGTCTTTCTCCACTATCCCACCTCCCTCTTCCTTAAGTCTCACAATCCCACCCCCATCTTCCTTCTCTTACTAATATACCTAAAGAATGCCTTCCCTCCTTCCTTCACTGATTTAACTAGCTTTTCCTCAGTTTCAGCCTTTGCTGCCCTTACTGTCTTGTTTGCTTCCTTTCATTTTTCCAGGTATTCTTGCCTGTTCTCCTTGCTTTGTATTGCCTTGTGCCTCACAAATGCTATCTTTTTTCCTCTTACTAGCTGTGCTACTCCCCTTGAGAACTATAGTGGTTTCCTCTTTCTTTTGTTCTTGCTGCAGGGCCTGGCACAATGGTATGCTACCAGGTGCATGGCTTCCCTTATCTTATCCCACTGTTCCACTGCTTCCCTTATGTCATCGTATCCCTGCATAGCCTTCCTGAATTCATCCTTCATCTTACCAAAGTCTGTCCTCCTAAAATCCAGGATTCTAGTCATTGTGTGGCTAGCCTCCTGTGATGTCCTTTTGGTGAACCCAGAGCTGGATGATCACTAGTCCCCAGGATCTCCCCCACTGTGACTTCCTTTATCCTATCCCCATGGCTTAGAACAAGATCCAGAATTGCGTTCTTCCTCGTAGGCTCCCTCACTAGCTGTGTGATACCAGCCCCTTGCAGGAATCTCTTACTTCTGGCTGAGGCTGCCACTGGGATGCTCCAGTCCACATCTGACAAGTTGAAGTCACCCTTCAGCAGTATTTCACCCTTTGCTGCCATGTTCTCTATAGTCTCCAGCAGTTCTCTTGCCTATATCATGTGCCTGTCCTGTGAGCCTGCATATCACTCCCGTTCTAAGTACTAGTCCCCTTCCACTTCCAGGGTTAGCCACAGTGCCCCTGCTTTGCCCCGTTGTCTTGTGGGAATGTCACTTTTATCCCTTCCCTGATGTACAATGCCACCCCTTCCTCTTCTTGCATTCCCTGCCCTGTCTGTGCAGAGAGTACCCTGGAATGGCTAGCTCCAGGACATGGTTGCTATTGCACCATGTCTCTGTGACTGCCATGATATCCAGCTCCTCAAAGGCCATTAATGCCACAAGTTCTGGGATTATGTTACCCAGACTCTGGGCATTGGTGCACATAGCCTCCCAATCATGGCCTTCCCACTGCTATATCTCCAGTACCATCCCACATATTCTGTGTCTGCCCCTCTTGTACTTTACATTAGGTCCCTCCTTTTTTACCTATGGCCACTGCTTGCTCATGGCCATACCTGTTTCCTTTAGTCTGATGTTGGGAGGTCCCCTTCCATTTTCTGATCCCCTTACCTTCGTATCTTTCTGCTGCATCCTCATTTAGGTTTTCTTCTCTGTGCTGGAGACGTCACAATTTAAACCCTCCATAAAGACCTCCAACTTCTGCCTTAGAGCTCATGTTCCTTCTCCGGTGAGATGCAGACCATCATACTTGAAGAGCTTCCTGTCCCAGAAGGTCCCCCAGTCTCCAATATAGTGCATCCCATTGTCTGCGCACCAACCCTGGAGCCACCAGTTGAATTCCATGATCTCTTCATTCCTGATCTTGTCCTCAGTTCTGCCCTTCCTCCAAACTGGCAACACCGCCAAGAAGTCGAGGTGTGTTTCCCTTCCTCTTTCCTCCTCCTCATTGGGTGGTCTGTAAACCACCCCCAAACTCTCCTTTCTCCCTGTATTAGACAGTAACTAAATGCACATTGCTTCCGCCCTCCCCGACTCCTCCCTCATACAAGTTATACCATCTCTTATACAAACTGCCATCCCTCCCTTTTTCCTACTTCCCTGCCCCTCCTGTGTAATTTAAGCCCTGGAATCAAGAGGTCCCAGTCATGGTTAGGTCTGACCCATGTCTCTGTGACTGTTGCAGTGTTCACTTCCCTCTCATCCAACAATGCCTGCAGGTCATCCATTTATTTCCATGACTTTGTGCATTCAGGTACACTACCTTCTAACTACAGTCTGAGCCTCTATTCCTTACCTCCAGCCTGTCTTTTTCATTTCCCCCCATTACCTGTGTCCCCACCCACCAAAGCTAACTCCCTCTTCCCCCTCCACCTCCTCTCTCCAGGACCCCCTTACTGGTATGGGAGGAGAGTTGGGGCCTACAGGCCTACTTGCCAAGTAGTTTAAATTAGGTTTTTGGTTTATGTATCCCCCAGCTTCTCCATGAGGATACTTGACCTCCCCACTACTCAGATGCAATTTGTCTGGTGGAAAAAGTGTTTTATTTGACCAACCCTCCCCAAGCCCCCAATACAGTCATACCCTTATCCTGGCTACATACATAATCGATGCACTTGTACATTTTGAACATATTTTTTTTTCTTTTCTCTGGAATCCATTACTTGCACTGTGATTTTATTGTTTATATGCATGCACCTGCTGTTGTCTCCTGTTATTTTTGTTTCAGTCACAGCTGCATGCCATCCACCAGGTTGCACTGGGAAACAAGCCCTGGTCAAGTGTTCCTATTCCATAGAGATGGGTGAACTTGGCTAAATTTGTTCAGTGAATTAATCTGCATATTTAGCTCAATTTGCAAAGTGCGGATTGTTCTGCAAAGTGTAGAATTTTGCCACAAACAGCAGAATTCTGCTTATGAAGTGCAGAATTTTGCCTGCAAATGGTGGAATTTTGCCAACAAATGGCAGAATTTTGACATCAGAGGGGCAAAATTCTGCTGTTCATAGGCAAAACTCCACATTTCATAGGTGGAATTCCACTGTTCACATGGAAAACATTGCAATTTTGGGTGAAGTCAACATTGCTGAGGGTAGGGAAACCGTCATAAAACTCCACAGATGTGAATTTCAGCCACTTTGTGGCAACTTCACCGGCGAAGTAAAACTTTGCTGCAACTCTACCATCCTGCTCACTGAAATATAAATAAATAAAAATGAATTAATAAATATGGTGACAGTCTCTGTAACTTGGAGCTGGTAGCCGGGAGTATCTGATCTTCAGATTTGGTTGTTTATTGTGGACACACCAGACTATCACCCTTAAAAGACTGCCTTTGTTAAGGCCTTATTAACTGAGACTACCATGGCATAATGTCACTACAGTTGCAGCCAATGACCTGTCCAGATATGTCCTGAAATTTCTGTAATATCTCAAGAGAAATTCCCTGCCTGCCTGCAGTACCACTGTTGGCTACCAGAGAGAATTCCATTAGCCATATTGTGAAAAATCTGCTACAGAGGCATGGGGGATAGGGAAGAGTTAATTCAAGAGTGTTTTTTCTTTCTCCTTAGTGACTGATAGTTTACTTTCTGTAGAAATGTCCACAGAAAGAGTAAAACAATAGTTGCGTGGGGGCAAAAGATACCATTGACTGCTCTTTCCCTTTAACTCTCCTCAGTTACCTTCCAGGAAGTTTTTATTTATTTATTTAGTTTTTGTTGACCGGGTAAGTGCACTAGACAAATCCTGCCTATTTTCAGGCACGACCCAGGGGAAGGGGATACAGATGTATGCCAACTGACCTTGAACCAGATTAAGCTGTTGGTGGTATTTTTAGTGAATGAGGGAAATTTGGCCAGGACACCGGGGAAATTCCCCTACTCTTTTCGATAAGTGCCATGGGATCTTTAACATCCACCTGAACTACCATCAATCCAGGCAGATGGGACCTCGGTTTAACGTCTCATCCGAAAGACGGCACCTCAGAAGTGCAGCACCCCTCTCATGCTGCACTACAGTGTCAGTACTGGGATATTAACCCAAGTGCCAGATGTGGGAACTGAACCCACAGCCCTCTGATCTCCTGGCCTCAGAGGTGAGTGTGCTACCGCTGAGCCACTGACACTGACAAGTTGAATATCTCTAAACAGGCTAGATACCAGAAAGGGGTTGGTGTCGACAGTATCAAAGCGTATTTCTAAAAGTGGAAGTCATCTGTTATTGGAACCAATTATGCACTTTTTAACCTATCCATCTCTGCGGCGACTGTTCTCCTAGCAGGAAAACTGCACATGTTCTCCCTTATTTAAGTTTGGCGATCATACTGATCTTAACAACTATAAAACAATCTCCATTTTGCCAGTCCTGTCTAAACTACTGAAGAAACTAATTCACTTGCAATAAAAATTCCTAGAGAATGTCAGTCTCTTAACTCTCCAGTCTTGGTACATGCAGAAGCACAGTACTATCTAGGCTTTAGCAAAGTGACTAATGACTAGTTCTCCACCATTGATAATAAGCAGTCCACTAGTGCCATGGTTCTTGACCTAAGTAAGGCGTCTGACATGGTGGATCATATCCTCCTCTTGCACTGCCTCTCATCCCTGGGAATGCATGACATAAAGGTAAAATGGTTTGATAGCTACCCCTAAGGTAGGTTGCAAAGCAATAAAGGCCGACAGTGCCATCTCGGATTCAGTGCCCATCACCAGACGAGTTCCTCAGGGATCAATCTTGGGCCCCCCCTCTTCACCATTTACATTAACACACTAGACAGAAATATTCAAAACTCAAAACTGTACTTCTTTGCAGATGACAAGATTCTGTACACATCTAAGCCATCAATGTGTGAAGCTTGTGCTGAACTACAAGCTGATTTCAGCCAGCTGCAACTCAATTTGTCCAGGTCAAAACTCCTCTTAAATGCCAAAAAGACAAAGTGATGCTGTTCACCTCAACACACGTTGCCTCCTCTCTTACTAACACGAAATCAGTCTTACCCATCATAACTATATTCAGGGACTCCCTTGAGGTCGTGGACCAATTCAAGTACCTTGGCATCTGGTTGGATTCCAAGCTATCCTTTATTGCTCACATTGAATGCCTAACTAAAAAACTAAAGGCTAGGCTGGGATTCCTATTCAGGAACAGATCCTAGTCACATTGGACTCTAGGTGTAGACTGGTTCAGGCCACATTTATGCCACTACTAGACTATGGTGACATTATCTATAACTGTAGTGCCATAATCCACACTCAAACATTAGACACCCTACACCATTGGAAGCTATGCTTCATGCTTATTGCACCACCCAGGAAACACCAATATTCCCTCTACTCTGCTCTGAGCTGGACCACTCTAGCAAATCGGTGTATGTTGCCCATTGGTCAATGGACACTGATGTTACTGTTGGAAAAGCTTTCTTATTACATATGCTGTATGGTCCATATGACACAACAATATTTATTCCCTGCACAGTCCTGACCTTCTCCTGTTAGATGTCCCCAGGATGTGCACTAATCAGGCAGAGGTGCATTAGTTAGGTACTTCCATCAATATGGAACCACCTGAAAATACATTGAGGATAACCAAGGTTGTTTCACTAAATTGCTTCAAGACCATGGCCAAAAATGCATTCAAGATAGTATGCCATTGTTCCAATAAGTAACTAGAATTATGTTAGCTTGTCTACCATCCAGTTATTTGTTATCACCATGCTTCATTGACCCTGCCCCATCTTTTTTTTTCTTTCTTGCACATCCATCACCAGCATTCCTGCCCTGATCTCACCCCCACCTATCTGCCAACTATCCTCAATAACATCTGTTGCACTTATCATCATGCTCTTAAACGCTTCTTCCTTCCTCTGATTTGTAGCAGAATTGTAAATGAAAATTGCCAACTAGATTGTATTTCCTATAGTTAGATACTTCCTATGTATTAGCTTGTTAGATCCTTTTTTATTTAGTTATTTAACCAGGAGTAGCACACTAAGCTGAAGGCCTTTTACAGGAGTGACCTGGGAGCACAGGAAGTTAAGTAACTTGCTCAGGGTCACACAGTATGCAAGTGGAAGCTGTGGGATTCAAACCCAGGTCTGATCTAATGGATGTCACCAGATTTGCAGCTCAGAGCCTTAAACCACTGCACTATACTGCCTCATGATTCTGGTTTTGTGCAGCGCAACTCCAATGCACCATGGCACAGTGAGTACGATATTCAAAGGTTGTGCATGGTGACATGCACCAGTGTAACATGGCTGAATATCGCAGGGATGCGCCATGGCGCACCCAGATCCAACCTATGTATTAGCTTGTATACTGGTCTATTATTCTTGTAACCTGTAATTTTACATTGTAATACTGTATACTATGTGCTAATTTATATGTCTGTCGAATGCACACTTGTTTGTAATTGTCTTGCCACATCAGGACCTCCTTGTGAATGATCCCACTCAATGGTGCCACTCCTGAAATATAACTGAACTGAACTGAATTGAATTAACCTACCCTTTCTGAGAGTACTTGATACTACAGAGGTCACTGCAGAGGTGTTTTGCAAATAACCTACAAAGTGGGTACCACTGAGCTGTCATGAGGTATAATCTGTTGGCTTCTAAGGTTCAGATACACCTGAGTATATTTGAGGGATTCAGGACCAGAGCAGATGGTGCACAACATAAATGCCAGCACATCAGAGGAAGGCAGTACCTTGTGGTATGGATTGGATTGCATGGAAACCTGGTAGGACTGAACAGGGCTAGTCTGAATTTTAATTTGTGCTCAATAAACATTAACTGTCAAATAACCTGGTAAAAAATTTAAAATGGCTTCCAGTGATGTCACCTCAGCATATGGAGTGCATGTTAGAGAGCTTCATTCTCCTGCAGAGCTCTGACATTGAGACTAGTTTAAATTTTAAAACATACAGGGTCAGATATTCAGAAATTCTCCAAACGCTGGCGCAAGTCTGGTGCAGTGCAACTCCAATGTGCCATGGCACAGTGAGTATGATATTCAAAGGTTGCACATCGTGACATGCACAAGTGTAACATGGCTGAATATTGCAGGGATGCACCATGGCTCACCCAGAGGTGCACCAGTGAGCAACCAGACCTGCACCATAGTGCAACCAAAGATGTGCCAGGGAGCAAAGGGAGAAGCACCAAGGCTCACAAGGACCAGCTCCAGTCAATGGTGGGAGCAAAGCAGCAGAGGGAAAGCATGGGGCAGGCAGAGGAATACAGCTGGGGACAGTGGCAGGAGACACAGTGGTGGGCACAGGTGACTACCAACCACAGGGCGTAGACAGGGTGCCAGCCACCCCACAGCACCATGGCACAGGACGCAAGGAACAGGTGGCACCAACAGTCAAGGGAGGGCTGCAACTGGAATACTGCCCTGCATGCCATGCCCCCACCCATCCAGACCACAGCCAGCCACACCTGGACCTCGGCACCAACACACATGCCACACATCCTGGACAGCCAGCCCATGGCCACCCCAAAGCACACAGCCACTGACCAAGGGCAGGACACTCACCATGCGTGGCCCGCAAACAATGACACAGGCACACCACACAGACACCCACCACACCACTACAGCATGGTTCCACAGCCAGCTGCAAAGCAGACACAGACATAGGCAGTTACCAGGAAATCTGTATTAAACAAAACTATTTAAAATGGAATGGGGTGGGAAAGGATAGGAGAGCAAGGGTAGGGGACAGAGTACAGGGATTGTACAGTAGGATGGGGGAAGGAAGGGGAAAAGATGCCAGGGGTAAAAGGGAAACATTGGGGTCCAACTATTGGCAGCCACAGCCTGCCGCTGCCTGACGCCTCCAATGTTGCGGGTCCCGGAGCACCATCCACCTCATTTGTTGTGCCACCTCCAGGGTCGTGGATGTAATCAAAATAATTTGCTATAGGAGGCAGCAATACAGTGGCAGCTATGACCTCCTCTGGTTGCCTATGACAAAGGAACGGACAGGTGATCAGTTCAAGTCCCTAGGAACCATGGCCCCCCACCGTGCGCAATGGGCAGAGGGAACACACACCCCTGGAGTGGCACCCTGACCACCCACAGTGTGTGAGCCAATGCCTGCCAGCATCCCAGCACGTCACAACAGTGCACAACAGTGAACACTGCTGCCTAGTGGCCACCTGACCGAACAGTGACAGGCAGTTGGCACAGGGCTGCAGCAGCACCACAGCAGCACCGGTGGCAGCCGGGCACACACCCATCCCACCAACAGCTGGTACACGTGTGCAATGGCTGCCCTTCAGTGGCAAGCATACCACACAGTGTGCGGCACACAGCTAACATGGCATGCACAGGTGGTCATGGCTGCACCCTCACCCCCGCTGACTACCCAGTACTGAATAGAGGAAGACAACAATGCCTACCTGCCCACTGCAGCACTGCTGATGCCTGTCCCACTACCACTCCACCTCCACTGGTCAGACCCACACCCTCCAGCAGATGGTCCTGCAGCAGCCTGCTGCACCCCACCAGGCACCCCACCGCCTCCTGCACAGCGCCAATCTTCAGGCCCTAGGTATGGAACACAGACAGGCAGACATCAGAGAACAACCACAGCATGGTCCCTCCACCCCACCCCTGTGCACAGTGTACACCCCATCCTGACATGACCCACAAAGCAGTAGCGCAGCACACCCAGCAGCTGGAAATGCCACACCACATTGCACACACCGACAGTGCCACCCCACAGAGGGTATATCAGGCAGCCCAGCCAACACCACAGTACAGTGGTTGGACACATGTAGTATGTGATGACTTACTTGGCCATGGCATGTCCCCCCCCCATGGATACATGTCTGCAGCAGCCTCAGTTTCTTGGGGTCCCACCGCATCATGTCCCCATACCGGTGGTGGCACTGCTCACTGGTCCATACCTCCCCAGTGTTCCAAACCAGGCCTGCAGCAATGGTCTGCCAGATCTCCATTCTGGCCTGCTGCAGGGGCTCCTGGCCAAACAGACCAGGTGCATGTGGCTGAACATGGGCCTACAAGGTTGACCAGGTCCAGGTCTAACTAGTCTCATGCACGCCACACAACTTGCCATGCTCTCCACCATGGTGCTGGTTCAAATGGTGATCAGCAGCGACGCGGCACATCCTGCATGGGATGCGCCTCCTCATAGGCATGCACCGTATATGCCAATTATGCATTGCTGTGGATGTGCGGTATGGGTGTGGCCCACCCGGCATGTGGTGGTGTAGTCCCAAGGGGCATAGGGTCAGGTCATGGGTCAGAGGTCACCCAGTGTACAGTTCACAAGAGTGCAAAAGAGGTCACTGGTGCACAGTTCACAATAGCTGGTATCACAGCCCACGACACATGTGTAGTGCAGGCATGGCACACCCACACATGATGGTGTAGTCCCAAGGGGAAAAGGGTCACAACAGGGTCAGGGGTCACCTGGTGCACAGTGCGATGGAGCATTATTGCGCCATGGCCCCTATAGCGCTCTGAGTGCACAGTGCACGATAGGCAGTAGCACAGGCCAGGACGCATGCGTACTGCGGGTCAGCATACTGAGTATATCACAGCATTGTGCCATGACATGCGCCTGAGCAAATTCATTGCACAATGAGCAAGTGTGCGATATTCAGCCACCACATGCTAATGATCTCATCAGCCAATGCGCGATGCACCGGGGAAATTAGCATGTCATTACCATTGTACCACAGCTCATTTGCATATGATGCACTATAAAGGCATCGCACAACAGCACAGCACATGGACCGGTATTGCAACCATCTGAGGTAAGTTGCACCTGCTGTGGGACCAGCCAGTACAGCAGGGTGGATGGGGTGGGCAGCTGCAGGCAGTGTCACACATATCCTTGTCCTTGTAGCACCATGTCTGAGTGTGAAGAGAATGTGGAGCGTGGGCCTGCCCACAAGCACAGGCCCAACTGTACGGAGTCAGAGGCTGATGCCCTGTTTGAGGCATACCTTGACAGGGAGCAACTGCTGAGTGGTGCCAGTGGCACACCACAGACCAGGGCTGTGGCCTGGGTGGAGGTGGCAGTGGCTGTGAACCAGCTGGACAACCACCTGTGCAGGAATACAGGAAGAAGGTGAGCACTGATAAACGCTGCATTAAAGAGAAAGTGGGAGACATACTGGCAGCCAGGACAGCCACTGGTGGCAGCCATGCTGCTGTGCCATAGCTCACAATGCTGCTGTGCCATAGCTCACAATGCAAGAGGATCTGGTGGCAGCCACCATGCATCGCAGCACCATTGAGGGTGTGCGGGTGGTGGCTTCCAGACAGAGGAAGCCCATCACTGCATGGTACATATGCCATGCCTGGGGAGAGGGGATGTGGTATTGCAGCACTAACACATCTGTTTTCTCTTACAACACCGCATGCAAGAATGCAGTGGCAGGAACACCAGCAGCAGCTGTGGGGCAGGCCAGCCCGGAGGACCAGCCATCCACCTCCATGGGCATCCGGAGGCCTGATTGGCTGCAGCACACCACAGCCATCCAGCCGGATGTCCTGGGCTTGGTGTCGGATGAGGCCTGGCTGTGTTCCAGCAGGTTCCCAGCCATAGCGCACCTTTCATGGAGACACAGATTGGGGTGGGTCTGACACTGATGATGACATGACCATCATCCTGACAGCATGGGTGGTGTCCTGGGAGACACCCATACCTACTACCATCACTGGCAGTGCAGCCAGTGGCCTGCTGATGGTGGAACAGCTGCCCACTACCACCTCTGGTGCCTCCCTGTGCACAGCCATGGCAGTGCTGTGTGGTGGTGGTGGTGCATCCGCTCAGGAGCTGGCCAGCATATAGGGGCCAGAAAGTCAGCAGCGGCAGATGACTGGGGACGTTGGGCTGCCAGATGCAGAGTCCACCACTGGGGTGCCAGACAGTGACCTACCCCATGGGGACCCCATTGTGTAGCATCAACCTGAGCGGGTGGCCATGCAGCATGGTCGTACACCAATGGTGGGATGGCGGCATGCCCATGCTCCCCTGGGTGCCAACCCATTGACAGAGCACACCCGATTGCTGCGGACCTCCATGGAGCAACAGGTGCTACTCATAGCTGGGGTGCATACTCTTCACACAGAGGTGTGCCAGGAAGCCAAGCTGAGCGAGAGGGGCACCGCACAGGTCCTGAAGGCTATACAGCACCTACAGGAGGACATGACCACATCCCTGGATTGCATTGCCAATACGATCTTGGTTGGCCTTACACTGCTGGCTGCCACAGTGAATGGCCACCAGCCACAGACACCGCGGAGTGCACTGTCCACCCCATGGACCCAGCTGGCCGTTACCTCCATGTCGATGTCGGGCTCTGCTGAAAGCATCCCAGCCATGTTGGGGGTGGGCTTGTTTGGGTGTCTACACACCCCTGCATGAACCCGGTCATATTCCTACAGTTCAACCCTTGGGGGCAGTTGCATACACCCCCTGTGGCCATTGAGTAGCCAGTGGCTGCTGAACAGCCACAGTGCATCTGCCCCATGTCTGTGATGGCCATGGTTCTGCATGGTGGAGATGATGCACACACCACCCTGTCTGCAGTCTGCTGCCACTTCCTTGTGTGTGCACATGGGAAATGTGTGTGGTGCATGCTGCTGTCGGCAACTGTGTGTCGTGCCACACGGTGCCTGTGTGCACACCTGCAATGCCGCTGGCCCATGTAGCATGTGCATGATGAGAGCAGCACAGCACTGGTTGAACCTGTGCACCTGCACCCTGCATCTGATCCAGGCCATCTACTGGCACCTGGACATGTGTTTGCATGTGCTGTGTGTGTGTGTTGCTGTAAGGTGCTGCATGCTGTTGTGTGTGGCTGTATGGCACTGCCACGCTACCCACACCTCTGTGTGTACGTGCCCATTGCCATGTCTGCCCATGCCCGTGTGCTGTACCATTGTGTCTGGCCACTGCATGGGTGTTGCTCTACCTAACTGCATGCACCAAAGTGCTCCTGTGCAATTGTGTCTCAGTGCTGCTGTGCCATCCTTTGGAGCTGGGGATCCCTACACCCAGGGGGGCTGCCCTCTACCCCGGCCCATTGCCCTCGTCATCCCCACTGCTGTCAACATCTTCCCGCCTTGACTGCTATCCCACTGTCAATGCCCATGTTGTACAGTATGCAGCAGGCCAGAAATAGGCCACAGGCTTTTGAGGGTCTGTATTGTAGGGCACCGCCAGACCTATCAAGGCAATGGAATCATGCCTTCAGCATCCCAAACACATACTCAACGATGTTCCGCATGCTGGCTTGTAATGGTCCCCTGCTGGGAACGACGGGCGCCGATAGGGGGTGAGCAGCCAGGGCCTGATTGGGTAGCCGTTGTCAACTGTGTGGACAGATACATGGTTAGCCTTGTGTCCTATGTTGCTATGCCCCTTAGCCATCCCTGGCACCCCGCCAGCGCATCTGCCCTGCCTACCCCATCCCATGCCCTGCTGTTCCAGCTCCCATGGCCATCCCATACTCACCCACTAGGTGGCCCATAGGATGTCCCCATGCTTGAACCTGTGGCACAGTGCAGAGCTGTGCCAGATGAATGAATCATGTGTATTCCAATGGTGTGTGGCACAGACAATGGTTATGTGCCCCTGGCATAACACATCACCTGGTAGTTGACACTGGGGTAGCCCTTCCTGTTGATATATGCCACACCCTCAGGCCAGGTGGTATGTGGATGCCCCCATGGGTGCAGTTAATGGCCCCAAGCATTGCAGGCATTGGGGCTGCCATGTGGAAGTTCTGCATGGTTGCTGTACACTTCTGCCTGTGTGCTGGGGAACTGGATGTATTCCCAGCATGTGGCAGGAGGGTGTTGAGGAATGTGTGAGGAGGTGTGATGTGGCCACTGGGTTATGCCTGTGATGTGCCCTGTTATTCTCTGGAAGGTGCCTGTGGTGAGCAGACACATGACAGCTGTCACCTTCATTTCCACTGTCAGGGTGTGGCTCTGTCTAGTGGGTGCCTGCATCTCCTCACTGCACAGCTCACACAGTTGCCTCAGAATCACCTGGTTCAGGCGATACCAGCCCACGATCTCCATTCTCGAAGCTGATGTGGGCATGGTACCACCTGTTCTGGGTGTACCAAGCGCCTTCCACAGCCACATCACTCTTCCTCCTGCCTCCTCACACCCCTCATTACAGCCTCCATCTGGAAGACTGCGCTGGCCATGGCCCCTGCTATCCTGTCTCCCCTGGGCAGTTGCCTCCTGTGGTCTGCTTGCCACTGTGGGACAGTGTCTTCACTCTGCATGGCTCTCTCTCTCTTCCTTCCCTGCCCCTGAGTCGCACTCCACTGCTGTCTCTGTTCCGCACATCTGTGGCTGCCTGTTCCATCCTTCAGTCTCTCACAGGCTCTGTCTCCCTTTTCCTTCTGTTCACTCCTCCATAGTCTGCTGGTTTTGCTCTCTCTCTCTCTCTCTCTGTAACTCCCTGTCTCTCTCTCTCTCTGTCTCTCTCTCTCTCACTCCCCTGGCACAAGTGCTGTCCCCTGCTTGAGCCCTGTTTATGGACTCAAGTCTGCTTGGCACATCTGGTGTTGCTCTGCACTTGCGCCATGGGTCAGGGAGTTGAATATCGCAGTGCCACATATTCATAGGCACATCCCCTGCCCTTGGGCATGCATTCTTTAGGGCTGTGCAATGGTGTACTTCTTCTTGCGCCATGACTGGCTCTCACTGAATATCGCCCATAGCACATTTCCACAGTTGCGGTGCCACAGTTGCGCCCATGTGCAACTGCTTTGAATATCCCACCCACTATCTATACCAGAGGAGCTACAACCACTGATGAGAGGTATCAAGAAATAAAAGAAACCAAAGTCGAGCATGTAATCCTCCATATCAAACAATGATATCAGCAGCTCTCTGACAAATGTGGTGATCTGAAAACAGATCATGGGCAAACAACAGAAAGCTGTATGGGGTCCCAGAGGAGGAGGAGGAGGAAGACTGGGACATGACTGCCTTTCTGGACAACTTCCTGAGGGATGCTGTCCAGCTGGACCCCAACATAACCCTAGACATTGAATGAGCTCACTGGGGGCTTGCACTAGAATCAGTGTGGCCTGTTGCCTGGCACCGCTTCATTTTCCTTAGGTTCCTGAGTTTCAGCACCGAATAAGACTGGCTGGTTAGAGCCTGGATAATGCAGGAAACTGTATACAAAACCAAACACATCAATTTTGACAATGACTATTCCCCAGTCACAATATCTCAGCACAAGGCCTACTCCTCCATACTACGAGAGCTTAAAAACAAGAGCTGAAGTTTTAAATGCCATATCTGGCAAAGCTTACAGTAATATACAGTACTCAAATGGTCTCAGAAACTATACCAGTCCAGAGGAATCCCTGAACGACCTACAAAGCAGGGGAAATGAGGTACCTCTTCCCAGAAGACACCCTAGACCTACTGATAAGATCACCCTCCAGCAGACCACATGGCAAGGGCCAAATCTGTGGAGGAGAGGAAAATACACAACTTGTTAGGGCTCACAGACATTAAACAACTCGTGCAAACTTTCCATCAGAATGACAGCTCATGAAGGCCTACAACATCCTTTTTCCATGAGTGCTTACCATGGAGTTTATGGGAATGGTGAGAGAAGAGACAGACTGGTATTTAAATCTCCATTGATGATGCAGGGCAAAGGTGGGAGCACACCTGATCAAGGCCAACACAGTTTCATAAGGACCTTGTGTGGTCATATAGAGGGTCACTGGGGCCTGATTCACAAAATTCTAGGGTGGTGCAAGGGGCTTGCATCCCAATGATTGATGCAAAGTGCCCCTTGTGCCAAACAATGCCCTGGGAGTGATTTACAAAGGCATCTACCACAGGCAGCCTGCACCAAATGGTGCTTGCACCAGCCTTGCACTACACACCGGGCTGCAGCATGGTGTCAGGGCTTGTGGCTGATGCAGACTGCCAAATCCACTGACTCAGGATTCACAAACCTCTCCCAGTGGGCAAATGTCTATGTACCATTAGACTAGCCATGACCGGTGTAAGGGTAATTAGAAAATTCCCCACCAGGAGAGGTGCCCAGGTTGCAGCAATGTGCTGTGGTTCTCCCCTCCCCTTCCCAGCCCCAATCCCCCCGCTATAATCCAAATGGATCCCTGGGAATCCCACTCCCCAATTACTCCAATATAACTGTTTTTAAAATACACCCCTCCCTTCATGAACTGAGAATTTATTATATGCCCCTGGTCGTCTAGTGTACCCTTCACTGACCCCTAATGTCCTCAAGATGTCTTAATGTAATACAATTCCTGGTGATCTAGTGCCCCCAATCACGGTCCCTGTTATGCCATATCATGATAACATTGTTGGTATAGTGACCCCCTCCCAGCAGGCAGGGTCCCACCCACATTCCCCATCCCAAACCGAGCAGGTAACTGGCACAGCCCAGCGCCACCGCCACAGCCGTCACCGATGGGACTCTAAATGAATTCATGTTGTATACAGTATGTACTCATTCAGAGTTCAGTCAGCAGCCAGAGTCACGCACTCATTCAGAGCGCAGTCAGAGGCTGGCCATCGCAGTGAGCAGTAGCTGTGCCAGTCACTGGCTTAGATTGTGGATGGGGGAGCAGGTGGGGACACTGCCTGTTGGGGTCAAGTGGGAAGCCACTAAATCACCAGTGTTATCATGATACGGCATAACTGGGTATCAGGGCTTGAGGTGGGGGATGCTAGATCACCAGGGAATTGTATTGTATTAACACATCTTGGGGAAAGCAGTGATCAAGGAGGGGGTACTCTAGAGGATCAGGGAAATATGACAAATACCCAGTTCATGGGGACATTGGGGGGGGTTGGCTAGTCCACCAGGGAGGGCAATATTTTAATATGTGGTTATATGGGGGTGATCGAGGGTCAGGGGATCCACTAGACCACCAGAGAATGTCTGGAACTATTGTCACATGGCTGCCCATGGCTTGTGTATCCTGTCCAAGTTCACCCTCTATTTTGCACACTGCTAGTTTGCCACAAGCTGCAGGACTTTGCCACTGGGACCCTACCTGATCGAGAATTGGGTGTAGGGTCCAGGTGCACCTGAGCTTGCCGCAGCCCTAGATCACTGCAACTTGAAGCGATCGTAGGGCTGTTTGAGAATCAGGCCCTGGTTGTTCAGACTTTTCCCAGTTAAGATGGACACATGGCCCTGTTTAACGAGTCAGGACTGATATCCCAGATCAGAATAACCTTTGGCGGCAATGTGGGCACACTAACAGACTGCCACCGTTGAGTTGACTGGGAGAAAATAAAAAGATCCATATATTTACAGGCCAATTAGTCTTTTAAACATTTTATCAAAAATGTTCATGCAAATTTTACTTTATTGATTAAATAAACAGATTATGGGAGTCGGTGGCCTGTTTAGTCTGCAATTCATTTTCAGGTAAAAAAAATGTTTCACATGAAACAACAGTTTTATTCTGTGGTACCTTCTTTTGAATATATTCATTTAAGGAAACAACAGCAATTGTAGCACTCACTGACTATAGTTTAGCTTTTGACTCTGTTTCTCAAACACTATTATGGCAACAAATGTATGGAAACTGATGCTGATTTAATCTTTATTAAAACATTTTTACTCTTTAACCTGGTCTAGAGTTAGGTTAGGCCCACGGGACATTTATCATGAAAACTTCTCACCAATAAAGGAGTCAGGAAAGGGTACCTGGTTGCTACTACTCTATTTAATAGTTACATAAATCACATTCTTCTGAGTTTATCAGGATTAGTATTGACCTCGCCAGAAGTAGGAACAGTTGAAATTCCTGTCCTCATTTATACTGATGACTTGGTAATCTCCCTTTTTAGATCTGGGCTCCAAAAAAAAAAAATACACTTACTGAATCAGGAGTTCCAGAAATTATCATTAAAAATAAACTCTCAGAAAAGTCAGATTATCATTTTTGGGTCTAATTATAGTCATATTAAATAGGTAGCTGGTGGCTGATTCCAGAAACAGTTTCCAAATATATACAGTATAAATTAGGCTTGGACTTTTCAGCAAATTTTTCATGGGTTTCTCACATTTTAAAATCTAGGCTAAAAGCTAGATGCAGTCTGCTTGGCTTAAAGAAATTAAATTATCAGTATTGCAGTAATAGGCCCAGATATTCAAACTGCGCCATTCTGTGGCGCAAGCCTGTGAGCCGCTCAAATTTGTTGCGCAGGGGTGTGGCCAGAACGATATTCAATGGAGTTGCGCTATGGTGCAACTGCTTTGAATATCGCCCCCTGGCCACCCCCACTGTGCATGGCGCGGAAAGTGGTCAGAATGGAGCATTGAGATGCGGTGGTGCAAGTGCCATTGTGCCATGCACAGCATCTGCGATATTCAAAGGGTGACATGCAAATGGGGCCATAATTTATGCAAGGTGCACTGGGGGCCATTTGCATCTGATTACTGGAGCATTTGCATTCCATTAGCATGCAGGTGCACCGATCCCCAACGACTTGCGCCTGGCGCCCTGCCAGGCAGCAGCCGTTAGGGACCGACGCCCCCTGCAGCCCAATCGTGGGACGCCCCATAAGGGACAAAGAACATCTGTTATCCCTGGTGGTCCAGTGGACCGCATTAGTTCGACAGGCATAACTGTATCCCCAAGTCCAATATCCCTGGTGGTCCAGTGGACCACGATTAGCCTGATCACAGGCATCAGTATCCCCAAAGTCCAATATCTCTGGTGGTCCAGTGGACTGGATTAGTTCGATGGGGCATCGGTACCCATAAGTTCATTATCCTGGTGATCCAGTGGACCACACGAGCCGATTGGCGTATTCCTCACCCCAAGTCCGTCCTGGTGATCTGGTGGACCCCTACCCACCTATCCACTGAGCCCCACCACCCTCCCCGTCAGCTGCGGGTGGCAGCATCATCACTGCCACCCACCGCCACTCGACTGACAGCTTCGGTATGTCAGACATTCATTGGTTCAGCATGAGCCAATGGGTGTGCAGCCTATGTCGTATTAGTCAGTCCAGATATGTGAATTCATTCGATATCTGACCGACAGTAGTATGGGTATGCACACCCATTGGCTCATGCTCTGAACCAATGGGTGTGCAGCCATGCCGAGCTGTCAGTCGGTGGGTGGCGGGTGGCAGGGGTGGTGTGCTGTCACCACGGCTGACGGGGAGCGGGGTGGTGGGGCTTAGTGGGTGGGTGGGGTGGGGTCAACCAGATCACCAGGGATTTCGGACTTGGGGGTGAGGAATGCCACCACCATCGGCTCCATGCAGTCCACTGGACAACCAGGATATTGGACTTTGGGAGGGGATACAGTTATGCCACGATCAGGCTAATGGGGGATGCAGTAGTGCCCATGATCGGGCTACTCGGGGATACAGTTACACCCGTGATCGGCAATCATGGGGATACAGCTATGCCCATGATCGGGCAAGGGATGCCACCATGTGGCAGGAACAGGAGCGGCCACCCACAGGTGGCAGCTGCTGTGTTGTGCCCTGCACACGGCAGCTCACCTGTGGTGGTCTCGACTTGTTCTTTTTTAGGCATATCTTGTGCAGGCACTGGTCGGGTTGCACCTGTATAAATCTGCATGGCCCGGCTGAATATCGGGCTGTGCAGTTTATGCATGGGCACGCCCCCCTACCTGTGCCTGCATACATTACTGATGCACCTCGGTGCATCAGGATTTGTGCAGTGCACTTTTCCCTTTTAAATATTGCACCGGGGTTCATCAGTGGGTTGTGCATGGCGCAACACTGTTGCGCCATGTGCAACCCTTTTGAATATCTGGGCCATAGTGTCATACCATTACTACAGGTATTGTCCTCTAAATTTAACATGCAAGTTTTATATGGAGTAAAAATATGGAGACCTTATAGGGCTGATGATCTTGAAAACATGCTCTTAAAGCTCTCAGATCTTCATTGGGTCTTAAGAAAGCCACTCTGTACTCTTATATTAATGAAACATAGAATCATAAAAGTGGTCACAAGATAAGGACCTTTTGGCCCACCTAGTCTGCCCTATCCACCCTACCTACAGTTCCATTGCAGACACTATTTGGTCTCCTGGTTTTACCCCCCAGCCATACTTCTAATATATTTTCTATCTATCCCATACATTTTGAAACCAATTTAGCACATATCACTTCTGTTGGGAGGCTATTTGTGTTCCACAACCCTCTCTGTGAAGAAGTACTTTGTTACGCTTTCTCTGAGCACCCCCAGCTTCATATTGTGACCCCTTGTCCTCGAGCATCTTTTTCTTTGGGAAATGCTACCTTCCTGTACCTTGTTTATTCCTGTGAGGTATTTGAATGTATCTGTCATACTTCTTTTCTACTTTCTGCTAGGGAGTACATATTTAATTCCTAATACTTTCTTCATAGGGCTTTTGATGCCACCCTGCACCATTTATAGTACTCTCTTTGTACTGCCTCCACCCTTTCTATGTCCTTTAGAGATGGGGCCTCAAGAACTGGACTCAGTATTCAAGGTGGGGTCTCACCAGTGATCTATACAGGGTATTACTACCTCCCTCTTCTGCTGGTGATACCTCCTCATGCCTCCTTGTATCTCTTTAGCCTTTCCCACTGCCTTGTCGCATTGTTTAGCTACCTTTAGGTAATCAGAAATGATTATTCCCAGGTTCCTTTCCTGTTTTGCGGCTGCTAGAACATCTCCTTCCAGTTGGTATGTTGCCCTCAGATTTCTGTGCCCCAAGTGCATGATTTTACACTTTTTGGTGTTGAAACCCGGCTGCCAAACCCATGACCATTGCATTAGTTTTTTTAGAGTGTCCCTTTTTCTTTCCACCCCTCATGGTGTGTATGCTCTGTTGCAGATATTTGTATCACCCATGAACAGGCATACTTTCCCTTCCAGCCCTTCTGCAATGTCGCTAATAAAAGACATTGAAGATGACCAGGCCTAGTACTGACCCTTGCACCCTTACAGAAATAATTATATGAAATGTTTTCATACTGCACACATAAAACTATCCAAGTTATATGTGTGCTGCAAGTATGATTAAATGTTAAATTGGAACCAATTGCATGCATATTGCATGCATGCAGCAAGCAAGTGGAAACCATGATTTTATTTTAAGTTGAAAGACTGCATGCATGTGGCATGCATGCAAGAAAGCAAGTGTTCACTGATAACTGCACATGTAAAGGTTAAGTGACTTACTCAGGATCACACCATACACAAGTGGGGGTTGATGAGATTCAAACCCTCTAAGTCTCCTGGCTTGCAGTTCAGTGCCATTAACCACTAAGCCACACTGTCTGCACACATGTGGCTCACTTGTACTTCAGTACATACTTTATCTGAAAACAGTGCATGCATGCAGCATGCCTGTAGCCACTGTTATGCTTTTCAGTTTTCTTCTCTCACACATCTCATTTTCACAGTTGAACTATAGTACACATACCAATGGAAACACATGTTTCCCTCCCAATACACAAACTTACCCACAAAACCACTTAATCACTTTTGTCTGGCCTGTACTCCTACTATTTTCTCTCCTAGTTTTGAATGCTTAAACAGAAACAGACTTTAAGGTCAAACACAAAAGTAGCAATAATTTGACCCCCACATGGTCAGTCCCTCCATGCACACACACTGTAGTGGGTATGGTCATGCTGCTACAGATAACTCACCAAGTATAGATATAAGTAAAAAAGTCTTAGTACTAGGAAACCAGAGGCAGGAGTGTTTAAGAGATGGTGTCTATGGGTCAGAGTACTGGGGTGTATCCCATTAAAATGAATGGGATATTTTCTATTACTATTTTATATGATATGATGGTGAGTTGGAAAATAATGAAGGCCACTGTTCTACTAACAAGGCCCTTGTTAGTCAAGCAGTGGCCTTCATTAATCTCCAACTCTCCATCAATAATGTATAAAATAGTAATTACAAAATACCCCCATTCATTTCAATGTTGAAAACCCCTGCAGTCTCCTTTGCCCTTTATCATAATGTGCCTGAGCATGGGGCTGTGGCGGTCAGCTTCATTGGGGAAGGGGGCATAAGCCTGACTATAGTGTGGCTGCAAACGCCTGTGCATACCATACTGCTCAACTGTCCGTGAATGCAAGGGACAGCTCTAGAATGTTTATAAAATCTCTAAAAGGTACAACTTATTTGGTTTGACTGAAATGTGATATGCAAACCAGGAACAATTCAAATGTATAAGATTCATCTGTATATACCTGAGCAATGCATAAAATTTGGGCTTAAACCCTCCCAGCTACTAACCAGTTTTGTTTCCTGGCTGAAGTTCTGCCCCTCACCAAAAAAAAGAACGTTGTCCTGATTTTTCTCCCTGACTCCATTCCATTCAGTTCCTGTCCCCTATGGATCATGAAGCCACCTAAAAGTGAAGAAATGTGAAAAACCATATCAATATTTCAGTCCTTTCTCCTTACCCAATTCCTCTGTGAAAAGATTATTTACTTTTTCTTAACCAGCCATATGGCCAGAACCTACAGCCTAGCATAGTGTGCCACCAGCCCAGTTTTCAGTCTGCTCCCTCTCTCTCCTTTGCCGGAAGCTGGATGCTAGAACTGACCATCATAGGTCCCAAACGTGGTCCACAACCAAGGCACATTGCCATCTGAACCCACCCAACCTGGGTTACTTGTTTCTTGCTTGGTTGGTTGCTGCTGTGTCTGCTGCTGCACTGCTCTGATCAAGGCCTATGAAGACCACCCACACCATTGTCACTACTGCTGCTAAGGGAGTCTGTTTTTTTTTTTTTTTTAAGGCGAGCATAGTAGAGTAAGTGGGTCACCTAGTCTTGATTTAGCTTCTAGCTTACCCTCTGCCTCTTCAGCTACCAGGGGAGAACAACAAAAAAATGCTGCCACAACACTGATAGAGATATCAGTGCTCACTAACTCCTCTAAGCTGTAGTGTGCTGTCTGTCTACTCTGTGGCAGGAAAGACAGTGTCACACTTGCAAGGCTCATGTGCTCTTTCTTGGCTGGAGCTCATCCACATCACATGTGATTGTACCACCACTAATAGATGGAGAATGTGGACAACACAATACAGACACAGTCAAGCCTAGAGAGTACCTGCAGCGTGACCACACACAGGCCAGGTTGGCACTTATTGTATAAAATATTAAATACAAATTTAAAGTCATTATTGTCACATCATATGAACAACCTAGGCACAGATACGGGGGCATTTCCTACCTAAATGGCATCCCTGCTTAATGGTAGAAATTAATTCTTGGGTGCTAATGCAATGGTTTCCACTGTGTTCTGAGGTACTATATCTCCACGTTTCTTGATGTGTCCTGATCATTGTGTGGGTTAGTGTCCCTCATCCCTCATTTTGAGTGCCCATGTCCCTCATTTCAGTGACAAAATATGAGGTATGGTGCATGCTTCCAAGACCCTACTCAGCACAAAGAGTGCTGAGCATGGCCATAGTGTATATGCTCAATACAGAATGACAAAGGGAAAGTAAGTCAGATTAAACAGTCATGAAGAAACACATTTGTAGCACTAAATATGTATAAGGGATTTGCATGGTCCAAAACAAAAAGGATAGGCTTCACTAAACAGAGGCTCCTCTTCATACATCTTGAATGGGGATGTTGACTGGCTATATCCTAGGGGTATGCCGCCCTTACAGCGACATTTCTATGGTGACATGCATCAATATCGACTACAGCACCATGACAGTGAAGAAGTGGCAATGGAAGTGGCAGCTACGTCCCCTGACTTCCACTCCCTTCCCGAACTAACTCCAACCTGGAGTTAGAATTCTTTAGTTCATTGGGTGCGAGCGGCAAAGCCCCCCAATGTAAAAAACACTCCTGAACTGTGCAGCTCCATGCCGACTGCAACTTGCAGTCAATATGGAGCCCATCGCTGTAATGCCCGTCACAATTTTTTTTGTCACTCCGGCATATACAACCCTGTCCTAGGCATTTAATGCAGAAAGCAAACAATACTTTACAAATTAATGGCGATTTAATGACAAAAATCAAAAGCCATTAAACAACTTGCAAATGGATCGGAATTAATGAGTTTACCAAATTTTATGGGAATTCAAATAAAAATGTATTTTAATTACTATTTGCTAGCAATAGTACAATAAATAGAAATTGATGTGTTATTTTAGATGAGATTTGCACCAGCTTAACTGCAGCACTCATGTCAAGTGTGCAACACGTAAACCTGATGTAATTTTTAGAAGATGTTCATACCAGCTTACCTGCTACACACATGTCAAGCTTGCAGCATGCAAACCTGATTTGCTTTTTAGACTTGGTTCACATCGGTTCACTTTGCATATGAGAACCACATGCAAACATTGCATAATTAAGCTTGTGGCTTGCATTCTGCATGCACACAGCACACCTATATTTCTGTAAGGGTGGCACCCACTTTTCATTTTGTCTTCTCCAGAGTTGATGCCATTTACCACTGCCCTCTGACTCCTGTTGCCTAGCCAGCTCTGTACCCATTTTACTACCTTAGGATCTACTCCTATGCTACTCAGTTTGTTCATCAGTCTTCTATGTGGAACAGTGTTGAAGGTCTTACTAAAATCCAGCTAGGCCATATCTACTGCTCCTCCTTGGTCTATTTCCTTTGTCACCCACTCAAAGAATTTGATCAGGTTTGTCTGACAAGAACCCCCAACCCCGTGAAACAAAATGGTCTTAAGAAAGCAACTCTGTCCTCTTATATTAATGTTGAGTTGGGTGTTGATAGTTTCAAAACTAAATAAAATATGGCATGGTGGTGCTGAGGGCTGAGGTGCTGGATGCCACACTCACGCTGCACCAGCAACCCAAGTTCGGGAATGGACTCGGGTGTCGGGGTTGGCAAGAGAAGGGTTGGGATTGAGTGCTGCAGTGTGCTTGCCTCCTCAGGCTCAGGGGTGGGTTGGCCGGCATGCAGGGACCCGCGGTGGAGACCAGAGGCACTGCAGCATGTCAGGCAAGCAAACATCTGTGTGGCCGAGCGAGGCAGGGGTTGCCATGCACCAATTGCATCGGGATGTGCCCACACTTGGGGAGGGGAACCATAGTACATGGAAAAACTTGGTCCTGGAAGTAGGTGAAGGCACCATTCCCCCATGTCCAATACTGGGTCCGACCCGGCCGGCCTCCAAGTTTCCTCCATCTGGGGTGATGTCTGTGGCTGGAGGCTAAGATTGCAAGTGCACTCAAGGTAGAAGGGGAAGCCCCACCCCGGAGGGGTCAAACCTGTGGAGCCAGCTACAGACATGGCAGAGAGAGGGGAGGTCCAGTCGGGGGAACTTCAGGTGGAGCATGAATGGGGTGGATGCCTGAGAGAGGCCCCTAGGATCATGACCTGGAGTGAAACAGAACTGGAAAAAAAAATTAAGATTTTACTATTTACTTTTACTACTTACAAAGACTCCTCAGTATTGAATTACTGGATCAAAATAACAAGACTGCCAGAAGATAGGACCCTTAAGCTTTATCTTATTGAAAAGAAAATGGTCACTTTCTGATTGTAAACTTTCTTAGTTATATAATTAAGCAATAATGCACAGCAGGGTGTGATATAGCATGTGATACTGTCACACCTCTGTTGCATTATGAGGCACGCTGATGCAGGCCAAGTGTCTCATGCACCTGAGAAGCAATGATATCCCATGATATACCAAACCCTGGAGTATATTATTGCTATTATGACTGGAATCCTTTTGGAATGAATTTAGAATAAAAAAGTTTTAAAGGATTTGTTTTAATTATTTTTGGAAATATTAAATAGGTACATGTAGAATGCATTTGGAGGTGTATGTATTGAAAAAAAAGTCTCTTATTTGTGATGTGTTCAGCAGATGGAGCTGCTGCAACATATTGCCCCCCTTTCCTACTCTGCACTTTTCTTTTTTCATTTTTGATGTAGCTCTGCCCCGCTTTCTTGACATCACAATCTGGTTCACCCCTCATTGTCAGCTATGTGGGTGGCTACTGATTATGGGTTTTCAGCATTCTTTTTTTTTTTTCACTGAGGTGAGCGGGACTTAAAGCAAGAGTTTGGAAAGTGGAGCAAGCGCTGCTGTTTGCATCGCGCTTGCATCTGAAAGACTGAAACATTTGTGCAGTGTGACAGTTTAGTGATGTTTTTCACTTAGGAAAGTGTTGGCAATTACTGCAATTATCTGGTGTTTGACTTAATTAGGTGGGGATAGGAACCGAGGTGAGTAGTGTGTTAGACATGCTGCTGAGTGGGGAGAGGGCCATGAGTTGTTTACGCTGACAATTTCAGTTTCAGTTTTCTGTTTGGCACTCTACCAACCGTGACTTCAGACCTAAAGTCTGGGTGCTTAAATATATGGGAGGATGGATTGAGAACATGTGACAGGATCTGTTGGTTGGCACCTTTTCTTATACATGATTATGCTGTTGAATTTAATTAAGGTAAGAAGAGGGCTCAGTCAATCACCTTCCAAGATTTATAGTACCCAGTTCATAATTAAGCAATAGTGCATGACAGGGTGTGGTGGGTCATGCTGAGATAAAGTCACATCTTAGGTTGTAGAGCAGGAGGCTGGTGGTCAACATCCAACACCCGAGAAGTGATGTTTTCGTAGTACAACACATACCCTGAAGTGTGCTATTGCTATTATACAATGACTCATTCATGTAAAAGAAGAAAATATATATTTTTTTAAAACAGTTTTTTACTGTTTACCTAGTGAACAAAATAGTCCTCAATATGTGGTTTCTCCACCAGGTGGTGCTGCTACAGTATGTGCTGCCTGTATCTTTTCATGAGGGCTTATTCTCCCTCTCCATCAACCAAACACCACAGTTCTCTTGCTGTGTTTCTGTTTGTCTTCTGCCTTGTAAACCCCCCATTTGACTTACCCAGTCCCACTGCCTGCCCTGAGATCAAGTCAGACTGTTCCTGGTATCTTTTTCTTTGTCTGAAACCTTGAAAAGGAAAGAAGCTGGGTGGAGATTTCTAATTTTGCTGTCATGACCGGTAAGACACCCCATTCTTGGGAGGATAGCTACTGTATACAGTATGCAAATTAGTTTAGACAATATACATAAGTGAAATTGGTAACCTGCATATGGGTTTCAGTACAAAAGCAAAGTGCCAAGTTGAAAACTGAAGCTGCTGGCCAGCTGATAGCATGACAGTACACTGTGTGTTTTTAAAAAAGGCATGTGATGTGTTTCTAGTGCTGCCAGTAAACTGCGAGAAATGATTGCTCCAGTTTTCTTCTCAGGACAGAAAAAAAGGGAGTATAGGAAACTTTGGGCTGTGAGAATGTGAGAGCAGATTTGTTGGGGAGAAGAGTCAGGAAGTGTGATAAGGAATTATTGTGGCCAGTACAGAACATTTCTGTGTGATGCAGTGATATGTATAATGCAGAACACATAAAGAGGTTGTGTGCCTGGACTCAATTCAGAGATGTTATACTTGGATAACATCACAGTCCCAAACAAAGAATGACCAGTTAGAGAAGAGGGCATTTTCTTACCTTTGTATAATGTAACACTGTTGCATAATGAAATAGGGAATAATGCCTGTGCAGGTGTGTGTAATGATGATTTTCACACTACTGAGGTGTGTGTGATAATCCATAAACAACAAGAGCAAAGCTTTGGGGTTTATGAGGTTATCACACACCAAGGGTGTGTGAAAAATCATAATGCACACCTTGCACAGGTATTATTTTTTATACTTACTGGTGCAAGGGAGTGATTTTCAGTGCCAACACTCTGATTGGAGGATTTCAGCCTCACTATCTTCTTCCTGCTGGTCTCCATTTTACCTTGCTTCATTAGAGATGTTTATCAGCGCTGCTGACCCTGGGACTATCCCTTTTTGTAAAGCAAGAATTTGATTGTCTACTTTCTCATTTGCAAATTATACTACATAGCCCCTAGAGGGCTACAACAGCTGTCTTTTCTGTTAAAGAGGAAACACATTATATTTTCTACTTCCTCTTCTGCTCTAGTGGACCTGGGATACCTCTCTTTCTGAGGACCATCCCCGGGGGTTTTCTGCCTGTTTCTCAGGCTGAACCATGCTCATCCACTAAGGCTGCAAGACTTGAATGCCTTCCCCCAGTCCCATTCTGTACTGGTGGATCAGGGCCAGAAACAGAAACGAAAGCTACAGACCAATCTTGCCACACCGGATTGCAACCTTGAACCACCTCACTGGCTCAGCTGCAAAGAGTTGCTCCACAGGTACGTTCATTGCCAAAACCACTTCTCAGCCAACAAAAGGATTTTGAACTTATGACACCTGATCACTGATTGGTCTAGGCTTCTAGAGACTTTTACTGCTGGCTGTTGTGGCATTTAGATCTACCATGGGAAGTTACAGCTGGGTCCTCGGTGTGTCAATAGCTTTACTAGCGCTCAGCTCAATTCTTCAGAACCCTCATCCCTCCCTAAAGTGGAATGACCCTTGTGCTTCTCCCTGTCCTGCGTCCAACAGCTCCTTTCAAGTAGCCATTCTGCACTATTGGGCTTCTCAGCTGTCTCTGCCAGGGAGTGAGACATCTCCTGAGCTGCCTCTGCAGATTATTCCCCAGTCCAGACTTGAGACTTCCTACTCATGGCAAATTCCTGCCAGGACACTAGTGGCTGCAACACTAGGCCAGTATAACACCAGAAGTGGGTACAGGCTCACCCATCAACACCGCTTCCTATCACCCAAAATAATAGTGTTTACAAATTACAGTTCACTGCCTTAAAAAGAATCCTGCTTCTTTTACTATTGTGCTCAGGCAATGTTGAACTCAACCCAGGACCATTAGACACCCTTGCTTCTCCATCAGACCTGGCAGGTATCAAAGAAATGTCTTTTAAGCATCTTAATGCCTGTAGTTTGCTGAAAAAGTTCACCCTTATACAGACTTGGGTGATCCATACCTTACCTGATGTCCTTGTTATCACAGAGACCTGGTTTAGGCCAGCCATCCCAGACAAAGAAATCAATATCCCAAATTATTTACTCTTCTGAGCGGATAGGCAATCAAGAGGAGATGGGGTGGCAGTTAAAGTAAGGGACAAACACTCAGCCGCAGGCATAGATGCATCATTCTCCCCCAAAGAATTCGAGTTCTTGAGCCTAAAGATCGAAATTTCTCCTTCCAGTACACTCTGTGTAATAGGCTGCTACAGGCCCCCTTCTGCCGGGCCGCATCTCCTGTCTCACCTCAGTTCTGTACTGGGGCTCAGTTCCTTGGAAACCATTATTCTTGGTGACCTGAACTACGATGGGTTATCAAGTGCATCAGCTCCCTTGAAGTCCTTTTGTGACACTCTAGGGCTGGTGAAACTCATTGGCAAGCCTACTCCCCCACATAAAAAGAACCTTAACAATATCTCCCTCTTAGATGTAATTTTGGTTAGCAAGCCACACCTGTTCTCTCATGTCGGAACATTTTTCTCAGACATTCACCACCATTAGATCCATGCACAACCCACAGTTTGTGATAAAGTTTTCTATCAAGAGGTGCAAACACAACTTTGATTAGTTTGTATATGTCCATGACTTGAAACATTCACCACGATAGCAGGAATTCTTCCTAGGCAAAATGGTTAACAGGGCATATATTATTTTTTACAATATTTTAAGTGAGGCTTTAAATAAGCATGCACCCTTGGTTAAGGTGTGGGTCAGGAGCAGCACCTGCCGTTGGTTCTCGTCTGAGCTCAAAGCTTCCCTGTTAGAAAGGGATGCTTAATGGAAAAAAGCCTGAAGAAGCAAGAATGACTCGGATTAGTGTCTTTTTAAGAGAGCACGAACAAGTGCACCAAGTTGGTCAGAGCAGCCAAGGCCGCCTGCTATCGCTTGAGCTAGCTCTGCCTCAAGAAATCCTTCAAAGCTCTGGAAAACATTAAAGACATGTCTGGACATGCACCTGGTAATTCCATTCCAGCAAAAATTAAGTCCGGTGGCAGCATTATCTCTAACCGATCGGAGATATTGAAGCCCTCAATAACCATTTTGCAACGGCAGGGCTAGCATTTGATACTTCCACTGCCAATGACCTCTGCACAGCTCAGGGCCCACCAACCCATGAGTCCCTTCTACCAAGGAGGCCTCTCCTCCTGCCTGTCTCTCAAAAGTGGCGGAAGACCTACTGCTGCAACTGTACACCAGGAAGGAGCAGGCTCAATTCATAGAGCCATACTATCTGAAATGTGCCTACTATGTGCTTGCGTGCCAATCACCCACCTATTCAACATGTCACTCTCCCAGGGTAGCCTCCTCAATGGAAAATAGCTCATGTCATCCCTGCATTAAAAGCAGGTGACCCCTGTGATCTAAATAATTACAGACCAATCTCCCTCCTCCCCATCCTGTCTAAGTTACTAGAAAAATTAGTGTGTGGCCAGCTAGGAGTATACCTAGAATCCAGAAGCCTATTAATCCTGGTTCAGTCTGGATTCAGAGCAAAGCACAGCACCATAACAGCCCCAGCTAAGGTGACCAATGATTGGCTCCTAGACCTTGACAACAAGAAGCATGTCTGTGCTGTTTTCTTGGATCTTAGTAAGGCATTCAACACAGTCGATCACAGCCTGCTTCTTTCTCCTAAGCACTAAGGTCCTAGGCCTGGACCATAAATCTATGTGCTGGTTTGCAGACAACCTCGAGAACAGAAACAGCAGGTTAAAGCTGAAGGTGATCTTTCTCCATTAAAACCTATGCTGAGGGGCATGCCCCAGGGCTCTATCCTTGGTCCCCTCCTCTTTGCAGTGTACATTAACAACATCAATGATTCCATCAAAAAAGCAAACATCCACTTATTCGCAGACGACACTGTACTGTACTTGAGCCGTCCCACGCCGGAAGCAGCCTGTGAAGACCTCCAAGCTGAATTTAACCTTCTACAATACCAGCTCATAAACAAAAAGCTTTTACTCAATGTGAAAAAGACAAAAGCCATGCTCTTCTCCCCTCCTTGCATGTAGCAATTCCTGCTGGGAGGGTCTATCCTCAATTACCACTGTTCTTGGAGAAACACTAGAGTAAGTAGCTAAATTCAAACATCTAGGAGTTTGGCTCGATCATAAACTTTCCTTCACCGACCATCTCGAAGAACTACAGAAGAAACTAAGGCAAAGATTAGGACTATTCAGAATTAACCACCTGCTCACAAAGGAGGCCACGTTTCAACTGGTTCAAGTTACCTTCCTATCTTTAATAGATTATGCAGACCTGCTCTACAGCCACTGCACTGCCTCTGCACTGGTTAAGTTGGACACCCTCTACCACAGGGCTATCAGGTTCATTACTGCCCTTCCACTTTCCCACACCACTGCTCCCTGTACTCATCATTAGGCTGGACTTCCTTCACCATAGAAGGAATAGAAACCGCCCATGGGCCTTCAGAGCGTGACCATTACGATCCTCATATGTCTCAGATTGTAATCCCCCAGTGTGTTAGGCACCTATGTTCTAAGGAGCTGTTCCCTAATTGCCATCCAAGTTCCAAGGGTCAAAACTCATTTCGGCAAAGCTGCTCTAAGCTTCTCTTTACTCACATTGTGGAACAGTTTACAAAGGAATTTGAAGCTGAGCTGCCATTAGCCTGAATATCTCCAAGGCACTTTACGATTGCTACATGAAAGCACTTTGCAAATGTTTTCCTCACCACTAGCCCACTAATTCCACAACTGCCCCTTTCCATCCTGACACTCACCATGTTTCTACCCTGGCTCTCAGCTTTCCTATTAACTCTTCCTGCTGCACCCACCCTTCCCTGTTCGCTCTAGCCTGGTTAAAGTCCCACCCCATCCATAGTAGTGTCCCAATTATCTACCCTCCTCTGTCATTATCATAATAAACAAGTACACAACAGCCATAGTCACTTTCTGTGGTTTTAGCCCAATTTTTCCCAGTCGTCGGTAATATATCCCTCCTCTTCTTTACCTCTCTAACCTGCCACCCCATACATGACCTCTTTCCCCTATATGTGTAGTTGCCAGCTGCCTCACTCAAAAGATTTCTGCTTATAACCCCTGTATGCCTATGGTTGATTGTACATTTGCTGACTTCTTCAATTGTAAAATAATGCTGCTTTTTTTTTTTATTTATTTCAACCTTGCACTGTACTGTATACACTTTTTCTTCCTTGTATATTATTGCTTTTTGTATACCTGCTTCGGTACTGTACTTTGATGTATTCATGACCAGGTCTACCTTGCAATGAGCCTTGCTCAGTGGTGCCCCTGATAAATAAAGATTTTGATTGATTGATTGATTGATTGCCATAGGTACTGAAGCAGTTCTATCACACACACACACACACACACACACACACACACACAGCTCTAGTCCTGACAGAACCCTCCTAGCTTTTGTACCTGACTTCTACTTCTACTTGCTTATGGTGGCCAAACAAATGATCCCTACAGCTGTTCTCCACGACTCTTCTGCCCTTATTTCTTCCTCTATTTTCTCCCCATACCCTCTAACCCTCTTCTTTTCCCCTACTCTAATTTTCTTCTATCTCTCCATTACCCTTCTTTTTATCTATTTTCTTTTTCCTCTGCATTCCCTGTAGCACTTTAGCCCTCTGACCCTCTTATTGCTCCCCTTTTCCCTCATCTCTTAACTTTTCCTTCTTATTTAACTTCTCTCTCCTGTAGATTCTACACTTTCCACTTCCAATGCTTCTCACCAGGTTTATGCCTCTTCTACCTACATTGTTATGTCTTAATCAAGTATTATGTATCATATGTACCTAAACTGCACTTTACTTATTGTTACGCTTATTCTTTATGTGTAATATGTATTTGTCTGTATACATGCTTCAGGACCTCCTTGTGAATGAGCTTGTTCAAACGGAGTTTTCCTTCAATAAACTTGAACTTGAACACACCCACACACACACACATACACTCTGTCAGACAGACTGACAGACAGACAGACAACACACACAGTGACTCCTCATGCACATTTTCTTTTTTTTCTTTTTTTTTATCCGTGAAGCCAAATGACAGAAGTCAGGCAGATGGTCCATTCCTGAGTTCCCAGTCACAGTTGTTATATGACCCCCTATCTGCAGACGCTCCACCCAAAGCAGAAAACAGGATCAAACAGACAAATTTTAGGTTTTAAAGGCAGGATCAACCAGATAAATACTGAAATAAAGTAATACACTATTTGTCACTGTAAGACTGAGAAGCTATCGATCACTGTGGCTCCTCAGTAATGAATGGCGCCACCATGTTTGTTGAAGTGTTAGGCCCTCCCAGACCCAGAGTACAAGCCAATGAGATGGCACCCAAAGTCTGCAAACTCAGATTGGCAGTGCATGTTAAAGAACGTTTTCAGAATGCCGTAATGACTCATTGTTGGTTTATTATGGCATTTTAAGGACCCCTGTTAACAGTGTGATAAAGGAGGTCACCAGTAATTATCACCAGTTAACATACTTGGGGAAATATGTTCAGCACAATGTAGTGATTAGTCTCAAATATAAACTTTGCAATAAGAATAAGATCAAAGGATTCAATCAAACAAAATATTTGGTTTCAATTACGAACTCAGAATGATTTTCTTGGTACTCTGTAAATGATGTCTAGTGTGACTACAGAACATGGGCTCGATTTTCAAAAGCCTGAGAATGCATGCCACAAGCCCCTGGTGCTCCGATCATATGGTGCACGGGGCTTGCAGCGTTCTCCCTGCACAGATCGGAATGTACTCTCCCTGGCTCCAAATACCACAAGTTACACAGCTTCCTCCTGGTCTAACTTGTGGCATGCAGCAGTTGTTTTTACATGGACATGGCTTGCACCAAATATTTGATGCACGCCACCATAAATAGTGGAAAGTGTTGTACCTTAAGCAGCTGAAAGAGTAGGCATCAGGTTTCAGGTGATGAACTTTTTTAAATTGCTGTGTGTTTGCTTAAATGAAATACATCTGCCTTAGCCATTTTGTTTGATCAGGAGTAGGAGCTTCTGTCTGCTTAGTTTCTATCTGTTTCAAGGATTTCACTGGGTTGCTGCTGGTTTTATTTTTATTTTTTCCTGATTCATATACTTTCTATTACAAAAGCTGACTGTTTTTTTTTTTTTTGGGCCCAGGACCCAGGGCTAGGTCCATCCATCCTCCCTATCCCACCCACCCCAGGGTTCCTCTGCCACTATAGGCAACCATCAGGGTACAATTTTCTGGCCACAGGGGAACTGAAGTGCATGCAGTTAAATGGGTTAATCTACTACAGAAACAACAATTCAGAGGGGATACCTCTTCAATAGTGCTGTACCAAAGTAGTTGACTGTAAAGGAGAGGAAAGAGGAAAGGAATGAAGGGGAAAAAAAAAACATCAGGAGGGCATACATAGGATTAAAAAGGGAGGGGAATAGCAGAACAGGAAAGGAAAATGTGTGGTGCAGTGCAGTGGGCTGCAGTCTTCAGGCAGACATTCTGGGTATTGCGGTGCTGCCCCATATGCAGGCACCTCTCTGGGTTGAGGGCAGAGGTTGACAGTCTCTGGGCTGAGCTGGCAGGTGTACTGGTGGCCTTTGACCCCACCCAGAGGCCGCCATGTCTGCAGATGCTGCCGCAGCGAATGCCTAGGTAGAGGGCTGGCTGGACTGTGGTGGGCTCAGAGAGGGTGGGGGGGTCGGAAGCTACTCCTGGTGGGAGACTCAATAGTCAGGGAATGGATCTGGGTACAAATAACAAGAAGTAAAGGGAGGTCAAGTGCCTTTCAGGAGACACAGCTCAGATGGGGGGGGCGAATCCAGAGGATCACCACAGCAGTAGTAAGGAGGGGGGAAGTGGAGGTCATGGTCCATCTGGGGATAAATGACCCTAGCCAAGGAGGAGGTGAGCATAGAACAGGTTCAGATGGAATTCAGATGGTTGGGTAGGCATCTTGGAGAGGTAGCAGGCTATGTAACATTCTCAGAGGTTCTGCCAGTCTATGGCAGGGGACAGGATCAAAATCTCCACATCAGCAAGTTCAATATTTGGATGAGGGGCTGGTGCAGAGATAATGGTTATGGCATTGTTCAGGACATAGAAACATAGAAATTGATGGCAGATAATGATAGCTAGGCCCATCCAGTCTGCCCATTTTCCTGCCTACTGTAAAAGCCACAGACTCTACTTGATCTCCAGCTTTAACTTCTTGTTCCTTATTTCTATGATTCCCTGATGCATGTCCCATGCATGTTTGAATTCCTCACTGTGTTTGCCCCACCTAGCTGGGTGTCTATTCCATGCATCCACCACCCTTTCTGTGAAGAAATATTTCTTCATGCTATCCCTTAGTGTACCCTGTTCCAACCTCATGTCACGCCCCCTCATTCCTGGACATCTCTTTTTCTGAAAGATGCTACCCTCTGGTATCCTATTTATGCCTTTTAGATAGATATCTAAGTTTCTATTATATCTCCCCTGTCTCTCCTCTCCTCCAGGGTATACATATTGAGGTCTCCCAGTCTCACCTAGTATGACTTTTGGTGCAGGCCCTGTACCATCTTTGTTACCCTTCTTTGAACTGCTTCCATCCTTTCTATGTCCTTACAGTGATACAGCTTCCTGAACTGGACACAGTAGTCCAAATGAGGCCTCACCAATGATCTGTACAGTGGCATCACAACCTCCTTTCATCTGCTGGTGATACCTCTCCCTATGCACCCCAGCATGCCACTGGCTGTCCCCACAGCCTTGGCACATTGTTTGGCCATGTTTAGGTCATCAGATATGACTACCCCAAAATCACTTTCCTGTTTGGTGACCATCAGTACCTTCCCCCATCATATAATCATCCCCTGGGTTCTTACATCCCTAACTATCGTTGTCTTACAGTATAGATCCAGAAGCAAATATATTGATACCTTTTATTGGACCAACATAGATGTTACCAAAAGAAAACAATGTCTAAGCTTTCAGACCAACCAAGTGCTTCCTTGAAGGAACTTGGTTGGTCCAAAAGATTAGACATTGTTTTCATTTTGTAACATCTATGTTGGTCCAATAAAAGATATCAAACCATTTGCTTCAGTATCTGTTCTTACAAGGACCAATATGGCAACTAATCTACTTCTGTATGCCTTACAGTACAGGGTCTATCAAATGTCTAGTATTGATTGTATTAGTACTATGGTTTATCATTGTAACTAATCTAAAGTGATGTATGACTGACAGTTAAATCTGTATTTACTGTAGTGAGCCAGTGTGTGACTTATCTTTGTAATTAATCCCAGTTTGACCCTGAAAAAGGGCCTACTGAGTCCCAATGGGTTTACCCGGTCAACAAAATTCAAAATAAATAAATGCATGATTTTGCACTTTTTCAAATTGAATCTCAGCTGCCACACTCTGGACCATTCCTCCAGTTTACCTTGGTCCTTCCTCATTTTTTACACTCCTTCCAGAGTGTCCACCCTGTTACATATCTTAGAGATCGCAAGTCACTTATGAAGACATTAAACAGGACTGATCCTCTGGCACCCCACTGGTCAACATCCTTTCCTCAGATTGAGCTCCATTTACCATGTCCCCTGTCTTCAATCACTCAACCAGTTCCTAACCAGTTTATTACCCTGTGAGCCACTGCCAGGCTGCACAGCTTGTTCCTGATCTTCTATGTGTAGCGGAATCAAAAGCTGGCTGAAATCCAGGTAGGCCACATCCACCGCTTCCCTGATTCATGACCCTAGTCACCCAGTCAAAGAAATCAATTACATTTGTTTGACATGACCTTCCTGTTGTGAATCCATGCTGCCTCGAATCCTGTGCTTCTCTGGATTCAAGGTGTTCAGCAATCCTTTCTTTAAGTAGTGATTCCATAATTTCCCCACTATTGAGGTGAAGCAACTGGTCTATAGCCTGGACTGGGACTGGTGACCCACTTGGAGGGATGGGGACCTGTACAGGGGGGACGGCCTTCATCCATCCAGTGAGGAGACTTTGGTCCCTTAATGAAAAGTTTAGGTGCTTCCTTGACAAGCGTTTAAACTTGCCAAGGGGAAGGCAGTTGGGAGAAGGGAGACTTAGGCAGCCTGTCCACACAGGTTAGAGAAGCTAGCAACATGGACCAGGAGAAAATGTTGTGGACAGATATTCCAGAGCTCTTTACAAGGGGTAAGGCAGAGGAAGGGAGGCAGCAAAAGGAAAAAAACAGGGTTGGAAAGCCGGAACGTGAAGCAAGTGTAGATGTACAAGAGGGACAGGCTGGGAAACATGGACAGATACGACAGGGTTCATTATAAGAGATAAGGCAGAGGAAAACAGGCAGCAGGAGAAAAAAATTCAGGGTTGGAAGGAGAAAGCAAATAAAAGGCAAATGTAGAAATGCAGGGGGCAGAGGCTACGAGACATAGACAGTCATGTATACAAATGCTCGTGATCTGGAAAACAAAATCCCAGACCTGGCAGCCTTGATGGCAGAGTCAGACCTGGACATAGTAGCAATTACCAAGACATGGTACACTGGAAACCATGACTGGGAGGTAAATGCACCAAGGTATGCTCTACACAGGAGGGATGGGGGTAAAAAGGTGTGGGGGGTGGCCCTCTTCACCAGAGAAGGTATTAAATGCAGTGCAGGGTAAACACTGGGAGGCCAGGACACTCTGGGTAACACTTGAGCCAGGAAATGGCACAGCAATTTGCACAGGAGTGATTTACAGACCTCTGGCACAGAGGCTGGAGGTAGGTAGGGCAATAAAGGAGAAAATACACTGGATGGCAGCAAAGGGGGAGGTACTGCTGCTGAGCAATTTTAACATGCTAGATGTGGTCTGGGCCATCATTTTTATTCCTACTTGGTCATTGTGCTTTATGATATTAAATTATTGTGCAGTTCTCTTCCTAGGTGGGTAACCTACCTGAGTGTGCCTCAGACCTAGCCTGAAAATCCTCTGTTATCTCACTGGGGGACTGCACTTGTATTAGTGTAGCTGAACAGCTTACCGTTTTGTATTCTGTACTGATACATAGATACATTGAAATTGTCAGCAGATGAGGACTGCTAGGCTCATCTAGTCTGCCCATAAGCCCTAAACGTCTATGCAGTCACTGACCTTAAGTGATCAATGGCTTTCATCACTCCCTCCTCCCAGTTTCTCTTGTGCCTGTCCCAGGCATGTTTAAACCCTCCACTGTGCTTGCCACCACAACCTCTTGTACCAGAATTTTCCAAGTATCCACCACCCTCTCTGTATTGAAAAATGTCCTCACGTTAGCTCTTAATCTACCCACCTCCAATTTCATATTGTGTTCCCTCGTTCTGATATCTTTTCTACATTAGATAAGATCCTCCACCTGCACACTGTTTATGCCCTTGATGTACTTGAAAGTTTCTATCATGTCCCTCCTTTCTCTTCTCTCCTCCAGTGAGTACATATTGAGGACTCTTAGTCTCTCCTCATATATTTTGTGATGCAAGCCATGCACCATCCTTATGCATGTGTGGTCTCCAGTACTGCATGCAGTACTCAGGTGAAGCCTTACCAGTGCTTTATACAATGGCATCAACACCTCCTGTCTCCTGCTAGTAATGCCTCTGCCAATGCACCCCAGAATGCCACTGGCCCTCCCTGCAGCCTTTATGCACTGCTTTGATATCTTAAGGTCATCAGATCTGATAACCCCTAGGTCCCTTTCCTGTTTGGTGACAGTCAGCACCCCCCCCCCCCATTTCTGCAGCTCTCCCAAGGGTTCCCCCTATCCAGGTACATTATCTTGCACTTTTTTTAACTGAACTTCTTGCCACACCTCTTACCATCTTTCAAGCTTCTCCAAGTCCTCTTCATTTTCTGCACCCTTTCTGGAGTATCCACTCTGTTGCAGATCTTGGTGTCATCTGCAAATAGGCAGACCTTTCCTTCTAGCCCTTCTGCAATGTCACTAATAAAGACATTGAACAGGACTGGTCCCAATACTGATCTCTGTGGTACTCCACTGGTCACCTCTCTCTCCCTAGATAGGATCCCATTTACCACCACCTTATGCCCATTGCCAAAACTACTCATCTTGTTGACCAGCCTTCTGTAGGGATGGTATCAAAGGCTTTGCTGAAATCTAGGTAGGAGATGTCTACTGCCCCTCTCTGATTCACTTCCTAGTCACCCAATCACAGAAACCTATCAGATTTGTTTGACAAAACCTTCCTGCTGTGAGTCCATGTTGCCTCAGATCCTGGGCACCATTGGATTCCATGTGTGCCACTATCCTTTCTTTCAGCAGTGTCTCCATAAGGTGAGGGCCGACTGGGCTGTAGTTTCCCACTACCTCCCTACTGCCACTTTTGTGCAGTGTGACTACATGTGCCCTCCTCCAGTCCTCTGGAATCATGCCTGTGTTGAGTGACTCTGAACAGGGCAGCCAGAGGCACTGCTAGTTCCCTTCTCAGCTCCCTTAATATCCTCGAGTGTGTGTGGTCTAGCCCCACGGCTTTATCCACCTATCCACCTTCAGCTTTGTGAGTTCCTCCAGAACTCTTTTACCACTGTGAATGGACTGGTGTTCAACCCCCCCCCATTGCCTCTTCTCCCCAGTTGTGGTCCTTGATCCTCTCCTCCTTAGTGATTACTGAACAGAAGGATTTGTTCAGTATTTCTGCTTTATCTAGATCCCCTCCTTACACTCTCCTTTCTCCCTTTGAGCCTCACAATCCCTCCACCCTGTTTTTCTTCTATTACTGAAGTACCTATAGAATGTCTTGTCCCCTTTTTTTCCCACAGTCCATGCTAAACTCTCATCTGTCTGTGCCTTGGCTCTCCTAACAGCCTTCCCAGCTTCCCTTAGACATTCAATGTACTCCTCCATGTCCTCTTCCCTTTGTGTTCCCTTATACTTCCTGAAATTTGCTCTTTTAACCCTTACTTTGTCTGCTACCTCTTTAGAGAACCATAGTGGTTTCCTTCTTCTTTTCCCTTTGGCCACTATCCTAAGGCACTGGTTAGTTACCTCTACTATGGCTCCTTTTAGTTTTCCCCACTGTTCTTCCACTCCCTCCATTACCTCTCCCTGCTCCAGGGCTGCTCTTAAACATCTACCCATTTCACTGAAATCTGCTCTGCTGAAATCTAACATTTTTGCCTTTGTGTGGCTTAATTGAGTCCCTGACTCCATGCCAAATCACACCATGTGGTGGTCACTGGATCCCAGATGCCCTTTCACCTGGACTCTTTCAACTATGTTTCCATTGGTCCATACCAGGTCCAGAATAGATTTGTCTCTGGTTGACACATGCACCGGCTGTCTGAGTGCATCCCCCTGCAGGGATTCCAGGATGGCTGTGCTCCTGGCTGAAGCAGCTGCCTGGGTGGTCCAATCTACATCCAGCATACTGAAATCTTCCATCAGTAGGATTTCACCTTTAGCTGCCATGTCGTGACTTTCCTCCATTAGTACTCTGTCCATTTCCTCCTTCTGTGCTGGAGGCCTGTAGATCACCCCAGTACGTATTGCTGTGCCATTCCCTGGTTCAAGGGTGACCCACATTGCCTTGGCCTCCCCCGTCTTCTCTGTACTTCTATGGCCTTTATGCCTTCTCTGATGTACAGGGCTGCCCCACTCCTTTTTACCCTCCCTGTCCTTCTTCGAACAGGTGTACAGCAAGCTACACTGACATCCCAGTCATGATTAGCAGAGTACCATGTCTCTGTTAGTTCTGTTATGTCAAGGTCAGCATCCATCATCAAGGTTTCCAGTTCTGGAACCTTATTTCTCAGACTGAGGGCATTTGAGGGCATGGCCTTCCATGTTTTATACCCTGCCCTCCCTTTGTTCTTGTTCTCTCTCCTTACCTGTTTCCCCCACCCAGTTTTCTTGTTCATGTGCTCCTGCCCCATCCCCCTTTACATGTTTTGCCTGCCTGCTGCTCCCTGCTGCTTCAGTTGTTCCTGTTGTCAACTTGTTTTTTGCATGCTACCATGGGGAGTGATCCTAGCTACCTGTCCTTCTGACTCTCCCCTCCTTGGCCAGTTTAAATGCTCTCTGCTGAAGCATTCCAACATCTCACCAAAGGGTGCGGTCCCCTTTCCGGACAAATGAATGCCATTGTCCTGATATAAGCTCACATCTGCCCAGGTGGGGCCCCAGTCCCCTATTAAGACAAATCCTTCCCTTCCACACCAATCCTTCAATGAGGTGTGGAGTGCCCTATCCTCCCCTGTGCTTTGGACAGGTAGCACCTCTGAGAAGGAGTCGGAACATGCTACCTGTTTCAGGTTTCTCCCCAGCTTCCTAAAATCCTCATGGACCCTGGCTAGCTTCACTCTTCTCCCCACCAGGTCTTTGGTCCTCAGGTGGACAATGACATCTAGCTCCTCCCTTCCGGATATTGCCCTAGTGATCCTATGGATTCACTTTCCATCCTCCATGTAGCACTTCCTGGGATGCACTTGACCTCCTTCTCCCCCTTCTAGGTGTCCCTAACTTCACACCCCAGAAAAAGTGGTTTGATAGGGCTCTGAGAGAGTTGCGAAAAAAGGGGGGCATAGATTAGAGCGTCATTGGAGGAAGACCGCCTTTGATGCCCACCAATTTATTTTGATAGAGCATTATAAACTCTACCAAACTGAAATTTCCCATAAGAAGGCAGAATTCCTGTCCAGGGAAATTTCTGTCGCACGGAATCAACCGGCTCAACTCTTCAGAACTATTGACAGGCTGTGCAACTCAACCTGTCAGCATCTCCATCGAGTTTTTACACAAACTGATTGTGATGAGATCGCTCACTACTTTGCGAACAAGGTTGACGACATCAGGAGGGGGTGCCACCAGCTTCACTCTAAGGGGGTTGCTGTTGGTTGGTGCTTTGTTGCAGAGCCTGGAGTTTCCTGGAGTACCTTTGACCTGCTGGATCTCGTAGACATTATGAGGATTGTCCAGGAGATGCGTCCCATGTGCTGTACTTTAGACCCTGGCCCTACTTCCCTGATTTTGGGTTGTAGTGAGATCATTGGCCCGGTCTTAGCTCGGATTGTCCGGTGCTCTTTAGATATGGGTGAGTTCCCTAGCTCCCTGAAGGAGGGGTGGTGATCCCCTTCTGAAAAAAAAAGCTTCTTTAGACCTGGAGAACCTAGCAACTACAGGCTCATCTCTAACCTCCTTTCGGGGGAAGGTTATTGAGAAAATTGTGGCTGCTCAAATGAATAACCATTTAACAATCCATAATTTATATGAACCTCTTCAATCTGGTTTTCACAAGAAGCATAGTATTGAGACTGCTCTGGTTCGGGTGCTCAATGATCTCCTGATGGTGAGAGATCGGAGACACCGCCTATCTTGGTTTTCCTAGATCTAGCTTCAGCTTTTGATACTGTGGACCATGGGTTCTGCTCAAACCCTTGAGGTTCATCTGTGGGCTGTCGGGTACAGTCCTCAGATGGTTTTCATCTTTCCTCACTGGAAGGATGCAGAGGGTGGTCTCTGGTTTGTTTTCATCTGGGCCTTTCTCTCTGCCTAGTGGGTACCTCAGGGTTCGGTGCTGTCCCCATGTTATTCACAGTATATATGCTGCCCTCAGAGACATTGTAAGATAGGATGACCTGAGGTTTCACTGCTATGCAGATGATACCCAATTCTGTCTTTTGCACCCGACCAGGTTGGTGCTATCTCGGTACTGAACAACTGCCTCGCAGAAATCCAAGACTGGATTAATTCCAGTGGTCTAAATTTGAACCCTGGAAAGACTGAGGTTTTGGTCATGGGTCCAGGTCATAGGGTAGAGGGATTGAGAACCGGGCTCCCTTCTGGCTTAGTTCTGGGGGAGGCACAGATTCTCACCTCCGAACGGGTACGTAACCTGGGAGTGGAGCTTGATGTTGGTCTGACTCTTTGTCATTAGGTGCTGGCAGTCATAAAGCTTACCTTTTTCCACCTTAGGAACATTGCCAGGATTAGATACCTTGTTCCACCCAATGACCTGCCTGTTCTGGTCCACGCCTTTGTGACATTGCGCCTTGACTACTGCAACTCCCTTTATCTAGGGTTCCTGGGGTTGATATCTGCTGCTTGCAGCTAGTGCAGAACACGGCAGTGCGTCTGTTGACTGGGGCATCGAGGAGATCCCACATCACCCCTGTGCTGCGCGCTCTGCACTGGCTGCCAATACAGTGGCGGATCACCTTCAACGTAGGTCTATTGACTTACAAAGCCCTACACCGACAGGGTCCTGATTACTTGAAAGAATTCATGGTTCCTTGCACTCCTGTGCGACAGCTCCACTCGGCTGATGAGGGGTTGCTGGAGATTCCGAAGGTTAATTTGAAGTAATCCAGTGTGCGTGCTTTCGGATTTGTGGCACCTATCCTCTAGAATTCTCTGCCCCGTCAGCTCTGGGAATGCAGGACAGTGGGGAGTTTTATGGAGGCACTAAAACTTTTCTATGGGAAAGGCTTTTCCAGTTGTATTGTGATTTTATAAGATAAGTATTTGTGTATGTTTTATCTGATTTAATTCTGTACAGCGCCTTGGAATTTTGAAAGGCACTTTATTAAATAAATTTTATTATTATTATCATAAAATAGAGTATTCCACTAGAAGAAGCTTCCTCCTTAGTGGTCCCCTGTCCCCCTTCCCTGAGGCTCCAGCTTGGAGGTCCTGACCATCCTCCCTGGTCCCAGCTGTGGGTGCCTGTCGGGCATTCCCGTTCTTCCAAAACAGTGTAGGAGTTATTCAGCTGGATCTGTTGGGAACATGCTTCTGACTCCCACCCTCCTGGAGCCTATCATGGTCCAGTCACACTTCTTTCTAGGTATCTTATGAAGTTTATGTTGTGGACCCGGTGGTCTCTTGGTGGGGGTGGATGCCACCTGTAACCTGGCCAACTCTGCGTGGAGACAGGCAACCTCCTCCTCAGCCGAGAGAGGTGTCGGCAGATAGGGCAGCATTGCAGCCTCCAGAATGCCTCCTGAAGATTGCTCCTCCTAATTGCTATCTGCTATCTCCTAACCCTCTTCCCTGTTCTGCATGCTAACCCTTTTTCCTTCTCCTCTCTTCCTGTGTCTTCTGTAGTGATTTACTGCTTCTCTCTCCTCCTCTTGTATGTGCCCTTGTGGACCCTAGTTGCTTGTGGCACCCTTTGTACTTTGCCTATATACCAGCTAGGCTGTTGCTTGTGCTGTGTTGCCTAACTGTTCTTGTGTCTTTAAGTAGGTGTAGCTTGGCCTACCACTATAAATTTAGACCACCTGGGGATGGTTGTGGAATGGGGTTGAGGGGTTGTTCCTTTGTACTCTGTGTCTATAAAAATAAGCAGGTAAACAAAAAAGACTTTCTTCTGTAAACTACAGAAGAATTACATAAAACCTATTACAAAACACAGAAGTTACCTGGAATCTGTTACCAAACACAAACACTTCCTGAAGTGTCTCAACAAAAAGAGCTCCCCAAAAGCAGACTGTGGAAAATCACTTTAGAACTAAACATAGTGGCAAGAGCACCCAGCTATATAAACTCAGTTACATAAGCCTGTTACAAAACACAGAAGTTACCTGGAATCTGTTACCAAACACAAACACTTCCATAAGTGTCACAGCAAAAGACCTCCCCAAAAGCAGACTTTGGAAAAATCACTTTAGAACATATTGCATAACCTACCTTCTACAGGCTTCTGCATCAACAGTGTATCTCATCATAGGGATTTTTGTTACCCAGACTGTGTTTCAGGCCATGTTTGTTGCCTTCCTACACCCACTACTTTTATTAGCCACCCTCCTGATACACTATCTGGAGACTTCACCATCTTTAATCTTATTGTAGGTTTTGATTGGCTTCTAGTACCAGGCTGATACTTAGTAATCTGGTCCTTTTACTGCTTAGTCAATTTGTTAGGTAAAGGCTTGCTCACCCTAAGACCTTGACTAAATCAGTGTTCCTAACCTGCCTATAATGGCTAGCTCTTCTTCGCACTGCTCTGGCAGGTGATATTGAATTGAATCCTGGTCCTTATACCTTCCAGTATAGTGGCACCATTATCTGATCAAATGTAAAAAGTCTTCAAATTGCCTACCTAAGTTCCAGGAATCTTTTATCAATTTTAGAGGAGTTCACTGCAATCCTGACTTTGTTTGTCTGACTGAAGCTTGGCTCAAACCCCTGATACCTCACTCTACGTGTTGTCTTCCAGGTTGGTAAGAAATAAGGGGGTGGCCGAAGACACATCTAAATGTCTTCCTCAAGCAACATATGTATCTCCCTCCCCAGCCTTTGAGTTCCTGCACTCAGTGCTCCTTCTGGGGAACACCAAGAAAATTTGCTTGGTCTGGGCCTCGATTCCCCCTGCTGGTGGTTTTATTGGATTATTTATTTATTTATTTAACTTTTGTTGACCAGGTAAGTGCACTAGACAAATCCTGCCTATTTTCAAGCACGACCCAGGGGAGTGGGATACAGATGAATGCTAACTAACCTTGAACCAGATTAAGCTGTTGGTGGTATTTTTAGTGAATGAGGGAAATTTGGCCAGGACACCAGGGAAATTCCCCTACTCTTTTCAATAAGTGCCATGGGATCTTTAACATCCACCTGAACTACCACCAATCCAGGCAGATGGGACCTTGGTTTAACGTCTCATTCGAAAGATGGCACCTCAGAAATGCAGCACCCCTCTCATGCTGCATTACAGTGTCAGTACTGGGATATTAACCCAAGTGCCAGATGTGGGAACTGAACCCACAGCCCTCTGATCTCCCAGCCTCAGAGGCGAGTGTGCTACCTACTGAGCCACTGACACTGCTATTATCCTACCTACTTGACAAAATTAGTCAAAATTAGTCAAAAGATTTGTTCAAATGATGTGTTGGCTATGGGTGACCTTAATCTGGACTGGTTGGTGGAAAATAATCAGAGTCTCTGATGAAGCTCACTTGGGTGAGTGAAACTAAGACAGTGGTCCTCCTGACCACTTTTCATCTGCTTTGCTGTGCTGCACTTATAGAGTAAATAAATCTGATGGTGTAACACTGAACCAGTCAAGTGCTTTCTTTCTCAACCAGTTCAGATAGCAGTGGTGAGTGCTCTCTATGAGTATTTCTTGGTATCCCTTATTTTGAGAAGCACCACCACCCTAGTGCTCGCCCTTACCTGTTAATAAAAACATAGACTTTGACTGCAGATAAGGACCACTTGGCCTACCAGTCAGCCTATTTCCCTACCTACTGGATAAGCTGCAGATCTTAGTTTTACCAACCACCTACTTCCTCCTACCTTCTACTAGAATTGCCTTATGTCTGTCCCATACATTCTTAAGTTACCCCACTGTTTTTAACCCCACAGCCTCCCCAAGAAGGCTGTTCCATGCATCTACCACTCTCTCTGTGTAAAAATACTTCCTCACATTGCCCTTGAGTCATCCTCCCTCTATTTTCAAATTGTGCCTCCTTGTTCTTGCTTATCTCTTTTTCTGAAAGATGCTACCCTCCTGGACTTTGTTGATTCCCTTGAGATACTTGAAAGTTTCTATCATGTCCCCCTTCTCACTCCTTTCCTCAAGGGTATACGTATTAAGCTCTTTTAGTTTCTCTTCGTGTGGCTTCTTGTGCAAACCCTGTACCATTTTAGTTGCCCTTCTCTGGTCTGCCTCCATCCTGTCTATGTCCTTGCAGAGATGGGGTCTCCAGAACTGCACGCAGTACTCCAGGTGGGGTTTCACCAACTCTTTGTACAGAGGGATAACAACTTTTTGTTTTCTACTGGTGATACCTCTCCCTATGCATCCCAGTATCCCCCGGCCCTACTTATTGCCTTCTCACATTGCTTGCTTGCCTTTAGGTCATCTGATATGACTACCCCCAGGTCTCTTTCCATTTTTGTTGTCATTAATACCTCCCCCCAACAGCCATTGTCTTCTTTTATTTTATCAAACTTTTTTCAGGCAAAATAATTCTTTGTTTCACCTGTTTCAAATAGGCTTCTTCAGGAAAATTGCCTAAAACTGATAAAAATAATAACACAATGATTTTCTGTTTCTGGTAACTGATTCAGATTAAATTCTCAGAACTTTGTTTTTTCACTTACAGGTGTACTGTTGCTTTAAGAACTTGCACAAATCAAACTCATAACTCTCACATGAACAGTCAGTTCTGTGGAAAATAAAATAACAATATTTATTTCCCTTTCCTGCTGTGTCTCATCTTTTTGTCACAGAAATGTGATTATAACAAGTTATCTGTTTTTTACCTCACCACTCCTTCTTTGTAAACTGTTAGTCAATGGATTCAGGGTACTTTCGTATTGTTTGAATCTGTTTAAAATAATACTTAATTATTTCATTCATTTAAAACATTAGTTTCATACCAAATAAAAAAATAATTCTCTATTCAGCTTATGTAGCTTTCAGTATATCTTAATTTTCAACTTTATATAACACTTAGTTGCGTTTTAACATAATTTATACACGTGTTACACTGTTTAATCATTTTTATTACAAACAAAACATTTTAGTATTTATTATTTGTTACAAACTCACCTCTTAGTCTCCTTTCTGAGCTGTTTACAGTGCATGCTGTTGCTTATAAATCAAGGAGCTGAGTGAAAAACTACTTCATTGCTTTACCTTTCAATAGCCCAACCCCACAGCACCCAATTGATGACATCACCACACCTGATGTGTCTCAAGCTGTGTTGCACTAATTACAGCTCTGAAGTTGATTGGCAATCTGTACTCAAAACCTCACCAAATGTTCATGAGGCTTGGTGCCATGGAGATGACCTGAAAGTAATTATTGTTTTGCTATTCTGCTTGTAAAGCTAACTATAGAGCACTGACCACTGTTTGATATTGTTCTCATGTTTAATCAATGTTCCATAAGGTTTAAATTAATAGCCAGAAAGATGATGTAGAAGGAATCTACTTTCCCAACTTTGTTCTCTTTGCAACACCGCTCTTTACAGTACTGCACTACCATTGTTTACGACATAGGATTTATTACAGTTTTTGATAATAGACCCTATTTCAAGTAGGTTTCCTGTACTTGTTTGCTGTATCCTGATTCCCTATTTGTTTTTAGCCTCTACGATGTAGAAATAATTTTTGACAATGATTTTAAAACTAGGTAAACAAGGGAAGAATTGGAAGGGGGAAAAGAGAAGGGAAGTTTTAAGCCAGAACAATCTGTCACAAGTTTCTGTAACATACTTCAGCAAGCTATTTTTGGGGTACTAGTCAACCAGTACTTGCTTTTTTAGTGAAAGAACTTACAATTGAATCTTAGTTAAAAAATAGGATAACTGAGTTGCTAAGGATCTCTGAGTTGCTAAGGATCTCTTTTATAGGTTTTACTCCATTGTATTTTCAGCTGTGGAGATCAGCAGCTCACATTCCAGTTAGCCTCCCTATTCATGCTAGTGTTTGGGACCAAAGCCTGCATTTGGTATATCCATCACAGTTCCATATATTCTAATACTTTATTGGGATCACCACCCCTATCTGAAGGGGAATGGAGACAGGATCACAGATTTAGAAGTCAGTAGCTATCTGGGAACAAGTGACCACCACACAGTGTGGTTCACAATAAGCACAACCATGGAGACAAGCCATACAAAAACAAGGATATTGGACTTTAGAAGGGCTGACTTTGGCAAAATGGGTGAATACCTGAGGAATGCACTAGCAAATGACCAGAAAGTAGGGGTGGAAGAACAATGGAGAAAAATCAAAACTGCCATCATGGAGGCAAGAAGCCTATGTGTGAAACAAAGAAAACAAAGCAGAGTGAAAAACCTCTATGGTTCTCAAAAGAGGTGGAAGGGAAGGTTAAGGAGAAAAAGGCTACATTCAAAAAGTATAACAAATCACAGAAGTAGAATGACAGGGAACTATATCAATTAACGCAGAAAGAAGTGGGGAAGGCAGTCAGAATAGCAAAGGTCCAAACCAAGGAAAAGATAGCCAACTCAGTTAAGAAGGAGGATAAAACCTTTTATAGGTACATTAGGGAGCATAGAAAGGATAAGGGAGGGATGGTGAAGATTAATAAAGGAGAGGGGAGGTGGGCAGAGGGAGACAGTGAAAAGGCAGAGATACTGAATGAATACGATTGCTCAGTATTCACAAAAGAAGAAGAGAAGGAGTTACCTAAACCAAACAATAGAAGCACTCTGGGTAGGGGGGTTGAAACCAGTCCATTTACAGAAGAAAGAGTCCTGAAAGAACTCTTAAAACTCAAGGTGAACAAAGCAATGGGGCCTGACGGGATTCACCCCAGAATCCTAAAAGAACTAAGGGGGAACCTAGTGACACCACTGACCACACTTCTTAACAAATCATGGGAGGATGGGGTGGTATCTTAGGCCTGGAGGAGGGAAGATGTGAGTCCCCTTCACAAAAATGGGAACAAGGCAGAATCAGGAAACTACAAACTTGTTAGTTTGACCTCAGTGGTAGAGAAAATGATGAAATCACTTCTGAAAGAAAGAATTGTTGAGTACCTAGAGACCAACGGGGCACAGGACCCAAAGCAGCATGGATTCACAACAGGAAGGTCATGTCAGATGAATCTAATTGATTTCTTTGACTGGGTGACTAAAGTAATAGACCAGGGAGGGGCTGTGGATATGGCCTACCTAGACTTTAGCAAGGCATTTGACACAGTACCGCAGAAAAGATTAATAATCAAGTTAGCCAGCTTGGGAGTGTGTCCCTTGGTGGTAGCCTGGGTAGCAAACTGGCTGCACAACAGGACACAGAAGGTAATAGTGAATTGAACTTATTCCGAAGAAAGAGGGGTTACTAGTGGAGTACCTCAGGGCTCAGAACTGGGTCCAGTCCTCTTTAACGTCTTTATAGGTGACATTGCGGAGGGTCTAGAAGAAAAGGTATGCCTCTTTGCAGATGACACAAAGATCTGTAACAGAATTGATACACAAGGGGGGGTAGAAAGGATGAGAAGGGACTTGGAAAAGTTGGAGGAATGGTCAGACATATGGCAGCTTAGATTCAATGCAAAGAAGTGCAAAGTAATGCACATGGGAGACAAAAACCCTGGAGAAAAGTACACAATGGCAGGGGAGGTACTAACAACAACAACAATAATGGAAAGGGACCTGGAGGTAGGCATATCAGATGACCTAAAGGTGGGTAAGCAATGTGAAAAGTCAGTAAGGAGAGCTGGGGGGATACTGGGATGCATAGGGAGGGGCATCACAAGTAGAAAAAGGGAAGTGGTTATCCATCTGTACAGACAGTTGGTGAGACCCATCTAGAGTACTGTGTGCAGTTCTGAAGACCCCATCTAAGCAAGGACAAAGACAGAATGGAAGCAGTCCAGAGGAAGGCAACTAAAATGGTGCAGGGTCTGCATCATAAACCATATGAAGAGAGACTGAGAGAGCTTAATATGTATACCCTTGATGAATGGAGGGACAGGGGGGACATGCTAGAAACTTTCAAGTACCTCAAGGGAATCAACAAATTCCAGGAGGGTAGCATCTTTCAGAAAAAGAGATGTGCAAGAACAAGGGGGCACAATTTAAAGACAGAGGGGGGATGACTCAGGGGTAATGTAAGAAAATTATTTTTCACGGAGAGAGTGGTGGATGCATGGAACCACCTTCCTAGGGAGGTTGTGGGGTCTAAAACAGTGGGGGAATTCAAACATGCATGGGACAGACATAAGGCAATTATAGTGGGGGGTTGCAGGAAATAGGCTGTTGGTTAACTAGAATCTGCAGCTTATCCAATAGGTAGGGAAATGGGCAGATTGGGTGGGCCAAGTGGTCCTTATCTGCCATCAAAGTCTATGTTTCTATGTAAGGTTGTATTACTTCCAGTCCCCAGAACTGCAAAGTCCCCAGTGTGATTTTCTGCATTAAAATGCTCTGCTACTGGTTCAGGTTCTTTATTGCATAGGTCACTTTTATGTTCTTGTATTTTAATTTTTAGTTGTCTTACTGCTTTTTCTGACAGTATATGAATACAATCACATGGGCATTGTAACAAGTATGTTATCAGCTGGGTGCTGTAAGGTTGAGCTATAAAAAAAGGTAAAGCAATAAGCAGTTTGTCACTCAGATCCTTGATTTCTAAACAACAGCACACATGGTAAGCAGATCAGGGGCAGGATTCACAAAGGTAGCACTAAGTGAGCACAAAGGTTTGTGCTGCACTTCCCTGCTGTGCCGGTGAGCAACTGTGCTATTCACAGTTGGATAGACCAGTGGGCTATCCAACTGGGAACAGGGGCCGGTAGGGTGCAGCGCTAACACAGATAAAGCAGTAAAACAGATGATAGTGCTGCCCCACAGCCATCCAGGCAAATGTACCAGCAGCCAATTGTGCTAAGGCACTAAAGTGGAATTCACAAAAGGAGGCATGCAAAATGAACCCATTCGGCATGCAAGTTGCTAGAGGCCATTAGCATGCCCATTATGGCCTCATTTGCATGCCATTAGTGTATATTTGTGCCCCCCCAGCAGCTGAAACCCCACACAGCCGCAATCCTCCATAGTCTGGTGTTGCCCACCCCCCACCTGATAGAGGCCCTGATGGTAAGAAACAGTGTATGCCATACTGTAGTGTCCCACCCCAATCCCCGATTGCCCTAGTACCCATCCAATAAGAAAATAATATATTTTCTGTCGTATAGTGTCCTTCTCCCCTTCTTGGTGTCCGACCCCTGTTAGAATAGAAGTGTATGCCATACTGTAGTGTCCCATCCCGATCCCCAATCACTCAGTAACCTACTAGTTAATGAAAATAATTATTTTCCACCGTGTAGTATCGCACCCCAATCCCCAATCACTCCAGTATCCTCCCAATAAGGAAAAAATATATTTTACATATACGTATAGTGTCCCTCCCTCATCCCCAGTGCCCAATTCTTGTTAGAATAAAAAAAAATAATAATTTCCATAGTATAGTGTCCCTTGCCCCTTCCTGGTGCCTGATCCCCATTAGAATAAATGAAAATCCCCATTTCCATAGTGTAGTGGTCCCTCCGCCCTCCCCGGTCCTGATTCCCCACTCACACTGTATGTAAATGTTTTCCATAGTGTAGTGGTCCTCCCAATCACACTTGGTGATTGGGATATCCTACCCTGCTCCCCCCACCAGAGCATGTCCCGCTGGCTGGCGAGCAGCACAGCCCTCCTCCCACCTCCGCAGCTGCCTACTGACTGAACTGTCAATGACAGGTTACACTATACACTGCAATCCCTTTGGTTTACACATCAAAAAAAACTGACATACAATACTGGTGGGAGATTGGGACCCGGGAGGGAGGAAGAGACCACTACACTATGGAAATGGGGAATTTTTTATTATAACAGGAATCATGGACCAGGGAGGGGGAGAAACATTATACATAAAGAAAGAGGGCTTATTTGTATTGTGTCCATGATCGGGGACCTGTGAGGGGGGAGGGACACTATACATACAGAAAGGGGTTTTATTTTTCATTATGTCCATGATCAGACTTGGGTGGGTGCAGTACCTCTGCAGCCCTCTAGGGTTTGCAGGGAATGACACCAGGTTTTCATGTGCTGTAATTTGCTCCGTGCAATGGCCTTTGCAAACGGCCATTGTGTGGAGCAAATGTTTGCGACTGGGGTTGCTGGGATATTCAGGTCCCCTCCCACTCATTTGCATTGCAGCCCCCCTCACTGCTTTGCCCCAGCACAAACTCAGTTTGTGGGGGCAAACTGGGCTTTGTGAATAGTAACTATTCACAAAGCTCAATTTAGCCCAGGCAAACTGGGTTTGTGCCTGGGCAAAGCTTTGTGGTTCCTGCCCCAGAAGAGAGACTCCGAGAAGAGTTTGTAACAAATGATACAAACTGTTATTAAACAGAGTAACAGGTGTATAAACTATGTTAAAAAGCAACTAGATGCTATACAAAGTGGAAAATTAAGATATGCTGAAAGTTAGATATGGTGAATAGAGAATGTTTTTTATCTGGTATGAAACTAATGTTTTAAATGAATGCAGTAAAAAAGGATTGTTTTAAACCAGTCCAGATAATGTGAAAGTACCTTGAATGTATTGACCAACAGTTTAAAAAGAAAGAGTGTTGAGGTAAAAAACAGATAACTTGTTATGATCACATTTTTGTGGTGAAAAGATGAGAAATAGCAGCAAAGGGAATTAAATTGAAACATAGAAACATAGAATTTGATGGCAGATAAGGACCGCTTGGCCCACCTAGTCTGCCCATTTCCTTACCTAATGGATAAGCTGCAGATCCTAGTTAACCAACAGCCTACTTCCTCCTACCCCCCACTAGAATTACCTTATGTCTGTCCCACGCATTCTTGAAATCCCCCACTGTTTTTGACTCTACGACCTCCTCAGGAATGTTGTTCCATGTATCCACAACCCTCTCTGTGAAGAAATACATCCTCACATTACATCTGAGCCATCCGGCTCTATCTTCAAATTGTGCCCCCTTGTTTTTGCACATCTCTTCTTCTGAAAGATGCTACCCTCTTGGACTTTGTTGATTCCCTTGAGGTATTTGAAAGTTTCTATCATGTCCCCCCTCTCCCTCCTTTCCTTGAGGCTATATATCTTTAGTTCCTTTAGTCTTTCTTCATATGTCTTCTGATGCAGACCCTGCATCATTTTGGTTGCCCTCCTCTGGACAGCCTCGACCCTGTCTATGTCTTTGCAGATATGGGGTCTCCAGTACACAGTACTCCAGATGTGGTCTTACCAACTGTCTGTACAAAGGGCCAACAATTTCCTGTTTTCTACTGGTGATGCCTCTCCCTATGCATCCCAGTATCCCCCCAGCCCTCCTTACTGCCTTCTCACATTGCTGTCCCACCTTTAGGTCATCTGATATGATTACCCCCAGGTCCCTTTCCATTTCTGTTGTCAGTATCTCACCCCCCATTGTGTACTCTTCCCCGGGGTTTTTGTTTGCCAGGTGCATTACTTTGCATTTCTTTGCATTGAATCTAAGCTGCCATACATTTGACCATTCCTCCAACCTTGCCAAGCCCCTTTTCATCCTTTCCACCCCACCTTGTGTATCAACCCTGTTGCAGATCTTTGTATCATCTGCAAAGAGACATACTTTCCCTTTCAGTTCCTCTGCAATTGTCACTTATAAAGACATTAAAAAGGACCATCCCCAGTACTGAACCCTGCGGTACCCCTCTAGTAACCCTCCTTTCTTCACTATAGACTCCATTTACTATTACCCACTGTGTCCTGATATCCAACCAGTGTTTTATCCAGGCTACCACCCTGGGACCCACTCCCAGGCTGAATAATTTGTTTATTAATCTTTAGTGTGGGACTGTGTCAAATGCCTTGCTAAAGTCTAGGTAGGCCATGACCACAGCCCCTCCCTGGTCTACTGCTTTGGTCACCCAGTCAAAGAAATCAATTAGATTTGTCTGACATGACCTTCCCGCTGTGAATCCATGCTGCCTTGGGTCCTGTGCCCCACTGGCTTCTAGGTACTCAACAGTTCTTTCCTTTAGAAGTGATTCCATCATTTTCCCTACCACTGAGGTCAAACTGACAGGTCTGTAGTTTCCTGCCTCTGCCTTGCTCCCACTTTTGTGAAGGGGAATCACATCTGCCCTTCTCCAGTCCTCAGGTACCACACCATCCTCCCATGATTTATTAAAAAGGGTAGTCAGTGGTGTTATTAGTTCTTCCCTTAGTTCTTTTAGAATTCTGGCATGAATCCTATCAGGTCCCATTGCTTTATCCACCTTCAGTTTTAAGAGTTCTTTCAGAACTCTTTCTTCTGTGAAAGGACTAATATCAACCCCCCTATCCAGAGTGCTTCTATTGACTGGATTAGGTGTTTCCCCCTGCTTTTCCATTGTGAATACAGAGCAGAAGTATTTGTTCGGTATCCCTGTTTTTTCAGTGTCACTCTCTGCCCAACCACCTTCCTCTTTGTAATAATGTTAATTTATTTTCTACAGAGTTGACTGTTCATGTCAGAGTTATGAGTATGATTTGTACAGGATCTTAAAGCAATAGTACACTTGTAAGTGAAGAGCATAACATTTTGAGAATTTAATCTGAATCAGTTAACAAAAGCAGAAAATCACTGTGTTATTATTTTATCAGTTTTAGGCAATTTTCCTGAAGAAAACTATTTGAGATAGGTGAAACAGAGTTTATTGGCTTGTCAAAAAAGTTTGAGAAAATAAAAGAAGACAACTAAAGAAAAATGCATACGTGTTTCTGTGTTTTATTGCAAAAATGCACCCTGACCCCCAACTAGTCCTTTGGAGCTGAACTCATCATAGGGATGCTGCAACAACACAAACTGTTCATTTCCCATGGAATTCCAGCAGTTAATAGGAACCTTGCAGTAAGCTGGTCTCCTAATTTTATTGCCATTTTCTCTGCACTGCAGGATAAACATGCCCCTTTCATTAAGAGGAGAGTTAGGGGTACTGTGACTAAATGGTTTCATAGTGACCTGCCAGCCCTCATGAACTCCATAGACAAGGGCTACACTGGATTTAAGACCACTCAAGCACTGCCTAAGCTTATTGAGTACAGGAATCTCAGAAATGCCTGTGAGAAAGCTATTCATTCTGCCAAAAGAAAACGCTGTTGATCCACTCTATTGGCATCTGCTAAAGAACCACAGTTTTGGGCATACTCGTAATAATGTAATTGGTGGGTCTGTTAATTACCAAATCAATGGCATACTCATTGACATCGTTAATTGTAGCAACCCTAGCACTATAGCTAATGCATTTAATAAACAGTTTTTTGATCTCTCTGTCCTCACCTCCCTGTTCACAGACCTTGCATCCTTAGATGAGTTAGTGCCATCCCCTGTGTCATGGTTTCCCCACTCCCCCTTCTACCTTAACAATCTCAGTGCTGCTGAGGTTGGTATGTTGCTGACCTTTCTCTTCCTGTATACTAGCTTTGGTCATGACAATATGGAGCCAAAGCTCCTCTGCATTTGTGGCCCATTTCTGGCCTTACCTGTTTCACATATATTTAATATATATGTTCCTTTGCTTACTGGTATTGTGCCCTATATTTGGAAGGTTGCTTAGGTTGTTCCTGTCATTAAGCAAGGGAACCCAGAGTGCAATGAAAATGTTTGCCATATAGTCATTCTGTCTGCCTAAGTAGGCTGTTGGAAAAAAGGTCACTTCCCAACCTATTGAATATATTACATGCACAACCTGTTGTACCTGGTGCAACATGGGTTCGGAGGGTGCAGAGCACTTCCACTGCCCTTAATAAGGTCACCTCTGAGATTAGGGGGCCACTCATCAAAGCAACTTAACTGGAGCAATCTTTGTTGACCTCTCCAAAGCTTTTGATTTGGTTGATCGCAAACTTCTCTGTAGCAAATTTTGTTCCTTAGAGCTGTTTGACCTCACACTAGTCTGGTTTGCCAATTACCTACATGATAGAGAGCAGATAGTCATATTTTACAGAATACAATCAGAACTGGTTCCTGTCTCATTTGGTGTCCCTCAAGGGTCAATCCTGGGTCCCATTCTTTTTTTCATTGTTTATTTATCACCTCCTTCCCCCCCTTGTACCTGTCCGTTGCACTTCTGCCCTTTATTTAGTTGTTTAACCAGGTATAGCACACTAAGCTGGAAGCTTTTTTACAGGAGCGACCTGGGAGCACAAGGAGGTTAAGTGACTTGCTCAGGGCCACACAGTATGCAAGTGGAAGCTGTGGGATTCAAACCCAGGTCTGGTCTGCCGGATGTCACCAAATTTGCAGCTCAGAGCCTTAGACCACTGCTCTATGTTGCCTCCTAAATGCCCAGTATGTGGATGATCTTTTGCTCTTAGCTACATCGCAGGATATAAAGGTCATCAGTTTCAACTGAATGAGGACTTTCACCAAATTCCATTCTGAATATCTGCAAATAAGATGGTCCTCAATCCCAAAAATTCAGAGTGTGCTTTTTGGCTCTTTAGGAAAAATCAGGTCATGCCCTGAGTCCTAGGCAATGTTCAGTACTGATGTTTTTTCCCTGACTACTACCTTTTTTTAATACCTTGAAGTCACCCTCAACCCCCAATTGGATCTCTTCTTGTATATCTCTAATGTGTCTTGGGCTGTATACAGTAAAATTGACATGGTTTAGTGAGACAAACACTTCCTCAGTGCTGCTGCTTGTCTGATCCTTGCTAAGGGAGTGCTTCTACTCCCCTTTAAATATGGGTTCCTTGTCTACATTAGTGCTGCTAAGTCTCTGTTGTCCAAATAGGATGTATTGTATAATAATTAATACATAAGGAACATCAGGGTGTGTGTTATTATGCAATAACGTCACTCCTGGGGTGGATTGAATTATTGCTATTATACAATGGCTCATTTATAAAGAGAAAAAAAGTTTAGGAAAAATCATGTTTAAAATGTTTTTTCACTTAATTTTTCCTGTGTGTGTATATATATCATTAGAAAAAAGTCCACAATTTCTGTTTTGCCCACTAGATGGTGCTGTGATTGTATGTTAGCTTCTGTTTTCCTGTGTGCTGCCCTCCTTCTCTGCTCACACACAAGTCTGTGTTTGTCCCTGTTTCTCAGATTTCCAACCTGTGTCCTGGCTCATGTACTGTAGTGTAACATTTTTTTTGTTTGTTTTGGTTGTACTGATGGAGCTGCTTAAAATGAATATCTTAACTGACCCTTGGAGCATGACACGATCAGCAAGTGCCAGTAACACAACTGTTCCATGGCTATGTTGAGACAGTTCACTGTTACAACAGATTTCTTTTAGTTTAAATGAATTTTATTTTACATTTTTGTTTGTTTATTTTGGTGAGAAAGGCTTGCGTGCGTGGCAACTGCATGTGGAGTGAGCACAATGTTGTGCACATGTGCTACAACAGCTGCTGTTTACAAATATCATGGGACTGAGAAGCCAATGTTATGGCTTTCTTTATTTTTTTCTTTTAGAAGAAACATTACTAGAAAAGACTGTGAGACCTATGGGTGTGTGTACATTTTTCAAATACTGCAAATGGCTGTTTCTGAATTTCTCTACCTAGCGGTTCGACGTGAAGCCATGCCAGCTTCAGGGTTGTCCAGGTGGGAGGGATATATTTTACTGTACTGTGGTGATGATTGTGCCTGCCATAGATACAGTGATATTATTGCCTAATAACATCACTGAGTGTAGGTGTCAGCAGCCAATCAGGATACTAGAATTTTTTTTGCTATTGTATAATATCAGTTCACCTTCTCTGCTGCCCTCCTCTGACACCACTGTGAGATCTATGATAAATTTGGACAGCTATCCCCCAAATAGTCCTGTCTTGACCATGGGATGTTTTGTGGAGTAGGTGCTTCAGACCACCACCACCACCTCATGCTAGCTGAGTAGCTAAGGGCAACTAACCTTGGTTACTCCTTACAATCCAGTGACATGTTTCAGCTTGCTGTCCCAAAAACACCCACTACTGTGAGAGAACAGGCCTTTGTTGTATGTGCACCTAGGTTCTAGAACTCCCTCCTGCTCCACCAATTTAACATTCTTCACAAGTTATACTTCTTTCCTATGAAGCTTTTTAAATTGGGGAGCAAAACTTCTTCACTTTGTCCAAGGTGAACTACTGAGGAGGGTATGTTATTACACATGCTATGGTATTGCCCACACATTCGTCCTTTCTGGGATTCAGTTCTGAATAGTTTTGATCCCCTACTGGGTCTCCAGGATGCTTTTATGCCAGACAGTTGTATTGTTGGAGATTATGGATCTCCTTTTAGGGGATGAAGAAGGGCTTATATCGCATTAATATTGACTGTGCCTAAACTGTTGATATTGTGCTTTGGTTGGATCCTTCTCTTCTATCATGGTTGGAGTGGGTTGCAGAAATGTTGCATGCACTTAACATAGAGAAATCTATTGATTTTTTTTCTTTTAGCGCTTATCATGCTTATAAATCTCATTGGGAAGTTCTATACATGCTATTGTTGAGACACTAACTGTTGGGTTGAGTTTGTGATAAGTTGTTATTTCATATTTGTAGACTTATTGGTTAGGATCTCACTGTTCAGACGATGGGTAAAGGGACTTCTGTTGTTAGGTCTTTCTGTTTGTTACCTGTCCAGCATGGCCATGGTGAAATCTGGGAGTGGGGCTGGGGGATTGTATGTTACTTGTATGTTTTTATTGTTTGTTATATTGTCTATGTTATGTGTTTGTTTTGTTATTTTCTGGTATTGTTTAGAGCTGTGTGGAATACAGAATTATCCTGCAGAATGCTTGTGGGATGACCATTCTGATTCCATGGAATTTCACAGAATGTTCATGAAAATTGTGCAGAATTCTGCCAAAATTTAAATTTCAGTTATGTTGACATAATTTAAAAGTACATAACCAATTAACACAGTGTTTGTAACATAAACAGAACACAATGACATACAAATGTGTTCTAAATTTCAGATTCATAGGTTGAAAGGGGACAGAGGTATGGGTGGCCAAACATTTAATCAAAATTTAATTTTCAGTTATTTTGAAATAATTTAAACATTTCGTATCCAAATTTCTCTACAATGTCTGGATTTAGAGAGGTACCCATCATGAGTTTATACACACCATGTTTTAAGTCTCAAATTTCAATGGGACTTGAGTTATAGGTAGCCAAATATTTTACCAACATTTTGATTTCTGTAATTTTAATATAATTTTGATAGCATTCATTGAAATGCTACAACATTTGACAGGTATACAGGCTATCACTACATTTGTATATGTATGTAGTTTCAGATTTCTAGCTTCAAATGGGACTGAGTTATAGCCTGCCAAACATGTTGCCACAATTTAAATTTCAGTTATTTCCCTCTAATTTTAAAACAACATATCCAAATTTAACCAGAGTTGCAGCATTTATACTACTGTATCACATGGCAGTTTCTGAAAAAGTTTATATTTACATGTTTAAATGGGATTCAATTAAAAGTAGTCAAACTTTCACATTTAAAAATGTTATTTTGCAAGAACATAAACTACAAATTTAAGCCCTTGAAATTTTAAAACTAAAGAGGGCAATATGAAATTTGGTAGATTCTTAAACCATACAGGGAGACTGAGTGTGCCAATTTCATTAATTGCTTGTTGGCAGAAATTGCAAAATAATAGGGCTATGCATGGACAGAACAGTATTTCCTGAATACCATGAATAGTAGGTTTGCCGAATATTCAGATGGACATTCTGAATAATCCACTATTCAGCCACTATTTGGGACATACCATTCAGTGGGTTAGATTTCAAAATCTTACAGAGCTTTGTTGGAAAATTGGAGGCTGTTTTTGGAGCCCACAGCCAGGAACACCATGTGATCTCCTCACTCTGAGTATGTAGCGTAGAGTTCAATATACAGATATTCAAAGCTTAGGGCTGGGCACAAATCCATTGCACTGGACTAGCACCAAATTTGCACCTGACTGCAATGTTCAAGAGATTTAGCACTGGTGCTAGTTGTTAGCACCAATGCTAAATTATAATGTATGCAGGGGAGGAACTGAGGGAAGGGGCCCTGAATGCAGATGCACCAGCATATTTAAAAGTATTGTGATGCGTTACATGCATTAATGCAACCTGTAGCGCTGTGCTAAATACCGCCAACAAAAAGCTGGCAGTAATGCAGCAGTGATCCCCCCCCACCGCCTGCACAAATCCTGACACATGTTGACTGTAAAATAAAAGACTTGTCTCTGGTAGTCTTGCAGTCCCCACAGCATCAATCCCAACACCTGTTGACTATAAAATAAAAGACTTTTCCCTGGTAGTCTAGTGGTCCCACCATCCCCACACAAATCCTAACCCCCATTGACTGTAAAATAAAAGACATGTCCCTGGTAGTCTAGTGGTTCCCTTCACCCGGCAGTAACACCCCCACTTATCCCAATCAAAATCCTCAAAAAGGAAGCCAGTGACCGGCACAGCCACCTCTCACCTCCACGGCTGGCTGTTAACTGAAGTATGAATGTGCGTAGCATATTTTAAGGTCAACGGGGGCTGAGATTCATGTGGGGGTGGGTGGGGGGACCATTAGACTACTAGAGACAAATCTTTTATTTTACGGTTAACCAGGGTCAAAATTCATGCTGGTGGGTGGGGGCTCACTAGACTATCAGGGTTTAAAATGAACTGTGGGGCTACCGGGGTGTTCTGCCAACTCAAACCAAGCAGCTATTTGCCATTCACACTCACATACACACAATAACAAAACAATAAGTACAGCAAGCCAAAGCTTTATTATAGCAAAATATAATACAAAAGGTTATACATCACCGATTCAATAAAGCATCATCCAAGCCCTCTTCCAATGGCTGGGAAGCCCCCTTGTCAGCCTGGCTAGGAGTCTCTCGAACCGGGAACTGGCCCCACAGCGACGCGCCCACCCTGCAGGAGAGGCTTCCAACCAGGCATCTGGAAAGTCCCATTTATATGTTTTATCTGGTATTTAGAAATGCTAAACCATCATGTCCTAAGCACTAGCCAGGTGCCCAGAACATCACGAGTTCAGCATGACAAACACCACTTATTCTCATAATAAATAGTTGGCATTTGTTAGATCATCATGCCCTAAGCACTGGCCAGGTGTCCAGAACATCATGAGCCAAACAATGCCAGAGATTCTCACAACATCTTGTATGCGACCTTCAAGTCAGCAAAATACACTGTCTGAAGCAAAACATAATAATGAGGCTATCTAAACAGCAAAACAATTAAATGAAGCCGCATGTAAAATGGAGTCACACAATACAAAATGGAGTATGAAATGACATACATTACATGAAATAGCATACAAAATGGAGTAACAATAATCAACATATTATACTATCACTACACGGGGGTCAGAGATCATGCTAGGGGTGGGGGACCACTAGAACACCAGGGATTTCTCTGAGTTTTGGGGTACCGGGGATCGTGGAACATGCTGGAGGGGTGGGAGGACCACTTGAACACCAGGGATTTCAGTGTGTTTCAGGGCTTCCGGGGGTCAGTGATCATGCTAGGGGGGACACTAGCCTACCAGGGTCTAACAGGCACACATGGGAACATGGACCATGATGGCAGAGAAGGACTGCCTGGCTGAGCCAGCCTGCCCTGTTCCCTATCTAATGGATATGCTGCATATCCTAGTGAACCTACAGCCTATGGCCTCCTGCCCCCACCAGGTTTGCCTTATGCCTGTCCCATGCATTGAGTCCCCCCAATATGTTTCACCCACTACTGCAATGGGGTACCTAGGTTGTTGGGGGAGTATCCTCCAGGGCATGTATGGTCACGGGCAGTGTGTCTGTATTTAGCTATTGATCTGCATATGTGTGTGTATATATATATATATATATATATATATATACACACACACACACACACACACATATGCACACACATATATATATATATATATATATATATATATATATATATATATATACACATACATATACAGGTCCTGCTTGCACAGTTGCATGTGTGCATTGTATGCACTGAGTATGCCTGCCAGCATACATCTCCTGCTGCTTCCAGCCTGTACTTCCATTCTGACCAACAGGGGATGCTGTGGGCATGCCTTGGCCTGCAGCGTCCAGCCTGTATTGCCATTCTGACCAAAAGGTGGAACTGTGTTCTCCATGCAGTAGCACCGGGCAAACTGCATGGCAATGTATGCTAAGCAGCACATAATGAGATGCTAATGTGCCTGTTTGCCCATGGATTACCTAAGTAGGCTCATTTGCATGGAAGCTTTGAATATAGCTCCTGTTTGCCCCGGGCTAACCAGTTTACACCAGGCTAATGTGTTAGCACTGTGCAATCAGGTTATCCCTGGGCAAACCTCACTTCAGCATAGCACAGTTCTGTAGTGTGTGGCTTGCATTGTTGTGTGTAGTAGATGTGGGACATCTCTGTGCAATCACACACAATGTTCTCCACCTATGACACTGGCTTGTTTCAGTGTCTATTAAGCTTCTGTTGCAGTTTGTACTTCCCTGTTGCTATATTCAGTGCTGTCTTATTCCTGGGCTATTTTTGCCCTGCATTCCCAGCCCAGTTTGCCCGTCTTCCTTCACATGCTATATTCAGCAGGATTAGCACTGGGCTATTCCTTTTGAATATGGCTGGCTTTTTGATCTGGGCAATGTTTGCATGTTGGGCAATGCTAATTTAGCCCCAGGGCAAAGTTTTGAATATCTGGCCAGAAAGATGAGTGTGGACTCCAAAACGCTCAGTTGAAGCCACACATCCGCCATATTAGAGAATGATTTAGGTGCCTGCAGAATAGCAGGAATCCTTCTTGAAACTTAGTAAGCAGCACCAGCATACTGTTCTGATAGCAACTCACTGATCCAGTTGGGTAAGATGCACCTTTGACAGCAGGGAAGTGATGAAGTGGAAGCACATTGTGGTGACAAAAACAAGGTATGCTTGTTTGCCCTTTGCTTGTATAAGTAGTCCATTACTCAATAGCTGTCAGAACACTGTGCTGGTACCGCTGTCTAGCTACTGCATTTGCAGCACCACCATTTCTTGTTGTACCCCTTGAGACCTTTGTGACCATATAGAGATGGTCACTTACCATATATATTCATGTATAAGCCAAATCAGGTACAAGTCGACCCCCCCAGTTACTGTCAGTCAACTTACAAAACACTAATGACTCGCATATAAGCCGATGTTAAGTTTATTTATTTATTTATTTTGCATACTTTATCACCAAATAAATATGGTACACTTTTCCAGTCACCAAGTTAATTTATTTATTTTATATTTTTTTGCATATCACCACATAAATAAATACATAAATAAATAGGGAACATTTTCTAGTCACCAAGTGCTATTATACTTGCTGTGCTATGAATTAATTATTCCTGGTTACAGTCCCGGTTAAAGTTCCAGCTCTACAGACTCTGACTTGTTCAGGTCAGTCTCAAGTTGCTGAAATACTGGCCATTCACCACAGCATGCCTTCTTAGATTTCAGCATCTCATTGAGGGCTTTCACTTTTTTTCCACTCACGGGCCTGCTTTTTATTTACACCAAAGTGCCATGCTGCAGCACAGTTTTTGGTGCTGTCAGCATCCTCAATCACTCGCAACTTGAATGCGACATCATATGCACATCTCTTACATTTGACACTCATCTTCATGAATGAAAAGGCATACTGGCAATGGAGCTATCTTTATGTGTCACCTGAAATTACCAGCGATTATCGATTGACTTGCATATAAGCTGAGGAGTACTATATGACATGCAGATTCTGGCATAAAAAATTTGGTTTATACATGAGTATTTACAGTAACTCCAAATATTGATGGAGTTATGGCCTGCTAAATTCCAGTGTTATCCTACAGGAATTGTTATATTTTATTAGTTGCTTTTTTTAATGGCTATAATTATTTAAGGGTGCAGCATTTGTTATTCTTGTAGTACCCCTTGAGATCTTTGTGACCATATAGAGACTGCCACTTAACTCCAAATATTGATGGAGCTATGGCCTGTTGAAGTTCCAGTGTTATCCTATGGGAATCGTTATGTTTTATTACTTGTTTTTCTTAATGGGCACAGTTATTTAGGCTGTGACATATGTTATCCTTGTACTACCCCTTGAGTCCTTTGTGACAGTATAGAGACTATTAGTTAATGCCATATATTGAGGGAGTTATGGCCTGTTGAATTTCCATTGTTATCCTATGTGAATAGTTATGTTTTATTACTTGTTATTTAAATAGCCACAATTATTTAAGGGTGCAGCATATGTTATCCTTGTAGTAACATATGAGACCTTTGTGGCCACATAGAGATTGTCACTTAACTCCAAATATTGATAGAGTTATGGCCTATTGAAATACTAGTCTTACCCTATGGGAATCGTTATGTTTTATTCCTTGATTTTGTTAATGGCCACAATTATTTATGGGTGAGGCATGTATTATTCTTGTAGTACCTCTCTTGAGACCTTTGTGACCATATAGAGATTGTCACCTCTGCATCATCCTCCTGAAGCACCAGCAGCACAAGACAGCCTCTGGCACCAGTGTACAAGCCAAAGTGCTGTGACCCCTCCTCGTCCTCCTCTTCCTCCTAAAGCCATTTTAAGGACTTCTGTAGCAATTCTCTAATAAGGAAACTTTCCTGTCTCAATACCAAATACCGAATAACGAATATCTGGGACCTCAATACTAAATATTCAGCTGAATATTTGGAAAAAGATATCCACTCAGCTCTACAAAATAACATCTGTACTTAAAGTCAAATCCCATGGGTCTTTGTGAAAATTGTAGAATTTCATGAAAAATTCCATAAAACTGGAATCTGCTAATTTCACTCAGCCTTGTTAGGAGGATGCTAATTAAAATGTGGGGGTATGAGAGGCAGGTAGTGCAGGAGGTCACCAGGTTCAGGAGTTAGATGCACAATTTCACCAAGAAATGGACAACTGAGCTGGGAAGCACACAATGGTAGACCCCCAGGTTGGAGCAAGGAAGCACACAGTGTCAACAGTTCCAACCTGAATACAGGATATTTAAGGAAGACATCCAGTAAATTTATGATCCAGGGGGCCTGATGTATATGCAAGTCTGGGACTTAGAGGTGCCCAAAAAGATGTAGTGGGGGAAGACAATGTTTGGGGCAGGAGGAAGGAAGAATTCTGGCTATTCCAACAGGATAGGTCAAAAGAAAAAGGGGTAGGTGACTCATGTTTTAAGGGAGTTTGTCATTGTAAAGAACAAAGAGGATATCAGTGAAATCAGTAGTTCTATTGTGCCAATCTGACTATGCCAAAAGAGAAGGGGGGTAGTCACCTAGAGAGGAACAGCAGGACTGCAAAAAGCTCAGTACAGCTTATCAAATGAAGTAGTGGCATGTGCATTGTTTATGTTAAATTCCACAAAAAGAGTTCTGGATGGTTCACTGTATGCTACTATAAATATGAGGACATGTTATCAATATATTTTTTTCTACTGCAATTTTAAAACTGCTTAACCAAATTATCCTGTTTTGTTAGATGCCAGGAACACTGACTATGGATATGCATGTCAAATGTTAAGTCTATGCCTGCAAGAGCATACAGGTTACAAACATTCACATTTTTGAGAGTTTTCACAAAAGTTTGCAAATATTTACATAGTAAAGATCTGAACCCCTGTAACTTAAAAATCTCTAATCCAATTCTTTCCATATGTAAATTATTCTATAAACATTGCAAAAGGTTATTCATGCAATTTACATATGTCTAACACCAAAGGCACCCGAGTTATATGCAGATGAAATTTTTCCATGACATTTCCCAAAAAATAAAATGACAGCTTGTGATCACGTATAATTTTGAGACAATGCATCATATTCTCATGAAATCTGGTACATTACTAGAACAAGTATCATCAAGGAATTATGCCAAATTTAAGATAGCTGATCCAATAGATGGCTGAGGTATATGCAGACAAACATTTTCATGACATTTCTCACAAAAAATAAAATGACAGAATTTGAGCACATATCATTTTGAAACTATCCATATGAATGTCATGATATGTGGAAATTTGTTGGTCCCCTTCCCAAAGAGTGTGCCTGCCAATTGTTAGAGTTGTAGCTCAACCTACAGCCAAGGTATGACCAAATTACTAAATGTGAAACATTCCTCAAAATTCCAACAACATTTCATGGAATTTTGTGAAATTTCATTGAAATTCCATGATTTCAGAATGTTCCCATTCCATACAGCTCTAGTATTGTTATTTATTGTTCTTGTTAAAAAATGCATGAATGTTTACATAATTGCAAAAAAAGAACTCCCTCCTGCTATCAGTTCAGGGTGTCACCTCTCGCTATCTCTTAAAAGATCCTCATTAACCTACTTGAAAGATTACTCTACCATCACTTACCCAGGGTGACTGACCCTCCACTTATCTAATGATTGTGGGTCAAAGTATTTTCCTCTGGTGTTTCCTTAAAAGTAACTTGTTGTGCTCCTCACGCTATGTACATCTGCTTTTTGCCTCAGGTCTCGTTACTGTTACTGCACCAAATTCTTATGTTGCCTCTTCTGATTGTATAGATTTATATTTTTGTGTCCTGTTATTGCCGGTATGTAACCAACTATTGTTCCTGATGTTATGTTATGTTATGTACTGTACTTCATCTATTTGCACTATCCCTTATTATAACCTTCTGGGTTGTACCAGAAAATAGTAATTTAATTGTCTGATGTATTTGCCTAGTCAATAAAAAACTAACTATATAAAAACATTTGCTGGTAACTCCACTCTTGCCACACCCCAGTCTCTGCAAGATGAAGTCACACAATTGTTAACCTCTCAAACACTTTACATGTGGATTATATGTAGAAACAAAGTAGGTGGTGCAACATGGTTAGAGACACTTACTGTGCAGTCTTGGGGACAAGTGCCAAGTATGTTACCATAACAGATTTGAGGGTTTAAGGTTAACGTGGCACCTTGTGAGTGTCCAAAGGTGATGTGTTTTGAAATATGGATGGGAGTAAATCCTGCTACCTGATTAGTTTAGTCATGCTTAAAGGTGACTAAACACGTGTCTAAAACAAGTACGGGATACAAAAAAATCAGGGTGGCTAATAACATTCCATAAATCCCTACGTATATTTGTTTTAAAATTCTTAATATAATTTTTAACAGTTAAAATTTGGCATCGTCTTTGTTGCCACTTTTTTTACCTATTCTCTAAACTTACCAAACTGTCTTCCATGCTTCCAATAAAAGTACACATTTCCAAAAAGTATGTACAGTGTAAGTCACTTATAATGCACCAGACTGTGTATACTCGAATTTACTGTTATAAGTGGTTGTCTGGGATAGCAAATGGTAACTTTTTTATAATTACCTTAAAGGACAAATAACGGCAAGAACTAAACAGATATGTATATTTGAAATCATGTCATGAGCTTCTGAACAGTATTACTGTGTCTGTAGTTGTGTGCAAATGGTTGAAATACATTTTTAATTAATTGTACCTCTTGTTTTCGTGTGTCTTTTGGGTAGCAATTGATTAAAATTTGTCAAATGTGTCTACCCTGGAACAGTCATGAGTAACAAATTCTTTGGCCATGTCTGTTAAATCTAAATTGGCACTTCTTGCTTTATGTATGTGAAGGATGGTGGCACTGTTTAGCCTGCTATCGGTCATAGTTGACCGTAAACATGTCTTCAGTTGCCAAAGAACTGCAAAGGATCTCTCTGCCATCACAGTGGATGATCTGATAGTTCTTTTAATCTGAAAGAGTTTCAAGACCTCTGAATATAGAAATGTAGCATTACCAAGCCGAAGCAAAGATTGTGGTAGTCCCTCAATCATTGAAAGTTTTTCTTTCTATGTATTCACTTCTGCTAGCATTTTTATCTATATTCTGAATCTCTGACAGCCAACATACACTGAATGGTGCTGAATTATGTTTTCAATAAAACCCATTTTAATGTGTTCCCTATTTGCCTTTTTTAGTAAGACATCTTCAGTTTTTACATAAATGTCAAAACAATGTTGATCAAATCAGGATCTATCAGGAGTTATAATAGTGTAAATGAACTCAAGGGCCTGGATATTCAAACTGCGCCAGGCTGTGACACAAGCCTGGGTGCAGCTCAAGTTGGTTGCGCAGGGGTGTGGCCTGGGCAATATTCAGCTGAGCTGTGCTATGGCTCAGCAGCTTTGAATATCGCACCATGGCCACCCCCACTGTGCATGGTGCAGTGGCACTGCACCAGTGCAAGTGGCCAGAGTGAAGCATGGACATGCGCTAGTGCAAGTGCCATTGCGCCATTCACAGCACCTGCGATATTCAAAAGGGGACATGCAAATGGGGCCATAATTTATGCAAGCCACACATGGGGCCATTTGCATGTCATTATGGCCCCATTTGCATCCCATTAGCATGCAGGTGCACCGATCCCAAACGACTTGCGCCTGGCGCCCTGCCAGGCAGCAGTCGTCGGGGACCGACGCCCCCTGCATCCCGATCGTGGGCATTTGTCTAAAACAAAAATCCTCATCTAATATCCCTGGTGGTGCAGTGGACCACACTCTGCCCAATTGTGGGCTTCTATAAAACATAAAGAACATCCTATTACCCTGTGGTCTAGTGTACCCCCCTCCCCACCCAACCACGGAGCCCCACTGCCCCGCTTCCACCGGGTCAGCTGGCAGGCGGCACCCACCGCCTGCCACCCGCAGCCCACTGACTGACAGCTCGGTAGGTTTGCCGCCCATTGGTTCTGGCGAGGCCAATGGGTGTGCAACCCTCCGTACTACCCATTCCAGATATGTGAATGATTCATTCACATATCTGGACTGTGCAGGTATGGTATGGCTGCGCGCCATTGGCTCACGCTGTGAACCAATGGGTGTTCAGCCCTCACTTGAGCTGTCAGTCAGCAGGTGGCGGGTGGCAGGTGGTGGTTGCTGCCACCCGCCGGCTGACTGGGGAGGAGCGGGCAGTGGGGCCCAGTGGGCGGGTGGGGAGGGGGGTACACTAGACCACCAGGGTAATAGGACATTTTTTATGTTTTACAGATGCCCACTATTGAGCAGAGTGTGGTCCACTGGACCACCAGGGATATTGGTGGGGGGGTTTATTATACTGATGCCTGTGATCAGGCACATAGCAATCCACTGGACCACCAGGGATATTAGATGAGGATTTTTTTTTGGACACATGCCCGCTATCGGGAACATAGCAGTCCACTGGACCACCAGGGATATAGGACGGGAGGGTTTTTTTATTTACCCAGAAGCCCACGATCAGGCAGCACTCAGTCCACGGGACTACCAGGGATATTGGAGGGGGGGTTATATACACAGATGCCCACGATGGGGCATGGGGGGGCACCACCAGGTGTGGCAGGAACTCGGGTGGCCACCCACAGGTGGCAACTGCCGTGTTGCGCCCTGCAATGTGGCAGCTCACCTTTGGGTGGCCATCATTTGTTCCTTTTTTTTTGGATTAACTTTGTGCAGGCACAAGTAGGGGTTGCGCATGTATGGCTCTGAACATCCCGGGCTGAATATCGGGCAGTGCAGGTTATGCATGGGCATCCCCCCCACCTGTGCCTGCATACATTACTGATGTGCTCTGGCGCATCGGGATTTGTGCGGCGCACTTTTCCCTTTTGAATATTGCGCCAGGGTGCATCAGTGGGTTGTGTGTGGTGCAACACTGTTGCGCCATGCGCAACCCTTTTGAATATCTGGGCCCATGTATATTGGATGGAAGTAGTCACAAGACTCTTTAAAATGAACTGGGCTTGACCCACGGTCTATTCATCTCAGTGGACATTTGGGACATGGTACAGATGGATCACATGGCTCCATTTTTTTACTTCCTCCACACTCTCATTCCAAAGGGCAGGAAACTGTTCTTCAGTACATAATTCCTGCAAACTTGTAATAAGATACCAGAAGCAATGTTTTCACCTACAGCTGTTAACTTTTTTCACTGCGAAGCTTTGCTAGTTTCTTCATGCTGTGCGAAAACCAATGTAGCTATCTTGAATCCAAAGTATGCAGGAAACTATTGTAAAAGAGAGGCAAATCTGTTAGCTTTACTGCCAGCTTCACCATTATCTTCTGCAGAATTTTTTTCCAGTGCATCTATAATGGCATAATTCGAAAGAAGGGCTTTTGAAATCAGATGTTATGATGGTCCATCTGGTAGGGCACAATGGACATATGCCTTGATTGCTTCCACCAGGATTACATTTTGTGTCCTCAAATATGCTTAATCTTTTTGCTGATCCTTTTATAACATTGTTTAACTCCTTTATATGGTCCAAGGAACTTCTGATCAATGGCACACAATGTAAAGCATCTTGCAAGGCCAGTTTTAATCTATGTGCACAGCAATGTACATAAAGAAAATTAGGGCACAGCTTATGAGTCTTTGTCTTGACACCATTGAATTTGCCAGATGTATTACTTGCCCCATCATAGCACTGACCCCTACACTTCTTAATGTCTATGTCAAACCTTAATAAAACATCTAGAATTACGTTTTTTTGTGTTTTGGCATCAGTTAGTGATATGTTCTAAAATCTAATAAACTCTTTTGTTAAAGTTTCAGAGTTGCAGAAACGCAAACATACAGCCACTTGTTCTTTTGTTGAGGTGTCTGTGGTTTCATCAACCATTATTCCAAATGTTTTGATTGTTTTACTTCTATAACAATGTCTTTTAGAAATCTATGAGCCATTATCTGAAGTATTTAATTTTGTAACTCATGTGAGAGCCAGTTTTGTTTTTTGCTAATCCATTTTACCAACAAAGGAACCCCTGAATCTCAAAGGCTGAGCCCTGTCATTAAGTTACCTGAATCTTCCTCATTATCATTAATTGACAGCCCTTGCTGGCCCAAAAATCATAAAGTTGACAGAATAGCAAGTAACGCCTTTTGTGAATGTCCATGTTCTTTAAAGTAATCACTACGCATGATGGACTTTATGTTTGTCCCTCTCGCAAAATTGCTTCATTTTTTCAGCATCTTTGCATTAGGCATTGGATGATTCATGCTTTCTTAAGTTTTCAAAGGCTTTCCTCCAGTTAGAGAAACCCATTTTCATATATGCTGAGTCACAGTTAATTGAAAATGACATCAGTTTTTAGCTTATTTGCCATTGAAGACATATGGCATAGAATATTGTTATTTTCTGTGTTCCAGTGCAACCACTGCCATCTATCGAACCAACTGACCTTCAAGCTACAATCAGACAGTGATATTATAACTGTGGGAAAATGTATGTCTCATGGTTGATATGGTTTCAGAGTAACTGGAATGTTTGAATCCATGTCCTTCCCTTTCAAATTGGACATTACTTTTATTTGCTGCATCAGGGGACCATGTTGGCTCAGGCATCATAGATACCTGAGGTTTCCATGATCTCACTGCCTCATTAGTCATCATCTTCACAAGATCACATTTCTTTTTGGCCTTGGGGTTGTTTGATCACACTGACTTGGGGGATCTTGCTGTCTCAAGGATACAGATTGCCTCAGGGGTCCTTGTTCTTGCCCCCTCGGGCAGCGGTCACGATCCAGCCATTATACCTTTACAGTGCAAGGATCCTGATCCACCGATCCCCCAAAGAGATAAATAAGGTGCCACCTGCCCTCTCAGGCAGTGGTCACAATCCAGCCATACTACCTTTACGGTGCAAGGAGCCTGATCCACCTACCCCCCAAAGAGATAGATGAGGTGCCACTTGCTTCCTCAGGCAGTGGTCATGATCCAGCCATAGCACTTTTAAGGAGCAAGAAGTCTGATTCACCTACCCCCCAAAGAGACAGATAAGGTACGATGCTTGAAAAATTGACACGATTTCTCTGGGCTGTGTGAACGCTGAACCGGATCATCACTTGCAATTTGCTGTTTTCAATTTCAGCGCCTTCTCAGGGTAGCGCTATTGGCTCCATGCCTGTGTAGAGCTCCCCGATTGGCTGGTCTCACTCACCTGAGACAGGAGCACCCGAGACGTGTGGCTTAATGTAAGCCTGCATCCCTGTACTCGGCTTCTAATTTATATATTTTAATTTATCCTGTTCTGCTCGGCCTGTGTAAAGTAACTTACAATTCCCCCCACTGCAGTTTCTCTCCAACTGTATGTGCACTGATTCACTGCTAGCTCTTCAAACTTCCCCTTGATTTTTTGTCCCCTCCCGGCCTCCTTTAAATGCTCACAGTCTCCATCCACTCCTATCTGATGTTTCAATTTATTGGTTACTTACTGTCAACAACTGCAATTCCTCCAATCCCCTTTTTTGCAACTAAGCCTTCTAGCAGCTTTATCTCATTCTGTCTTGCTGAGGCATACCATTTTGGTACTTTAGGTTTGCTTATTGCTGACTAGCATATCCTGTCTTGATGCCTAGCATACCCTGTCTTGCTAAGGCACTGTTTTACTTGAAAATTGTACTACAAATTACTGAACTGTGACTGATTTGCTAAAAAACTGTGTTTATTGCCTAAAAATGTTCCCAGCAACCAAGTGTTACAGCCCCTTCGTGACTTTGTAACTCTCTCCAGACTGCAAGGTGCCAAGAAATTGCAGGCTTTTCAGTTGCTAATTGAGCTGTTTTCACTCAGACTGCTAGCCTTTGTGTTGCCTCACTATTAATTCAAGCTACTCTCTCCTTTCTCTAGCCGAGGGCAGTATAGATTTATCTTGCGTTACTCCATTTTAAACTTCCTCAAACAGTCGCATATGGAAAAACAACCCCTGGGACTTATATAACTTAGATAGCAGAAGCCACTGCAGTACGTTCCTTACCTACTTACATAAAAGGCAACCATGACAGGCCTTGTTTGGCTACGCTTATTCACCGGCCTTTGTATACTACCCTATGTGGTTAGGCAACCTGACAGAATTGATTCCAACAAAGGTGCATGCTCTACCATGCTAGTCTCCCCATATACCAACACTATGAACAAATTTATGCTGCCACTGTACGCCTTTGATCCCCTAACAGTTTGTGGAATTTCCTCGAAGTGGAACTGCTAACCAATATCCTCTATGTGGCCCTATACCCTATCCATTCAAACTAGGCATGGCTTTGGTGCTATTCTGCATGGGTCCTAGGATATGTATCTGTAGGGCAGCACAATAAGATGATTCAGTCTTTGGACCCATGTACTCAAACCTATACCAGACGTAGAAAGTCTCGTGCCTTTAAACTTCTCCTTGCTGCCCTGAGGAAAATTGTGCTCCTTCTACTCCTATGCTCAGGTGATGTCAAACTTAACCCTGGCCCTACAAAAGTGCTCTTATCTCCTTCTGAACTCACAACTTTGAAAGGAATTAGCTTCTTGCATACTAACATGTGTAGTCTTTTAAAGAAGCTCGATTTAGTCCAGGCTTGGATTATTCATACTGCACCTGACATACTCGTGCTTTCGGAAACAAGGTTCTGGGTGTCCACCTCAGACAGAGAGGTAAACATCCCTAACTACCTCCTCTTCAGAACCGACAGGCAGACCAGGGGTGGAGGAGTAGCCATTTATGTTAAAAACAAATTCTCAGTATCTATATGTCAGAGGGAAGGAATGGACAAGGATATGATGGAAGGCATTCTTAGAATGGCAGAGAAAGGGGAGATACTGTTGATGGGAGACCTGAATATGTCAGATGTTAACTGGAGCACATTTGCTGCAGCCATATCCAAGAGCAGGGCCATTCTTGATGCCCTACAGGTGGCAGGCATTAGACAGCTAGTTTCGGAACCCACTCGTGAGGGAGCAATCTTAGACTTTGTGCTCTCAAACGGGGGCAGTGAGAGGATCTCAGATCTAGAAGTGGGTTGTCATCTGGGGAAAAGTGACCATCAAACAGTGTGGTTCACGTTAAACTCAGCTACAGAGTCAAGCCATACAAAAGTGAGGGTACTGGACTTTAGGAGGGCTGACTTTGGCAAGATGGCAGAGTGCCTCAGAAAAGCACTAGCAAACAGGCTAGAAGGAGGTGTGGATCAACAATGGGGAATTATCAAAACTGCCATCACAGAGGCAACAAGCCTTTGTGAAGCAAATAAACAAATCAAAATGAAAGAAAAAGCCACTATGGTTCTCAAGAGAGGTGGCTGTGAAAGTCAGGAAGAAAAGATAGCATTCTGGAAGTATAAGGAAACACAGAAGGAGCAGGACAGAGAGCTGTACCAGTTAAGGCAGAAAGAAGCAGGGAGGAAGTCAGAATAGCAAAGGCCCAAACTGAGGAAAAGATAGCCAACTCAGTTAAGAAGGGGATAAAACCTTTATAGGTACATCAGCGAGCATAGAAAGACAAAGGGAGGGATAGTGAGGCTGAATAGAATGAGCAGTGGGTGGGCAGAGGGGACAGTGAAAAGCAGGAATACTGAACGAATATTTCTGCTCAGTATTCACAAAAGAAGAGGGGAAGTGCCTAATCCAATTAACAGAAGCACTCTTTGATAGGGGTCGATCCCAGTCCTTTCACAGAAGAAAGGGTTCTGCAAGAACTCCTAAAACTGAAGGTGGACAAAGCAATGGGTCCTGATGGAATTCACCCAGAATTCTAAAAAATTAAGGAAGGAACTAGTGAAACCACTGGCTACTCTTTTAATAAATCATGGGAGGATGGTGTGGTACCCGAGGACTGGAGGAAGGCGGATGTGATTCCCCTTCACAAAGTGGGACCAAGACAGAGGCAGGAAACTACAGACCTGTCAGTCTGACCTCTGTGGTAGGGAAAATGATGGAGTCACTTCTGAAGGAAAGAATAGTTGAGTACCTAGAGGTCAGTGGAGCACAGGATCCAAGGCAGCATGGGTTCACAGCGGAAAGGTCATGTCAGACAAATCTAATAGATTTCTTTGACTGGGTGACCAAAGTAGTAGACCAGGGAGGGGCTGTGGACATGGCCTGCCTAGACTTTAGCAAGGCATTTGACACAGTCCCACACAAGATTATTAGTCAAATTAACCAGCCTGGGAGTGGATCCCAGGGTGGTAGCAAGTAAAACGTTGGCTGGACAACAGGACACAGAAGGTAATTGTAAATGGAGTCCACTCTGAAGAAAGGGCGGTTACTAGTGGGGTACCGCTGAGGTTCAGTATTGGGTCCAATCCTTTTAATGTCTTCATCAGTGACATTGCAGAGGGACTGAAGGAAAAGTATGCCTTTTGCAGATGACACAAGATCTGCAACAGGGTTGATACACAAGGAGGCGTGGAAAGGATGAAAAGGGACTTGGCAAGGTTGGAGGAATGGTCAGACGTATGGCAGCTAGGATTCAATGCAAAAAGTGCAAAATAATGCACCTGAAACAAGAACCCAGGGAAGAATACACAATGGGTGGGGAGGTAGTAACAACAACAAAACAGGAAAGGGACCTGGGGTAATCATATCAGATGACCTTAAGGTTGCAAGCAATGTGAGAAGGCAGTAGGGAGGCCGGGGTATACTGGGATGTATAGGAGAGGCATCAGCAGCAGAAAACAGGAAGTTGTTATCCCTCTGTACAGACAGTTGGTGAGACCCCATCTGGAATACTGTGTTCAGTTCTGGAGACCCCATCTCCGCAAGGACATAGACAGGATGAGGCAGTCCAGAGGAGGCAACTAAAATGGTGCAGGGTCTGCAAGAGAAGCCGTATGAGGAGAGACTAAAGGAGCTTAATATGTATACGCTTGAGGAAAGAGGGAGGGGGACATGATAGAAACTTTCAAGTACCTCAAGGGAATCAACAAAGTCCAAGAGGGTAGCATCTTTCAGAAAAAGAGACTTGCAAGAACAAGGGGACACAATTTAAAGATAGAAGGAGGGCAGTTCAGGGGCAATGTGAGGAAGTATTATTTCACAGAGAGGGTAGTGGATGCATGGAACAGCCTTCCTGAGGAAGTTGTGGGGTCTAAAACTGTGGGAGAATTCAAGAATGCATGGGACAGACATAAGGCAATTCTTGTGGGGTGCAGGAAGATATAGGCTGTTGGTTAACTAGGATCTGCGGCCTATCCTGTAGTTAGGGAAATGGGCAGACTAGATGGGCCTAGCGGTCCTTATCTGCCATCAAAGTCTATGTTTCTATGTATATTATATGCTACCTCCTTTGCCTGTGGATTTGAATGCTTGTCTCTTAAAGTCGAGCTTTCCCCATCAGTGGCGTTCCGCATCATAGGCTGCTATAGACCTCCAGCAGCAGACTGCAACTTCTGACACACTGTCATCCCACCTGGATACTACCCCAATGGAAATAATCATACTAGGTGACCTTAACTATGATTGGCTGACTAAGGTCTCATTACCCCTGAAACAATTCTGCGACTTTCATGGGCTCACTCAACTTATTACTGAGCCTACTCACAGCAGTAAAAAAAATCCAATGAGAAGCGCCCTCTTGGATGTTCTCCTTGTTAACAGACCTCATTCCTTTTCCCATGCTGGTATCTTCTTAGCAGACATTAGTGACCACTGCTTTATTGGAGGTGTGAGAACTGTTACCAAACCTCTATCTACATCAAAGTTTTCCACTAAAAGATCCAGATGAAACTTTGATGCTATTGCATACTTCAATGATCTAAAAAACTCTTTGCTATGGCAGAGTTTCTACCTGGCTAAGTCAATGAGTGATGCCTATGAAGTTCTTCAAGAAATCATATCCAGCGCCCTAAACAGCAATGCTCCCCTAGTTAAAGCACGAATAAAAGCCAGAACCTGTCGTTGTTTCTCACCGGATCTGAAGGCTGCCTTACTCAAAAGAGATTACCTCTGGAAAAAGGCTCGTAAATCTTGTGCCGACGCAGACTAGTGTCTCTTCAGGGCATCTAGAAACGTCTGTACTAAGTTGGTCAGACAGGCCAAAGCCAACTTTTATCAAACCAAACTACTCTCTGTGTCAAACTGCCCTACCAAGTTCTGGTCCACCATAAAAGAGCTATCCGGCCACTCTCCAGGAAGGGTGCTTCCTTCCAAAATTACCACTGATAATATTATGATTAACGATAAATTAGAGATAGTGCAGGCTTTCAACAATAACTTTGCCACTGCTGGCCTGGTGTTTGATAATGCACCTGTAAGTGGCCTTCCTCCTCAGAACAACACCCAGCCTTCAGAACCAACTAGTAATAACATGGATTTCTCCTTTTCACCTACCACCATAAAAGAAGTTGAAGATCTTCTTCTATGACTAGATACTAAAAAAAGTGCTGGGGCCAACTCCCTTGACCCATATTTCTTGAAAATAGCATACTATATACTTGTTACACCTCTAACACACCTATTCAGTCTGTCCCTAGCACAAGGCCCCATCCCCAAGGCATGGAAAACTGCTCACGTCATTCTCCTGTTTAAAGCAGGAGACCCATGTGACCTAAATAACTATAGACTAATCTCCCTTCTTCCCATACTTTCAAAACTTCTGGAAAAAATTGTGGATACGCAGCTGAGATCTTTCTTAGACAATGCTAGACTACTCAATCCAATGCAGTCCGGCTTTAGAGCTAAGCATAGTACAATTACGGCACTAGCAAAAGTTACTAATGATTGGCAACGGGACCTAGACAACAAAAAATTTGTTTGTGATGTGTTTCTGGACCTCAGTAAGGCTTTCAACACTGTCGACCACTGCCTGCTCCTCTCCACCTTAAAAACTATAGGCATTGGCTCAACCACACTGGGATGTTTCCAAGACTACCTTTCTGATAGACAGCAACAAATTAAGGCTGATGGAGAGATTTCTCCACTTAAACCGATAAAAAGAGGTGCCCTCAGGGCTCCATACTGGGCCCATTACTGTTTGCCATTTATATCAACAGCTTGGACATAGCCATCAAAGATACAAGTATTCACTTGTTTGCTGACGACGTGGTGCTCTACTTAAGTCAGGAATCTCCTGAAGCTGCCTGTGCTGAGTTACAAGCTGACTTTAATAATCTGCAGTACCAGCTCCTTAGTAAAAAAGTTACTACTAAATGCAAAAAAAAAACAAGGCCATTCTTTTCTCATTATCAGGCCCAGGGGCTTACTCTATTGTCACTAGTCCATTACCACCAATCTCTACCTTATTAGGGGGAAAATCTTGAATTTGTGACTAAATTCAAATACCTTGGTATTTGGCTAGACAACAAACTCTCTTTTGTGGAACACACAGAAGAACTGCTGAAAAAACTGAGGCAGATACTTGGTCTTTTTTTCAGAATTAAATGCCTCTTGACCACAGATGCAAAAAGACAGCTTGTCCAATCTACATTCTTTTTATTAATTGGCTATGCTGACTTCATTTATGGCCATTGCCCTGCCTCATATCTTGCAAAACTGGATGTATTATATCATAGAGCACTGAGATTTATAACTGGCCTCCCGTACTCCACACATCACTGCTCTTTATACACAGCCGTAGGGTGGCCCTCCCTTCAATACAGGCATTATAGAAATTGAGCCCTATGGATGCTCTGAGCCCTTACCAACAAACACCCACAATACGTTGTTGACTGTCTCCCCCTTAGTCCTATTAGAAACTATGCCTTAAGAAGTCAATCGCAGATTTATTTGAATGTCCGAAGGGCCAACACTCGCTTTGGAAGGGCCGCAATAAGCTATGCCCTTCCTACTCTCTGGAATAGGATAGAAAAATTGTTGAGACTTAGCTCACCTGTCAGTCCTGCCTTCTTTAAGACCCTCTATGACAAAACGTTTGCTGAAATCTGTAATTGCTTCTATCGGTCCTAGCAGCTTGACTATTGTTCCTCTCTTCTTCAACACTAGTCCCAGCTGCTTATCCAAATCAGCCCTTGCCACTACTACTTCCCCCTTCTCTGCCCCACTTGCCCTTGGCACCCTCTGCATCCCCTTTATTCACCACCCCACTTCTACCACATTTACCTAAGACTTACACACTGCTATACGCACCTCCATAGCTTAGGAATTTCCGTCCAGGCCTGTAACATGTTTCTGCTAGACAGAAATATAAATAATCTTTCTCTTTTTCTTCTATGGTTTGTATATGACATACATACACATCCTCTTCTGTGGGAACTGTATGTATATATTACGTTCGGGTTGTTTTATGTATATCTTTCTTGTACATATGACTTGGAATGTAAATACTCTGCTACTATCAGTGTTGTAAACATGTTGTTCCTTTGGTATTATGTATATTTATATGTAACTGTGCAATTTTCCCTGTCAACAGCAGGTCCACCTTGAAAATGAGCTTGCTCAATGGTAATTGCCCTGGATAAATAAAGATGTGATTGATTGATTGGTTCTCACTGCCTCAACTGTCCTCACTGTATTAGGTATCCTCACTACCTCACATATCCTTGTACTCACTACCTCAGAGGTCCTCACTGCTTCAGAGTTCATCATCATTGATGTCTCTGGGATGCTGGCTGACTCAAGTGTCCTAGCTGTATAAGGGGTTCTCATCTTTGCAGTAACAGATATCCTTCCTGCTTCAAGCCTCGTTGGTGCCTCAGGTGCCTCATGAGTCCTCATCAGCAGTGCCTCAGCAGTCCTCACTGCCTCTATCATCTTTGCTGACTTTGTTGTCTTCAGTTGAATGTATACATAAAGGTCACCTGCTTTCCTTTTGCTTAACATGATCATTTGTCTTCAAAAGTATGTCTCCACTAGACTTAAAAAGTAACAAACGAGTTAGTCAAGTATATTCCTATCTGAATCATAAACTAAAAACACCACAAAAATTACCAATATAATGCCATTAATACACAGAAATGCTACTAAAAATAGAAACTGACAACCACAGATCACCAGGTATTTATGCACAAATATTACATAACAAAAAAACATGACTACACTACAATTAAGGCAACTTCAGTCCGTCAGACATTATTGATTTACATCTGTGGAATATAGAAAAAGATGACAGAAAAGTTTCAGAAATGGAAACATAAGGAAGGAACACACAATTATGTATTCACAAACAAATCGATCACTGGTCCAAAGCAGACCACCACCAATCTCATTATAATGGTGGCACATCACCACCACTGGCTTGCAATACACCATTGTAGGGATTTGAAGGTTTATTATCCTTCTAAACCAATAAGGAACAATAAAAAAAAATACAAACATGTACAATATGTACAATATTAATTAATTAATTAGTTATTTTTTTATTTATTTCAAAATTTAGAAATCCACCTTTGAGCAGAATTGCGCATTTACAAAGGTTCCTCATCAGAATAACAATTTGTTTACGCCATGTCAAAAACAGTATTAAAAACTGATTAACAAAACCTGGACAGTATTGACTCAGTGACATAACAAAACAGAATGAGTAACATAAGTGCCATTTCAGCAATACAGAGTGAACAAAAATTAACCTTCAACAGGTCAAATAATACAAAGCATAACAAAAGCACTAGGAGCTATACAAAGGTAGTAGCCCATCTGGGCATTGTCAATGGTTAAGTCTGTGTGCTTTTACAGCATATTGGAATGGTGAGTAAGGTGCTGGCATCATGTGCATGTATAAGAGGGAACCTTAGGGGTCAGAAGCACAATGATCAGATTTTGCAAGGGTTGGGATGGCACGTGACAGTGCATGGGATGATTTTTCATTAGGGTTCAATTTCCTGGTCAAGTACTAAATAAACAATACCTAAAATAGAAGGGACAGAAATACTATACTGTGTACTTGGCCAAATATTCAAAAATAGGCATTCAGCATCACACATCACTGGATCATACAGTAACTGCTGTAAAGTAAGTAAAGTAAGGTTTTATTTATATTATGGTGCCCAATCCCAGAAGCTCTGGATGCCATTATAGTTCACAGCAGGGTCGGACATCATACACAAAAGCATATTAATTATTAAATTACTGTAGATATGACTGTGATTTTATCAGAAGGATGAAGTCCAAAAACTGCCGGTAGTCACACAAATGTACACAGTATTATAAAGAATGAATGGAGCTCAGTACAGAAAATTAATTAAATATAAGCTGAACTATGGCAAAAGTTTACTGAAAATGTGTCTTAAATGTGTGTGTTTAAGGGCTGAAGGTACAGTATAGTCCCTATACTCAATAATTGTGCAAAATGGGCAGGGATGGGCACCCTCAATGAAATGGTCCACTAACCCAGAGATCACATTTTTATATTTAAAACAAGAGAAACAGGTGTTACACTACACTGCAAGCCAACGCTTTTTTAAATGGGTAGCAGCAAAAGGCACTCAGAGTATAATGGAGCACCCAAGGGTATACAGTACTACAGGAAAAGACACACACCTTTAGCTCAAACACCTCCACTCAAGAGACAAACATCAACTACAAAATGTCCTTTATCAAGCAAACTTACAATTAGAGTAGCTGTAGCACAACAGAAGCAAAGGTGTTTCCTTTGCTGCTTTTCCTGCTATTCTACCTGTAACGTTGCACTCACTTTTAACTTTTCTACATGACAATCAATCAATCAATCAATCAATCAGTCAATCACTTTATTTAACCAGGCATTTAACATGTATTATCATTTAACATGTATTATAATAAAGGACATTTTATACCTGATATTTGTGTCCTGAGTGGTGGGTGTTTGAGCTAAAGGTGTGTGTGTGTTTTCATTTAAATAGTCTGAAGTCCCTCACCCCTTAGAATTTCCATAGATTTCCTGGTAATGAGCACTCACAGACCCCAACCTATAGTTAAGTCCTTCCCCCTTGCCAAAATAAAAGCACCACTGATTATATACAATAATTTTTGAGTATAAGTCTAATTAAAATCACTATGGCCGTGCTTCACAAATGCCTACGCATCACATAAGGGCAGCGTGAAACTAACCCAGCAATAAATGTCATGCGGTGATGCCATGGGCACCCTGATGGCATTCACCTACATGCATGTTAGTGCCACTAGCAAGGGATCACTGGCTAGCCATGAGGCACCGTGCCAGGGGCAGGTTGGGGGCATGCAAAGGGAGCCCTCTCTTGTGGCGCCCTTCATGACAGCACTGGGTGCCAGTCAGGGCTTCATCCTGTCCATGGGGGGGGGATGGAGGCATAGCCATTGTGCCCCCATCCCAGTGTTGCCATTGGCCACAGCAAAGCATTGTCCCTGTTCATGCCACTTCAGCCCCATGGAGCACAGGAGGTGCTGGGGGGTGGCCACCCAGGCACTCATTTAGTGCCCCTGTGAGGACCAAGTCTGCAGGTCCGAAGAACCCCTGCACCATGCAGGGTCAGGGATCCACTAACAGACCAGGCGTGGGCATCCAATTGGCTGCCCACCTGTGTCCACCAATCTGCCCCTGCAAAATAGGGCACCTGGTGAGAGGGTCCATGGATGGGAGGTGTGTGGTAGCAGGTGATCATGAATGCCGGCCACTGTGCACCTGTCTGTTCTTGCAAAGTCAAGCAGGAGGTTATGTCTATTTCATGCAGGTAACCCACCCCTTCTTGAACCGCAGCCTACAGTATGTGAGTAAATAGAGCAGTATATGTAACAAACATAAATACAGTAAATTAATTAGTTTCAAATATCCAAGGTACATAGAAACATAGACTTTGATGGCAGATAAGGACCGCTTGGCCCACCTAGTCTGCCCATTTCCCCTATCTAGAGGATAAGCTGCAGATCCTATTTAACCAACAGCCTATTTATTCCTACTCCCCACAAAAAAATGCCTTATGTCTGTCCCATGCATTCTTGAATTCTTTCACAGTTTTAGACCCCACAACCTCCTCAGGAAGGCTGTTCCATGTGTCCACCACCCTCTCCGTGAAAAAATACTTCCTCACATTGCACCTGAGCAGTCCCCCCTCTGTCTTCAAATTGTGTCTCCTTGTTCTTGCACATCTCTTTTTCTGAAAGATGCTACCCTCTTGGACTTTGTTGATTCCACTGAGGTACTTAAAAGTTTCTATCATGTCTCCCCTCTCCCTCCTTTCCTCAAGGGTATACATATTAAGCTCCATTTGTCTCTCCTCATATGGCTTCCCTGCACCATTATAGTTGCCATCCTCTGGACTGCCTCCATCCTGTCTATGTTCTTGCAGAGATGGGGTCTCCAGAACTGGACACAGCACTCCAGATGGGGTCTCATCAAATGTCTGTACAGAAGGATAACAATTTCTTGTTTTCTGCTGGTGATGCCTCTCGCTATACATCCCAGTATCCCCCCAGCCCTCTACTGCCTTCTCACATTGCTTGCTAACCTTGAGGTCATCTGATAGGATTACCCCCCGGGTCCCTTTCCATTTTTTTTTCAGTCAGTCAATTTACTTCACCCATATCACGGGTTACCCCCTGGGGATGCTGATGGAAAATATGCTGTAACCTCAGATCTTGAGGTCTGTCTTGCTAGTCATTCATAACTTCGGGACCTCAACAGAGTGCTGATTTTCCTTTCTTTGCTGCCTTCTACATTACATTTAAGACTGAAAACAGCAATTAAACCTGCAAGTAATCAAATTTCACATAGAGCTCATCTTCCGTAAGTTTGCTAATTTATGTCTAGTCACCATACTGAGTGTTACAGAATAAACTGCTTTGTATGATCAGCAGAAGCAGGGTGATCAGGGAATTGAAGAGAAAGTTGGCTGCACCCTTAACAAGGCTCTTCAATGTGTCCCTGGATATGAGGAGAGTGCCAGAGTACTGGAAGAGGGCAGGTGTAGTACCTTTACACAAGGGAGATAGTAAGGAGTTGTGCTAGGGAAGGTAATGGAGGCATTAATCAAGGAGAGGGTGGTGGATTACCTGGAGGAGAGTGGCTTGCAGGACAGCAGACAGCATGGCTTCATGAAGGGGAAGTCTTGCCAGATAAACATAATTCAGTTCTTTGATTGGGTGACTCAGGTGATTGACATGGGGAGGGCACTGGACGTAACCTATCTGGACTTTAGAAAGGCCTTTGACACCGTCCCCCATAGGATGCTGGTGAGCAAGACAGAAGGCCTGAATTTGGGTGGGAAAATAACAAGCTGGGTGGAGGCGTGGCTGTAATGAAGAACTGAAAGGGTGGTGCTAAATGGGGGTGCACTCCAGGACAGTGAGGGTGAAGAGTTGAGTGCCACAGGGGTGCAGTTTTGGGTCTGCTTCTCTTCAATATCTACATCAGTGATATTGCTGAAGGTTTGAGGGGGCAGGTGTGCCTATTTCCTGATGATACAAAAATATACATTAGATTGCACACCCCAGAGGGTGGAGGATATGAGGGAGAACTTAAAGACACTTGAAAAATGGTCTGTGACATGGCAGCTGAAATTTAATTCCAAGAAGAGCACTGTGATGTACTTGAGGAGTGGGAACAGAAGAGAAGGGTACACCCTAGGTGGGGAGGAAATTAAAGTAATGGAACAGGAGAGTGATCTGGGGCTCATAGTCTCCTTGAACCTTAAGGTAGGAATCCAATGTAGTAGGGTGGTGGGAAAAGCCAATGGAATGTTGGCATGCATAGGCAGGGGCATTACTAGCAGAAAGAGGAAGGTAATAATGCCCCTATACAAAGCCATGGTGAGGCCACACCTGCAGTATGGAATTCAATTCCAGAGGCCACATCTCTGCAAGGATATAGATGTGTTGGAGATGGTTCAGAGAAGGGCAACCAAGATAGTGCAGGGTATGCAGGGAAAATCATATGAGCAGAGGTGTAAGGAGCTAGATCTGTATACGCTGGAGACAAGGAGGGAAAGTGGAGACATGATTGAAACTTTTAAATATGTAAAGGGGCTCATTAAAGTGGGAGAAGAGGGTTTACTTAAGATGAAGGAGGGGTCAAAAGTAGAGGGCACAGCATCATATTGCAATGAAAAGGACACAGCGGCAATGTGAGAGGTCATTTCTTCACGAAGAGAGTAGTGGAGCCCTGGAACAGACTACCAGACAGAGTGGCGGGGGCCCAGTCAGTGGAAGAATTCAAGAGGGCATGGGACAAGCATATGGGGCTGAGTATTGGGGGTGGCAGTGGCTGGCAGGGTGGGGAGGTGTGGGGGGGAGGGCAGACTAGATGGGCCAGTATGATCAGGGACCCTGGTTTTCCATTTTTACCGGTAACACCAGTAACAATCACGGAATCCTGCTTGGTTCACGGATTTTGAATTCTTGTACCGGTGCCTCACGGAAATTGCATGTCACTGCACAGAATCTCTAAGATTTCAGTATCTTGTTAATTTTTTTTTTTATTTTCCCTTTCTATGTCCCCTTCTCACAGCATCAGTCTGCACTTTTCAGAGATCCCTAGGCTGGGTATCCCCTAGCTTCATCCCCAAGTAATGCTCAGGCGCTCCTGTGGGCCTACCCCTATCCTTACTGGATGGTACCCCCCAGTTGGAAAGTGAGGGTGCCCCAGGTTACCCTTCCACACTCACTTAGTGTATGTCGGGAAGATCAGTGGGTCCCTCATGGAGCCTGGTTATGAAGTCTGGGGCACCTGGGTCCCTTCTGTCAGTGGCCTATGTGGAGTGATTGTTCCTAGTTTTCTGGTCTCTGTCCCTGAGGGCACTAGCACTAGAGATCAAAGGAGGTAGGTCACAGAGACATGCCACTGCTCCAGATCCTGACTAGTGTCCTCCCCCTCCTGATCACTCTGCAGCACCTTTGCACCACTACCCATGGTCACACAGGTGGTGGTAAAGAAGTAGAACCTGCAGCCCACCCTCCCTGGAGGAGGAGAGCAGTCCCCAGGTGCTCAATCCTACTCCCCTGGCCAGACCTCCAGCAACCCGAGTTTGCTTCTGACCCTGGGTCGCTGGCATTGCAAGGCAAGCAATAGTGCTACCGCAGCACCAATGGGGTGACCCAGATTTCAGCATCTTAAAATAAATGCTGCTGTGCTTTGCATTCTTCTGCTTTGCTGCATATAGAGTCAGTAAAAAAAATGACCTGCACTGCTTTGTTGTAATTAGCCATTCAGTTTAACCACCCATGCCTAGTAGTTAGAGTAACACATGGTGATTGAACTGGGTACATCCTGCAGACTTTGGTTTGAGTCCCACAACCTCCACTTGCATAATGTGTGACTCCAAGCAAGTCACTTAACCTCCCCAGTGCTTTTAGGTCACTCCTTAAAACAGACAGTTCTACCTAGTGGACCTTACCTGCTTTACAAAGAATATGAAAAAAAATACCAATATATGTTTACTACATCATAGAATATAGTCAGGGTACCATGTAATTTACCAGAGTTTTACTTGGGCTGCAATGGTTTTATATAGGTCAAGATAAATATTCAGATACATTTTATGGATTTTATAAGCTTGTTTTTAGATTTTAGTCAAGTTTTTATTGTATTCTTTGCATATAAGCATCTAGGTTGTAGATTGCTAAATGCAGGATCACTGTTACCAACTAACTTATTCAAGTTTATAATCAGTAGGGCCATCCAAAATCCTCTGTTGTTTGAATGAAAGCTAATCTGATTGAAAGTATGTTCACAAAGAAGAAACAGCCGTACTACTTATGAAAAGACTTCACAGTTAGCACCCCATTTAGGTGAATTGGATCATTTACACCTTTTCTCCCACCTGCTGTTTCAGTCTCTGTGACAATACCAAGTTTTCTAATAGACTGCTTCAACAAAAAGCAAATGTTGAGTATTTAAGAGTACTTATGTTTGGCCAGCGGGATTTTGAAAGCACAGTCAATGGCATACAGAAGGTAAGATCCCAGGGGCTGTATGATGCTGGTGGGCAGAGTAGTATTCAATTCATATCCGAACAAAGACATGAAAACTGGGAGACACCCTTTTCATGGACACCAAGTTAAAAAAAAAACATCCACATGTCTGGGAGATGCATGAATCCATTTGAAGGTCCTCCACTAATCACTTGTGGATTTTTTTAGGTGAAGACACTTCATCTCAAAGAAGCAAATTCAAGCATTTTTTTTGTGCTCCTCCTACCCGCTGGCCATCCACTCCTTCAGTCCTGCCTATGCTCCCTACCACCTGCTGAGTCCTGACCACCATCCACTGACCCTTACTGCTGTGCTAGCAGGTAACCCAAAGTAACCCTTCATTGAGTGGGCCCCTACCCCTGTGGGAGGCTACCAGGGGAAGAGAATTACCCCAAAGAGCTTCCTGTGTATGCTGGGCATGGCAGGGGTCAGATCAGACACATGTCTGGGGCTTCTGGCTTATGGAGGGACCAACAGCCATCCTTCAGTTGGTCAGCAGGTGTTTTACCATTTTCTTGGGAGCGTGACAGGCCACATGATGTCAAGGCACAAGCAGACGTCCATCATGCTCCCTCCTGTACTGAGGGCTGACATGTTGTCATGACTCTGGCCTCCACCACAGGCCAGCAAATGCTGAACCATGAAAGGAGAAGGTGAGTGGTGGTTGTTGGGCACTCAAGCCTTTACCCACCAGCTGGCCCTCCAACACCCAAGTCTGTTCCCTAACCCTGGTCAGTGGTGTCATAGGCAGAAATCCAATTCAGGCAGTTAAATTATAGATGGGAAAAAACAAAGGTAGTCCACCTTAGCAATGATAGTTCATATTAATTCACTTCTGAGTTCTAACAAGCAAAGAGACCTAGTCATTTGTAACTTGTGCATGTGTGGTGTGGGTGTTGAAGAAAGGGGATCATAGTGCTGTCACTACTGCCATCACCCCAGAGGGATGTGGACTGCATTGCTGCTACTGCCATCACACCGAAGTGGTGGGTGCTGTAGTGCTTCTGCCATCACCACTGGTGGATGGGAATCTAGCACTGCTGCCGTCCCACCTGAGGCATGGGGGCCATAGTGTTGATATTGCCATCACACATGAGGAATGGTGAATGTAGTACTGCTGCTTCTGTCACACCTGAAGTAGGGAGGTTGTAATGCTTTTGCTGCTGCCATCACACCAGAGGTATAGGGGCCGTAGTGCTGCTTCCTTAGGGATGGGGGCTGTAGTGTTGCTGTTGCCATCACATCTTGTACCTAAAATAACTTTAAATTGGTACAAGGATGGAAGGATGAGTAATAGTGGAGGTCAAAATTGCTAAAATGCATGTTAGCAGAGTTAAAAATTGTTTAATAAAGTACACAAAACCAAACACTGGTAAAACTGGATTTTGACTTAGCAGACACCGGTGACAATACTGTTTTTTTACAATGTACAAAACGGAATATGCCCTTCCTCAATCCCAGTAAACCAGTGTCCCTCAGTATGATCCTTTTCTGCCATCAAGCTTCTATGATTCTATGATATGATTCTATGATTGCCTTGTGCCATCTCTCCATAGCTAAATTCCCATCATGCAGAATGCTATTTTTTTGTATGTGGATCTGAAGTACTCATCCACCACCCTCACTTTAAAATTTACACCGGACTCCATTGATGGAGACCTTAATTTGGAGAGAATGAGGAAACATAAAACTAAATTGTATTTTAGCCTAATGTCCATTAAAAGCCAAGACATCTTTTAAAGGCTGGCTGACCGATATTTGTTGAATAGAGAGGTAATGGCCATCCAGTAATCTCGACCGAGTACTCTGCATTCCGGTGATAAGATTTTTATTAGGACACTGGAGAGTAGCAGTCATATCAAAAAATCTCTGTCAAAAGACATAAGAATAATGGACTTCATCTCACTCCGTTAGGTTTTGAGCACAGTCAGTTCAATGATGTGTTACTTCATACCAGACAATAAAGGCGGAAAACCTTAGTAAGTTTTTAGATACAGAGTTTTATCTCCAGGGCAGCCGGGACTGGAATCAGTTCATTGGGGTTTATTATAGTGATGCTTTTTTGTATTCACCTAAATGTTCAAATCTGATTGACAGTTAATTAACTGTTCATCACAGAAAAAGCAGGCATGGTTAACTTACTTCATTCCAATTTGCAAGTCATGTTTCTTTTTTTTTTCTTTTCTTTTGCCCTTCACCAGTTATGAGTTCCCTCCCCCACCTGCTCCTTCCCCTTCTCTCCCTCCTTGTCCTTCCTCCCTCGTTCTTTCTCCCAGGCCCCTGCCACCACCACCCCTTACCCATTATCTACTTAATCAATACCAGCAGTACCTTGGGAACACTCCACTTCTCAACCAGTCCTCCCTATTGGCCTCCACTCGAAAATACCTGGCTGCTTCTTAACACCACTATGATTGGTCTTAAAGCCAGGGTATCCCTACTGCACCACATTGCATATCATCGGGACTGTCATATGGACTCTACCTACTGTCCATATGCTAAAAGGAAACACAAATTATCACTACTGGACCTGCGCCTCTGTTCAATAAAGCTTCTTCTACTGATCTCGGGCAGCGTCCATCTGAACCCTGGCCCGGGCTGTTCAAGCTTTCTGAAAAAAGCAGGGGCCCCCAACATCGCAACCATTAACATCTGCAGCCTGTTACCAAAGCTTGATGCACTCCAAGCCTTTATCAGCCAACATAATCTTGACATCCTTGCTGTAGTTGAAACATGGCTGACACCAAAAGTTCCTGATCTGGCAATTACCTTACAAGGCTACAGTGTTTTCAGACTCAGCCCAGCTTCTAACCATTAAAATTCTTCTAGATCCCAATCAAAAAGCCCTCACCATCGTCTCTGTGTATATTTCACCTCTAGATCAAGATCTTGGCATCAAAGAAGTACTTAACTTCGTCAACTCCCAACCTCCAGGCTCTGAACACATTCTGCTTGGTGATTTCAATATAAACTGGCTCGCATCTGATGTCTACACTCATAAGGATGCCCTTGCAGCTGCCAACCTCTCACAATTGGTCACCGCACCGACTTGGATAAATTACAAAACTGGCACCAGTACCCTGTTTGACTGGGTTCTCACCAATCACCCTACTAGGATCTCTCATTTCTCCATTCTCCCAGGATCTCTCAGGGACCACTCACCGGTTATATGTGAATGGTCTCATAAATTTCTAAAGCCACTCCCTATAATCATTACCAGCAGAGTCCTCCCCCGTGGTTAACTTACCCATCTCAAACAGTACCTATTCTTGCAAGACTGGCTGTCCATCTACAAGGCAATGGATGTTAACCTTGCCCTCAGCTACTTCATCACCACCTTCAGTAAGGCCTGTGACCTCTTCGCTCCTTCAAAAAAATGGAAAACAAAAGCCCTCTGTATCCCTTGGATAACTGCGGAACTCCTTTCCCAGCTGAAATCTAGGGACCACCTGTGGGCAGTGGCTTAAGCCACAGGCAAACAATCTGACATCCAAAAATACAAACGTGCCCATAATGCCTGCACAAAATCCATTCGTCTCACGAAAAGCTCATATTATAAGGACGTTCTCACCAACACCTGGGGAAATGGCCGTGCTTTCTGGGACAATATCAAGAACATTACTGGGAAACAATCAAAGTCCCCTCCAGCCATGTTAATTGTTGAAGGGTCTACTACTCTTGATCCTATGGTCATTGCAAATACCTTTAACATGGCTTTTACTGATCTCAGTGCTGTTCTACCACCTGATTTCTTCACAGCCAGTCACACCCCCTCTAACTCACCCTGCACTCTGTCAAACCACCCTCACTTCTACTTCAGGGAGATTAAGATGAATGAAGCTCGCCGCCACATTGCCTCAGCCATCTCCACTTCCAGAATCAGCAATGCCACCCTGGACCTTAAGCTGCTTTCACTTACACTTGATGAGGTCCTCAGTCCCCTAACTAAAATTCTTAACCTCTCTCTCTCTCTCCACACCAGTACATTCCCTGAAAAATGGAAAACTGCCACTGTGACCCCGGTCCACAAAACTGGGGATAAGACCTGCCACTCTATCACCCGATCTCCATATTGCCATCACTATCCAAGGCCCTAGAGCATATTGTTGTGGACCAGCTCACTGATTATTTGGACAAATACAATATTTCTGTGCACACAACAGGATGGCTTTAGAAAAGGGCATAGTACCACCAAAACCCTGCTTGATTTTTTTATCCAATTATTTAACCAGGTGAGGCACACTAAGCTGAAAGCTTGTTTACAGGTGCAACCTGGGAGCACAGGGAAGTTAAGTGACTTGCTCAGGGTCACACAGTATGCAAGTGGCGGCTGTGGGATTTAAACCCAGGTCTGCAGATTTGCAGCTCAGAGCCTTATACTACTGTGCTATACTGCCTCCCTGCTTACCAGTGCAGTGCATAGTTACCTTGATAAAGGACTTCTTATGGGGCTGTCTTCATTAACCTCTCGAAGGCATTTGACACGGTCCAACATTGGCTGCTGCATGACCAACTACTCCTTGCTGGCCTCACACTGAACTCAGCCCACTGGCTCAGAAGCTACCTTTACAACCGCTCTTAAAAGAATAAAAATTGCCAGTGCTATCTCGGACACCTTGCTTGTCTGCTCTGGAGTACCTCAGGGGTCCATACTGGGCCCTCTCCATTTCAGCCTCTTTTTAAACTCCCTACCACAATCCTGCTCAGAACAAATCATCCTGTATGCGGATGATGCTCTTGTCTTTTCTATGTACAAGGACATTTTACCACTACAACACAGCCTCCAACTCAAATTCAGTGCCATTGAAACATGGCTCTCCAATCATACACTAGTCCTCAATCACAAGAAAACCAAGTCATTGCTATTCTGCAGTTAACATAACCATTACAAGCAACATCCCCTTGTCATCTCCACCAAGTAAGGGACTGTTCTCAAATAAGTTTACTCTTTCAAATAGTTAGGGATTCTGCTTGACCCAAATCTCTCCTATAAGGTTCACATTGACAGCGTGGCTAAAGCTGCCAGCACACGCCTTGGATTACTCTACAAGCACAGGCAGCTCCTCAACCCAGAGGCTCTGAAGATTGCTGTCCAGAGCTCTGTGGTGTCAATTATTGATTATGTCCTCATTATCTATGGCTCCACCACGACATCTGCCCTCTGACATAAAACAACTGCACTTAACAAAGCATGCCACCTCACAACTGGTGCCCACCACCTCACCCACACCTGTGCCCTTTATGAACAATCTGGATGGCTCCAACTCTCCAACTGTATAAAGTATCTCATATGTGCTATTGTGGGAAAAATCAACCTTGGCCTCACACCCCATAGTGTTCCTGCCTTGTTACATCAAAACAACAACTGACAGAACACTAGGAGCTCGCTAACCCAGATTCTACAAGTTCCTCACTGTTGAACTATGCAGGGCCAACAGTCCTTCACCTATAGGGCTCCTTTATGGATGAATGGTCTCAGCCACACCATCTCCTCTGCCTCAACACTAGATATATTCAAAACTAGGCTCGGGTCCATCTCATTGCCTCTAGCTCCTGTGACTGCCTCTCCTAGATGATGGCCTACACAGCTTTAATCCTAACTTACATACTGCTTAACCCCAGTCCCCCCCAGCTCCTGATGCACCACTTCAAATCTCATGTCTTCATTTATCTATCTATTTATTTATTTATTTGTACATCAGTTTACAAATCTTTGAGACAGAGGCTAATTTTCAAAGGTACCTCATCACAAAGAGGACAAATACAGTAATACATCTCATTAGTCTCTCCTTGCCCCATTACAGCACCTAGCCCCCACTCTGCCCCTTTATCTCTTCTATCACTCCTTCCCATTTATTTTTCAACAAATGCCTCTGGCTGCATCTTCATCCTCCCCCTCTCCTGTCATCCCTGTTTCTCTGCCACCCCCGGGTGCCTGACCCTACCCATTTCTTGTGGGCACATGCGTCCTAGCTGTGCTCACCATCTTACTACAGCTGCCTCCATTAACTACCTACACATTTTCTCCTCCCCTACACCTTACTCTTCCTATAATTGACCCCTTTCAATAGCACTGTTGTACATGAATTGTTTACTGTTATTTCACTGTTGCTTCCTTGTTGTTTGTTATTTCTGACATGGAACCTTTGTAAAAGAGCCTTGGCTCAAAGGTATTTGTAATCCTAGAATAAATAAATAAAAAAAATAATAATAAAATACATCCATAATTCTGTCTAAAAACAATTTTGTTTCTCTGAAAGGGGTAGTAGTCGTAGACTTTGTCAATGCAGTTCCATTAAGAATTTTTCATATAAGGAAAAACAATTCATTTATTGTCTTATCTTTTCACCTTTAACTTGGGAACGTCTTCAAACTGTCCATTGAAATACAGTATGACAGGATTATTAGAACAGATGTTCACAGATGTGCTGGAGTTAGATAAAAATGTTGGGACCCACTGGCTGTCCTCAGCTGATGGTGAAGAGCGTTTTCAAGAAGGCACTTCAAGTGTCTCTACTGTTACACTTGCCAAATCCCTTTTCACAGAAATCCATCTAGTTTAGGCTATAGACACTAGTGACCAGTAGTGGATAAATTGTCCAGCAGGCAGGAAATCAAAATAAATGATGAACTAACCGAAACAAAAATAGTCGGGAGACACTGGTGGTTCTGGCAGGCTCACACAGCAAGAGCAACCAACCATCCAAAAAGTCAGGTTAGCAAGAAGAAACTGGTGCTCTGTAGCCTAGTTCTATATCTGGTTAAGCTGACTTTTAGGATATTCCCCATTGTTTGTAGCAGACACCTGCTATTCATGGAGGTGACAACACCAGATAACTTAATCAGCTACAGTTCCCCGAAACAAAATGCTGTGAATAGCAGAGAAAAAATGTAAAGGGGGTCTATTTAGTTCACAGGAGGTGGTTGGGAGTAAACACTTCAGGAGTCGTTACTGTTGTTGGGAATACTGACAGGCATTTCACACTTTTGTGTGATAGCAAGCAAGCAAGCTCTTTTGTTTTGTGTTGAGCATGGCTTGGCTGTCTCTATGGTGAACCTCAAAGAGCCACTCCAGCAGTTTGTAAAACTGATGTGCTTGCCTATCTACCTTTTGAGAGGGAGAGGGTGGGGAGAGAACCTTGTTATCTTGTTCTCTTGTAGTACTATCAACTACACACGCATGGCAACTTAAAGGAGTGCAAATTAAAGGGCACTTTTGTCTGATCACAAAAAAGTGAGGGGGCGAGTGTGATCAATCTCAAGTCACGGATCACAATTCCAGCACATTACTGAACTTAAAAAAAAAAAAAACAAGAAACCAAACAAAGAGGGGATCAAATGTACTTCCTGACCCCCTATCTTTCAAAGTGAGGCGTCAGCTGACCTTCCTGACCCCCCCCAGATCTGCCTCCAGTGGACATAGTGGATCCAGTTTTCAAACAGAGGAAAGGGTAAGGGACATATATGCCTTTGGGAAGATTTTCTTGACCATGGCCAACTTCCACATTTACTCATTTCTGTAGAAAGTACTGCGTCAATCATGTGGATCTGCATATATTTTTATAACTATTAGCCACATGCAAACCCCAGAAGTGCTGGTGAACTGGCCAGGCACTATCACAGCTGGAGGAGTATCAAGCCACTGAGCAAGTGTGGATGAGTGATTCCCACCAAATATCCCAACTTTACCAGCTCTGGCTGTCAACCGCATGAATGGAATTAGTCACCACCTCACAACATAGGGAACAGGAATCAAGTTCCCCAATCCCACCACAACTCATACCATAATATGACAAGAAGTACATAAGACAACCTGTTCTGCTCAGTGATGTGAATTCAGATGGAAAACGGTGTCATGGTTCCTCAGGGTATCTGCCATCACTAAACACTACTTGCTTGCAGGTCAGAGAGGTGATGCAGAAGTTATAGGGGGGATCATTACCACTTTTTGTGGTCCTGCCAGCTATTGCAGCCTTATTGGAGTTAGGTTGTCATGGCCTATTCAGCTACAATATTTTTGAATGGGACATCCTGCCACTTTTTGAAAACCTGTTTCTTGAACTATTGCCACAGGAGGCTCACGTCGCACATAGTTAGTATTAACATGGTATCTTAATGGTCGCTGTCCTGAAATGTATTACCTGGCATTGGATATCCTCACTCTGCCCAACAAAATCTGAATGGCTAAAAGCAATTAGAATTTTGGAAGGCATGGTTGCAAGTTTAATTTTAACTATGATGGGTAAAACCTCAACCTGCTAACCTGCTGGCTCAAATGGGACTTATATGTTGGTTAGCACCAATCCTCAGGTCATGGTTTCATGACCCCCTAATTTGAAATACTGAGACAATCTTAGACACTTGAAACCTAGATATGGGAGGCCTAGTTGAAACCTCTATCTAGCATAGCATACCATTCTAGATAACCAGGAAATAAGCATACATACAAGTTAAAATACTTTGTCTTTATACCTGCCTTGTAATAAGTTCTGTACTGTAATCCTACTGAAATATAACATCATTAATGTACTTTGTGCCATTGCCAGTGCTGCATTGATTCTTCTACCTGAGACCCTAATAAACTTTGAGTTTTAAAAATTTAAAATAGTCTAAATAATTAGAATATACATCTGAACTTCTGCCTTGAAAGGGTATGCCGACGGTAAGTCGACACCATAACCTCAAAGACCAGCAGTGACAGATTGTGCCCAGATTCGTTGGGTCACTGTGCTGGTCCCTGCATCTCCTGGCATTGCACCCCTTCCTTGGACAACTCAGACTCGGAATTGTATATTTTGAGGCTGGGGTGTGTGGGGGTGGAGCCCCCCACACGGGGGGGGGTTGGGGTGCCACAGCCCCCCTGATGAAAACATGCCGACATCCCTGACAGTACAATGTCAACAGTGGGCATTGTGTCTGTCACTGTGAGGGATGTCATCATCCATGCTGTTGCAGTGCTATAGGTAAACCCCTTGGAAGCCTCTCATATATGTTCTGGTTATGTGTATAGTGGATTTAACTGGTGGGCATCACCAGAATTGTTTTTTAAGTTATTTTCTGGAGAAACAGATCATGTCTAACTAATGTCTATGTGCATCATTCAGCTGTTCACAAATCAGACAGAATATATGTGTACTGGGGGAATTGGGACTGTTGCTGGTGGTGCACAACATACCTGCCAGCACATCAGAGGAAGACAATTCTTTGTGGTATGGAAAGAATTGATCAGAAACCTGGTTGGATCGGACATAACTAGCTAGAATTTTAATGTGTATTCAGTAAACATTAACTTCTTAGTAACTTGATAAAAATATCTAAAATAATAACACAGATTTAAAAACTAGATTGAGGGCAGTATATCTCAAGGAATCAGCTCAGAGAGAGAGAGGAAGAGGGATATTTAAAATTAAAAGAACCTTTCTGCATGTATGTGCTTCATCCTATAAAAGGGAAGCAGAGGGGTAGTAATTCTAGTGCCCAGATATAAAGATTTAAGATTGATAATTTATTGATTGATTGATTTTTGTTTAAAAATTGGTACACAGGAGAGGCACACTGAACTGAGGCTCATCTCCAAGTGCATCCTGGGGGAAAGGGGAAAAGGGCAATTACAAACAAAATACAGCCAGTCTGGTGATGTGGTTACAATGACAATTACATAAAGAACATGTGTTGCATGCAGTACAGATAAAATGGAAAAATATTGCATATGGACTGGCGGACAAATAAATTAGCATACAAATCATCTGTGTAAATTGGGCTAACCAAAAAGTGTGTAGTACAAGAAGGAAGGGAGGTTGAGTTAGTGCTGAAAAAAAAAGAGTCAAAACAGGTTGATAAACTATAGCAAGGTTGCTGGAACTATGAGGCTAAGGAGGAGAGAGAGCTATGGGGTGGTCAAAAGCCAGTTAAGGGTAAGGAAGGTTGAAGAAAGAGGATTGGCTGGAGAGGGGGTTGGGAGTTTTAACTGGTGACCAATGGAGGGGAGATTGGTGGACAGACAAATGATGGAGGGTAACTGGTTAGAGAGGGAGTGGAGGCAGTGTGAGAAAACAGATTTCCTGGCTTAGGAGCATGGATGGGGAAGGGAGAATGTGTGAGGGTCCCTTGACCACAGGGAACTAGAAGAGGAAAATAGAGGGGAAAGGAGATGAAATAGGTATGAGGGGAGTGACCCAAACCAGTATTTACAAGTGGGGGAAGCACAATGGTACTAGCAATATGAGTGGAGAGGGAGGATGGATAGGAAGGAGTAAAGGGAGCAGTGGTAGGTACAAAATGGTGAATTGATGGCAAAGTAGCAGAAGGAGTTGCAAACGGTATCCAGGCTGGCAAGGCAGGTGGAGGGGATGGTGCCATAAACCAAATCTGAATCGTCCAAAACTGGATAGCCATCTTGTTGACCAGCTTCCAGCAGACCTGTTTAAAAAGGCAGTCCTTATTGCGGTACAGGTCATTGAGTTTGTGGCAGAGCTTGGCAGGGGTGGCATCAATGTGTGCAGAGAAGATAAGCCTGCTATCTAACCACACACAGAGGTACTTTACTTGAAAGTCAGGACTACTTCAAGTGGTGAGCCATCCAGCATGGAGAAGATGGAAAGGTGGAGAAGCTGGGCCAGCTTCTGGCTAGTACCAATGGTCATGGAAACATTTTTTTATGCTGATCCACAGTTGGATGAATAACCAGTACAGAACATTCTGAAAGTTTTGTTGGAGTGAGACTTTCAGATATGCAGTAGAGGGACCAGAGGTGTAGAGAACTGTGTCATCTGCACACATGTGAATATGCAAGTTGGCACAGGTGGAGGGGGCTACTTAGGAAGATGGAGAAGAGGATTGGACTCAGAATAGAGCCCTGTGGGACTCTGGCCTGGATAGAGAGGGGGGTGGGGAGATGGCACGACCTACCCATACTGACTGTTGATGGCCCAAGAAGTAGGAACAGAACCAGTCAACAGCAGGGATTGAGAGGCCAACTAAGCTCAGCTTATCCAGGAGGAGTGAGTGGGACACCAAAACAAAGACTTTGGCCAGTTCAATGAAAATCGCCACTGAGATGTGTCCTTGATCCATCTCTTACAGGATGACGTCAGTGACCCTAAGAAGGGAGGAAATGGCAAAATGATCCTTCCTATAGCAAGACTGGAAGGGAGAGGGGAAGCTGGAGGAGAGGAGGAAGTCTGCAAGCCATTAATAGATGAATTTCTCCTGCAGCTTTGCAAGAGAATGGAGGAGGGAGATAGGGTGGAAGCTGGCAGGAATTGAGGGAACATGCCCTTTGTGGAGAGGGAGAACCTTTGCAATCTTCCAAGACTGAGAGACACTGCAAAGGATGAAGGAGTGATTTAGAAATTAAGTAAGAAGGGAGGTGATGGCAGGAGCTGACAGATGGAGAAGTTTAGGGTCCAAGCCATCTGGTCTAGATTTGGAAGGGTTGAATGAAGAAAGGGCAAGCAGGATCTCTGGGGAGTGATGCGAAGAAATCAAACCCTGGGGGGATGAGATAAGGAGGAGGGAGGTGAAGTGGGGAGACAAGAGGAGCCAGGAGGTGGGTGAGAGGGGAGAGCACAAGTGGTAAAAAAAAAAATTGAAATGAGCAGAAACAGAGGGAGTGTCAGAGACTGGTGAACCAATAACCATGAGGACTGGGGAGAGGATTGAGCTGGGGGTCAAAAAGGGTGTGAATCACCTTTCAAAATTTAAATGGGGAACTGAGATTATTCTGGAGGTTGGCCTTGAAGTACAGGGACTTGGCAGTAAGAACGGCCTTAGTGCAAAATATCCTAAGTGCCTTGTAGGACAGGAGCTCTGACAGGGAGCAGAATAATTTATACTTGGCCCTGTCTTGGTCACTAGTCTTACACAAGATGATGAGCTCAAAGGTTATCCAGGGCTGATGAGGAGATTTAACCCTGGATTTCCTGCTGGGGGTATGCTTGTCCCAGACAGAAGTAAATAAAGAGCGGATGAGGGGGTGTTCCATAATATGGGTGAGTCAAATTGTGTGACTCAGTTTGAGCACCTGCAGGAATAGCAACTGTCATCTAAGTGTGACCGCCAAAATAGCGACTCAAAAAATAGCGAGTCACTAAAGAGCACTCACTTGGAGTTTGTTATATTAAGTTACTACTTGGTGTGGGGGAGCAAAGCTCCCAACATGCATGCTGTTTTCCTTTCCTTGTGCTAACTGCTTGCTGTTTCTTTTGGGTACTGGGCAGGTGATTTTCCACTTCCAGGTGTGGTGTCATCCCTTGCATTCCTTTGTTTTGTTGGTTGTCTGCCATTTGCCTGGTTTGCTTTGAGTTGCAGAGTCATTATGTTGCTGGTCGCTATTTTTGTTCGTGGCAGTTTGGGAGTTTGCCATTTGCTGTAGCTCATATGGTCATCGCTATTAAATTTTTATTAATATCACATAGAATCGATGAGAGAGAGTGCCATATCAATGCTGGGGAAGGTTAGCATGGGGATCAGTCAGCTGCAACCAGGTTGTTCAGTTGTGCTTCTTTGTTCAGTGACTAAAGGGATCTGGACCAGATGTACTTTAAGGAGAAGGGAACAAGCCTAATTTTCCTGACAGAAAATGTCATACAGTGGTGTCTGAAGGCGTCTGGAAACATACTTGCTCTAACAACCCAGTGTGGGTATGAGGCGGAAACCCAGTCTGGAAGGGTGTGATTTGATGGGTGAGGATTGATTCAGGTGGGAAAGATTAAGGGACTCAGTCCTGTGAGTGGTTGGCCTGGAGGTCGCAGAAAGTCAATTAATATTGAAGTCACCTGGGAGGATGGGCTCACCAGCAGAGGAGTGTGAGGAGAAGTGGAGAGTGAATCAAGCAGAGAAGAGGGGAAAGTCTCTGTGAGGCATAGAAAACAGCAAGAAAAATGGGTAGTGAAGAGGGAGAAGAAAGTTTGGCTAGCAGAAACTCATGAGAGGAGGGTGCAGTCTCCCTGATTGTGATGGTGCAGGAGAAGTTCTGGTGAACATATAGGGCACAATTTATTTATTTATTTTTTATTTATTGTCAGAGATTGGAATTATAATCCTTCGAGTCAGAGGCTCATTTTCAAAGGCTTCATGTCATATTACATAGTGAAGACAGACAAATACAACAAATATACTATCAAATTATGGAACCAGCAAGCATGATGACAGTACAGTACAGTACATTAGTACAAAAATATAGCATGTTTCACATTAAATACAGGGCAATGAGTATTGTCTACAGGAGAAGCAGTGAACCTACACAGTTACCTATACAGTGATTTAGCAATGCATTTATTCATATTGTTACAGACACATGAGTAGAAGGACAGTTTACATGGGCAGTCTATATGCAAGACTTTGTCACTGTTCATAGTTCATTGTAGGTGGGTGGGCGGCCCAGTGGCTCTTGGGCTACTGCTGCAGCACCTACAGCAATGGGTTGTGAGAATGTGTTTCCTAATGGCCACTTTGAAAGTGCCAATTCTTGGCCAACTGGTGACTGTTGAGGGGGAGGTAGTTGAACCAGGATGGGGCCCTGTAGGAGAAGATCCTCTGAGCTAGTGAGGTCCTCACCGTTGGGACCGTGAGACAGGACTTAGAGGTGCTGAGAGTGGATATAGAGGGGATTGAGAGATAGATGGATGAACCAAACACCAGGGAGCGTTAGTCTGATGAGAACTTTTTCAGCCATGAAGCAGGATTGGTATTGGAGTCTTTCCTCGAAGTTGAGCACTTGAGTGAGGGAGTAGAGTGTTCAGGTATGTGTTAGTTGATCAGCAGTGGACAGGAGCCTGCATGCTTTATTGAGAGACATTTTTTTCTTGCCAGTGGTAGTGGTGTCCACAGCTGCATAGACCAACAGGCCATGGTCAATTAATGACAGGACCAATGAGGTGATGGCCAGCAGAGGGTTTCAGGTGGCAGGCAGTCCTTATGGCAGTAGAGGAGGCCGATACGTGCATCAGTAGCAGATGAGAAAGCATTTATCTGGGTGTGGAAAGTGACGGCTGAATCAAAGGTTGTGCCCAGGTATTTATAGGATGAGACCTGTTCAAGAGGACGGAGGGAGTTGGAGAGTATCTGCAGAGGGTAGTCTTTGAGTTTACTTTGGTGGTGGTGGGTAAATGCATGGTCTTGGTTTTTTCAGATTAATGATCATTCTATAGTCCAAGAACCAGCATTGGGTCTGACTTAAAGAGTGCTGGAAGGTGGTCTTGAGGCTGGTGGGGTTGGTGTTGTAGGCACAGAGTATGGCATTGTCAGCATAGAGAAGAACCTTGCTGGCACAAGAATTGGGTAGGGCATTGAGGAATTGACTGAAGAGAAGTAGCCCCAGGATGGAACACTGCAGGACACCTGAGAGGACAGGGCGGGTACTGGAGAGGGTCATGTTGATTTTGACGCATTGTGCTGATGAGGTTAGGTAGCTCATGAACCAAGCTGGGGGCCTTGGGAAAAGCCCACTTGCAGCAGGAATTCCAGCAGGAGGGAGTGATTGACCTATCAAAGGCCTTGGAGAGGTTGATGAAAATGGCTCCAGCTAGATGACCCTTGTCAAGGGCAGTATGGAGGAAACTAGAGGATTCAAGGAGTGGTGGTGCTGTGGCCTGGGAGGAAACCATGCTGCTGCTTGCAGAGCAGGTTGTGGGTTGCAAGGCAGTCAGTCAGGTGGTCCGCCACTACCTTTTCCAGGGCTTTGGAGCGGGGAAGGGAAGGAGGATGGATATTGGTCTATAGTTCCCAGGGGACGAGCTGTCTCCAACTTTGTGTATGGGCATTGTTACTGCAGTCTTCCAGGCACTGGGAAACTGTCTGAGGCAGAGGGAATGGTTGAGCAGGTCAGTGAGTGGGAGGAGCAGTATGTATAGGGCCAGGTGGAGGAGCCTTATGTCTAAGGGGTCATTACTGGGGCTGGAGCCATTGAGGGCTTTGGCAAGGTAAGGCTTGGCTTCTTGAGGAGTGATTGTCCAAAGACAGAAGGGGGGTGAGAGTGTGTGTGGGTGGTTGGAAGACAGTTATTGGGTTGAAGAAATTATTTGGGAGCACCATGCTAAGGTTGGTAAAGGTAGTATTGAGACTGTCAGTGATGCAATTTGAGTTGGTGGAGATGGTACCATTGACAGTGAGCTGAGGGGACCTGGGATTTACCGTTAAGTATTTTTATATTATCACAAAACTTATGGGCTAACCCCCAGGAGGTGACTAGGGTTGACCTGTAGTATTTTGCTTTGGCCTTGCGGATGGCCCAGGTGCATTTGTTATGTTCTGCACTATATGCCTGTCTATCAGCCGGCTTGCCTGAGTCAGTGGCTCTGTGCCATAGATTGTATCTATGCTTCAGTTATTTAAGGAGGGATGGGGTAATCCAGGGCACATTGCGTTGTATACAGGGGATCTTAGTGAGGGGGGCAAAGATGTTACAGGTCATGTTGAAGGAGCTGGAAAAATAATCAAGCACAGTATCAATGCTAGTGGTGAGGTATGTAGGGGACCAGTCCCAGTGGGCAAGATGCTGTCTGAATTTAGTAAGGTTGCCAGGGCAGAGGTGCCATTGAACTGTGACTCTAGGTACAGGTATTGGTAACCTACAGGACCACAAGAAGATCACTGGGGGGTGGTCGCTGAGGGAGTTTGGTAGGACAGAGATATCCATGATTTTATGGGGGCGGTTGGAGAGGACAATGTCCAGCAGGGTGTGTGTGCCTTTAGATGGGTTGTACCTGGTTGAATGTGTTACTACTTGGGAGATGTATAAGGCTGTGAGGGTATCCTTGGCTGAAGCAGCAGAGCTGGCAAGCCAGTTTATATTGTGGTCAGCCAGTAGAAACTGCTCAACCTTATTGAGCAGGTTGACAAGGTATTCTGAGAGGGAGAGGAGAGCAGAAGTCTGGTTTTGTGGAAGAATGTAGGCCACCGTGATGATAAGAGGTGCCCTTGAAGAATATGGGGTGATTTTGAGTGACAAAGCTTGGGCGCCATGGTCCAGTTTTGGGGTGGAAGGGCTTGGCCCAGGAAGGTATCGCGCATATAGAATGCACAACCACCACCCTTCTTACCCAATCTATCCTCCCAGAATAGTGAGTACCCTGGAAAGACAATGAAGGATTCAGGAATAGACTTGGAGAGCCAGGTCTCAACCAGTGTGAGCATGTCTGGTTGGTGCTATGTGATCCAGCATTGTAGGGCAGCGGATTTCTTTAGTATGCTGCATATATTCATAGATACAATATGTAGGCATGTGGCAGGGGGAGTGCATGGTGAGCCAGAGGTGCCTGGGCCTGTGTTAGGATGGATGTTACTGGATAGCATGAGCAGCAGGAAGATAACTCTTAGTAGATGGAGATATCATCTACATTTCCCCAGAGGGGGGCTGTGAGTGGATTTTTCTGGCATGGAGAACAACATTGGAAGTGAGGAAGAGGATGGGCCAAGGGTAGTTGGGAAGGGATAATGGCAGGGGTAGGAGTGATGGTGGCTGGGGGATACAGAAGTGGCCAAGGTAGGGGAGCTACAAGACAGAGGGGCAGGGGGGAGTTGCTTGGGGTGGTACATTGGGAGGGGGTGGTGGAAACAGCTGGGGGAAGGATAGTGCCAGTAGCAGAAGTGAGGCCAGGCTGTGGAAGTGAACATGAGAGGCCATGGTTGTGTGTGGGGAGCCAACAGGAGCTAAGTATAAGAGCAACGTACTGACACCCTGAAATGAGGGAGCAACAGTGGTGCAGCGGTAGAGTAATGGACTATAGTGTGGAAGGTACCAGGTTTGAAACACAGGAGGGGGTTCCTTAAAATGCCTGGCCCAAGTCTAGGGTGGCCGTGGCAGTTGTCCCAGAAGTGGTGTGTGTGGCAGACAGAAAAAAAGGGGTACGGTAGTCCCTCCTAGTTGTCCTCCAAGGAAGGGTAGTGTGATGGGCAGTGTGGAGAAAAAAAGAGGGGTAGTGATGTGGAGGCAGGCAATGGAAAGGAGGTGGAGCAGGGGAAGTATGAAAGTATCTGAGGAGTAGGGGAGAGGAGATGGAGCACTAGAGTGTCAGGCAGTAGAGAGGAGGTGAGGCAGGATGAAAGAAAGGCTTCGAGGATCTAGAGGGTGGGTTGTAGATGCACCCTCTAGTGGAAAGACAGTACAACCTGCTAATGAGAAAACAGGCACTTAGGAAAAGATGAGGTGGTCACGTGACCAGTCACATGATCCCTGGGGAGCAATAAGAGGAGAGCCAGACTCGGGTGGGAGGGTGGCTGGGGCAGGTAGGGCAGTCAACGCGCAGCATCAATGGGCTAACACCCCCTCACAAAGTCCAGCAGCAGAAGGGGAGAAAGATTACCTGTAAAGCTTTTGGGACCTCACTGCCCGATGATGTGCAGGCAATCTTAGTGTGGTGTGATACTGTGGGCTGGGGTCCAGACCCCTTCTTTACCTGTGTCCTACCTAAAGAGGTGATAGTATGGACTGACCAAGCTGGAAACAGGAATCCAAGAAAACAGCCAGGATTCCATGATACAAAGGAGGCCTGGATACTGAAAAGAAACCCATACAGTGAGGAGATCCAGTTTAGGGAAGAGCTCCTAATATTGACGTGGAAAACACTATGGCCTCAAGTAGTTGGGGGGGGGGGACCAGGGTTGATATCCACATTTAGAAGAAACACAAATTATTGGGTGCTGAAATCCAGTAGTGGTGCAGGTATAGAAAACTTATCTTGAGACAAACACTGGAAAAAGCAAACTTCACAAATTAAAGCTCATATAGTCAAACAGACTTCATAAACAATTTCATTAGCCAATAGACAAAAAAAAAGTACCAACCTGCATAAAAAATGTAATTAGCCAGTAGAAACAGAAAGTACCAAACTGAAACAGCCCCATTTGTTTCCGCCTGGAACTTTCTTTTCCTACTGGTTAATTAAATTGTTTATGAAGTCCATTTGATTCTATGAGCTTTATTTTCTGAAGTACACTCTTGCCTGTGTTTGAGTTCCACATCATCAGCAAGGAGCAGAAGGAGAGTACGGAGGTGAAGAATGGGTAGGGCTTGCATCCTCTTGTCTGGGGAGGAAAAGGGGATAGGAATGGCGAAGGGGACGGGATGGAATGGTGGAGGAACTCCAGATTAAGGGAGGAGGAAGGAAGAAGACTAGGATGGATGATGAAAGAGGGGAGAGTATGTGAGGGGGGAGGATGGGTGAAGGGGGAAGGAAAGAGGAGTGGGAGCATGGAAAGGAGGTGGTAGGGTAGGAGTCGGGAAAGGAAGGGGAAGGGGAATAGGAGAAAAAAGAGGAGTAGGGCACGGAGCATGGTAAGCAGGTCGACTGAGACCTGAAATGAACAACTTGTTCAGGCACTAGCAAAAACAGCAGTACACAGAAAACCTTAAAATATCAAGCAGTTAATAACAGCAGGTGAATGGTATTAACCCTTAGGCTGCCAGCAGAATTAGAATGCATAGGAATTCTGGACTGATATATCAGTCAGTGGCATGGCAAGGGTTAAAACTAAGCTGTGCAGGCATAAGAGAGATAGCAGTGAGGCTGAACCCTGGAGCTGTGTAGCAATTCGAAGTACTGGAGTTTATCAAGGTGTCAGAGTAAACAACAAGCAAAAGCTAACAGGTGTGCAAATGGTGAAAGCAGCTGAATAAGATATGCACTGCAAAATTAATGAATCAAAATCAGACATAAGACTATATTCAGACAGAATGCAGCTAGGATACCTGAGTTACTTCAGCAAAGTAGACAAGGCAGGAAAAGGAGGTTTGTGTGGTGATAGCACTGGGTTCAGTTAACAACAAAGAAATCAAATCACCCCAGCTAACATATATAATCCTGCAAGAATGACTGCTCACTTTACACAAAAATTGATTGATTTGTTTCTGGAACACTAGGAATGTTCTGTGCGGAGGGGGTTTGGGATAACAGATCTACCAGACCCAGAACTTAAGGTTCAACACACAATCGCTGCATGATGTTTATTTAAAACACAGAGAATAACCTTAAGCAATGGCATATCCCTTCTTCAATACAACAGTTTGTAGCAGCAGACTATGCATGTCCCTCCTCGGCACTTAGCACCCATTGATCTACTGATCTATCTCTTTAGTGAAAAATATTTAATTCCCTGTGTTGGTCTTGTGTGTTTGGGTGATGGGGAGCTCAACGAAAAGAACCTCCACCCCCCAAAAAAAAAGCTAAAGAAAAAGAACATCAGTGCAGAAGCACTGAAGCAAGAGTTACCCCAAAGGGCATTGGCAATAAAGCCAAATTTCAAAGAAACACAACATCAAACATACTCCCATAATGCAACGCATCATGTGATGTATATGCAAATCAACAATAAATTTTAGGCTGGTTTAGCTTAAAGCACGAATGCCCAGTGTCAAAGAGCCCCTCAAACAGTCTGTAATTTACATGCATTTTAAAAAACACAATGGGGGTTCTGAAATCTCTACCCTGGTAACTTAATTTTTATAATACAGTTACCTAGTAACCTTTTTAGCTTTATCAAAAGCACCTAGTGCTATGATATTTTCAACATTTATAGATTTCATACACATAAGGCATATACATCAAAGTATTTTATGACATAGTGCTATTGCATACTAAATCCAACAATGAGGAACACAGCCTGTTGGTTTACATCAGCTCAAAGGTCACCACAATAACCTCCCTGTATGAGGACCTGAGAGAGAAAAGGAAAATTAAAGAAGACACTATAGCATAGTCAAGAAAGGGGAGGAGGTGCCCATAGGTGGACAACTTTATGGACAAACAATTGTAAAGTGTTGGTTAGCTAAGAAATAGAAGAACTGTAGCAACATATTTAAGAAAAGGTCAGTCCTCAAGAGTGGCAGGATCTCCATGTCACATTTTGCAGCTTGCAAGTAACTTAAATATAGTTATGCCAAATTGGGTATGCTGTTGTTAGGGTGCCGTGGTAAGGGAACATCATGTGGGCATCAAAGCAAGGTTGTGAGTGACAGGGGCATTCTGGATTTCACAGTGTCCCACACTCTGACCATTTTCAGTATCTACACCGTTCTCCTGCCCTTCACTACATGCCAGTCCTGGAGTTGATTATTACTAGTTTTGGGAGGTTCAGGGGTGAAGCCCCCTGCAAAACGTAAGTCTTTTAAGGTATGGTCCTTAGGTGCTGTAACTTTGTAGCAGCTCAATGTTCACCCGTGATCGTGATAGGTGACATTTTCCTTGCGCTTTAATTTACGGCACCCACATTTCTTGTGCAACGATAGGAGTAAACCATTCAATTGATAGGTTACCTCCAATATCAACTCCCAAGGCAGCTTTTTGAACATAAAAGCTGCATTGCAAGCATCAACTTAGAAACATAGAAACAGAATTTGTTGGCAGAAAGGGACAGCTTGGCCTATGCAGTCTACCCAGATGTTCCTTGCCTAATCTGTCTCCATATAATCTATCCCTGCATCACATATCTGTAATAGTTTTGCTCCATGCCTTGTATTCCTATGTAAACATGATTAAAACGAATAAAGCATATTTAATTTCAAAAAATAATCTATCCTTACAGACCCTAACTGATCTTCAGTGACTTCCCCCTCGCTGTCTATTTACTAACATTGCACTATGTCTATACCATGCATGCTTGAAGCCTCACACTGTTTTGCCTCAACCACCTCTGCTGGCAGTCTGTTCCAGTAGTCTACCACCCTTTAAGTGAGGTAGTACTTCCTCACATCCCTATCATAAAATGGGGAGAAGATTTCAAGCAATCTGATTGATTGATAGCCATGAATTATAAGTGTCTAATTCTTGGTTAAAATCTAGTCCTCCCAACCTGGATGCAGCACATGGGCAAAATCCTTGTGCCAACATTGGAACTTTTTTTTACATAGAAACATAGAAACATAGAAGTTGATGGCAGATAAGGACCGCAAGGCCCATCCAGTCTGCCCATTTCTTTTTCTACCTTATAAATGTGCCATCGACCTTTGCTCTGTCAGTGGCCTATCTATTCATAGTCATTTGTATTGCTCCCTTATGCCTATCCCATGCCTGTTTGAAGCCCTGCACTGTATTCATAGCCACCACTTCTTGTGGTAAGCCATTCCATGCATCCACCACCCTTTCTGTGAAAAGAATTTCCTCACATTCCCCTTAATCGGCCTCCTCTAATCTCATGCTGTGTCCTCTTGTCCTGCTATTTTCTTATATTTAAACATGTTAGACTCTTTCACCTTGTTTATATCCCTTAAGGTGTTTGAATGCCTCGATCATATCACCTCTCTCCCTCCTTTGCTCAAGGGTATACATATTGAGCTCTGTTAATCTGTCCTCATATTTCTTCTGATGCAGTCCCTGCACCATTTTGGTTGCCCTTCTCTGGACTGCCTCAATTTGGTTAATGTTCTTGTGAAGGTGTGGCCTCAATACTGCACAGTACTCCAGATGGGGCCTAACCAGTGTCTTGTACAGAGGATTATTACAGCCCTCTTCCGACTTGTGATACCCCTACTAATACACCCTAACACCCCTAGCCTTACCTACTGCTTTAGAGGTCTGCTTGGATGATTTTAGGTCATCAGTGATGATGATGCCCAAGTCTCTTTCTTCCTTTGTGACTGCTAGCAACTCCACTCCCAACCTATAGGTGGCTTCAGGGTTTCTCTTCCCTATGTGCATGATTTTGCACTTCTTTGCATTAAATCCAGTTGCCACTCTTCTGACCATTCTGCTAGTTTATCAGATCTCTTCTCATTCTGCCCACCCCATCTGGATCATCTACTCTGTTGCAGATCTTGGTGTCATCTGCAAACAGACAAGCCTTCCCTCTAGTCCATCTGCAAGGTCACTAATGAAGATGTTGAAGAGGACTGGCCCTAGACTGATCCCTGAGGTACCCCACTTGTGACTTGCATCTCTTCTGACTGTATACCATTTACCACCACTCTCTGTTTTCTGCCCATCAACCAGTTTGCCACCCAGTTGACCAACTTCTGACCCACCCCAGAGCCTCCCCAGCTTATTTATCAATCTTCTATGTGGAACAGTGTCAAAAGCTTTGCTGAAGTCAAGGTAGGCGACATCAACTGCTCCCCTTGGTCCACCACTCTGGTTACCCAGTCAAAGAAATCTATGAGATTAGTTTGAAGGACCTTCTTTGTAAACCCATGCTGTCTTGGATCCTGTGCCCTATGGATTCAGGTGTTGCACTATCCTTTCCTTAAGAGTGCCTCCATAATCTTGCCCACTACTGAGGTAAGACTGACTGGTCTGTAGTTCGCTGCCTCCTCCCTGCTACCACTCTTGTGGGCGGGATCACATAACCCTTCCCCAGTCTTCTGGGACCTCTCCTGTGCTCAGAGACTCACTAAACAATTCTGCTAATGGCTCTGCTAGTTCCTCCTTTAGCTCCTTAAGTACCCTGGGATGTATGCCATCGGGTCCCATTGCCTTATCCACCTGGGCTTGCTTAGCTCTTGTAGGACCCTTTCTTTTGTGAAGGAGTAGTGCTCACCTCCCTCCCCCTGTGTCCATGATGCTGAGCTGTAGGCCCTGCCCTACCTTCTCTTCAGTAAATACTGAGCAAAAGTATCTATTTAGGATAGATGCCTTTACAGGGTCCTCCTCCTCACATGCTCCCTTTTCTCCATTAAGCTTAGCAATACCCCCTCTGGACTTTCTCCTTTCACTAATGTATCTATAGAAAGTCTTGTCACCTTCTTTTACTGTTCGTGCTAGTGCTTTCTCAGTTTGGGACTTTGCCTGCCTTACTGCCTTACTTGCTTCCCTTAGGGCAGTTTGGTATGCCTCCCTATCTTCATCCTGCTGTGTTCCCTTATATTTCCTGAAGGCCAGCCTTTTGGCTCTGACCTTTTCTGCTACTGTATTTGAGAACCAAAGTGGTTTCCTTCTTCTTTTGCACTTCCTTTTCTGTCTAACACAATGGGATGTTGCTTCAAGTATTGCATCCTTAATGCTTGCCATTTGCCTGTACCCCCTCACCTGTGTTTCTTTTGCCAGGGCTAGCTTAACTCTGTTGGCCATCTTATCAAAGTCAGCTCCTCTGAAGTCCCATATTTTTGCCTTGGAATGGGATGATTTAGATGTAGTAGCCAAATTGAACCATACCATGTGATGGTCACTGGCCCCCAGGTGACCTTCTACCTGGAGATCTGTGATCCCTTCTTTGTTAGTCAGTACTAGATCTAGGATAGCCCTGTCTGTTGTGGGTTGCTGTACCAGTTGTTTGAGGCCCTCCCCCTGCAGGGAATCCACTATTTTTCCGTTAATAGTTTTTATTCAATTTTCCAATTTACATACATACATACGTGTCAACATAAAAAAGAAACAAACAGCAAAGGGATTCATATATCAGCAGCAGAGAAGGATCTTTGCAGGTTATATCCAGCATGGCCTAAACAAGGAGCTTATAAACATAAAAAACGTCCAATGAAGGACTAAGGCAGGAGAAAATGGAAAATGGGGGGGAGGGGGACCCTCTCTGTCTCTCTGTCTAACAGTGATGCAGATCCTAAAAAAAAGAAAAAAAAGAAAAAAAAAGAAAACAAGACTGGGCATCTGCTTAGTACAACAATCCAAATGGGTTCATAGCTATGCATGCATGATAGTATGTTGCGTGTCTGTCTAAAAATAGAAAAGCTGAACTTGTGTCCGGGAATATCAAAACAGGGAATATAGAAGAACAGAAGCCATAACAGTGACCACACATTATCTTCACCCTATCTCTGTTCTAAGTTTTAGTTATGCTAGAAAGTGGTCCCAACATGCAATATGTGCTGCCAGTGTGCCTTGTGTAGTATGAGACATGTGATCAAGTGAAGATAGATGTGTAAGAGCATGTTGAAGTTCAGTGATAGAGGGGATTTCAGTGGATCTCCACTGATGCTGGATAAGGCTCTTAGCTGAAATACCAAGCAGGGCTAGCTAGTGAAGTTGCTGAGCCTTCAGATGAAATCCATTTGTGGGTAAACCCAGAACCCATACCAAGGGATCCAACACAATCGCAGAGTTTAGGGTTTGGGTGCTAACTGACAAACTGCTTGCCGAAAGGGGGCCAGCAGTGAACATTGCCAAATAATATGGTACAGATCTCAAGTTTGGACTTGGCACCACCAGCGGAGATTATTGTCAAGAAGTTTGGCTTTATGCAGTACCTCTGTTGTCTTATACCAGTGATGAAACAGTTTGTTCTGGACAAGTTTGCTGCGTGCATCTGAATAGCTCGAGTGCGCCAATTTCCAGCATAGGGACCACTGAGTGTCATCTAGCCTCAGCTATAATGCTCTTTTCCACTTCATTTTAGATTCTCCTGACTGCAAGGGAATGGTCTGTCTTATGTCCACATAAATTTTACTGGCTTGACCCTTGTAGAGCTTAAGCCACGTGGATAGTTTCTGAGAGGCGGCCAATGTGGCTAGGCTAGGGTTGCCACCTTTGGATAAGGCAAAAACCAGATCCTAAGCTCCTCCTCTAGCCCCACCCCTTTTCATGACTCATCATGCACTGTTCCTCCAATAAAAGGCAACACTTAAAGCAGCAGTGAAATAAAAATGTTAAGATACTGTACTGTGCCTGTTAAAGTTACTTTCCGAGGTTCTTCCTAATTATTTATTTATTTATTGACATTGGTTAACCAGATAAACATACAGAGATAAAACAAATCTCATTTACAGATATGATCTGGGGGGAGACAAGGAAAATACTGTAAATAGCACACAACAGTATACATACTTTATATCTTTTTCTGCCTCCATTTCCTGTTCTTGTCCACAGTACTATTTCAAAGCCAAAGAAGCAATCATACTTTTTTCTTGTGGGAAAAAATAATTTAAAACATTTAAAAATGCCTAAATTCTGTTAGAGATGAAAATGCTTACCAGCAAATGAAAGTGGAGGACAACTGGTTCTGTTACTGTTACAAAATGTGGGGGCAGTATTGCTGCTATGCCACTTTAAGATGCAGTGGAAAGATTAGCTTAAGTAAGTGCTAATTGTGTTAATGGCCATAACTTTACACCTCACAGGGTGACTACATTCACAAACAAAAGGCTACACTGACAACAGAACTTGTTTGTATCCTGGACATGTAGCTGAAACAATGAGTGATATGACAAAATTTGTTTCAAACGTATGTGACCACTCAAAATGGCTCAAAAACCTGAACAGCACAGAGCAAAACTGGATTACCTGATAGGGACCCTGAAAACCTGATCACCAGGTAAAAAAAACTGACAGGTGGCAACCCTAGGCTAGGCTAGGTTTAAGGAATTTGGCCAGAGAGCTGCATAATTGCAAGTACTTCTAGAAGTTGCTCTTGCCCAGACCTCTTGTCTTAGCCAGATCTTGATAAGATTGCATCCCCAACCCGGTCTCATCCATAATATCGGCCAGACAATTAATGCCTGCACGGTCCCAGTGAGGCCAATGGATAGGTTTGTGCTCTACCACTATATAATGATTGTTAAAAATAGGAGTGTAAAGATGGGGTGTGGGGTTGGCTTTAATCCTGGTATGTACTTTATTCCAAATTTGGACCGCTGGTGCTATGGTGGGATGCATCCACAGAGATTTAGATAGAGGGTTAGATAATAACAGGGGAACGGGTATTTACCTGTGCACTGGATTTTTCTATATATAGTCATAGCAGGGATTAAGAGGATGGGGTACAAACCATTTTAAGGATTGTGCTATAGAGTATGCCTGTGCATATCCTTCAATCCATGGGGGGCCCACCCCCCAATCTTCCAATGGGATTGCAATTTGCCCCTACTATAGCAGGGTTTTTTTGACTCCCAAATAAAATTCCCTACGATAGTGTCAATGGTGTGGAGCCATTTTGCAGGGGGGGCCTGGGGAATGTGAGAGAGAGGGTGGAGAAGTTTGGGAGCTGAGATCATTTTAAGAGCTGCAATCTTACCAGCTAGGCTAAGGTGGAGCAGCTTCCACCTGTACACTTCCATTCTAAGGTCAGCGATTAATGGAGTCATAATGAGATCCCAGATTTTAGAGAGGTCAGAGGAGATGTGGATATCAAGATAAACCAGGGACTGTGAGGTCCACTTGAGCCCCAGGGGAGAGACATTATTTAGATTGCATTGAGAGTAGAGAGGGAGTAGTTCTGTTTTAGATTTATTCATCTTCAGACCTGACATGTCCGAGAAGTTGGCTAGAAGATGTAGGAGGGCAGGGAGAGCCATCTCAACATTTTCTACTAGGACTAAGAGGTCATCTGCGTACATAAGTGTGACAATGACTGATCCCCTATAATGATCCCCTGGATGTCTTGGTGTTGCTTAATAGTAGTCACTAATGGCTCAACCGCTAAGATGAACAGGAGAGGGGATAAAGAGCAGCCTAGACGAGTACCTCTACCAAGTTGAAAGGAGGAGGAGAGCACTGCATTGGTCCGAATTCTGGCTGTAGGTTTTTGATAAAGCACCAATACCCAGTTCTGAAAGGACTTCCCAAAGCCAAAACGGTGCAAAACCATCTGCAGGTAATCCCATTCCAGGGAGTTGAAAGTTTTTTCTAAATCAACCGCAATGGCTGCAGCTGGGGCACAGGAAGTCTTAGCCTGGTGAATAATATTAACCAGTGATCTGATGTGATCCTGACTGAGGCATCCTGGTACTAAACCTACCTGTGATGGACGATTAAGGGAAGGGAGTAGTGGGCTGAGCCTAGTGGCTAGGACCTTGGAGAAGATTTTACTGTCCATATTAATTAAAGATATCAGGCGGTAACTGCAAGGGAGAGTGGAATCTGCCTTTTTTGGGAAACACAGTGATAACAGCTTCTTGGAAAGTAGGAGGAAAGGTGCCTATAGTCAGAGCCTCATAAACCTGGGAAAGGAGAGGCATGATCTGAGGAGCAAGGATCTGCCAAAGTTTGACCGGGAAGCTGTCCCCTCCAGGGGTTTTACCTGAGTTTAAGGTTTTAAGGGCTGCTGCAACCTCAGCTGGGGTAATGGGCAGATCCAGTTCAGCAGTTTGAGATGATGGGAGAGTGGGGAGATGGAGAGAGATGCCAGAAAGGGGCCCACCATTTAAATGTGCCGGGTTCTAGTGGAGGAATAAAGCTCAGAGTAAAGCTGCTTCATGATGTCATTTATATGCTGCAAATTTGTGCATGTTAGGCCCGTCTGATCTCGCAGGCCTGAAATGTGGTGCTCAGACTGTTGTTTACGCAGTTGGTAGGCCAGCAGTTTGAAAGCTTTTTCATTGCCCCCCCCAGTAGTGGTGCTGCAGTCTCAGTATTGCTATTTTGGCCTTTCGAGCTAGCAGGTCATTAATTTCCATACAGTGGAGAGCATTTCCCTGTTTAATGGAGAGTCTGACAGCAGGTGAGGGGTTTGCTTGGCCTTGGTCTCCTGGGTCTTAAGCTTTGCTTCCAAGGAGACCAATAGGTGCTCCCACTTTTTCCAGCACCGAGAAGCAAACCCCATTATAGCCCCAAGCAGGGTGGCTTTAAAGGCCTCCCATGTGGTGCCTGGGGACATATCCTGAGGGCAGTTGTGTGCCAAAAAAGAGGCAGTTTCAGAGACTACCCATTGTACAAACTCCGGGTCTTTAAGAAGAAGGGGGTCTAGTTTCCATGAGATTGATTTAGGAGATGGTAAGCCCCAAATAAGATATAGATGCACTGGAGCGTGGTCCAACATCACCTTGGGTAGCATCACAGAATCAAACTGCCGCCTGACAGACATCCACAGATACCAGCCAGAAATCCAACCAGCTATGTGATCCATGCGCTGAGGAAGTAAAGGAGTAATCTTTTTCCCGTGGGTGAAAAGTTCTCCAAATGTCGGTCAGACCTGCTTCTATTATCAGTACTGCAGTGTCTGATGGCCCTTGGGATGCTGCACAAGGATAGGGGCACTGCCATCCATCTGAGGTACCAAAACCAAATGAAAGTCTCCGCCTAGAATGATGGGTGTGAGGTTAGGAGTGAAGGACCTCAGCTCCTGAGTAAATGTATGAAAAAATGAAGGGCCATCCTCATTCGGGGCATAGATACAGCCTAATAGCAGGGGGCTGCTTGGGGTTTTCATTAATACTAGTACCCATCTACCCTGAGAATCTGTCCAAACTCACACGGAGGACCAGATGAGTGTTTTAAGAAGGAGTATAGCAACCCCTCTCTTTTTTGAGGAAGAAGACGAAGAGAAGACCTGCCCCACCCAATCTCTAGCCAACTTGGTGTGGTCTTATTTTATAAGCTTAGTTTCTTGCAGGAAGGGCACTGTGGCCCTCAACTGCTTTAAGTGAGATAACACCTATTTGTATTTTACTGGGGTGTTTAAGCCCCGCACGTTCCAGGTGTAAGCATGAATGTCAGCCATAACCCCAGATGGAGTGAGTAGTGCAACGCAGCATTACAAATTGATCAAGGGTAGAGGCTGAGGGGCCAAAAGACCATTCCCACAAGAAAATCCAGATGTCACCGGACCACCCAACATAGACGAGCCATACATCACTTAATACATCAGCACAATTAGTAGGTGCCTAGTCTTTACAATAAACATTAGAACTTTTTGGGCTAACAGCCCCAACTAACAAACAACGATATACAAAGATTATAGGGAGTTGGAAAGAGGCAGTTACACCAGCAGAGTAACTGCCAAAGTCATCCATCTCCTTCTCGTGGGGTGGACATTAGAGGATAGCAAGCAAATTGATTACCATCCCTCATCAGGATAAGTATTCTGTGCCACTCCTTCCTCCTGTGGGATACACGAGTATGGGGAAATGAAAAAGGGGACAATTATATACCCATCTAAAATGCAGTGGGTTAGGGAAAATCAGGCACCATGTTAAGGAATTGAAGTCATCAATGTCATACTGAGTGGGAGGGAAGGAGAAAATACACCCCCTGCAGTTGGCCGAGCTGTTGTTATGACCTCTGATGTCGGGATCCAAAAACATTAGGGTGGGGTTTGGGCAGCAGTCAAAGTCATGCCTGATCGACAGTTCAAACCTTAGCAGGGTATTCAAGGCCCAGGGATCCTTAGATACCTAGGGTTTGGGTAAGGTAAGTAGCACTCATAGGAAATGAGGCCAGGAGCAAGGTCGGAGTATTCAGTCACTTAGGATATGGATGAGAGCAGGGTCTGGCACCTACTGATAGCTATACAGCAGGGTAATATAAAATTTGGCTATGGCCCACAGATTGGCATGCATGATACCCATCGGGAAAAGAAACCTCCAAACAGATGTAAAAGGCCCCAAGGGGTCCCTTTTATATATAACATTGTGCTAATAATAATACAAAATTGTTAGCAGTCTTTAAATCTAATGGGTATATGGCTTTCTATGATCAGCAGTTCTTGCCGTATAGCCACAGGACTAAGCAAGCAGTGCTCAGCTACCTGTTCAGATCAGCCTGGGAAGACATCTTAGCACTGCCAAAAAGCCATGTGTCAGCCTACCACCTGTCCGGAGGAAAGGTGGAAAGCAAAGGGAGCCACTTACTTAAAGTTCTTTTCAGGGTGGCACTTCAGGGGTTAGAGGTGGGGTTGAGCGTCCTGCTGTTTCTTGCTCCTGCACTCATGTGGACGGACTGAGGGAGGTCAGAGCCCGATCCTCCGAAGGGGCATGCTGTGTGTTTGTTGCAGCAACCGCGGCCCAGGATTTTGATGCATTTGCAGGTACGGTGAGATCCATGCAGTGTTCCTCTTGTGGAGAGTCTTCAGGCAGAGTCAGCAGAGGGGCAAACTTGTTTTTAGAATGGTATTGTTGCAGGATTTCTTCCTCCGGTATAGGGGGTGTGTCTCTGGTCTGTCTGGTGATCGGGTGCTGTCTCCTTTCATGTCACTATGGCGAATGGCACCGTTTGCTCCGGTGAGGGACGGGAGCTTGACATTTATAGACCTGGGGCTCAGGAGAGTGCAACGGGGAGCTGTTTATCTCCCCCATGCTGCTGGAAGTATTAGGGGAACCCCAATTTAGATGAAAAACTCTGGATTCTGAAAATCTTTAGGGAACTCCTTCCTAGGGTAATCCAGGAGACTGTCAGGGTTAGAAAAAAGGATGGGGACCCCATTAATCACCACCCGCATGGTTGCTGGGTATTGTAGAGAGAAAGTGATGTGGCGGTCGTAGAGAATTGTCCGGCACACCATGTACTCCTTGCGCCTTTTGTTTAATTCTCTGGAGTAATCCATATAAACATGTATAGGGTTGCCATTCCATTTAATGGATCCTTTATCTCTGGCCACTGCAGCAATCATTTCCTTCTGTCTAAAGTTGAGGAAACAGGCCAGAATTAGACGTGGGTGCTCCCCTTGTTTCGGCAGTGGTGCTAGCGTGCGGTGGGCCTGTTCAATATGTAAGACAGTTGTGGATGGAGGCCCAGAATTTGTGGCAGCTTGTCCTGGAGAAAGTGAATGGCATCACGCTGCTCAGCTCCCTACAGAAAGCTGAGAAACCACAAATTGTTGTGGCGGCTGTGATTTTCAGGGTCATCTACCTTATCCTGAAGGAGGTGAACACAGCGAGCCTGTTCCTGGGTGGTAGCAGCAAGGTCTTGCAAGGCTGAGTCGTGGGCCTTAAGGTGTCTCTCCATATGGAACAGCTGTATTTCTATAGCCTGTAATGTTTGAGTATTGTTATTTAAAGCCAAAGTCATCTGAGTCATCTGTGCCATCAGTTGGTTAAACATCAGTTCCATTTTTTCAGAGTCAGTTGAGGCTATGGAGAAAGATGCCTTTCTGCAGGCCACAGGTCTGGGAAGAAGCTCCAGAAGTCTTATGCTGCCCAGGAAGGAAGATAATAAGGACTTTGCGATATAGCAGGTAAGTCCCTCTTCTAATTCTTGTACCTTCAGGGAGTGTCACTGGATCCCCTAGTATAGGATATCATAGGATAAAGGCCCACAATTAGGGAGTAAAGAGATTATGCTGCCATGTTGGTAAAAGGCTAAGCCATGTCCCACATTGGAACTTTCGAAAAGAAACAGGTGCAATTTTCCTCCACTGTAGACACAGCCAGTGAAAAGTAAATTAACTCACCAGTTCCTTTGATTTCAAAAATGCTTCCACATGTAAAAGTTTTAATTGTTTAACTACAAGTAATTTCTTTGTATATTCAATTTCATTTATGCTTTTAAGTGCTTCTAACAAAGTTATTCCAGCCTGCTTGGCTGCCTGTTGAAATAGCCTGTCCCCAATCACCCATCCCCTTCCTCCACTCCCACAGTGCTCATGCAGCTATCTGATTTAAGTTGCTGCTGCACGGGGCTTACTCCAGCACAGTTTTAATTTTGAATTTGCTTACCGGCCTTCCACACATCATCTGGTTTGCTGCACACTATAAAAGATAGTTTTTCTCCACTCCAGTACTTAGTTTTGCTTGTGCTAACTTCTGGTTCTGTCAGTCAGCCGGCCTTGTAGTCCTAAAACTCCTCCTCATATATCAACAGACTTGCTGCTAACACATTTTCTTTTTGTTGAAATTTAAGCAAACCTGCTTCCCAAAACTTATACAATGCAGTCTCGTTCTTCAGACACACACTCACAGCACGTAACTGAGCTGCATCACTTTTACTTTCTTTTTTGAAAATATTTCTGTCTCTTACTCAAACTACTGAATCTAGCCAGTATCCCCCAATCAAAATAACTCTTTTTTAAACCGTGCAGACTCAAGCCCTGTCCACTCTCTCCTAAAAATAATCTTAATAAATAATAAATTAAATACACAAAACCTGCTACCACTGCTACCATGAAAGGACAAATGTCCCAAAGCAAATCAGATCTGAGCCAGTGGAAGGACTATTTTTGCCTATCCTTCAGCTAACTGTATCTGTTTTTCAATATTTAAACATGTTTAGATAAAATTATAAAGCCATATTGTTAGTGCAATAGGGCACGCCGAGGGTGTGCATTAGACATTTCTAATGCACTTTACTATGCCCCTAACCATGTTTTAGAAATGTCTTATGCACACACACATTGCAGTGACATCCCAAGCAGACACAAAACAATGAATAGTTTTCTGGATGATCAGCTAGACCGAGACTATACACAGCTAACTGTATCTGTTTTTCAATATTTAAACATGTTTAGATAAAGTTATAAAGTCATCTTTAAAAATGAACCCCATATTATCAGTGCAATAAGACACTTTGAGGGTGTGCATTAGACATTTCTAATGCACTTTACTATGCCCTGTCCATGCATTAGAAATGTCTTATGCACATACACAATGCAGTGACACCCCAAACAAACACAAAACAGTGAAGGACTGTCAAAATTATCTGCTAGACCGAGCCCTGTACTTGTGGTTAATACAGAACCGCGTCCGTGGAACACCAATCTCCTGTCCTATCTTAAAAAAAAAGCCCTGCAGTTCCACCGCAATCTGAATGGGTGGGTTGATGGAGTCACAGCTAGTGAAGGCTGGTTGAATTGTTTCAAACAGTGGCATGGGATAAGGCAGCTGTCAACTGTCAGTGAGCTGCTAACATCCGCAAATGAAACAATAGCCCTGTTCCACAGTAAAATAACAACACTCATGGCACAGGAGGGCCTGTCAGGCTCACAGATGTACAGTGCTGATGAAACTGGAATTATTTGGACTCTTTTGCTTGAAAAGACATTGGCTGCCAGCAGTGAGAAGTGTGCTTCTGGCTTCAAGAAAAGCAAAGACCGCTTAACTGTGCTTTGATGCTTCAATGCCACAGAGAGCCATAAACTCAAATTGCTTGTCATTGGTAAATCGTTAAAACTCCGATGTGTCAAGCAGACTAATTTGGAACAACTGCCAGTAACCTACAGGGCACAGAGCAGTGTGTGGATGTCATCCACAATTTTTAAGAACCGGTTCTTCCAGGTCTTCGTTCCACTAGTTCAGACACACATGTGGTCACTTAAGCTTCAACCCTGAGCAATTTTACTGCTTAATAATCCCAGTGCCCACCCGGATGGCGATGTTCTTAAAACTAGAGATTCTGCAATTCATTGCCTCTTTCTACCTGCCAACACAACTGCCAAACTCCATCCTATGGACCAGGGCATACCCACCACTCTAAAGCAGATTTACAGAAGCATTTTTTTATTTACAACGATGGCTGAGGAGCATACCTCTCAACCTCCGGCCTCATAAATCAGGGACAAAGATTGAAAAAATCAGCAAACATCTTCAGAATCAGAGATATCCACCCAGAACGCTGGTAGAATATGGGGCTTAGTGCAAAATGCATTTTCTAAAGAAGAACAAGTCTGTAACTTTAATGCCTGACATTATTTTGTGTTTATAATCCCCACTGTTTAGCTAAGTAAACACAAATTTTAGGAGGGACAGAATAAAATTCTGAGGCAAAATCAGGGACATCCCTAAAAATCAAGGACAGTTGAGAGGTATGCTGAGGAGAACAGTGAACTTCTGCTGCTGAAGTTAAAAAAAACTTATTGTGAAGGATGCATGCTATACCTTTGCTGAGCCATGGTCAGAAGTACACCAGGACACCATTGTGCACTGCTGGGACAAATCTGCTGGTTTGACTGCCCCAGACACAAATAGTGATCCATCTGCCCCACAGCAGGAAGAGATCACACAGGTCATCCATGAATTGCTTGCTCCCATGGAAATTTCTCAGACTGCACTGGATGATTGGATGGCCTGTGATGATGAGGGTGAAGGTTACAGTGACCTAACTGGTGACAACATAGTCACCATAAAGATAAAGAAGATGTCTTTACAGGACAAGTTGACATCTGACCACAAAGAGGATGACAGTGAGGAGGTTGAGGTACCAACTGCTGCCGAAGCTGTAGAGGCATTTGAAACTTGCCTTCCTGGCTTGAAAGTCAACCCAAAAATGATTACCTACATATGATGCTACTGCAGCAATGTAGATTTAAAGTGGTAAAGAAAATGAAGGCAAATAAAAAACAGCTAAGTATTAAAGACTTTCTTAAAACAATAGTTTTAACTATGTAGCATTATTTGATAAATTCAAGTTGTTTTATGTTGCTTTGTGTTTATTTTGTGAAAACTGATGAATAAAATAACTTTGAAATGTATTCCAGGATGCTATGCATTGTTTTCAATGGCGTCCCTATTTTACAAACATGCAATTATCCAATTGTTTTGACTGTCCCCAGTGCGTTCATAAAATTGGGAGTTTACTGTAACAGTAATGTGGTATGCTGTTATGTTGTTGGGTGTAGTAATGCATCCAATAAATCCAAGTGTTGTGCTAATTGTTTTCCGATTTCTGAAAGACAAGGGTACAATTAGTAAATACAAGGCTGCTGGTAAAAGACAATTTACCCAATATTTCTAATAAGTTCACTATGCCTAGTAATCCATGTAACAGGTTGTTGACTGATTAAAATATGTTTTACTTTATAAGTGGTACTCCCTCTGTTGACAGTACAATAATAAGTCTGGTAGCCCCAGAAAAAGGAACCTCGGGTTCCATTGAGCCTAGCTGCTAACCAAAATGAAATAAATAAATAAATATATAAATAAATAAACTAAAACCTCTGGTTCCAGTGGCCTACCTGGTTACCAAAATGAAATAAATAAATAAAATAAAACTAATTAAAGAATAGGATGTTATAGAAATCAGTTTCATTTAGACAGTGCACCTGTCTTTCCATTTGATTAAATATGGTATGCATCTCACATTTAAATTACCAAGAATTGGGCTGGCCCAGTAGCACTGAGGGTTGAGGCACTGAATGCCACACCTCACTCAACACCAGTGATCTGGGTTCAGGAGTGAACTTGGGTCGCTGAGGGTCAGCTGGGAAGAAGAGGATTGAGCATCTGGATGACTAATCTCCTCTCCTGGGGGGGGAGAGGGTGGTGCACGTCACAGTTCTGGTGACTCCCAGTGGAGACTGGGGGCATCGCAGCTAGCAGAAGCCAATACAAGGGATGGGGAGGGTGTCAGAGGATGTCCTGCACATTGGTGCAGGAGTGCACCCATCATGCGCTGGATGTCAACGCATGTCCATGCCCCCAAGGAAATGGAAAACTCATAAAAAGCCCTGGCACCCAGGTAGGCAAAGGCAGGACTCCAAGGATGACACCCACGCTCACTGCCTGATCCTTTTGGCCAGCCTCCAGCTCTTACCCTCACTCCAGCCACCATCTAGATTCTAGATAGAGTGCCAGAGGAGTTAATGATTCCACCTAGGGGGACTCAGAGTCAGTGGGCTGGTAGAGTAGGGTGAGGCATGAGAGCACCCTGGGATGGAGGTTGGACTGCAGAATCTCAGGCAGAGTGGTAGAACTGCATGCCCAGTGGACCATGCGAGAGAGACCTATAGGGCTAGTGAGTAGGAGGCATAAATAGAGTTGAAAAAAAAGTTACAGAGAATTATACAAATTAAAATAGAATTGACATTACACAATTTACTTAAATGTTGATAAACAGGCATCAGTGTGCCATGAGGCAGACTGCAGAGGATGGGGAAAGGGATGCATATAAGTTTTTGGCCGTCAGTGTTCACAACACAAACTGTTTACTACCCTGCATCAGTCAAAGTATGTATGTGTAAACAACAGACTGTGAACACATAGAGAGTAATCATGCAAAGCCAGCAATAAAGCTAAGAGCAACATGCAAATCATTCAACAATGATAAAAAAAATACCCTCAGCAGTCCCTCTTCTCTTCCCACCCACCTCAGCTCTGCCTGTTTTAAAATTTGTTGACTCTCACCAATCTGAGTTTCAGTTTGATGTCCAGTCTCTTCTCTATCTCTCTCTCCACTCCCCCGTGAAACCAATTCTGTTTCTCCTCATTCTGTACTGGTACTCCACAGTGGCAAATTGGTGGCATCCAAGGTAGGATAAGAATTTATTTTATTTATTTTATTTGAATTTTGATGACCGGGTAGGTCAACTGAGACAAAATCCCTTCTTCAGTGATGACCTGAGGAATAAAGCATTTCAAGAATAAAACATAATACAATAATACACATAGAAAAGTACAGTAAGTCACAATATGCAGTTTAGCCATAGGTAAATAACAACAGTACCCAAGTAGGCAATAACCAAAGGATTCAGAATTACAGGCAGTTTGCAGGTAATCAGGGGAGGCAGGAGGCAGATTAACATTTTATACCATGTACAGGGACATTTATATGAGAAAAAAAGAAGAAAAGCTTACCTTTGGTGTAATTGTTGTGTGGAGATGGACTGGTGGCATTTAGTGCACCAGAGACTGTCAGTCAATCAAAGATAGGAAGAAGGGAAATGGAGGATAGGAGATGATACTGTGAGATTAGTCCCAGAGAATGAGCTCTCACCACCCGCCTGCGCAAGCTGACTGCACTTCCCCCTTGTAGTGACCTTCTTTAGATTGATTGCTCCACAGTTCAACCTGTCTCCTTTCGTTAGGCACTGCAATGTGTGTCACCATTTGTTGAGAATGTAACCAAAGGCATCCCAGCAGGTCTAGGGTCATAGTGTAGGGGTGCAGGGAAGGTGGGCTAGTGGGAGGAGGGCGAAGCTTCAAAAAATGTTAATTCACTTAGATCAACATCTATGACTGGCAATATAGTCTAGATGTTAGTGTAAGGAGTAGTGCTGTGCAGAATGTGAAATTCTGCTGATGTAATTAGCATGGAACGACCATTCCGCTGGTGGAATTTCTGCCAGAATTTTGTTGGTTCTTCTGTGGAATTCTGCTTACTGTGATCCATGGAATAATATTCTACAGAACAGCATTTTTCTGTGCAGAATTATTCCATAACAATTTTTGCATGAACTATGGAGATCCACAGAATTATATTCCGTGGAACAGCACTTTTTTCATGGAAAATCATTCCGTAACTATTTTCTGCTGCGGAATTCCACCATTCCTTTTTCAGCAAAATTCAGCAGAATTTCAGCACAATTTTGAAAATTCCATGGAATTTCATTGCCCCAGAATTTTAAAATTCCACACAGCACTAGTAATGAGCTGTGAATGAGTTTGGTATATTCAGCAGACCTGAGTCTGATTCCCACAACCTCCACTTGCATACAGTGTGATTCTCAGCAAGTCACTTAACCAGCCCAAAGCTCCTGGGTCACCGTTAAAAACAGGCACTTGTGCCCAGAGGGCATTACATAGTTAACAAAGAATAAATAAATAAATAAATATGTGCATTACAATTACTGAAATGAAGTACATATTTTGCTTCTGCTTGGTACTACTGTACTTGATTGTGCTATCATAGCATTTCAATACTACTTGATTGTGCTATCACAGCATTTCAGGCAAAGTCTCACACTGTACCAAGATCTGACTGGGTAAACTAATACACTCATCACCTGGTCTTGCTCACTCAAACCTGCAATCAGACATGTATACCTATTTTGTGCAAGAACCATACACAAACAGTAAAACAAGTTATGCTGTAGCATTCAGCTTTTTTGCCACATCTGCAAGCAATACTGATTGTCAAAATAGTCACTTCCGATTCATAAGGTTGACAGGTGCTTGAACATGGAGATTACAGGTATGGAGTCAAGAAACAATGAAGACATGACAAAATTACAATTCTGAATTGCATAAAGTATCAGTTTACTTGTGTACATGTATAGCAAGGTCTCTGTTTGCCACACACATGTAAAAATCCCTATTAATCTGCAATTCATACATTCATTCTACAGATGAGTGAGTCACTGAGCTGCAGAATGAATATATAAACTGTGGATTAGTGAATTATACTGCAGAAAGAAATTCCGCAGAACTGATCACTGAATTGTGGAAGAATTACATGTATTGCAGAATAATCCATTAAACTATGGAATAAAATTTCTCCGAACTGTCATTCCACAGTTCATGTGCATTATTTCACAGTTCAGTCAAAAAATTCAGCAGAACAGGAAAAAAGTGCACAAAACACATTTGGAAGATTCTGATCTAACCAATGGTGGAATTTTGGAAAAATGTGTGAAATTTGTGAAAGTTCACAAAAGTTCCACGTAAGTGGAATTCACAACGTTTGCCTAGCTCTACCTAGTAAACTTTCTCATTTGAAAGAGTCTCCCCTCCTGCTTTCTATTCACCACTGTAAGGTACTTGTAATTGTCTATCATATTACCTCACAATCTTTTATCTTACAGGGCACACACATTGTGATCCCTCAGTCTCTTCTCATATGACTGCTCATGCAATCCCTGCATCATTTCAGTTGCCCTCTTCTGTTCTGGACTGCCTCCACCCTGTCTATGTCCTTTCTGAGGTGCAGCCCCCCTCAAAAACTAGACTCAGTACTGGAGGTAGGGTCTCACCAGTGAATGACAAAGTGGCAACACCACCTCCTTCCTCCTACTGGAGAAACCTCCCCCTCCCCCACACACACACATCCGAGCATCCTTCTAGCACTACCCATTGTTTTGTCATACTACTCTTCCACATTGAGGAAATTATTTGTGATGACCCCAAGGTCTCTTTCCTGCTTAGTGACTGTCAGCACCTCCCCTCCATCCTATACTCTGCTCCTTGTTTTCTTTGTTCTAAGTGCATGAATTTTCACTTTCTGTCACTGAACCCCAAACATTATGTTTTTGATCACTCCTTGAGTTTCCCAAGACCCTATGTGTCAAAGGCATCATTAAGGTCCAGATAGGCCATGTCCACTGTCCTCCCTTGATCTATGTCCTTGGTCACCCAGTCAAAGAAATCTCTCAGACTCATCTGGCATGACCTTCCCTCCATGAATCCACGATGCCTGTGAGCTTGCAGCCCATTGGATTCAAGGTACTCTACCAGCCATTCCTTAAGCAGGATTTCCATTACCCCCCCACCACAGAGAGAGTGGCTGACCTATAGTTGTTAACATCCTCCCTGCTGCCTCTCTTATGAAGAGGAACCACTTATGCTCTCTTCCAGTCCTCTAGAATCACCCCCATTTCCAATGAACTGTTGAATATAAAAAAGAAATAAATAAAAATAATGCCATCAGTGGGTCAACTAGCATCTCCTGGAGTTCCTTTAGTGCTCTTGTGTTTATCCCACCAGATCCCGTAGCCTTGTCCACCTTTAGACCTGCAAGTCCCATGAAATTTCTCTGACAATGGACTTAGAAACATAAAAAACATAGAAACTGTCAGCAGAAAAATACTAATGATCCATCAAGTATGTCCATATGCATAACTACACAATGCCCTGACCTAATATCATGGTTGGTTAATCCTCCTTATTCCCCACTGCTCCATCTGCATCTATTCCCTTCCTCTGTCCCATTCTTGGGTGACTGAGTCCCTGCTTAGGTCCCAACTACTGTGCATTTGAACTCATTCAGAGTTCTTGCATCTACAACTCCCCTTCACAGTTAGTTCTAAGACTTTACCACCCATTTAGTGCAAAAAAACTTTCTCATATCTTTTTTATTTTTCCACCCATCAGATTCCAATTCTGTCTTCTTGTAACTGCATCTTTGTTTCTGATACACATGCCCTCCTCAGCTACTCAATCTATTCATTTTGGAAACATCAGTTTGAATAATGTCCCCTCTTTCTCTTCTAGTCTCTAGTGAGTACACGTCTAATGATTTTAACCTTTCTGCATAAGGTTTATCTGGCTGAAACTTAATCATTTGGTGGCCCTTTGCTGTAGTCTCTCTTACCTATCTATGTCTTTTCTTAGATATGGGTTTTAAAACTGAACACATTATTCCAGGTGAGGCCTCAACAATTTTCTGCATTGTGGTAAAATTACTTCCTCTTTCCTACTATCAAAACCTCTCACAGTACATCCCAATATTCTTAATGCTTTACTATAAATGCTTCACAATGGCTAGTTTGCTTAAATGTATCACTAAAGAGAACTACCGAATCCCTGGCCTCTGTTTAAGTTGCTACTTGAGTGTCTCCCATCCAATACTTTGCATGTGGGATTTTATTTCCCAAGTGCATAACTTTTCTTGCATTAAACCTCCTGACATGAGATGGGCTATATAATTGAGATATTCCAGTTTCTGAGAGGAATCAACAGGGTAGATGGTCAAAACGTGTTCAGACATAGTAAGAGGACAATAATGAGATGCATAGTTACAAGCTTGGAGGTGGAAGAGTTCAGGAGGGAAGAGAGGAAGAACTACTTCATGGAGAGGGTAGCAGGCAAATGGAATAGATTGGCCAGAGAAGTGGTTACTGCTGAGACAGTAAATGGATTCAAGGGGTATGGGACAAGCATAAGTGAGGTGGATGAAAGCATCTGTGGGGGATGAAGGAAGGATATAGTCAGAAAGATAGGCAGGCCTATAACAGGTGAGCTCAGCCCAACTCCATCCAGTGGTAGACTGATATGGATTAGGTGGCATCCGTGCAGGCTTGATGGACTGCTGGTCTTTTTATGCCTTCAAACAAATAAACAACATAAATTCAGTAGTTACATACTGTAGTGATGTTATGTAGACGTAGTAACCTGCTGAGCCATCACAGTCATTTTCCACAGCAAGTTGATATCATGGGCAAGGCATACTGACATCAGCTCCAGCCTCAGCAGTCTGTGAACTGCAAGAGATAAAACAAAATGTGGATACCTGCAATTCATCTTTGTCTTTCTGGCAGTCATTCGTCATGATAACAGCTTGGATCTTACCTCAGAGGCCTCTGCAGAGGCAGAAACAGACTTTTGGCAGCCACAGGACAGGATCACCCCTTCTCTCTAAGCATCAGGTTGCTGTAAAGCAGATACTAGTCAGTGGCAGCTCAATAGTAATGCAATCCAAATAGGAACTAATACTGAAAATCTTTTTTTTTAACTGTAACCATAATAAAACTGGTGAATCTTGGTTGAGGAGGGACTGATACAAATGACTGGTACTCTAGAAAATATATATGTATTTAAATTATTTTTTCTTCTCCTTAATTGTACGAATCACTAACCATGGGGATATACAAAAGCAATTATATTAATCGGTGTCCACCTTGCCTAACCCACTTTGTTCCCACCACTCTCTGGAGGTCTGTGCCCCTCCCTCTCATGTGAAGACTGAGCAGAAGTACCTGCTCAGGAAGGCAGGCTGTCTTTGGTGCTCTTCTGTGCAGTCTTCCTTGGTCTCCCTCCTGCTATTCACTCTCCCCTCCCTTGCTCTCCTCTCACTTATGTGTCTGATGCAAATGTTGCCACCTTCAGCTACCCCTTTCTATCCTCCCCTGTGTCTGCTCCTTTGCTCTTCTCACTGTATCACCTGCGTCCCTTTGTTTTATTTGCTATAACTCCCTGTCCTCCTTCCTCTGCATTTCCTTATGCCATACCTCCTGAATGCAACCCTTTCTTCCTTCATCACCTTAGCCACTTTTCTTGAGAACTATAAAAATCTTTTTTCCTTCTTCTTTTCTTACTCCCTTCATACAGATGCTGATTGCCTTAATTATGCCCTCTTCTATTGTTCCCCACTGTGCCACTACCGCTCTTTGGCAATCCCACCCCAGTGAGGTAGTTTCAGAGGTAGTGTCTCATTTCTTTAAAATCTTACCACATAAAATATGCTGCTGCACAGACTATGAATCAAACCCAGGTTAAAGTTTTGAAGGAAGCTATGCTAACCACTGTATCAATGATGCTATCCTTTGGCTGAGTGGGCATTTGGAGAAATCTGAACCATGGCAGAAAAGACTACACAGATTATTCAGCAGTCCAAAGGACAAACATGTATACAAGGATTGAGCATGCATATACCAAAAAGAGGACCAACACAGAATATAACATTGTTGTTCTTCGAGTATTTCTTTCTCAGATCACACTTCCATATAAATTAAGGAAGTTGATAAAAAACTTCTTAAAGAGGTTTACTGTACAGTATATCATTTAAAAAGGCAGGAGTTCCAGGACTTCATGCTCAGAAAAGGATCTGATGCTCTCGGAGATAATGACATACAAGACAGCTCCCATAGTAGAGCTGTACATAGCTGGCAAACTTCCCTTTGCAAATTAATTTGCTAAGTTTTCTAAATTTGTAAAATGCAAATTGTCAATTTCACATATTTTTTTGCAGGTGAAGTGAGCATTTTTCAGGTGAAGTAATGTAAATTTGCTGGTGAAGTTGCATTTCCAATATGGCTTTGCTTGACTTCTCCTGAAAAAAATGCAATGTCCACAGTGAAATTCATTGTGAACTGGGCAATTTGTGATATATTTTGCAAACGCAAGTTTTGCAACTTCGCCAGCGAAGTAAATCTTCACAGCATCTCTACCCCTTGTATACTGTGGGATAAAATTAATAGTGTAATACAGTGCACATAATAATCTTCTATGCCCATAAGAAAGCTGAGAGAGAATCATACAGAAGACATCTGGAAGATACCCTTCACACATTACAGCAGGCACACAAATAAGGTGACCACTTGGTTTAACCACAGATGGTTAGGGTCAATAAGAATTAAATTCACTGTGTCTTCAGAAAACAGAAACTGCTCTTATCTTTCTTTAGTACTTTCTCCTGCACACCCTGACCTCCCACTCTTTCTGGCTGTTCTATGTTCCTGCCTGCCTGCCAGTTTCAATTTTCACTACCGCTTCCTGCCACCTGGTTCTCCAAGCTGACCCTGTATCTTTGGAGGGTCCAGCATATTGGTCTAAAACAGATGAGTAGCATTCCTGGGGAGATATGCAGGGATGGGGGGCACTAGCAGTGCCCTAAGAGGACTGTGGCATGGGGGAACAGGCAGCCATCATTCAGCATGCCAAGATGGGTGTGAGTTTCCATTTTCTGGGCTCCTCACCACACCACAATGGTATGCAATGTGGTGATGCCCTGGAGGTGAAGCCAGTCAATATGTGGTCACCCACACTGGTAAGGCCCTGAACACCACCAGCTGTCGCTCTCCCAACTGTCCCCCACAACACCCATCCATGGGAGGAAATTGTCCACACAGATGCTCTATCACCCTCCCTACTGCCTTCCACTCCTGATGTTTCAGGCTTGGGGCTTTAACCTGGGTCACCCATATGCCAAGCAGTTGCCCCATTCCTCGGCACCATGGACCAGTACCCTAATCATATAAAAGACAAAGATATTGTGAGCTTAACCAAGGGTTACAAAAATACTTGCATAGCAATTGAAACATCAAAAGGTAAGGACAACTATTTCAGTAATCAGACATCTTATAATAGTTCATCAGGTAGCTAAAACATTGGATATTAGCAACATCTTTAGAGATTATTACAAGGCATCATTACCAAGCCTTATATACTCAGGAAGAGGCACCAAATCCAGGCAATATAGCAAGATATCTGCAAAACTTGCTCCTGCTCCATATTTCGCCAGATAAAATGCATATATTAATGGATGGGTATTAGCCCGAGGAAATAGTTGGAGCCATGCAAAAAATTATGACACAGTCAGAAAATCCCAGGTCCAGATTGAATTGTCATTGAATCTACAATATAAAAATGACGTTCTCGTGTGGGTATGAACATTCTATGGTCATGGAATTATATCATCATTTCTGTCATCCCCAAGGCTGCTACCCCATGCACTATATGAATCAGATTGACCTATATCTGTCCTTAATGTAGACTTTATAACCACTCTAGTAAGTAGAATGGAAAAGCTATTGCTGCTTCTTATACATTTGGATCAAGCTAGGATTGTGAGGGCAAGGTGGACAGTTGATAATATCAAAAAGACCAGACAGGTCATGCATAAAATATATAGGGCCAGAACTTGAGCTTAAGCTTACTTAATGGTAAGCTTAAATGTTGAAAAATATTTTGACAGTGTTTCCCAAGAATTTTTATATGTTATCCTAGTGAGATTTTGATTTCTGTTTCTTCGTATCTAGCTAAGTAGCAAATTCTATCTCTAGATGCCGGCCTTTATTAAAGATCATATGCAATGAAATTTACAGAAATTAAACAGTCAGCATCATTCATTAAATATTTATATAACAACAGTGTCTACCTAGTGTTTTTATAAGAAAATCTATCATTTCATACCATTTATAGCTATTTATTGTGTGGTCTGCTTCAGCGACACTGCCGGATGTTGAGACTTTCTGTACCCTGTGGTAATCGGTATGTCTCCACCTTGGAGATGTCATGTGGGGTGCTATCCTCTTTATTCTATACATAATCTAGGAAGACTGTCACATTGCTGAGGTCTATAAAGACTTTTTGTTTCCATAGACTGTGCCTGTTGTAAGAATCTGAAAGCTGTTTGATTGTGGTTGTGTCATATAAGAATCTGAAAGCTGTTTGTGGTTGTGTCATGCTCAATGCCAGTAATGCACAAAAACAGTTTATATGTAATATTTTAGCCAGTGCAGGAGTCAGGGAGAGTAGCACATTGATGTAAAGTTTTCATATTCTATAACTCTGTTGTGGTGAAAGGAATGAGTCCTATTGTCATGTTAAAGATTACTGTGCATGTTCACATCTGACATTCAACAGAGAAGATTTCTCAGGATGGCAATAAAACAATTATCCTATCTTTCTGTAAATGGGGATAGGATATGTAATGCTGTTTTGAAACCTTACTAAGAGTTTCTATGCACTAACCAGCCCAGTATTTTCTCCCTCATAGTTTTTTACTTGACTTATATTCATGCTCAGTTATTCTTTACTCCAGATTATAGCATGTGTAGAAAAACTGTATTCATTTGATTGGCTGAAAATACTTCTGAACCATGTAATTACTGTGCCATAATTACATACCAGAACTACTTCCACACATTCAAGCCCCATAACATAGTCATAGAAAAGAATTGCTAGTCTCCCACATTCTGACAGGAGCTGTCACTTCACCAGCAGGCAGTAAATGTAAAGCAGCATCAAAACAGAATGGAAAATTATCTTTTTGGCCTACCTGCATCACAAAAACATTTTTCCTGAGGCTTTGTTACAGACTGTACTGCTGTAAACACTACTGAAATAGGAGACTGCACTTTGATTAGGGAGATAAAAAAATCAGTTATTTACTGTACTCAGAATGCCTCACTATGTCAGTTAGTATACAGGCTATTATAGTTCTGTTTTCACTACAGAAATATGAGACATCTCTCAGTAAATAAATATTTTTAGCAATACACAGTATGTACAATGCCTTATTTTAAACATAAACATTTGAGATCTTGTATTGTTATAACCACTATAAGATAGGAGACTGCACCTCCCAGTAAGGAAAATAGGAACAGCTTTATATTATACCCACAATGCCTTGCAATGCACATTTACATGTTAGGTGCCATGCTGCAGTCACCAGTACCAAAATAGAAGACTGCACCTCTGAGTAAGGAACATTTAAATTAACTTCATAATCTATCCAGAATTCATTGTTCCTGTATGTAAATCAGTATGGTACCTGTTAAAGTTAGCTGATTTAACAAAAGGGACTACTTTATCAAATTGTTTCTCAATAAAATTGTATTTAAAAAAAAGGGGGATTACTTTGTATTTGAATGCAGTTAAAATGCTTTTGCAGGCAATATTGTGATTTTTTTATTTTTCATTTTACTGTTTTAACAATTTTTCTACACATTGTAAGTGCACTAAAGCACTCTAGGGTGTGTGATTAGGGTCAGTAATCACACTTCTCTCTTGGTTGTTTAAAAACACTTGGTGCACCAATGAGAGGTGTGTGATTATTGACTCATATTCACTCACCCTGTCATGTCTTTTTGCAAGCTTAAAATTATTTTTTTACAGGGACGAACACATCCATCGCTCATAGGAATTATTGCAGATAAGGTCCCTATTAAATCTAAATTATTGAAACAGAATCTTGGATTGCACTATTTGCTAATGGTATTCTTTTTTATTTCATAAATCATAGCAGGTTCCTCCTGGCCTCCTTTAACATACTTGTATATATGGGGTATTTGGGGGGATGTAGCACAAATAGTAAAAAGACAGAGTTTTTTACAATATATTTTGATCCCCCTTTTAATTGTGACCTGACAGCAATTATATATATCATTATTAAGTTTACTAACAATCAGCCTGATCTCTGTAACAGCAAATATGAACCACTGATATGTCAACTGAACCTGTACCTCACTCAATGGAACCAGCTCCCATTAATCTTGATAAGGATGGTAGATTTGGCATATATGCTAACAGTGCCACATTCCTAATACCACTTCCACGATTTAGCACTGCTCCTATAAGAAACTAAGTGGAGATAATGGCAAGAAATGCTACCAGAATATCTATGGGTAGATACGTGACTGTGTGTAAGATATAAGGTGCTAACAAAACACAAGGGATTTCCTAACTTAAAATTATACTACAAAAATGAATAGCATAATTACTTAATTAATGGAATAAATATTGTTTAATGGCACATAATAAAATTATAATACTAAAATTAATAGCAATCTAATTGATAAAGTTGATCTGGCATTATTGGACAACTAATACACACTGAAAATGCTTGGAACAATCAATGTTGCAATATGGGTCTATGGTATGATCATTATTTCATAAACACAGAGCTAGACATCTGTGGGCAGCACGTAATCCATAAATTAAAAATCTGATACCAATTTGTGACATGGCCAAAGGATGCTATCAATTGGGGCAATACGTGAAAATATTATGCCCAATAGTATACAATGAGAATCGTGTACCTCCATGTTAGATCATGTGTATAGAATTTATGTGATGTTTTTTGAAATACACTGTATTAGTTCTATTCTGAGGGCTCACTTCTTGCTTTTTCAGACTTGTGGTAGTGGTTGTGCTGGACCACAGACACTTTTATCGATATTTTCAAAACATGCAATTTTTAATACTGTACAATAAATGCACAACTGTGGAATACAAGCATGTTTACTAAAACTTCCATTTTCTATCTCCAGACAGGGTCTGTCTACTACATCTTATATCTGTAATATACAGAGCCTTACTAGATACACAGACAGATTCCACAACATAAATAACCCAGAAATGGGGTCCAGAGTTCACTATTGCAATTAGTCTGTCAGAGAGGTTTAGGGCACGTCTGGCACATTACAAGTACACACGCTCATACATTTGGTGGGAAATACATGTGGAAGTAACTGCTAAGATATTTCTAAACCCCAAAAGCATCAAAAACATCTGGCACTACTGAATCTACCCATTGACTTGAGAGAGTGTGGTGAGCATTGGAACCATCATACTTATTATGAGGTCTGTCCAAATATCCAGCCCTTTCTGCCAGGAATAGAAAGAAATATACAGTAAATGTGATAATGGAGATGGATATTTTCGAATCACTAAATTATATGCATTGTTAAAATACCCAGAGGGTTATAAACCACCACATCTGAAATATTTGGTGGGGATAACAATGGCAAGTCTGTAAAAGGCGTCTGACCAAATTGTGTTTCATCGATCAAGTATCATAGATACTAATATGAAGGTCAAATACATACAATGAAAACAATCACTTTCACTTACTGTGACTGTGGTACTCTCAAATGGGGATGGAGAAAGAATCTCAGATTTAGAAGTGGGTAGCCATGTGGGAACAAGCGACCACCAAACAGTGTGGTTCACAATAAGCACAGCCATACAATCAAGCCATACAAAAACAAGAGTATTGGACTTTAGGAGGGTTGACTTTGGGAAAATGAGAGAGTGCCTCAGAAAAGCACTAACAAACAGGCAAGAAGGAGGGGTGGAAGAACAATGGGGAGTAATCAGAACAGCTGTCACAGAGGCAATAAGCCTTTGTGAAAAGCAAATCAATAAAACACAACGAAGGAAAAAAACGCTATGGTTCTCAAAAGAGGTGGCAGGGAAGGTTAAGGAGAAAAGGATAGCATTCAGGAAATATAAGGAAACACAGAAGGAGCAGGACAGAGAACTTTATCAGTTAAAGCAGAAAGAGGCTGGGAAGGTAGTCAGAATAGCAAAGGCCCAAACCGAGGAAAGGATAGTCAATTCTGTTAAGAAGGGGGATAAGACCTTTTATAGGTACATTAGGGAGTGAAGAAAGACCGAAGGATGGATACTGAGGCTTAATAAAGGGGAGGGAATGTGGGTAGAGGGTGACAGTGAAAAAGCAGGGATACCAAATGAATATTTCTGCTCAGTTTTCACAAAGGGAGAGAGAGGAGGTACCTAAACCAAACAAGAGAAACACTCTGAAGACGGGGGTCAATACCAGTCCATTTACAGCAGAAAGAGTTCTGAATGAACTAATAAAACTGAAGGTGGACAAAGCAATGGGGCCTGAAGGGATTCACACAAGAATTCTTAAAGAACTAAGGGTAGAACTAGTGACACCGCTGACTACTCTCTTTAACAAATCATGGGAGGATGGGGTGGTACTCGAGGACTGGAGGAGGGCAGATGTGATTCCTCTTCACAAAAGTGGGAGCAGGACAGAGGCAGGAAACTGCATACCAGTTAGTTTGACCTCAGTGGTAGGGAAAATGATGGAAACACTTCTGGAAGAAAGAATTGTTGACTACCTAGAGGCCAGTGGGTCACAGGACCCAAGGCAGCATGGATTCATGATGGGAAGGTCGTGTCAGATGAATCTAATAGATTTCTTTGACTGGGTGACCAAAGTAGTAGACCAGGGAGGGGTTGTGGACGTGGCCTACCTAGATTTTAGCAAGGCATTTGATACAGTCCCACACAAAAGATTAATACATAAGTTAGCCAGCCTTGGAGTGGGTCTCAAGGTGATAGCCTGGATAAAAAATTGGATAGACAACAGAACACAAAGGGTAGTAGTAAATGGAGTACACAGTGAAGAAAGGAGGGTTACTAGAGGGGTACCGCAGGGTTCAGTACTGGGACCAGTCCTTTTTAATGTCTTTATAAGTGACATTGCAGAGGAACTGGAAGGAAAAGTATGTCTCTTTGCAGACGACACAAAGATCTGCAACATAGTTGATACACAAGATGGAGTGGAATGGATGAGAAGGGACTTGGCAAGGTTGGAGGAATGGTCAAATGTATGGCAGCTCAGATTCAATGCAAAGAAGTGCAAGGTAATGCACATAGGAAACAAAAACCCAGGGGAAGCATACACAATGGGGGGTGAGATACTGACAACAGTAAAATGGAAAGGGACCTGGGGGTAATTATATCAGATGACCTAAAGGTGGGCAAGCAATGTGAGAAGGCAGTAAGGAAGGCTGGGGGGATACTGGGATGCATAGGAAGAGGCATCAATAGTAGAAAACAGGAAGTTGTAATCTCTCTGTTCAGACAGTTGGTGAGACCCCATCTGGAGTACTGTGTGCAGTTCTGGAGACCCCATCTTCACAAAGACATAGACAGAGTGGAGGCTGTCCAGAGGAGGGCAACCAAAATGGTGCAGGGTCTGCACCAGAAGACATACGAAGAAAGACTAAAGGAGCTTAATATGTATACCCTTGAGGAAAGAAGGGAGAGAGGGGACATGATAGAAACTTTCAAGCACCTCAAAGGAATCAACAAAGTCCAAGAGGTAGCATCTTTCAGAAAAAGAGATGTGCAAGAACAAGGGGGCACAATTTGAAGATAGAGGGGGGATGGCTTAGAGGTAATGTGAGGAAGTATTTTTTCACAGAGAGGGTTGTGGATGCATGGAACAGCCTCCCTGAGGAGGTCGTGGAGTCAAGAACAGTGGGGGAATTCAAAAATGCATGGGACGGATATAAGGCAGTCCTAGTGGGGGGAAGGAGGAAGTAAGCTGTTGGTTAACTAGGATCTGCAGCTTATCTGTTATGTAGGAAAATGGGCAAACTAGGTGGGCCAAGCGGTCCTTATCTGCTGTCAAATTCTATGTTTCTATGTTTCACTTTGAATAAAAGGCCAGATATGTTCAAGTCCATGTGTGTCTCCCAGATCCTCTTTAAAATGTGCAAGGATCTTCACTTTGTTACATAATGATGTCAGTACAGATAGTTGTGCTTAAAGGGGGGACTGTATCTTACTGGAAGTTAGCTCCTCCCACCCCCGGTAGCTTATGGTCTGAAAAACTGTGGTAATGTATGCACAGCACTGACAGCAGAATAATAATGTGAACATTTATAAGTATGTAAAATTGTGAGATGTTGCACGATGAAAGGATACATTCAACATTTCTCTACATGTTCCTTTAAAAATCTATTTTAAAAAAGAAATCAATAAACAGAATTACAGTTATGAATAAAACAAAACTAAGGTAAAAAAATTAAGTCTGATCACACATAGTTTCCATTTTTTCAGGCACAGTTGTTTTAGAATCTTTTTGACAACAATAAAGAAACAAAAAAGCTAAATCAATAAAACCTGCAAACTTTGTTAGTGCATGCACTTAGTTTTTTTTTTTTCCACCTACATGTGAATCAATCTAATGGTGCAGGGCACTGCTGGATAGGAAAGTTGTTTTCTGTACAGCCTGGAATGAATCAGATGAATGGCAGCTATGTAAAACCTAACAGCCATTCACAGACAAGCTATTCAGAAAATCAGGAACCGAGTCAAAATTACTTGTGATTCTTCTTCTTAGCTTGCCCAGCCTTTGAGAAAGTACTAGTTGTATAAAATGTGTTACTGTAGGCTATAAAGTGTGTTATGCAGGAAAGGAGGGGACTTGATGTCATATGAGTCAACTGGGACAGTGTTTTAATGTTTTTGTGCTTTTGATTCACAAAAAATAAAGAAAAAGAACCACAAGTAATTTTGACTTGGTTGCTGATTTTCTGGATGACTCGTCTATGAATGCTTGTTTATTGTAATATAGATGCCAGTTGTCATGAACCCACTCCTGGGGGCCAAGTCCACTGAGCTCACAATGCCCACCCTTAAGTGAAATATGTGACTGGGGAAACATGAATACCCTCCAAGTGTCCTTCTCGAGTGCTTGCCGAGTTAATGACTAAACACCCATCACAAGGTCCCTGCGCTCCCTCTCTATTCTGGATAAGGGAAAAATATAGTCTTAAATCTGTAGACAGGTAAGAACTCTCCTTGGTTGCTGTATGGGGGAAGGGGCCCAGGCATTACAAGCTTTTCAGGATTTTCCTTCAAAACCCTGATTGTGTCCTCTCCCATGGGTGTATAGAACCTAGTTCCACCTTGTAGATTCTCCCTGTGACCTGTATATCTCCCCTACTTAAGGCACCCAGATCCTCTTTTCCAGGATCCTAGTCTTGGCAGTGAATGGTAGCACTTCAGCGATTTGCATGCTGCTCTCAGAACTGACTAAACCTTTTACTTCTACACACACAAAATTCACTCACAGGCAGTTTTAAAAGCACAAAACGTTTTTACTAAATCTAATTGTTTATCATACAAACTTTACAAACAGAAGGTTTAGAAATCTGGTTACAGAATAACAAAATAAAGGCGGAAATATACATGAAAAAGCACACTGTAAAATTTAACTATCTAGTTTCTACCTGGTTTGTGGATGATCAAAGTCCAGAAATAAATATGTTTTTGCAAAAGTTTCAGTCCTTCTGTAGCATTCACTGGTTCTTAGTCTGTTTTTGTTTAGTCTTGTTTGGTGTGTGACAGGAAGAGTGTCCCATGAAAAAGTGTGCACATGCCCTGCTGTGAGGGCTTTACCTTTTGGTGCAGGCAGTCTGTAATTCTTTAGTGGACTTATCTTTTTAGGTCAGCAGGAGTCTATCTTGCTCTGTCCAAGATTTATAAGTGAACCGTATTATTGATTAGTTAGATTTCTCTTACAGTTCCAATAACTTTTGATCTTACCTTATTCTTTCTGCCACCTCATGAAATGAAATACTACCATTACAGTTCCTCGAACCTGAAGCACTTTTACTTTGAAGTGTAAGAGTTTATGACAGGGGGAGATGGTTTTTGATCCCCTAACCATTTATGACTCTCTTCCTTTGGTCAGCTACCCCAAGCCTTTATCATGTCATTTTCAAGTTCCTGTCAGCAGCCTGTTCTCAGTTCACAGAGGAATGTTAAATATTTTCCAAGACATTCTCTCTCTTTCCTGTGGCCTTTTCAGTGCACTGGGCATTCTGTTGGCAACCCTTAGTTTGGACCTGTTTTGGAATTTTAAACATGACCAAGTTCCTCTGCAAGTAACCCTTCTAAAGCATAAACAGAAAAAATATACAAACAAAATATCATCTACAATATTATTATTTATGCAGTGGCCAAATTGCAACATTTTTCCCTCCTTAGAATTAATTTATGGGACTATGCCCCTATTGTAAAGTAGAGTTTCCATAATTCTGTTTACTGTTTAGTCTGGTGAAATAGGTAATCGGCGTTTGTGTTGGCTGACACGGCCCTTTGGGTAATTGTCATGTGGTAGGCCTGTAGGGCAATCTCCATTAGAGTAGGCATCCATTTATTTTGCCCATCTGATTTAATCATACCAGGGGGCTGTGATCAGTCTGTACCTTGAAGCATCTTCCATAATGGTACAACTCTAATTTCTTCAGGGACCATACCAGTACAAGACATTCATTTTCTCCTGTGGAGTATGCCTGCTCCCGGGGAAGTAATTTCTTGCTAAGGTGCACTATTGGGTAATCTTTGTCCTGATTAGATGTCTGAGTGAAGACTGCTTCAATCCTTACATCTGAGGCATCTGTTTGGACTACAAATTGCTTAGTGTAATCTGGACTGGTCAACACAGGGGCACTGCACAGTGCCTCTTTTAGCCATGTGAAGACTCATTCATGGGCTGGTTCCCACTTTACCCTTTTGGACTGTTTTTTCTTCAGCAAGCTAGATAGAAGAGCTGCTAGGGTACTTTAATTGGGCACAAACATTCAGTAGTACCCTGCAGCCCCTAGGAAACTCCTAACCTGCTTCTGGGTTTCAGGTGTGGGTCATGCCTCTATTGCCTCAATCTTTGCTTATGTAGAATGAAGCTGCTCTAGCCCCACTACATGGCCTGGGTATGCCACCTCCACCATAGCCACCTGGAACTTTTCAACCTTGACAGTGAGCCCTGCCCTCTGTATCCTGCCCAATACTTTCTTCAGGTGGGACAGGGATTTCTTCTAGCTGGTACTGAAGATGACAATACCATCCAGATAATCCATTGCATACTCTTCAGTACCATGTAACACCTGGTTGACTAAGCTTTGGAAGGTGGCAGAGGCATTCTTCATTCCAAAAGGCATTACCCGGAATTGGAATAATCCTATTGAAATGATAAAGGTCAATCACTGTCTAGCTCTTGCAGTTAACTCCATCTGCCAGTACCCTTTCATCAAGTCATTTGTGTTAAAGTATGTCACCCCTCCCAACTTGTCTAATAGTTCATCCATCCATGGCATTGGGTGGATGTCAGACTTCATGACTGTGTTGAGTCCACAGTAGTTCACACAAAAGTGAGTAGAGTCATCTGGATTGGGAACAAGGACTATGGATAAGGCCCAGGAACCATTGGATTTCTGGATTACCCCCAAATCCAGCATTTTCTCCACCTCCCTCCTAATGTCCTTTAGGATTGCTTCAGACACCTGGTAGACTGTGCACCGTATGGGCACTTGTATCCCCATGTCTACATCATGTTTCGCTAAGTGAGTTCATCCAGGCATGACCGTAAACCTAGGGGAAAAGTCTTCTAAAACTTCCCTCACTTTCTGGGACTGTCTGGGGTCAGCTGAGGCAACATTTGCTTGCTTCCACAAATGCTTCATGCTTGCTTTCCTCTAGCAAATCCTGCAAGGGTCTTCTTTGTCTGTCCTCTCCCCAGGACTACACACTGCAAATACCATGTCAGCCCTATTGGCATATGGCTTCATCATGTTGATATGGTACATCCTATGGATATGTTTCCTGTCAGGCATTTCTACAATATAGTTTACATCGTTGACCTGTCGGACTATCTTATATGGTCCTGCCCACTTGGCCAGCAGCTTGTTCTTCTAGACTGGAATTAGGACCATTACTTCCTGACCTGCACTGTATGTGTGAGCTCTGGCTCTGTGGTCATGCCATACATTTTGCTTCTGCTGGGCTGCTGACAGGTTGCTTTGGGCCATCCCCATAAGCTTCTTCAGCTTCTCCCTAAACTTAAGGACACACTCCACTATGGGAGTTTCCTGAGTGGCGTGCTTGCCTTCCCAGTCATACCAGATCAAGTCTAGGGGTCCACGCACCCTACATCCATATAAGAGTTTGAAGGGGTAGAACCCTGTCTGCTTTTGGGGTACCTTACTGTATGCAAACAACAGGTGGGGAAGATATTTCTCTCAGTGCCTCCCATGCTGTTCAGCAAACACTTGGAGCATCAATTTTAGGGTACCATTAAAATGTTCCACAATCCCATTGGCTTGTGGGTGATAAGGTGTAGTTCATCTCTCTGCACCACCCCACATTTTTCCCAAAAACACTTCATCAGATCCAATATGAAGCTACCCACTTGATCAGAGATAACCTCCTGCAGAAACCCGACATGGGAGAGAATCCCAAGGAAGGCATCTGCCACTTTGTCTGCCCTAAATGAGGAGAGGGCAGCCACCTCTGGATCTCTAGTGAAGTAATCGACTACCATCAGTATAAAATTTTTCTTGGAGGAGTTTGGGTTACTCAAAGATCTCACAATATCCATTTCTACCCTATCTGTTGGCACTGGTGACAACACCTGTAGTATTCCTTCACCTGCTGGGTGAAGTTGGGCCAATAAAAATTCTGGGCCAGTTGCTGTATGGTGCATGTGATGCTCCATTGTCCAGACATGGGGATGTCATGAGCAATTTTGAGCAATCGCTCATGACAAGCTGCCTGCCCATTACTCCTCCCTTTATCCTCATATCCTATATATACAACAGTCCATTGTCCCAAAATACCCTGTGTCCTGTCAGATTCTGCACCAGCTTTCAGCTTCTCCAAACTAGGATCAGTCCTCTGAGTAGCTGCAAAATCTTCTCATTTTCCCAAAGCATGGGACATGTCACCATCATGTCCTAAACTGGGGTCCATAGCTCTGGCATTAGAGCATTCAGAGTCACTGCCATCCCTAACCGTCTGACCATTTGTTACCCCTCCCTCCTCAGAATAACCTTCTGTAGCAGTTTTGTGAACAGCTACTTGGGGAAGTCCTTCCTCCCTTTCACTAATCTCCATGTCACGAGACCCAGGCTGGAGAACCAGCCTCCTATTTTTTCCTACTGGGACTTCTGTGGGGTTCAGGGAATCACAAGCGGCCTTAACCATCTTACTGTGGGTAACCACACACACCACTCCCTGCTGTAGACTATTCCCTATAATCACATCCAGGGTGAAGTTGTCTGCCACTGCCACTTTTTGCACCCTCTCTCCTGTCCCACTCCAGTCCAGGAGAAAACTAGCTAGTGGCAGAGTTTTCTCCTCCCCAGTGAATCCCCTCACCGTTACAAACTAATTAGGTATAAGCTGTTCAGGCCCAATCACATCCCCTTTTACCAGAGTAAGAGACACCCCCGTGTCCCTTAACCCATGGATTTGCATCCCATTTACAGTAACCAGGTGTGTGTGCTCCCTCATGTTTACAGGCATGCTTTCACGGATACACAGTGCACCCAACTCTGTTTGAGGAACACTTTTCCTACACTGTGCCTTTTTAGGACCCTTTCTAACAACATGCCCTGACTGTTTACAAAACCAACAGTCATCATTTCTTTTATCCAAAAAATCCTTTTTTCATAACTTGGGGCTTCTACCTTTTAGGAGAGGTGGTAAGGGTTTTAGCTGCCCTGAAAGTGCACGTTTCCCTTTCTGTCCTACCACACCTGCTCCACTTCCTTTCAGAGCAGACTTGTTCCTGGCATAGCAGACTACAAACTTAGCAGTTTGCTGTGCTGTTTTTGTATCTCAGTCCTCTAGCCAGGTTTTCAGCTCTGCTGGGCAAGCCCAAAAGAACTGCTCTAAAACTACAACCTCCTCAATTTAACTCACAGAGTTTGCTTCCACCCCCTTCCACCAATGTTTTAAAAACTGATGTTGCTTTGTGGCGAGTTCCTCAAAGCTCATGTCTGGGCTTTTTCTGAGTTTACAGAACTTAACCCTGTAGGCCTCAGGAGTTAATTCATACTTTTTAAGAAAGCAGCTTTAAATTTCTCATAATTGCTACTGTCCTGAATGTCCATTTGTCAAAGTGCCTCACACCCTTTACCAGTAAGTAGCAGGGATAGCTGGATGCTCCTGGACTCCCTGGGTATTTTGGCATTTATATGGACCTTTTCAAACAAATTCAAAAATGCATCCATATCTCACCTCTTTAAATTCAGCTATTAATTTGAAATTTAACTTATAACCCTACTCTGGAGTTTCAAGTTCACCCCTGCCACTTACCTCCTCTCACACTGATCATTGGTGTCTTGGCTTCTCCAGTTCAAAATCTCTCTGACACTGCTTTTCTTTTTCCTCAGCCTCTCTCTCTGAAGCTGTCTTTCTTTTTCCTCAGCCTCTCTCTGGCACTGCTTTTCTTTTTCCTCAGCCTCTCTTTGGTGCTGTTTTTCCCTGCATCTCCAGTTCTAACCTCTTCTGCTTTATCTCCCTCTGCTGCTGGGCTTTGCACTTTCTCTGCTCCAGCTCCAATTTCTTTGGCTGAGATTGTAGTCTGATCTCTTCCAGCTCCAGCTCTGCAGTGACCTTCCCCTGGTGCTGTGACCCTGTATTCCCTATGGCTTCATTGTCCACCTCCCTGGGACTGGACACTGGGATGTCCCTTGGCACTCCCATGCCTAACGTCAGGTCCCTTTCAGTCACTTGCTGTGACTCGAGATTTGGGGCAACTGCTTGCTCATGAGCTGCAATGAGAACCTACACAAGGTACTTTCTGGTGTGCACCTCATACTGGACCCCTCTTACCTGACACAACTGCCTTAGGTGTTATACAGTGTAGTCACTATAGTTGGAAGACATCTTCTTCCTTAAGTACTGTTACACCAAAAAAAACACACAAAAAAACAGTTTAGGGAACTTTATACTGTAACCGAATTGTTTTTTTCCCCAAATATCTGCCCTGTTTGGGGTGTGCATTGTTTTCAGTTTATCAATCTGATACACTGGCCTCAAATCCAACCTTTATGCCTGTACCACCAATATCAGTTGGATCACAGCACTATGCTACTCTTGGAGCCCACCACTGTGCACCAGATCTGTCATGAACCCACTCATGGGGGCCAGGTCCTCTGAGCTCACAATGACCACCCGTAAGTTCAATCTGTGACAGGGAAGAATAGGAATATCCTCCAAGTGTCCTTCTAGAGTGTTCACTGATTTCACAACTGAACACCTGCCAAAAGGTCCCAGAGCTTCCTCTCTGTTCTGGGTAAGGGCAAAATACAGTCTCAAGTCTGTAGCCACATGAGAACTCTCCTCAGTTGCTGTATTGGGGGGCCACAGGCATTACAAGCTTCTCAGGATTTGCCCTCATAACCCTGATTGTGTCCTCTCCCATGGTGTGTGCGGCACCTAGTTCCCCCTTACAGACTCTCCCCAATACCTATTTGTCTCCATGTCTCCCCTTCTTAAGATACCCAGATACCCTTTTCCAGCATCCTGGTTTTGGCAGCAAATGGCAGTGCTTTATCAATTTACAGGCCGGTGTCAGAATTGACTAAACCTTTTACTTCTACACACACTGAAATCACTCACAGGCAGTTTTAAAAAGCAAAAAATGCTTTTACTTAATCTAAATGTTTATCATAAAAACTTTGCAAACAAAAGGTTTAGAAATCCAGAAGAAGAAGCCAGAAGGGGAAGGAAGGAAACATATTCAATTCAGTGCTTTAGAGTAACTGGTAATTGCTATTTTTCTTTTAAACTTAGATTGTGGGCTTTTAGTGACACTATACTTTCTTTGTTATCTTTACTTATAATTGTTTTTGGGCTTTTGAAAATTTAAAACAGAGTGGTGGTGTAATTCTGTGCTGTCTTTAATTGCTGCAAATTATCACCCCCTCCCTCCCTTCCCCAACTCTTAATTATTGCCCTGTTAAATCTGATTGACAGGAGCTAAACACAGGGTATAGCAAGAGGTGTGAAGTAGGAGGGGCATAAGGGGGAAGGAGCCCACCCTCAGCACAAGTGTTTTGACTCATTTATTTATTCATTGGTTTCTTTTTCTTTAAAAAAAAATATATCTGAGGATCAGTGGCAGGATTTTTAGTACAGTAAATTAATAAAAAGGGAACTAGGAGAGCTTCAGTAGCAGACAAGTAGTGGAACTGCAGTATAATGAGGGGAGTGGTGCAGTGCAGTGGCTGTGGGGCAGCCATATTCAGGCAGACCTTCTGGACACTGACGTGCTGCCCTATCTGCATGCATCTCTCTGAACTGTGGGATGAGGTAGCCAGACTCAGCGCTGAAGTAAACTGGGTCAGGAGTACTATCACCCCTATCCAGAAACCACCAGTCCAATGCAACTGCCTCCAAGGATGCCGAGAGCGAGGAGCACTTGGATGACAGTGGTCTCAGGAGGTTAGAACAGTCAGGCAGAGGCACATACCAGATCCTATTCCACTCAAGAACTCATATGCCACACTGGCAAATGAGGGACAACCAAATAGAGGCACCAGAGAGTGGAAGGAAAGGATGTGAAGGTTAGCCAAGGAGGTGACCTCAGCAGGAAAGCAGTGGACCCCAGAGGAGGAGGCGAGATCCTGGTGGGGACTCCATCATAAGAGGATCCAGCTAGGAACACAGGAGGGACAGGGAGGTGAGGTGCCTACCAGGTGCCCACGGCATGGAGGGATGGAAGGAAGATCCTGGAGATCACTGGGAGTGCAAGACAGGAGGGTGAGCTGGATGTCATTATCCACCTAGGTACTAATGACCTGGCAAATGGGAAGCCAAAGGAAGTTCAGGAAGAGTTTAGGAAACTGGGGAGGGGTCTCAAGCAAGTAGCTACTTCTGTCACTTTCTCAAAAGTACTACCTGTGAGAGGCAAGGAGAGCATAGAGTGCATGCCAGGAACTTTAACTCATGGTTGAAGAACTGGTGCAGTGAGGAAGGGTTTGGATTCATTGGTGACTGGGACCCGCCTGGAGGGGATGGAGTTTGTTCAAGCCTGGCCTGCATCCATCCTGGAGGAATCAAGCACTCAATGATAAGTTTAATTGCTACATTGACAAGCATTTAAACTAGCAAAGGGGTGGCAGGCCAGCAAGGAGGTACCTACTTGCTCACTCCCCACAACTAGCAGTGGAACCAGTGAACCAGAGGAGTGGCTATCTCTGCAAAGCAGTGTGCAAAACGGAGATTAGTGCCCAAGAGGTGGATAAGCAGAAAAGGGCAAAATTCAGCAGAAGGGCAGACAGCAAGAGAACCAGGATAAATGACAACCAAGGAAGGGGCTGGAGTAGAACAGTGAAACAGTCTAGGAGGTCAAATCATGGAAAGCCATGTGTGCAAATGCCAGGAGCCTTAGAACAAGATGGAAGATCTGGAGGCTGTCATGGTACAGTCAGACCTGGACATTGTGGCCATCACTGAAACCTGGTGTAATGATAACCATGACTGGGAGATGGCCATACCTGGCTACAACATATTCAGAAGAGACAGAGCAGGCAGGAAGGGAGGAGGTGGCACTGTATGTGAAAAATTACAAAGGCCACAGAGATCCAGGAGGAACAAATGGGGAGAGATACTGTGGGTTAAGCTGGAAAGGAAAATGGGGACAGCCATCCACTTTAGGTGTGGTCTATAGAACCACCAGCCCAGGAGGAAGAAACAGATAGGGGCCGATGCTAGCCATCCAAAGGATGGCAGACAAGAAATTGAAGTAGCACTGGTAGGAGACTTTAATATTTCAGGCGTGGACTGCAGCATCCCAGCAGCAGCATCAACTAGGAGCAGATTTATTCTGGACTCCTTCAGGGTGCCTTCCTCAAGCAACTGGTCATGGAACCAACTTGGCAGAAGGCAATACTGGACCTTATGCTCACAAACAGGGACAGTGTGATGGGGGTAACAGTGGGGGAGCACCTGGGAAACAGTGACCACCAGTCATTGTGGTTTGAAATCACAGAAGAGCAGACCAAACCACACAAAAACACGTATCCTGGATTTTGGGGCCAGACTTTGGGAAGATGGGAGATACTTAAAAGAGGCATTAAGGGAATGGGACAGGAATCAGGGGTTGAGGAACAGTGGGCAGTATTTAAAATGGGGATTACAAGAACAACAGAATTATGCATTAAGCAGGTTAGCAGAGGAAAAGGAAGAGGAGACCATTATGGTTTTCCAAGAGGTAGCAAAGAAAGTAAGCTAAAAGATTGCATTCAGGCAATACAAAAGACACAGGCAGAAGGGGATAGGGAGAAGTACCAGGAGAAGCAAAGGGAGGCAGGAGGTCAGTAAGGAAGCCAAAGCTCAGACAGAAGAACACATTGCAATATCAGTGGTGAGGGACAAAACCTTTACAGGTACATAAGTGAAAAAAAAAGACAAAGGGAGGATAGTGAGTCTGAAGGGGAGGATGGGGGCCGCATGGAGGATGACAACAGTAAAGCTTACATATTGAACAGGTATTTCTGCTCAGTCTTTACTGAGGAAGAGGAGGATAATGGGTCTGAAGGGAGTACAAGGGGTGAGAATGGTGCAGAAATGGACACAAGTCCCTTTCACGAGAAAAGGGTCCCAAAGGAACTGGAAGTAATAAGAGTTGATAAAGCAATGAGGCCAAATGGGTGCACCCTAGGGTCCTTAAAGAACTAAGAGAGGTGGTGGCGGAACCTCTGGCTATCCTGTTGCCGATCACTGGAAACAGGAGGTACCCAAAGACTGGAGGACAGCAGATGTAGTCCCCTTATACAAAGTGGGAACAAAGAGAAGCAGGAACTACAGACCAAGTCAGCCTCACCTCGGTGATGGGAAGATCATGGAAGCACTACTGAAGGAGAGATTGGTGGAACATCTGGTTGTCAATGGACTACAGGACCCAAGGCAGCATGGTTTCACCAGGGGAGGTCATGTCAGACCAACCTCGTTGAATTTTTGACTGGATGACTGGGGAGGTGGATCAGGGAGGGCAGTGGACATGGCCTATCTGGACTTCAGCAAGGCCTTTGACACTGTGCCATATAGAAGACTATTACACAAACTGGGGAATATGGGTGTGGGCAGGACAGTAGTGTGGTGGGTAGGTAACTGGCTGGGTGGCAGGACACAGAGGGGTGGTGGTAAATAGCTGTCACTCCACAGAGGAAGAGTGACCAGTGGGGTACCACAGGGATCAGTGTAGGGACGGTCCTATTCAACATCTTCATCAGTGACATTGCATGGGACCTAGAAGGCAGAATTTCACTGTTCGCTGATGACACAAAGCTCTGTAACAGAGTAGACACACCAGAGGGTGTAGACAGAATGAGAAGCGACCTGCAGAAACTTGAAGAATGGTCTGGGGTTTGGCAGTTGAAATTCAATGCAAAGAAGTGCAAGATAATGCATATGGGCACAAAAACCTGGCACAATATATCAGTTGGGGGTGAGGATATAGCATGCACCAAGCAGGAAGGGATCTTGGGGTTGTCATCTCTGTGACCTCAAGGTAGGAAACAGTGTGACAAGGCAGCAGGTAAAGCAAATAGGATGCTGGGATTTATAGGCAGGGGCATCACCAGCAGGAAAAGGGAGGTCATAATTCCGCTATACAAAACACTAGTGAGGCTCCACCTGGAGTACAGTGTACAGTTCTGGAGACCATACCTACGTAAGGACATGGACAGGGTGGAGAAGGTTCAGAGGAGGGCAACAAAGATGGTGCATGGATTGCATCACAAGTCCTATGAAGACAGGTTGAAGGAACTGAACATGTACTCCCTGGAGGAGAGGAGGGAGAGAGGGGATATGATAGAGACATACAAATATCTTACAGGGAGGAACAGGGTGCAGGAAAACACTATTTTTAAGCAAAAAAGATGTTCCAGGACTAGAGGGCATGGGATGAAGTTGGAGGGAGGACGATTCAGAGGAAACATGAGAGAGATTTTCTTCACAGAATGGGTGGTGGACAAGTGGAACACCCTGCCAGAGGAAGTGGTGGGGGCTGAAACAATTACGGGATTTAAGAATGCATGGGATAGACATAAAGGAATTCTGGTGGTCAGGGGTAAGGGGCAACAGACTTCTAGGAAAACAAACTGAACTTACAAGCTCAAATGGGCAGACTGGGTGGGCCATAGGCCTTTATCTGCTGACACTGTCTATGTATCTGTGTATCTATGTATCTATGTATCTAAATCTGGTTACAGACTAACACAATAAAGGTGGAAATATACATGCTAAAGCACATTGTAAAATGTAACTAACTAGTTTCTACTTGGTTTGTGGATGATCAAAAGTCCAGAAATAAATGAGTTTTTGCAAAAGTTTCAGTCCTTTTGTAGCATTCATTGGTTCTTAGTCTGTCTCTGTGCAATCTTGCTTGGTGTGTGACAGGAAGACTGTGCCATAAAAAGTGTGCAAATGCCCTGCTGTGAGGGCTTTAAATACCTTTTGGTACAGGGAGTCTGTGATTCTTTGGTGGACTTATCTTTTTGGGCCAGCTGAGTCTGTTTTGCTCTGTTCAAAATTGTGTAAGTGAACCATATTATTGATAAGTTAGATTTGTCTTTCAGTTCCAATATCCTTTGATCTCTCTTCATCCTTCCTGCCACCTCATAAAATGAAATTCTACGAGGACAGTTTCTTGGAACCTGAAGACTTCTCTTTTGAATTGCAGGGGTTTATGATAATGGGAGATGGTTTTCAGTCCCCTTAACATTTGTAACTCTCTTCCTTTGGTCAGTTTCCCCAAGCCTTTGACATGTAATTTTCAAGTTCTTTTCAGCGGCCTGTTCTCAGTTCACAGAGGAATGTCAAATATTTTCCAAGACCACCTCTCTTTCCTGTGACCTTTTCAGTGAACTGGGCATTCTGTTGGCAACCCTTAGCTTGGACCTGTTTTGGAATTTTTAAACATGACCAAGTTCCTCTGCATGTAACCCTTTTCAAGCATATACAGAAAAAATATACTAAAAAAATATTGTCTGCAATATTATTATTTCTGCAGTGGCATAATTGACACACAGGTCAAATGTTACATAGGTGCTGGTCATCTGATTCCTTCTGTGTTTACTTTGTTTGTCTGAGGCACTACAGCTCCCAGGTGTGGGTGTCACTTTGCTGGATTTCTGTATGGCCTCCAGGACCATACAAGAAGTTAGCTACAGGTATGGGGTAATATCTATATAAAAACAACAGAAAATATATTGCAGAAAACTGCACTAATGCAAATTTTAGGATTGCAGCACAAAACGAGAAAAGGTGGGAAATGAGACACTATGGTAAAACATACACTGAGCATTATCAGTCTGTGGTGTTGCATTCCTCAGGTTTGAACAGTTGCAAAATGCAGAACTGCTGTTCCCCTACATTTGGCACTGCCTTCCAAGACAGAGGAATTACATTCATACATCAAAATCTGGAGACATGGTGCTAAAGTAGGTCAACAACAACTCTGCATATGATAATTCAAACCCAGAGGAATGTTACCCCACAGATTCAACAAGGCTTATTGTACTTTCTACTACAATACTGCATTTCTCCTACTTTTTATTTCTGCCCTTGCACATGCACAAAGCAAACATATTTTTATGACAGTGGATTTTGAGAGGTGTGTCATTGTATGTCCAGGACAGTCTGCAAGGTGCTCAACCATGTCAGACTAGTCATCAGCCAGGCTGATTATGACACTGTTGTGGTCTTGCTGAGTGGAAACTTCATGTAGATCAATGTAAAGAGCCAGCTGAATAATAGTGTGGCTCTTTCCTTTGAGCTGCATAACACCACCCAGCAAGCAGAACTGATCAGCATTGTGATCAGGCTGCTATGGTCCCCCTAATTTAAAAGGAATCCCTTTTGCCTTCTGACAAGTATCCTTCCCACCTACTATTGCTTCCCCCTTCTTAATTGTCTGACACTGGGGTGCCCAATCCCCATTGTCAGCTAGTATCCCCTCTCCGCTTGTTTTCACTGTGCAACATGGGGGGAGCCCACTGCCCGTGCTGCTAAACTTAACACTGATACTGGGGTGCACAATCCCCATTGCTGGTACCTGAAATAAAGAAAATGGTCCCTTCATCCATTGATGTCTGTTGCCACCTCTGACACACTTTCACTGTTACCTTTTCCCCACCCGACCATCCCACTCAACACCCACCACCCCACGTGCCCCTTACCAATTTATCCCAACACAGAATGTCTATTCTTAGGTGCCAAGCCATGAGTGTAAGCAGGCATACTCCAAGTACTCCATGGTGTGCAATTTTATTTAAAAGGTAGCAAACAGGCTCTGAACTGCTTCCTTTTTCCATGAAAACTAAAAAAGAAAATACTGAACCTTTCTGTAATTTTATTCATAGGAGTTGAAACTAGAAGGACTGGTCACTGATACTGTCTTTGCATCCCAAGAACAATCAACTTTACAGGCACTTCGCTGGTATGTGGGTGTCTTAGGGAATAATGTATGGCATTTGTATTTACCCATGCACGGCAGCAACCACTATCATGAGGTACAAAAGTTGTATTTATTGTGCTAAATGAGGCAACAAACATGGTCTTGGTGTAAATTTGTATATTGTCTGGCTACACTGGGGGGTTCTTTGGTTCTCAAATACAGTAGCAGAAAAGGTCAGAGCCAAAAGGCTGGCCTTCAGAAAATATAAGGGAACACAGCGGGATGAAGATAGGGAGGCATACCAAACTGCCCTAAGGGAAGCAGGTAAGGCAGTAAGGCAGGCAAAGTCCCAAACTGAGGAAACACTAGCACGAACAGTAAAGAAGGTGACAAGACTTTCTATAGATACATTAGTGAAAAGAAAGTCCAGAGAGATATTGCTAAGCTTAATGGAGAAAAGGGCATGTGAGGAGGAGGACCCTGTAAAGGCATCTATCCTAAATAGATACTTTTGCTCAGTATTTACTGAAGAGAAGGTAGGGCAGGCCCACAGCTCAGCATCATGGACACAGGGGAGGAGGTGAGCACTACTCCCTTCACAAAAGAAAGGGTCCTACAAGAGCTTGCTAAGCTCAGGGTGGATAAGGCAATGGGACCTGATGGCATACATCCCAGGGTACTTAAGGAGCTAAAGGAGGAACTAGCAGAGCCATTAGCAGAATTGTTTAGTGAGTCTCTGAGCACAGGAGAGGTCCCAGAAGACTGGAGAAGGGCTCATGTGATCCCGCTCCACAAGAGTGGTAGCAGGGAGGAGGGAACTACAGACCAGTCAGTCTTACCTCAGTAGTGGGCAAGATTATGAGGCACTCCTTAAGGAAAGGATAGTGCAACACCTGGAATCCATAGGGGCACAGGATCCAAGACAGCATGGGTTTACAAAGGAAGGTCCTGTCAAACTAATCTCATAGATTTCTTTGACTGGGTAACCAGAGTGGTGGACCAAGGGGGCAGTTGATGTCGCCTACCTTGACTTCAGCAAAGCTTTTGACACTGTTCCACATAGAAGATTGATAAATAAGCTAGGTAGGCTCGGGTGGGTCAGAAGTTGGTCAACTGGGTGGCAAACTGGTTGACTGGCAGAAAACAGAGAGTGGTGGTAAATGGTATACAGTCAGAAGAGATGCAAGTCACAAGTGGGGTACCTCAGGGATCAGTCCTGGGGCCAGTCCTATTCAACATCTTCATTAGTGACCTCTGCAGATGGACTAGAGGGTAAGGCTTGTCTGTTTGCAGATGACACCAAGATCTGCAACAGAGTAGATGATCCAGATGGGGTGGGCAGAATGAGAAGAGATCTGGATAAACTAGCAAAATGGTCAGAAGAGTGGCAACTGGGATTTAATGCAAAGAAGTGCAAAATCATGCACAGGAAGAGAAACCCTGAAGCCACTTATAGGCTGGGAGGGAGTTGCTAGCAGTCACAAAGGAAGAAAGAGACTTGGGCATCATCATCACTGATGACCTAAAATCATCAAGCAGACCTCTAAAGCAGTAGGTAAGGCTAGGGGGTGTTAGGGTGTATTAGTAGGGTATCACAAGTCGTAAGAGGAGGTAATAATCCTCCTGTACAAGACATTGGTTAGGCCCATCTGGAGTACTGCGTGCAGTATTGGAGGCCACACCTTCACAAGGACATTAACCAAATTGAGGCAGTCCAGAAGAGGCAACCAAAATGGTGCAGGGACTGCATCAGAAGACATATGAGGACAGATTAACGGAGCTCAATATGTATACCCTTGAGCAAAGGAGGAGAGAGGTGATATGATCGAGACATTTAAACACCTTAAGGGCATAAACAAGGTGAAAGAGTCTAACATGTTTAAATATAAGAAAAATTGCAGGACAAGAGGACACAGCATGAGATTAGAGGGAGGCCGATTAAGGGGAATGTGAGGAAATTCTTTTCACAGAAAGGGTGGTAGATGCATGGAATAGCTTACCACAAGAAGTGGTGGCTATGAATACAGTGCAGGGCTTCAAACAGGCATGGGATAGGCATAAGGGAGCAATACAAATGACTATGAATAGATAGGTCACTGACAGAGCAAAGGCCGATGGCACATTTATAAGGTAGAAAAAGAAATGGGCAGACTGGATGGGCCTTGCGGTCCTTATCTGCCGTCAACTTCTATGTTTCTATGTTTCTATGTAGCAGTGAGTGCATTTGGTGTGCAGATCTGAAATCCCTGGCTACACCCCTGGTGCCAGCTAATACCCACCACACCCTCATCTTCACTGTATGACACTGGGGAGCACACCCCTGTTGCCACTAAACATGACACCAGCACTGGGGTGCCCAGATCCCAGTGTTAGTACCTGAAATAAAGAAAAACATACCACATAGTCTTTCTTTTATTATTTTTATACACCCTGTAAAAAAAGGAAAATGTCCATTGCTGTCTTGTCCCACCAGCATACTGCCAGTTTCCCTACCTCCATCTGATCCTCCCACTCAGCACTCACCACCCAGCACCCCCCCAACACTTAGTCACCTATCAGTGTCCAACACTGTAACCCTCTCTGGACTGGAGACACATCTTCACTCTTTGATGCCAGACTGGGATATGAGGAAATCAGGTATGCAGTTCAATGGGTTTTGAACCTATTCTTAGAAATTGCTAATTTTTAAATATTTTTTGTGAAATTTTCAACATGGCCTTTTGGGACCCCACCTCATGAACAAGGGTGATGAAATTATGCAAATCCATTTGAAAAGGGTATTTTGCAGTTGCTGTGCAAAATCATCTTTCAGGCAGGATTTGAACATTTTCTCTATCCTTGTTCATGAGGTGGTGTCATAGGAAGGCTCTGTTGAAAATGTGGGCCAAAAATATTAAAAAAAAACTACAAAGTTGTAAGTGTACATTGAAATTGTTCAAAGCACACTCATTACATTGGTAATTTTCAATGTTTTGACCCAAAATTTTCAACATAGCCACTTTTGCACACCCTCTCATGAATGTGACAGCTCTCATTTTTCAAATCCTGGCCAAAATGTTTTTTCACACATGTGGAGTGAAATGCCATTTTGACTATTATTTTATATATCTGACATGTTCAGAATAAGTAGTCATAAAAAGACTACGTTGAACATTTGTGGTCAAAATGTGAAAAAAACTAAGTAATAAAGAAACATTGAATTGTTCCAACATTTACTCATAACTTTATTTTTGCAGATTTTGACCCCTAATATTCACCATATCCCTTATGTTTCCCCACTTCCTGAGCATGACAGGTGTTATTTTTCAAATCTCCTCAAGACATGCTTTCACAGTTACACTGCAAATTCACTTTTTTGATTGAATTTTAAAAAAATCCTCCCCGTCTTGTTCATGCCAGGTCATAAATAAAAAACTGTTGGAAATTTGGGGTCAAAATGTTGGAGCCCACTAAAAATTTGATACTTTGGCATTCTTATAGAAACTTAATAAAAAAAGGCATAGTTATCCTTGATGGTATATTAGTAGTATTTTCTGCATAATTGACCTTGTATATTTAAGGAATTGTAATTTTTCCATTTTTGGCAAAGGATCTTTAAAAGTTGGATGTGGCATAACAACAAGATCAAGTTCATAAGTATGCATACATCAATACACAGTACATCAATTTATAGTTGAACAGAGGCTGCAGAGATTCAATGCCAAGATTTGAAAGATAATGAACTTATGGAGACACAATACATGCACGGAATACTGGATGATAGGGTTTAGGCTGGCTAGTTCAATGCAGGAGAAGGAACTTGGGGTCAACATCAGTGACTCTGTCAAACAGGTCTATTCATTAAGAAGTAGTACTTTTATTTATTTGTTGCATCCTTCCCCAGAGGACCCAGTGCACTATTACAAAGTAATTCATCACCACAGTCACATACTACACAGTTCAACATAAGCATAACACTAAAACTCAAAAACCACTAATACATTAATAAACTAAAGTCAGTTAAAATCCACAGTAGAGACAGCCACCTGAGCAAAAAGGCAGGCTTTAAATAACTTTTTCAAATATTTCATCTGAGGGGGCCTCCCTCAGAGCCCTTGGTAGTGAATTACATGTTATCAGTCCAGCCACTGTGAAGGATCTGTCCCCAGATGTTTTTAGTTGAGTCTTGGGACCCATCAAGAGGCCCTCATCAGAAGAGCAACATGTTCTTCAAACATGAACCTGAGGACTCAAAAGGTCAATCAAAAGCTTGTTTATTGAGGAGTCCAAATTAACAGTCACCCAAAGCATGCAACACCTCAGCACTTCACACAAGGGACTTCATCAGGAGGTGGTGACTATTACATTTCAGTTATGTTTTATGTAATGTCAGTGCTGCATCATTTTTTGAAATATCCAATCAGTAGAGCCACTGCAAAATCCCACTCCTTGTTGACCTCCAACTCTATGCCATTTTGCACCTTCCTTTTCCCCTATTACTCCCCCATCTCCTCTATCCTTTCTTTTTTTTGCTCTAGGATCCCAACTTTGAAATTAACATTATATATTATTTTAGTCCAGTGTGATCTCTAGAAATAGTGGAACTTATATAGTTAAAATCACATTAAGTGGTATTAACAAAAAATATATTTCTTTTCTGTTCTCTTGTAGGTACCTCTCAGCATCTTTTTGTGCGGCACCATGCAGATTTGGATTGAATGTCAAGAGCCTGAACTGTTACTGATACCCTGGAATATGTATGCCATAATAAAATACAGGGTGATTATGGTATTTAGCTATTAGACACACTTTCTTCAATCTTTATTTGCATTCTGTCTATTTAATTGTTCTAGTTCAGTTTTATATTGCATTTGATTTTAAATTTTGTTTATCTTTATTTTGCTGGGACACTACAGCAAAAAAAGAAAGGATAAAGGAAGCCACGGGGGGGGGGGAGCCTAGGGACTAGTGACCATTGAGCTATAGGGATCACCATAAGGACATTACTGGATGCTAGCCACACAAGGACTAGAATCCTGGATTTCAGGAGGAAATACTTCAGTAAGATGAAGGACGAATTCAGGAAGGTTATGCAGGGATACAATGACATAAGGGGAGTAGTGGGACAGTGGGATAAGATAAGGGAAGCCCTGCATCTGGTAGCAAACCATTGTGCAAGACTCTGCGGCAAGAGCAAAAGAAAGAGGAAACCACTGAGGTTCTTGAGGGGAGTAGCAGCACTAGTAAGAGAAAAAAAGATGACATTTCTGAGGTACAGGACAACACAAAGCAAGGAGGACAGACATGAATACTTGGAAAAATGAAAGGATGCAAACAAGGCAGTAAGGGCAGCAAAGGCCGAAACTGAGGAAAAGCTAGCTAAATCAGTGAAGGAAGGAGGGAAGGCATTATTTAGGTATATTGACAAGAGGAGGAAGACAGGGAGAGGGATTGTGAGACGTAGGGAAGAGGGAGGAAGGGTAGTGGAGAAAGACATTGACAAGGCAACCATCCTCACAAACACTTCTGCTCCTTACTCATGGAAGAAGACAATGGGCATGGTCCCCCACTAATGGAAGAGGGCAAACAGGGAGAAAGGGTGAACATTAGACCTTTTTCAGAGGACAGAGTAAAAAGAGGATTAGAACAGCTTAGGTTGGATAAAGCTATGAGGCCCGATGGGATACATCCATGGATCCTAAAGAAGCTCTGGGAGGAACTGGCTAAGCCTCTGGCTAATCTGTTCAGTGGATCACTGGAAACAGGTGTGGTTGTAGAGGAGAGGAGGGGGGTACAACTGGTAACACTGCACAAAAGTGGTAGCAAGGAAGAGGCAGGAAACTACCGCCTGGTCAGTTTGACCTCGATAGTAGGTAAAATGATGGAAACCCTACTTAAGGAAAGTCTGCTGGACTACTTAGAAACAAGGGGACTGCTGGACCCAAGACAACATGGATTCATGGCAGGGAGGTCATGTCAGACCAGCTTGATTGATTTTGAGTGGGTGACAAAGGAAATAGACCAAGGCAGAGTGGTAGATGTGGCATATCTGGACTTCAGGAAGGTCTTCGGTACAGTCCCACACAGGAGACTAATCCACAAAATAGCAAATCTGGGGGTGGAGACAGAGGTGGTCACATGGGTTAGAAACTGGTTGAGTAACAGAACACAAAGACCGGTGGTAAATGGGGTTAGCTCACAGGAGGGATGTGTAACAAGTGGTGTGTCTCAGGGATCAGTGCTGGGACCAGAGCTCTTCAATGTCTTCATAAGCGATAGTGCAGATGATCAAGAAGGGAGGGTTAGCCTGTTTGTGGATGACACAACGCTATGTAACAGGGTAGAAACACAGGAAGGTATGGAAAGAATGAAGAGGGATCTGAAGAGGCTAGAAAACCAGTCCAAGGAATGGCAGTTGGGTTTCAATGCAAAAAAAGGGCAAGATTATGTTCTTAGGGAGAAGGAATCCTAAGGCTAAGTATGAACTAGATGGGGTAACACTGGAGGCCACTACAGAGGAAAGGGATCTATGGGTAGTCATAGAAGACAACCTCAAAGTGGCTAAACAGTGCAACAAAGCAGCTGGAAAGGCTAGCAGAATGCTATTGTGCATAGGGAGGAGTATAACAAGTATAAGGAGGGAAGTGGTGGTACCGTTGTACAACTCACTATTAAGGCCTCATCTGGAGTTCAGTGTTCAGTTCTGGGGGCCCTGTCTCCAAAAAGACATAGATATGATGGAGACGGTGCAGAGGAGGGAGACAAAAATGGTGTCTAGAATGCAGCGTAAGTCATATGAGGAGAGACTCGGAGCTCTGAATACGTACTCCCTTGAGGAAAGGAGAGAGAGGTGGGACATGATACAGACCTTCAACTATGTAAATGGGATCAACAGGGTACCAGAGGGGAGCATCTTTCACATGAAAGGAAATAGCAGAACAAGGGGACACAGCATGAGACTAAAAGGGGGAAACTTAGAGGGAATTTAAGGAAATTCTACTTCACTGAAAGGGTAGTGGATAGATGGAAACGTCTCCCCCAGGAATTGATGGGGTGACCACAGTGCAGGAATTCAAGAATGCATGGGATAGGCACGTGGGAATTATCAAGCTAAGGCAAAACAGGAGGGGTGTCTTGTAGCATCTATGGTACCTTAAGCATTAGAAAGAGAGGTAGGGCAGAGTGGATGGGCCACAAAACCCTTATCTGCCCACAGCATCTATGTATCTATGTATTATGGAGCATTGTATGTTGTGAATTTACTCAGCTCTAACCGAGACACTGAAAGTATGTTTTTTAATTAATTAAATTAAATCAGTCACAGTGCTTGCTTTATAATGTTTAATTGAATTCATTGCAATGAAATTGAAATGTATGGTACTGCTGACTGGATATTTCAGAAATGATGCAGCACTGACATTGCGTAAAATGTAACTGAAATGTGAAAGTCACCACCTCCTGACGAAGCCCCATGGGGTGAAGTACTGAAGTGTTGTTTGCTTTGGTGACTGTTATTTGGGACTCCTCAATAAATTAGTTTTTGATTGACCTTTTGAGTCCTTGAGTTCATGTTGGAGTGCTTACTACTCTGCCTTGATCATTTCTGAGGGCTTGCCAGCTCTGTTTAAGCACATCCTGACTTTCCCTGGCATTACTGTGTTTTTTGGATCTTGCTTGATTGGTCCTCATCGGAAGAATAAAGGAAGTGAACTGAACAGTACGAATGCAAAAGACTATGCAGGTAGCCAGGACCCAGATTGTGCAGGGCCTTATAAATTAACACCAGATCTTATAGGAGATGCTTCACTTGACAGGCAGCCAGTGCAGTTTCCAGAGAGCAGGAGTGATGTGACTCAACCTGGAAAGGCCCATCAACAATCACTGTGTACCTCCACTGACCCCATGGTAGAGGGTGTTACAGTAGTTGAGACAAGACATCATGAAAGCATGCACCAGTGAAGGCAGGTCCTCAGGGGGAGCACAGGAACAAATCCAGCTAATATTTCTAAGCTGATAAATACCACTCTGGATGACCACTGACACATGATCCTCAAATGTCAGCCCTTTATCTAGAATGATGCCTAGATTCTTCACTTGTTGAACAGTGTCAAAGTATACAGCAAGGCATTGAGGATGCTGGGGCATACAGGGAGGGGTTCTGATAGTATGAGAAGTGAGATAATTCTGCCACTGTACAGATCCCTAGTGAGGCCACACCTGGAATCTTTTGCCCAGTTCTGGAATCCATACCTGAGGAAAGACATTGACAGACTCGAGTCGGTACAGCAAAGATTCACCAAGATAGCCCAGGGCCAGCAGGGTAGATTCTATGAGGATTGCTGCAGACCATAAATGCACACTTGCTGGAGGCCATGCTAGAGCTGGGAGAGATGATTGAGACATATATGTTTCTCAGGGGTATAAACAATGTTAATAGCAAGGACCTGTTTGTAAGAAATAGGGATGCAGTCACTAGGGAGCATGACAGGAGGTTGGTGTGAGGCAAATTCCATGTTAGAATTCTAGTTGTTACTATGGCTCACTTTGCTTTCAATTACAGCTAGCAGCACAGTGAGTGTAGTCAGTATTTTTTTAACACTCTTGGAACCACAGCGGACTTCCAAGCACAGCCCAAAGCACTGAAAGTAAGGACAGTATAGCTGCACTAATACCAGTGATAAAGAACATTTTAATTATTTTTTTTTTTAGTCTTTGTTAACCAGGTAAGGTACATTAGGCACAAATGCCTGTTTTCAGGGGTGACCTGGGAGCACTGGGCAGTTAAGTGACTTGCTCAGAGTCACACAGTATGCAAGTGGAGGGTGTGAGAAGAAAACCAAGGTCTAGTCTGTTGGATGTACCAAGCTCATTCACAGCTGGTTACTCTAACCTCTAGGCTGTACTGCCAGCCCATTATTATGTATTTATTGTAATTCGGGTTGCTCAGCAAATGAGGGATAAACAATACTATTTTCTACATCATCTGTGGCAGGGGGTACAAATGCAAACCAAATGAATTCAGTCAGGTTAAACAGTTGGTGGAATTTGTTGTGAAATGTGGAAATTTGTGCAAGACACTGTTGAAATTCCCTTTCTTTTATTAAAAAGTACCCTGGGATCTTTAACATCCACCTGAACAAGCACTAGAAAAAGCAGACGGTACATCAGTTTAATGTCTCATTAGAAGGATGGCACAAACTAATAGTATAGTGTTCCCTAGTATTGCCTGAGGTTGCCAGTGGGTTTTTAAACCCATCTCACTTCTCATCACATCTACAGTAGCAGCACTCTAGAGGCAACCAACAGGAAAATAGCTGTACTAAATGTAGTTTGTTGATTTTTTTCCTCACAGCAGAATGGAGACAGATTCTACTCCTTTCCCTAACAGTCTAGGACAGTACACTATTGACATTTCCTAGCTACTACTTCATGCTTCAGTTTGTTGATTATAATTACTCCTACAGTTTGTCCTTCTCCTGTTTAGTTATCCTAATCTGTATCACATGGATTGTATAATGCACTTTCATCACTCCTTCCAATATGTATTATGATGATGCACTTGTCTTCATTAAATGTCACTTTAGTGGACATTGCAATTACATTTTAAAAAGCAGCCACTCACAAACCTGTATAAAAGTGAACCCCATTTCAACAGAAATATGCTAGCAGCAACATTTAACTTAATGAGTAGTGAAATGGTTTATGGTTCCTTGTATTCCAGCTAACTCTGATGAACAACTGCTTTTAGTTGACATGGTTATATCGAAATCATAGGTAGCTAAGCAGAATACATTAACTGGCCTTGCATACAAATTACGCATTACCTTTAGAAAGAATAGGTAACTATAATATTCTTCATGAAGCTATTTGTTTTTTGGGGACATTATGGAATGTTTAATTTTTTTTTTCTTCATATGCTTATTTGAACACATACGACTGTAGAGCAAAGACAGTGATTCTTTTCCTTTAAAAAAAAGAATATTAAATGGTATGATAAAAGAAGAAGATGGGGTTATGTAAACAGAACCAAGAGTGACCTGATTATTACTTTAAGAAAAAATATAAATGCCCCCCTCCGAGCTAAAAATGTCACATTCCTATGGAATACACCATATTCTGTCATTTACTAGTACAGCTGTCCTTTAGGTCACATCAGAATATTATGGCCTATAAAACCAACTGAAGTGATATTGTCATAATAAGAATCAGTGTTCCACCTTGTTGATAGAAAAGACAAAAATGCCTTGAAGGCAGACATGAAACAGAACAAGGTGTTCATTGGTTACACGGTTTATTGCAGTCAACATACTTGATTAGACATGGAAAACTGAACAACTCATGATGTGCAACAGTGACTTTAATACTCCTTTTGATTTTCCCATAAGAACACATTATGCTCAGGGATGTTCTGAAAAAACAACATTAGAAAAAATGAGGTGTGGAGAGCCTACAGTACAACAGAGAATATTCTCAGTAAGTTAGTATGTGCGAAATATCAATGCAAGTCAGTATATTGACTGGAATCAAGTTAGAAGGATTGATGCAATGGTCAATGCCGTGTCAGTGCAAAAAGCTCTGCTGCCATATATAGCATGACTGTATATTTGAAAGCTCTTTTCTTTTTACTTCTTCTCAGAGGAGTAGATACAAACTGATGACTCACTGACCCTCTTCCATTTAATAGATTCCTATTTAATGTCACAAATAGAAAGTGCATTGCTTCTGAATTTTCACTGTTCCCTGTGCCCTCCCAAAATGCTTTATGGTGATGCATGCTACTCAGTTCCAGGGTTCCTCTAAGTATAGCATATTACAATAAATTACATGTGAAAAGTTTCTGGTCTAGCTATTTCTTTGACATTACAGTTTCTCACCTTGTGTGCATTGTGTAAGCTTTTATAATGGATGCATCCATGCACAGACCTCTTGTCCATTATATCCGTTATGTCCAGAAGAGGCAGAGGCTCTGTGTTATGTGGGTCTGCATGTGGGACCAGGGGCTCAGCCTCACAGTGAATGAGAATTAATTATACAAGCCAATAGCTTACTCAAAATCCTGCTTAGGATGCATTTTATGTATTTATTTAAAGAGCACATTTTTATGTGTTTTAAAGAAAAAGCAGGGAGCTCCCTTACCTCAATGGAAGCGCCTCCATCCTGGTGGTAGTATTTTTAATGGTGTCCCTATTGCAAGGGAAGAAATCATAACTTTCCCTCAAGGGGCTGGCCACACAATCCTTTCCACTTCCTGATCTTTAGTTCCACCCCCACATGAAGACATTTTGTAATATCTGTATGGGGAGAGTGCCTGGGTACATGCCATTTAGTTCTATGGAGAATTATTTTTAATGTTTGTTTCTTAACTTTAAATTGGGTTTTGGCACAAATCAAAGCTAGGATTCAACTTGCAAGGCTCTTAATATGCTTTACAAACAGTGATAAACTAATTAGTGAAATTCATAAACCAGTCTGGTTCCAGCTGTGAATGTAATCTTTATTGCTCAGTTGGCGAAGATAAATGTGCCAGGTCCCTTAAGTTTTGAATTCCAAAGGCTCTTTTCAGCTGATCAGTACCAGCAATATACAGTAAGTGTGACTTATGGGCTAAATAAGTGGTTAATAGTTATTATATGATTACAGAGATATAGGTGTCCATCACAGCTTAGCACGTCATGCGAGTCATCAGAGGGCTTGCCATGGGGGACTCTGGAAGCATTAAGTACCATTAATGGCTGGCAGGTGGTCACAGGATCAATGTGAAATTTTAATTAACCCATGAAGTGAAGTTGATTTTACAAATTCCCCTTAGTGGAGCAATTCACAAACTTTTTCTATTTACTTGAACATTTACATTTGACAGCTCTGCCTACAACTTTGTCTTTGTGCTGCACTGAGTGAATTTTGTTTAAATCGAGGTTACTGGTAAACAAGTGCCTGCGGGTAACATGGCAACATCTTTTGCAGGTCACATGCTACTTCCCTATGTAATGTCTGAGCATTAGTTTCATGTTGCAGTCAGAGTGAGATAGTGGAAGAAATCAGTCCTGCTGCTTTCGGAGGCTTTATAAAAGCAATAAAAAAACAAATTTTAAAGCCTTTTTTGTTATTTTCTGTTTACTTAGCAGGTTCTGAGAATTTATTTCTTTGTTGCTTAAGTGTATTTTTCTTTATATTTCCCATTTTCATTTGTTCTTTATTTTTCTTCATATTACTGATTTTTTTTAACTTTTTTCCACTTAAAATAAGTGGGATTGGTGAGGAAGACTCTGGGAGGACTGGGACCTGAAGCAGTTTCAGCAAGCAGAGGGGGATGGAGCTGATTGATGGGACACAATATCCCATCCATCTAAAGACGCGATGTTTTGGACTAGGAGCACTGTACATTGGAATCCCCCCCCCACTGTATAGCACTAGAAGTGGCATGCAGTGATACAACCACACCAGTTGACACTGTTCTCATAGGTCTGTACCTGCTGCAGCACCTACCCTGTTACCACCTGAGGTTGTGCTGCCACCAGATCAGCATGAGGATGAGGGGTCCTACTCTATACCATCTGGCTCTTTCACTCAGCAGCAAAAGTCCTATGTTTAGGACTTTTTTGTAATTGACTGTGCCAACGGCATGATGAGATGCATATTGTGTGACACAGTTGTTCGGTGTAAGAAGCAGGGCAGCCGTTTGTGCACAGGTGGCCAGCACACCCACCTTAAGTTGATGCATCACTAGAAGTACGAGCATTATGTTAGCAGAAAGAATGATACAGCTTTGCAGGATGAAGGGGTGGCACCCATAGTACTTCTTTCATGCTATATGGTGGTCTGCAGAAAAAGAGGTGCGGTGGCTCCTCACACAGTGGACAGGTACCAGAGAGGGGATGGAGGGGACTAGGAGCAGGTGCTTCAGGCAGATTTGGGTTATGTGGGGTTACCCAAGAGATCAGCCTCAGATCCTCCTCCTACTACATCACTCAATACAGGAGTGGTGCAGCTGTGTGGGCATGTAGAGGTGCTCTCCTGGGAAGTTGTTAACATTAAAAAAAATATTGAGATGTTGATCCAAAACCAATGAAGCGTTCTAGAGGGTCTTGCAGAACTTAGAACTGGCATTGTGCCCTCTGTTTCTAGGCCATGGCCTGATTCTATCAGACTTTATTCTCCTTTATTTTATCTGTTATCTGTATTACTGTCTCCTTTATTCTTATCTTCAGCTGCTGCAAAAATATTCAACAGTAAATAAAAAAAAACACAAAAAAAGTTTACATTTTAATTTCTCTCTGTCTTGATTTCTGATACTGCTTCCTTCCTTCTATCTAACTAAAAACTTCTGTCTGCTATCCTTCTTCTGCTGCCTAACAAAATTAAAAATTCCGATTTCCTCTCTATATTGTCCTCTTTCTTGAGCAACACTGCACTCCTTACACTATCACTCTCTTCTTCTCTTTGAATGTTTCTTAACTACCAGAATACATGTACTCTGCTGTTGCTTTCAGTTACAAGATGGTGCACTATGATACTGTCCCGCACCACAATTTTTGTTACACATTTTAGGAGAAATTGTGTGAAAAGCACAACATACATCAATTCTGTGCTCCCAGAAGTTCTCTCAACTACCAGAATAAATATCTCATGCTGCTGCTTTCTGCTACAAGGTGGACCATTATGGTTCAGTCCCCCTGACACAGTTTTTGTTATACAATTTAGGGGAAATTGTGAGAAAAGCATAATATACATAACTTGTGTGCTGTCTAGGGGTGGGTGGAAGTGCAATTTTTCACCCCACAGAACTTCTGTGGAAATCAAGACATTTTGTGGAAGTTTCTGAACATCCACCTGTGGCAGAGCAGAAAACTTCCACCAAAGTTATGAGTGAAATTTCACCCAATTTAAAAAAAAAAAACCCTGTTGGCTAGTGGCTTCTACCCTGAAAAATCAGGTATGCGGTCAATGTATTTCAAATAATTTTGAACATCTACACATAATTCGGTAATTTTGCAATATTTTCCCTCACATTTTCAATATGGGCTTTTCTGGACCCCATCTCATGAACAACATAGATGAAATTCTCCAACTCCAGGCTGAAAGGTGATTTCACAGTCACTCTGCAAAATCCCTTTTTGGGTGGGGTTTGAAAATTTTCACCTCATAATAGAGCTGTTAAAAATTTGGGGTAAAAGTATTTTAAAAAAAAATTATGAACGTATGTTAAATTTTTTCAATGCTCACTCATACTGTAGCTTTGGTAGTTTTCAGTATTTTGACCCCAAATTTTCAGCTTAGCCATTTTTTGATCCTACCTCATGAACGTGACAGCCATAGTTTTTCAAATCTTGGCCAAAATATGTTTTTGCAGCTGTGGTGCAAAATTATGTTTCATCTGGGATGTGAACATTTTTACCTACTGGGTTCATGATGTAGGGTCATAAGAAAACTATGTTGAAAATTTGGGGTCAAAATATTAAAAAACAACACAGTTATGAAGGTGCATTTACATTTTTCAATGTCCTCTCATAACTTCAGTAATTTTCAATATTGTGACCCAAATGTTCAGTATAGCCATTTTGTCACACCACCTCATGAACCCAAAAGCTCTTGTTTTTCAAATCCTGGCCATAAAGTGATTTTTACACTTGTGGCGCAAAATCACATTTTGTCCAATATTTTATAAATTTATATCTTTCATGCTCAGAAGGGGGGTCATAGAAAAACTATGTTGAAGTTTGGGAGTCAGGACAGTTACAAAAAATTGTAATGTAACATCATTTGCAGAGATGGCTGTTGACCCAGTGGGGACCATGAGCCTTCCGTTGCAAGTGACCTGAGTTTGGGTGGGAGCTCAGTGAGCCAGCTGAATGGGCCAAGGCTGGAGCCTGCAGAGTGCAGAACTGGTCCCAATCTGGGGAGGGACAGAGCAGTGTTCTGGTGCATACACAACACTTTGTATTGGGCAGGGGGTCGATGTACATGCTGAGATCTGATTGGCCCATGCACTGCACCTGGACAAGTAGGTTAGCCTGTCAGTTTTAAATTACAATGCAGGCACAGTCCTATATTTAGCAGGAAGTCAGGATGCACCACATATTACTCTCTCACAATGCATGCTTGCCACACACTACATACACACAAACATTCTGCATTGGCAAATGCTTGTTACCACCTGTATCTTCTCCCTTCTTCTCCCCCTGTATCCTACTTCTCCCATACCACCCTCAGTCTTTCTCCTTCTCCTCTCCTGCTCTCACTGCAACCCTCAACCTATCTTAGCTCTAAATCCATACAAGGGTGGTAGCTCTGATGACCTGGACCCTAAACTCCTGTTCCTCTCTTCACCTGCCACTGCTCATCTTGTCACCCACCTTCTAAATCACTCATTTTTGCTTACCTCTGTCCCTGACTCATGGAAACAGGCTATGTTTATCCCCTTTCCCAAAGAGGTGACATCTCTAACCCTGGTAATTACTACCTTTTCTTCCTTCCCTCTACTCTGGCTAAACACCAGGACTCCATGGTCCTCTCACAGCTCTCCCCTTTTCTAGATTCCTTCTCTTTCTTTGCTCCTTAACCATCTAGCTTTAACCCTTTGAGAACTAAATATGTGTGAATGTATATAGATTCTGGACATATATCTACGTCCACAGTCTTCTAAGGGTTAAGAAGCCCCACTCTATCTCCTCCACTCTCCTGCAGCTCACTGATTCCAGTCTTTCTGTCATGCATCAGGGCCAGGTCAGCTTCACTAAGTTTTGTTGACTTGGCCAAAGCCTTTGACTGTTATCTACCCTGTTCATCTGGACAAGAATAAGGTGGTAGGGCTCTCTACCTACTCAGTTGAGTCGTTTGGCTCAAAATTTCAGGGCAGGTTTCAAGCTGTTCACAATGGCAATGACTTATCCCCACTAGTCCCTATCTGCTCAGGTGCACTGGTGCCTCTCAAAGGGTTGATCCTTGGCCCCATTCTGTACTCTGTATTTCTGAATGACCTTTCATTTGCATGCTTCTCTGAGCCCATTGACATGTATTCAGATTGCAATGTACTTTATGCATTGGGTTTCTCCACCTCTGACCTCATAGCCCAACTCCAAATGGATTTCAACAACTTCCAGCACTTGTTCCAGGCAAATCAGATGTCTCTCAATGCCAAGAAACATTTTTTATGTGTGAGTTTTGGCACCAGGCAGAGACTTGTCAGGCTCACCTCCATCCCAGATTTCCATACCCTTGATAGTATTGCAACTGACGATGCCTTCTCCATGAAATACCTTAGGGTCTCTTTGGATCATCAAGTCAGTTCCTCAGTTCAGGTGGATGTCATCCACCAGAAACCTCACCCCAAATTAGGTGAGATTTGTAGGAATAAAGTAAGTATTCCACTTCCTGCCAGTAGAGAGATAATTCTTCTAATCTTTGGCTGTGGTGACATTGTCTACGTTGCTGTCCCAAGTCCACCTTAACCCGACTATAACCTCTCTTTCATGTCTTATGGCACTTTGCATTGAACATTCCCACCCCAGAACCCACCACTGTTCACTTTATTGCTCCCTCTCCTTTCCTTCTCTTGATGTCAGATGCCTCATTCACTGCATCCCCTTCATTTCCAGATTGTGTCTTGGTTCCCTCTGCTCAAACCATTCCTCTCTCCTCAATTTCACTCCATCCTCCTCCTACTCTCTTTACAACTCAGGCTGTCACACACTTGCTTTCCTCCCACTAGAGTGCTCTGCTGGTCAAGCTGTTTTCTCCCCCTTCTTCCTCAAACTTTGGCTTTCTAACACTGCTATTTGTACTGCTCCTTCCTTCATTGCACTAATAACTCTCCTGTGTGAATTTGATATTCATCCATGCAGATATCTCAGATCTTGGGTTTTGGTTTTTACCTGCTGCCTCCATACTCCTCTATCACCCTCATGCCCTACTTACAGTTCCCCTCAGTCCCCCCCAACTATTCCAGTTTTCTTTGCTGTACACAGCAATGCCTTATTCTTGTTAAATACCCTACATTTGGAAATGAGAGAGAGGATTTTTTATAGTGCTGGCAAAAACATTTATTGGAGTCCTCAGTGGGTTTAATCAGATACATTTTAAAATATGCCGAGAAGAATGAAGCCGTAGTTACAAAAGAAGTTTTGAAGAAAGAGATGGCTGTTAATAGTTTTCTGGACATACTGAATTTATGCATATAAAGCACAATTGGATTATGTAAATAAGAACCATGACATAAGAATCTACAAAGTTAAAGAAAGGGGACAGGATGGTTATAATGAAGGACAGTTATTTGATTGAGGTAAAGGAAAACCTGACAAGTCAATTTTAAAGAAAGCTGTATCCATAGGCTCTTTACAGGACACATATACAAGTGAATCTGACTCAGAGGGTCCTAGCCAGATCTTTTTTTGTTTTTTTCAACTTATTTTATCCTCTCATGGTAGGCCACCTTACGTTGTCTGCCAAGTCTATTGAGCTTGGGGTCTTTCGGGTGCTTGTAACACCATGTGTGCCCTGGAAGATCCTCAGAGTTGGTCTGGAGGCATCATCCTAGGGGCCCCCATCATTTCCTCCATTATTCCCCAAAGACTGTACTCTACATCCAAGGCCTCAGATGTGGTGGTGCATGCAAGTGGAGGCTCACATGCGCACCACAGCTCCAGAATGTATCTCTTCCTCCCTCCCCCAGTGGCATAGCACTGGTGGTTCTTGGAGTGTTGCCACTTCTTTGGCCTCCATCGGGGGAGACTGAGATCTGAGGTTGCCAGCTACCCCTTCCTGAGGTAGAGGGCCACCAGCTGGCAATCTGCTCTAGTCCTCTCCCTTCCCCAGCTGACCAGTGACAAGCAAGGCTCATTCCCAAACCCAGGATGCCAGTGTGGAATGAGGTGTGGCATCCAGTGCTTCAACCCTCAGAGCCACCAGGCCGGCCCCAAATCTTTTTTTAGAGAACAGCCAAGAGGACATACCCCCATGTCCAATGGCCCTCCAAACTATTGGCACAGCCCAACCCATCCAACTCCTACTTGCCATGGTATATGCTGAGCTGCAGCCCCCCCGGATCCAGATTCCAAGAAGTAGGAGAATGAGATGGGGGACAAGGGGAAAGAGTAGAAGAAGGCTCACCTGTTTATGAGAGTGCCCAACAACAGAGGAGGCACCCTTACAGAAATTATGGGAACAGAAAACCCCAGAGGGGGATACAATATTGAATAATTCCATTGTAATTAACATATCTAGTTACCACCTTTACTGAGACAGAACATATTTTACTCAGGAGGACTGACATTTACCCAACTAATAAATTAGACCCTTTTGAGACTATAGTAGATCTCCATAAATTTACAAGGAAACTCAGTTTAAGAGCTTTTGTTTCATACTGAAGACATGAGGCTTGAGATTGAAAGAATATTGGATGCAGGAGAAGTGCTGAACTCTGGGGACATAACAATTAATGAGACATCAACTTATTGATTTAAAAAGAAGTCTACATTTGTGCCACCAGTAAATCAAACTGTGGCTATATTTGAGAAAATGGGACAAAGGGATATAGAACTATTATCTGAGACAACACAGGAGCCTAAATATTTTAACTGTAACTGGGACGAAAGATAGGTTAGGCTAAATTTGCAAAAAATACACAGATCATTATAAAACCAGTGGATAAGGGGGATCTGCTGCTGTGTGGGACAGAGTACATTATGAAGAGGAAATGTTGTCCCAGTTATCAGATAGAAATATGTATTTACCACTACAAAATGATCCTACTGAGAAATAAAAGGAAGAAATTGACACTATGTTGTATGAAGTCCTGGCACTGGAAATCATTTCTAAATATACCTATGATTTCCTGACAATAGAATATCCCATCAGGGCAATCATATATGGTTTACCAAAAATAGATCATTTGAAGAGTCCTCCAGCTAGGCCAGTAGTGGCAAGTATTGGCTCCCTAACAGAATTGTTAGCTCAGTTTGCTTATGATTACATCCATGCACTAGCTAGTCATGCTGGATCACACATTAAAGACAGTACTCATATTTTACAGATCTTGGTGGATTTTGTTGTCCAAACTGACTGGTATCTAGTAACCCTGGATGTCCAATCACTGTACACCAACATCCCCCATAATGAAGGTTTGGAGTCATTGAGAGAGGAGTTGTATTATAATGCTGAACACTTCTCAGGATTTGTGAAGTTCATTATTACTTGTACTGAAAAAGTGTTGATGTGCATTTTTTTTTTTTTTTTGGTTATAATTAAAATATATTTGCAAGTTAAAGAGATGGCAATGGTGGCTGCTTTAGTCCCAAGTTTTGCAAATATATATTTTTCAAATTGGGAGAACAAGTACATATATAACCTGGATTATAATTCATTTATTTCATTATGCATATTTGTATACGCATTGCATTAATGACTTGGTTCTCATATAGAAGGGCAGCAGAGAAGAACTGTCTAATTTTATTTTATATTTAGAAGGCACCAATGAGAATTTGAAAATGATGGTTAATTGTGATTTACAGTTGATTAATTATTTGGATATAAATATTAGAAAAGCTACTAATGATGAACTGATTACAGAGTGTTTTCATAAAAGTAGACAGACTGCTGCATTTCACAAATCCCCTTCCCCCTGCCATATGTAACCAAAAATATTCCAGTAGGGCAATACATGAGAATAAAAAAGAAATAGTACATTATTAGAAGGTTATCAAAGGCATGCATGTGATTTAATGGACTGTTTTATATCCGGTGGGCACAATAAGCTTACCATCCAGACAGCACAGGATAAAATGGATGGCATAGGCAGAAAACAATTATTGGCACCAGAATTACAAAATAGGGGAAGGGTGGCCAATAGCATGCCAAATTTTATTACTATGTTTTCTCCCCCCTCCACAAGAGCGGCCCCAAGGATGAACCACAAAACTACAGACCAGTGAGCCTCACATCCATTGTGGGTAAGCTAATGGAGACTATCTTGAAGGAGAGGCTGGTGGCCCTCCTAGAGGAGGCCATAGGACTACAGGATAGCAGACAACATGGCTTCATACATGGCAGATCCTGCCAAACCAACCTGGTGGAGTTCTATGACTGGGTAACTAGGCAACTGGACAGGGGCCATGCAGTGGATGTCCTGTATTTGGACATCAGTAAGGCATTCGACTCAGTGCCGTATGGAAGGCTGGGAAGTAAGTTAGAAGGCACAGGGGAGGGTGCAATGCTGGTGAAATGGGTAGGGAACTGGCTACAAGGAGGGCAACAGAGGGTGGTGGTGGGTGGGGAGCTCTTACACCCAAGGGTAGAGATGAGTGGTGTTCCACAGGACTCGGTGTTGGGGCCAGTGTTGTTTGGCGTATTCATTGCAGATATATCATTGGACATCAAGAGCAAGATCAGTCTGTTTGCTGATGATACCAAAGTAGGAGCAGTGGTGGATGACCTAGAGGGATGGCAGGGGTTGCAGGATGATCTGTCAAAGCTTGAAACCTGGTCAGACACCTGGCAACTGGAGTTTAATGCCAAAAAGTGTAAGGTGCTGCATTTTGGGATGAAGAACCCAAGGAGGAGTTACCAGCTGGGGGGAGTGCAGCTAGCCCAGAAAGAAGAGGAAAATAATCTGGGGGTGCTCATTAAAGGGTCAATGAACAACAGAGCACAATGTAGGAAGACAGCTGCAAAGGCCAACAAATTGCTGGGTTGTATTGCAAGGGGTATATCCTTGAGGAGGGAGGAGGTGATTCTGCTACTGTATAGGTCATTAGTTAGACCACACCTGGAGTACTGCATGCAGTGCTGGTGACCGTATCTGAAGAGGGACATTAAGTTACTGGAGGGGGTGCAGAGCAGGGCGACAAAGATGATCAAGGGGCTGGGGGACTTATCATACGAGAGGAGGCTGAGGGAGCTAAAAATGTACTCACTGGAGGAGAGGAGGGACGGGAGGACATGATTGAAACCTTTAAGTACATAAAAGGAATAAACAAGACAGGTACAGAGGGTCTGTTCAAAGTAAGAGAGGGGAGGGACACCGGGGCCATGATATGAGACTGGAGGGAGGACAGTTCAGCAGGGAGATGAGGAGACACTTTTTTACAGAGAGGGTCGTGGCTGGGTGGAATGCATTACCTGCAGAAGTGGTATCCAGTAGAACAGTGGACTGCTTCAAAAGGGGATGGGACAGGACAAGGGGGAGGGTCAATGAAGGAGAAGGGTGGAAGGAAGGGGCAGCTGCACAATAAGGGGTGCTAGCTGCACATTCAAACAGACTTGATAGACCTCTAGGCCTTTATCTGCTGGCAAATGTCGTATGTTTGTATGTTCATATGTTTTCCCCATGGGCCAACTAGAGTTTTCCTATCCTATAAAAACATTGGCATATCATGGGCACTGATAAAAAAAAATGTTGAGGAAGTTTTTAAAAATATTCCAAAGTTAGTGTTCAGGAGAGGGGAAAATTTACAGAATAAATTTGATGAATGCATTGTATTGGAGAAATAATGGCACTGAGAAACAAATCATACCTTTACCTAGATGTACTTATTTTTATGGCATAAATATTTCAAAGAAGGCTTTGTTTTTATACATCCGAGTTCAGGACAAGATATTGCTATTTATGATTTTATTACATTTAATACTACAAATTTGATTGATTTAACTTGTATCTTGCAGAAAATGCTCAGTCTTTTATGTAGGCAAGAAAGACAGAATCAGTGAGTATTAATACAGTTTGAATACAACAGATGGAGTTAGTGCTTTGTCTATACATATTGAAACAATGTCTAAAGAACATCAATTTTTATTTCAGGGTATAGAGGAAGTATATTTAAGGTTCAGAGATGGAGACCAAGATAGAGAACTTCTCAAAAGGGAGTCATTCTGCCAATATAAATTAAAAGTCAGTACTTCACCAGATTTAAAAGAACACTTTAACTTGATGCCTTTCTATAAGGAGTTTAACGAGAATTATTTTTTGAATAGTATGAGAAGTATTTATGAATACATGCTGGGGATGATATATAGATAACACTGATGTATATTTTTGCGTATGGTTCAGAATATTAGTGATTAAGACTTTGTCACAATATTTTTATTGTATTATATGTATTTTATATTCATTGCAAAAAAAACTTTATTGATGCACTAGTTAGGGATAAGCTGACAAAAGTAGGGAAATGTGGTGTTAGGGTTGTTAAACCTAACACCCCACCCTTCAAGCAGCAACAGAAAAAAGCATTACAGTTTGACATCTCCTGCATCTGTACAAATCAGCCATGGTGTGTGCCTTGGACTGTCAGCCCTACAGCTCACCACCTTCCATCAGTAAAAAAGCTAAGATGTGTAAAATATATGAGAATGGGGTGAGGGTTAAGGTTGATAAACCCAAGGCACATGCTATGCCTGATTTGCAAACATGCAAGTGAGGGCAAACCATAATGTTTTTTATATTTGTTGCTGCCTACAGGGTGGGGATGGAGTGTTAGGGTTGGCAATCCTAACACCATATTTCCCTACTTTTGTTGCTTTAACCCTAACTACTGCATTAACAAAAAAAATGTTTGCAGTAAATTTCCTTACTTTTAGCGATAGTATAATCATATCCTCATTTGCTTGTGGTCTGTGCCCTGCACTTCCATCCCACCATAGACATATACATCTATGTTGCTGTGTGAGTGCAGGGCCCTCCTGCTTACAGTCCTGCCAAAAAAGCAGTTTCTTTCATTCATTGTATGGCTTGATAAAGTTCCAGTGTTATTCTATAGGCATTATATTTTTTTATTGTTTATGATTTTTTTTTGTATTGCCCCTAAATGCTGGGGAGGATATATGTTGTTCTTGCAGTACTAATGAGACTTTTGATATATAGATTGCCCCTTAATTCCAGATATTGCAGAAAGTATGGACTATTGAAGTTCTAATATTATCCTAGAGGCATTTTCATATTTTTTATGTTTTATTTTTTTATATGGTCCCTAAATGTTTGGTGGGGGGGGGGTGTTATTCTTGTAGTGCTCATTAAGACATTTGTTTTTATGTACTGTATAGAGTGCCCCAATGTTGAGGAAGTTATGACTTTTTGAAATTCTAAGATAGCCAACTCAGTTAAGAAGGGGATAAAACCTTTTATCATTTTATCATTAGGGAGTGATGAAAGAACAAGGGAGGGAAAGTGAGGTTTAACAAAGGGGATGGGAGGTAGGCAGAGAGTGACAGTGAAAAGGCAGAGCTCCTGAATGAATACTTTTGGTCAGTATTCACAAAAGAAGAAGAGGTGGAGGTACCTAAACCAAACAATAGAAGCACACTGGATAGGGGGGTCATTACCAGTCCATTCACAGAAGAAAGGGTTGTGAAAGAACTCCTAAAACTCAAGGTGGACATAGCATTGTGGCCTGATGGCATTTACCTCAGAAATCTAAAAGAACTAAGGGGAGACCTAGAGACACCACTGACTACCCATTTTATCAAATCATGGAAGGATGGGGTGGTACCTGAGGACTGGAGGAGGGAAGATATGTTTCCCCTTCACAATAGTAGGAGCAAGGCAGAGGCAGAAAACTATAGACCTGTTAGTTTGACCTCAGTGGTAGGGAAAATGATGGAATCAATTCTGAAAGAAAGAATTGTTGAGTACCTAGAGGTCAGTGGGGCACAGGACCCAAGGCAGCATTGATTCACCGCAGAAATGTCATGTCAGACAAATCTAATAGATTTCTTTGACTGGGTGACTAAAGCAGTAGACCAGGGATAGGCTGTGGATATGGCCTACCTAGACTTTAGCAAGGCTTTTGACACAGACCCACACAGAAGATTAAAAAACAAGTTAGCCAGCCTGGGAGTGGGTCCCAGGGTGGTAGCCTGGGTAACAAATTGGCTGGACAACAGGATGCAGAGGGTAATAGAAAATGGAGTTCACTCTAAAGAAAGGGGGTTACTACTGGGGTACTGCAGGGTTCAGTGCTGGGACTGGTACTCTTTAATGTCTTTATAGGTGAAATTGCAGAGGGGCTAGAGGGAAAAGTATGCCTCTTTGCTGACAACACAAATATCTGCAACAGGGTTGATACACAAGGGGGGTGGAAAGGATGAGAAGGACTTGGCAAAGCTGGAGGAATGATCAAAAGTATGGCAGCTTAGATTCAATGCAAAGAAGTGCAAAGTAATGCACCTGGGAAACAAAAACCCAGTGGAAGAGTACACAATGGGGTGAGGTACTATTAACAACAAAAATGGAAAGGTACCTGGAGGTAATCATATCAGATGACCTTAGGGTAGGCAAGCAATGTGAGAAGGCAGTAAGTAGGGCTGGGGGGAAACTTGGGTGCATAGGGAGAGGTATCACCAGTAGAAAACAGGAAGTTATCATCCTTCTGTACAGTGTGAGACCCCATCTGGAGTACTGTGTGCAGTTCTGGAGACCCCATCTGTTCAAGGACATGGACAGGAAGGAGGCAGTTCAGAGAAGGGCAACTAAAATGGTGCAGGGTCTTCACCAGAAGCCATACAAAGAGAAACTGAAAGATCTTAATATGTATACCCTTGGGGGACATGATAGAAATGTTCAAGTACCTCAAGGGAATCAACAAAGTCCAAGAGCATAACATCTTTCAGAAAAACAGTTATGCAAGAACAAGGGGGCACAATTTGAAGATAGAGGAAGGATGGTTCAGGGGCAACATGAGGAAGTACATTTTCATGAAGATGGTGGTGGATGCATGGACTCCTGAGGAGGTTGGGGAGTCAAAAACAGTTGGGGAATTTAAGAATGCATGAGATAGACATAACGCAATTATAGTGGGGGGGTTAGGAGGAAGTAGGCTGTTGGTTAACTAGGATCTGCAGTTTATCCAATAGGTAGGGAAATGACCAGACTAGGTGGGCCAAGCAGTCCTTATCTGCCATCAAAGTCTATGTTTCTCTGTTTCTAAGTTATCCTATGGGAATTTTCATTTTTTATTTTCTTGTATTGCCCATATATGTTTTGGAAAATATGTGTTTCATTTAGCACTCATTAAGACCTTTGTTTTGATATATACATTGCCCTTTAAGTCCCACTATTGAGGGAGTTATGATTTGTTGAAAGTTCCAGTGTTTACCCTATGGGAATTTTCATGTTTTATAATTTTGTTTTGTTTATTTTGTTTTTATATTGCCCCTCAATGTTTTGGGAGGAATATGTGTTATTCTTGTATTACACATGAGACCTTTGTTTTGATATATAGATTGTCCTTAAAGTCTAACTATGGAGAGAGTTATGACTTGTTAAAGTTCCAGTGCTATCCTATGAGAATTGTCATTTTTTAATTGTTTTTTTTTTCTATAAGGGCCCTACTTCTTTTTTTTGAGGGGGGGTTATGTGTTATTCTTGCAGTACTCATTAACCTTTGCAGGGCCACGACATAGCTGTCCAAAACTCCAATATGTTCTAATTTTGTCATCAGCCTAAGGTTTAAGACCTTTGTTTTTAAGTTCAAATATTGAGGGAGTTATGACTTTTTGAAGTTCTAATGTGGGAAAAAAACAAAGCCCAATTTTTTTTTTTGAATGAAGGAATCGTTTTTCATATCAAACAAGAAACCCATGTGAAAAAGGATGCCTTCACATGAAAAAAAATGGCGACCCCTCCCCAAAACTATGTCAACATTCTTTTTTTCATATGAGGGCATCATTTTTCATGTGAATGAAAAAGCTAAGAACAAAGGATTACTTCATACAAAAAAAGAATCAGAAAAAAAACCTAAGTCTAAATAATTTTTTGTATGAGGGCATCTTATTTCATGTGAATGAAAAAAGCTCGTAATAAAGGATTCCTTATATGAAAGAAAAAGCAGAAAAAAAAATTAAGTCCAAATTAATTTTTCATACGGGGCAACCTTTGTTGTGAGCTCGTTTCATTCATACAAAAAAGTATGCCCTCATACAAAAATGAATTTGGACGTAGTTTTTGTTTCCAGATTTTTTTTTTTTTTGTATGAAGGGATCCTTTTTCATATGGCAAAATTCTTTTTCTGTATGTCCATATTAAAAACAGAAGTAAGTCACAAAAAAGGATTTTTAAAATAAAAAAATGCAGATTTGTGGATATTTTTCTAACATTTAAGTGCAGAATCCACTTAATAGGGGCCTGATGACCAAGATACATGTGTTGGTGTCTTGCAAGTATCTCATTTTTGTGGGTTTTGAATTTCTTTTCTTTAAAAAGAACAGAAACCATATGGTGGCCACACAAAAAAAGATTTTTTCCTCACAGAAAATGGTGACCCTATAGGAAAAATGATATTTTTTTGTATAAGCCAGATTCGTTTTTCATTCCAAGCAGCTATCCAAAAGATTGTACTGAGCATGCTCAGAGCTAACATTTTAAAATATTATAACTTCAGAATTATTTAATATTTTTTCACAAACCAGTGCAAGACATATCTGTGGGACAATCCCTTTCTACTCTGAAAATTTCAGATGAAAATACCAAACCATCTGGATGCCAGGTGATGACAAAAAACAGCAAAAAAACACTGTTTTTAAACTTTTTTCACTATCCACATTTCAGAATACACACATCCAAGTGGAACGAAACTGAGCACATCAAGAGTTCTACCCCCCAACCCCATCACTGCACAAGCAAGGTTTTCTGCAAACCTGTTGAACATTTGCAAAGATATTAAAGTGCAAAGTTTGAGGTTTAACATAGAGATCCCTGCTCAACCCTAACTATAGTGGCACTAATGTACCACTATAATTAGTAACTTTTCATAAAGAATGTGGAAAGATAAAAAGAGATACATTTATACTGAATTAGAATGCTTTTTATCTGGTACTTATTTTCTTTGATCTACTGCCTCCCTTTTCTGTTTTCATCACCCCTTTTGTTTTTCCTTCTTGTCTTGCTTAGTTACTCAGCTCAAGTTGTTTATTTTATATATTCATTGCTACACAACTTTGTTAATGCATCAGTTAGGATTCTGGTTAAAGCAACAAAAGTTTGGAAATGTGATGTTAGGGTTTTCAACCCTTATTTTGCATCCCTCCCAACACGCAGTGAAAAGGGCAAGGAAACAAAAGCAACCAGAAAAAGCCATCATCAGGCAAGACAAAGAACATACAACTCTCTGCAGATAACACAAGAGACGGCCATCATCATGGTCCCTTACTTCTGTAGCCATGAATACACATGCATACTTCAACACATACACACCCACTCCAGGCTGCAGAAATTTTATTTTTTGTTTTTGTTGCTTTTCTGTAGTATATGAAAGATGCAATATTGCCTACCTATGAAGTAATGTAATCACTACATTATAATTTGAATGAATTAGTTTGTATAGATTATAGAAGAAATCAATGTCATTTCTGAGTAACTGAAACTGTGCTAAACAGCTGTCATTGTTTTTTGCTTAGTAAGCCATTTATTTGTGGATAAGGTTGTTAGAAATTGATTGATAATATGTGAGTATTGTGAGAAAACACCACCACACTATCATTGTACTGTAATGGTTTTCTGTCAGTTTAATATGCAAAGCTAGTGTTACATAATTTTTTGTTTTCTTGTTTACAGATAGGTCCTATGCACAAAACATTGATAATTATAAGACAATAATACATAAAGATATCTAAAACTTTACAGCCAGAAACTATTAGTGGCAATGTTCTGAAATCATGACACCATGTAGTGTGTAACTTCATTTTATTTTCCTTGTAGTGATGGTTCCATTAAGATATGATACTATCTGACTCTGCTGCACAGAAAGACTGGCATTTCACAACTTCACTACCACACTATAGTGGTTGTATAATTCTTACTCTTTTGTCATAATTCCTGTCTTTACATACATAGGGATTTTTCAATGAACATAGACTTTGATGGTAGATAAGAACTACTTGGCCCACCTAGTCTATCCATTTCCATACCTATTGGAAAAGCTGCAGATCCTAGTTAACCAACAGCATACTTCCTCCTACCCCCCTGTACAATTGCCTTATGTCTGTCACATGCATTCTTGAATTCCTCCACTGTTTTTGACCCCAAGACCCCCTCAGAAAGGCTGTTTCATGTGTCCACCACCCTTTATGTGAAAAAAGAATTCATCACATTGCCACTGAGCCATCCCCCTCTTTCTTTAAATTCTGCTCCCTTGTCCTTGCACATCCCTTTTTCTGAAATATGCTACCCTCTTTGACTTTGTTGATTCCCATGAGGTACTTGAACATTTCTATCATATCCTTCTGCTCCCTCCTGCTTCCTCTTTTTCTTATGGATAAACATATTAAGCTCCTTTAATCTCTGTTCATATGGCTTATGGTGCAAACTCTGCACCATTTTAGTTGCCCTCCTCTGGACTCCCACCTTTCTGTCTATGTCCTTGTGGAGATGGGGTCTCCAGAACTGTATGCAGAACTCCAGATGGGGTGTCACCAACTGTGTGTATAGAGGAATAACAACTTCCTGTTTTCTACTGGTGATACCTCTCCCTATGCATCCCAGTATCCTCCAGCCCTCCTTATTGCCTTCTCACATTGCTTGCCTACCTTCCGATCATCTGCTATGACAACCCCCAGGTCCCTTTCCATTTTGGTTGATGTTAGTACCTCCTCCCCATTGTGTTCTTTTCCCCAGGTGTTTGTTTCCAAGGAGCATTACTTCGCACTTCTTTGCATTAAATCTAAACTGCCATACTTTTTACCATTCCTCCAACCTTGCCAAGTCCCTTCTCATCATTTTCAGCCCCTTTGTGTATCAACCCTGTTGCAGATCTTTGTGTTGTCTGCCAAGAGGCATACTTTTCCATCATGTCCTTCTGTGATGTCATCTATAAAGACATTAAAGAGGACTGGTCCTAATACTGAACCCTGCAGTGCCCCACTAGTAACCCCCCTTTGTTTCTTGTGGACTCCATGTACTATTACCCTCTGTGTTCTGTTGTCCAGCCAGTTTTTTACCCAGGCTACCACCCTGGGTCCCACTCCTATGCTGGCTAACTTGTTTATTAATCTTTTGTGTGAGACTGTGTCAAATGCCTTGCCAAAGTCTAGGTAGGCCATGTCCACAGCCCCTCCCTTGTCTACTACTTTAATCACCCAGTAAAAGAAATCTATTAGATTCATCTGACATGTCCTTCCCACTGTGAATCCATGCTCCTTTGGATCCTGTGCCCTGCTAGCCTCTAGGTACTCAACAATTCTTTCTTTCAGAAATGATTCCATCATTTTCCCTACCACTGAGGTCAAACTAACAGGCCCATAGTTGGCTGCCTCTGCCTTGCTCCCACTTTTGTGAAGGAATCACATCCACCCTCCTCCAGTCCCCAGGTACCTCACCATCTTCCCATGATTTGCTAAAATGGGTAGTCAGTGATGTCACTAGTTCTCCCCTTAGTTCTTTTAGAATTCTGGGGCGAATCCTGTCAGGCCCCATTGCTTAGTCCACGTTCAGTTTTAGAAGTTCTTGAGGACTTTTCTTCTTTGAGTGGACTGGTATCAACCCCCCTAACCAGATTGCTTTTATTGTTTGGTTTAGATACCTCCCCCTTCTCATTTTTGTGAATACTGAACAGAAGTATTTGTTCAGTGTCCCTGCTTTTTCACTGTCACCCTCTGCCCACCACTCTCCCCTTTATTAAGCCTCACTATCCCTCCTTTGGTCTTTCTTCATTCCCTAATGTACCTATAACATGTTTTGTCCCCCTTCTTAACTGAGTTGGCTATCTTTTCCTTGGTTTGGCACTTGTTGCTATTCTGACTGCCTTCACCTCTTCCTTCTGCTTTAACTGGTACAGTTCTCTGTCCTGCTCCTTCTGTGTTTCCTTTTACTTCTTGAATGCTATCTTTTTCTCCCTAACCTTCCCCACCACCTTTTTTGAGATCCATAGTGAGATTTTGTCTTCATTTAGTTATGTTTATTTGCTTCACACAAAGGCTTGTTGCCTCTGTGATGGCAGTTTTGATTTTTCCTCCACCCCTCCTTCTTGCCCATTTGCTAGTGCTTTTCTGAGTTACACTCTCATTTTCCAAAGTCAGCCCTCCTAAAGTCCAATACATTTGTTTTTGTATGGCTTCACTCTGTGGCTGTGTTTATCATGAACCACACTGTCTGCTGGTCACTTGTTCCCAGATGGTTACCCACTTCTAAACCTGCGATCCTCTCTCCATCCCTATTTGAGAGTACCAGGTCTAAGATTGCTCCCTCCTGAGTAGATTCCAACACAAGCTGTCTGAGGCATGCCCCCTTTAGGGCATTGAAAATGACCCTGCACATGGATGTGGCTGCAGCAAAGGCGCTCCAGTTAACATCTAACATATTCAGGTCCCCAATTAACAATATCTCCCCTTTTTCTACCATTCAAAGGATGCCTTCTATCATTTTCTTGTCCATTTCCTCCACCTGGGACAGGGGTCTATATACAACCCCCATGCAGACTGCAGTGCCATTTCCTTTCTTCAGGGTGACCCACAGTGCCTCCTCCTCTTCCTGTTTACCCTTTAGTTTCATTGTTTTGTTCCCTTCCCTTATGTAGAGAGATACTTCTCCTCCTCTTTTACCCTCCCTGTCCCTCCTGTAGATTGTGTACCCTGGTATGTTGACATCCCAGTCATGGTTTTCTGTTGTTACTATAGTATGCCACAGAAAGAGAAAGTCAATAACTGATATAGGAAGAATGAGTTTCCCATAGCAATGTATTGTTATGATGTGAGACAATCTTATTTATTAGCAAAGCAGCAGAGATATTGCAACTTGATGCAACTGTGTTCAGTTTTTAGTGCATTTCTAAGTGTAATGCCATGTTACATGTACTGTTTCAAGTGGTGTCAACAATAGAAGAGTACTCTGAGAAGAAGCTATTTTTGTGATGCATAGGCTGCCAAAAAGTTAGGCTAATAATTTTCTTATCCTGTTATCTTCTTCATGTTTCCTTTGTGCTTCCATTTACCATTTTGAAGGTGGTGTATTTCTATAGTCTGAAGTGGGTGTGTATGTGTTGAAGTATGCATGTGCATCCACGCCTACAGAAGTGGTAGACTATGATGATTGATGTGTCTTGTGTTATCTGCAGAGAGTTGTAGGTTGTTTGTCTTACCTGATGATGGCTGTCTCTGGTTGCTTGTGTTGCCTTGCCACTTTTGCTTCTTGTTGTGGAGGGAGGATACAAAGTTCAACTTGGAAACCCTGACATCACAATTTCCAGCATTTGTCACCTTAACCTGAACCCTAACTGATGCATTAACAAAGTTTTTTTTACAATGAATTTCCTTACTTTTTGAGAATGTATTCAGAACACAGGTGTTTTTTGTTTGTTTGTTTTCTACCTGTTCACACCACACTGCTATTACATACCATTCCAAATACTTAGCAAAGTACCTCCCAAAATCTCCATATCAAATAAAGTGTTATCATTACTGTATATTGTGCCAAGTTTGTGAGTTCCCTTTAAAAAGAAATCATAAATAAGTCAATTCATGTTTTACAAGTAGTAATTGAATTTATTGTTGTAAACCATTTAACATACAATATTAATAACTGAAATAGCTTTTGTAAACTATATTCTAGCTGATTGTAATACAGTCCCAGAACATTTCATCAGGCCTATGTACAGGATGGTTATAAGGCACGAGGCAGAACCAAGTGCCATAGTATCCCTGTTGCTGCATATAAAGTGCCAGCTTTCTGGTTTCTACTCACACATGATCTTTCACATGTATCTTATATTTAATTACAAAAAGTCACAGAATAATGTTTTTTATAAAACTGCAGTCTTGTCCAGTCCTCATTTGAGATGCAGTTTCAAATTGCTGCACAGAAGCTATAAATTACAAAAGTGTTACTAAACATTAGAGTTGTAGAACTATGTTTTTTATTGTTCCACACATTGATAACTAATTAATAAGTAAGACATGAAACACTTTACTACTGAAACATTATCTGCAGTATCAGCAGTGTTGAATGGCTTGAGGCAAAGCTTATCACTAGAAATCTGTGCCACTGAGTACACATTCAAGAACCATTATCCATGAACTCCACTATACATGACAAAAATGAGACACCGGTTATCTTTGCAGAACAAGTATCTTGACTATAAACTAATCACATTATCAGATGCATACTTTCACTAAATATGGACAAATTGTCATAATGGTATGACTTTCACATGTAATCATCCCAAAATTTCAAAGAAACAAAGTTATGACAACAACACGCAGACCATAGAAACCATGGACAAAAGCACATCTCACTAAGCAACTCCAAAATTGCACTTTGGGGCAGATTTGCAAAATTATAGCACTATTTCATGATCATTGCCACTGCCCAAAAACAGCCTATTCATCATATCAGCAAAAATATAAAACAATAAATACCATATGTATAGATGAATAGGACTTTTCCTGTTAATCTAAAAATTACAGGTTCACATTGATTGTTATTATTAATAAACTCATTTTCACAATACCATTTGCCAAGCACTATATGTTCCACCATACACACCACAGGACAACTTTCTTTGTCACTGTTGCTAGCACCTTCATATGAAAAAAAAATAAGTTTGGAAATGTTTCTCAGCCATTTACTATGCTTTTCCAAGCAAAAAAGGATCTTTTTCATAAACCATTTTTATATATAAAACCATATCCTTTTTCATATGGGGAGGCTCAGAGGGGATGTGAGGAAATGCTTCTTCACAGAAAGGGTGGTGGACATCTGGAACAGACTCCCTGCAGAGATGGTGGCTACCAAAATGTTAACAGGATTTAAGCATGCATGGGATAGACATAAGGGGACCTTAGTAACAGGGGTGAGGGGGGTTAGGCTGGAGATCAAGTAAGGTCTGTAGTAACACAGTAGGTAGGTAGGTCATTTTAGGGCAGACTAGATGGGTCAAGGGGTCCTTTATTGCCAGCAACTTCTATGTTTCTATTGGTGATAAGAAAAAATAATTTCTGCTCACCCAACACTTTCCTGACCCATTTTTCTGTTGGTTCCTATATGAAAAAGGATCCTTGTTCAGAAGCCAATTTCTTTTTTATATGGAAGATGATCCTTTTTTGTATGGGTCATATGAAAAAAGAACCTCAGGTCATGAGGGCAATTTCTAACTGATTTCCTACTGTCTCACATATGAAAAAAGATACATTTTCATGAGCCAATTTTGTTTTTCATATGAAATATGATCCTTTTTCATATGGGTCATATGAAAAAAGAACCTTGGGTGTTGTGGGAGGTTTCTAACTGATTTCCTATTGGTTCCCATATGAAAAAAGATCCCTTTTTGTGAGCCAATTTCCTTTTTCACATGCCCCCATATGAAAAAAAAAATTAGCTGATAAAAAAATATTTGAAAAATGGCAGAAAATGCTACCTAGCAGCCAATAGAAGTGCATCTTCACCTCCAGACAAAACAGGAAGTCTTCCATCTTGGTTTTCAAATGAAGACAAATAAGACTAAACACTGTAAGTACCTCTCTAAACTAATTAATTTTACATAGGCACATAATTGCGAAAGCTAAAAATAGCAGCTTCTAAGTGTTAAGAATTAAAGCTGATGCTACAGTAGAATTGTTGAAGTGCAGGGCACGTCTTTTGAATAGAAATATCATTTGAATATAGCAGATCTAGTACAGTCTTACCAACTAGGATGCCAGCCCCCCAAAAATGGGAAGACAGGCTGTGAACAAGTATGCATAGGTATCCTGTGACCAATGGCAGAGCAAAATATTTTCAAATTTGCAATATTAGCCTATCAGACCATTTTAATTTTCCTCCTAAACAAGTGTCTGTTTTTAAACAAATTAACCAATCACAATGGACATAAGAAGTATTTGAACTTGTTTTTTTTTTATTTGTACATACAGATGCATTCTGGCCAATGAACTGTCAAGAATGACAGTTGTTGCTACCTGACTCTGTATTCTCACTGTTAAGAGTCAAAACTGGTAAACTGAGTTGGCAGAGACTGCTGAGAGAGACCAACACATATTTAAGATTGCTGTCACTTGCATAGTCTTGAGAAAGAGTAAGCATACGGGAATACTTCACGACAGCAACTTGGATTCTGGATAGTTCAATTGTGCAAAGGGCTGGACAATTTGTCAGGAGAAGTCATTTTGGAAATGATTTGCAACTGGAAAATTGTTGTATCCACTGGTTTGGAAATGGTGGCATGAGGTGGGAGCAGCTCATGTCAGAAATACGCAGACTTTTGGACACTCACCAGAGATACTAGCCATCCATCTTGGAGGTAACAATTTTGGTTACAAAGGTGATATAGATTTAATTGAGACAACTAAATCTGATTTGGCTGTGCTGCACAGAATGTTGCCTATCTGTATGATTCTGTATTCAGATATTACAGAATGCATGATCTGGAGAGGCTAGCAATATTCACCTGGAACTGAAAGATCATGCAGAAATCTGATATCTGGCTTCCTGAGTGATCTGGGTATGCACAATTTTACCCACCCCCAAATTACAAATTATATAGATTGGCTTTACCAAAAAGATGGTGTGCATCTCTCAGGTGCTGTTATATTTTCCAGGGGGACCTCCAACATGCTATCTGAAGTGTATTGTGATGTGTTGTCACAATCAGTACACATAACAGCAGTTCTCTAATGCTGACCCAAGACATCTCTTTTTAGAACTACACTTATCTTAGTCAAAAAATAAATTAACTACACCTACATCACATACATATGTGTTTTTTATTTCATTTTGTGATTTTTTTTGTACTATGGACCCTGCATCTGATTTTGGAAAATTGGCATTCGAGCACCAGTGTGATTAAGTTTGCTGACAACAGACACCTGCATGAATCAGTGAACCGAAAGGGAGTGCTGCAATCTGCAGGACAAGTTTCTAGCAACACACGGCAACAATGTTGATCCACCAGCCAGTCAGCATGATCAACATGATTGCAGATGAGTCATATGGGGCATGCCCTGCCTCATGGAGGGCTGGGACAGGTCAGGGTGGGGGTGGGAGAACAAGTTTCCCTAATTGACCAACTGTATGAAGACTGTGGGTCTGTGAGAGGACCAATGCAGCACCATCACTAATTGGGGGGAGGGGTAATTCTTGCACAAAGTACCAGCCGCTCCAACTGTAGTGGGTGTGGTGTAAGTGAGTGTAGCATGCTTTCACAAAGGTAACACAGGGTCATCCCCACCCAACAAGGGCTTCAGCAGTAGTATGAGTCATGAAGTATACGCCCTCACTTGCAGAGGATACAAAGGCTCAGGTTTATGGCAGTAGTGAGAACAATGTCTACCCTCCACCCCATCAACATACTGGTAGATGAGTCATCCGAGGCAAGTACAGTGTGTATCTGTTTTGGTGGTAAGCCAGTGTAGAACCAGCATGGTGGGGAGAGGGGATAGTAAGAGATGGCAAAAATGCCCACCACTGCAGCACTCCTTTGGCTGCTGTCAGTGCCTATAGGGTGCTACACAAGGGTAGCATAGGGTCATCCCCACCCACCAAGGGGTTCAACATTGTCACAACAACTCATGCGGAACATACTGTTCCTTATGGAGGCATATGGTGGGATGGCCTTGGATGTGTTGAGAACTGGCCCTGTCTAGGAACTATTGAGACAGTGCATATGTTTGGGGGAGGGAGGCAGACTGATCAGCACCACCATGGTGGGGGGCAGGAGGGTCAGTGGAGTCAGACATGTTAATGTGTGTTCTTTCAATGTTGCATTATGTTAGTGTTGCAGCAATTGAGGAATAAGACATGATGTGGTGTGTTTTATGGGCTGATAGGTGCATGCCCTAGGTGTGTAATGAATTACCAGGCACTTGCACTGACTGCCTTTAGCACCGGGGACATGTTCTTACAAGCCCATAAACCACACCTTGGAGTGTATTATTCCACCTACAAAATGGGTCCCCCAACAAACAGTAAGTAATTAACTTAAAAAGAAAAAATAGTAACTGTCAAAAAATATATTAAAAGAAATGCCCCCAAAAATATAAAGTTCTGCAGACTTATTGTCCTATGGTTCTGTAATACTGTAGAATGGAGGTGTGCCACTAGAGTGCTGTGGTGTCTGTCGGATCTCTTCCAAACACACACCTACTCACATCCAAACATCTTTGTTTTGTTGCTTTATTATTTTTTTTCAGGCTGATAGGAGCTTGCAAGAGTGGATGATTTTACTCTTCTGCAGTGAGAGCTACAGTATTCTTCACAACATGGCGGTATCTATCTAACCCTACCCCCCCCGACACTGCCACCACAGGCACATGCATCCAATCACCCTTGAGCATTTTGTCCCACAGTTGTTTTGCTTTTTCTTCTTCTGAAGCTGTATTTTAGGAGTTACTGAATGTTAATATTGTAAATTGAGACACAGCATGTCCCATACAAACTGCTGTAGACCCTAGCACTCCATGTATGTGTGAGCAGCTTCTCGATCAGTATGCTTTCTTACATTGAGCAGCTCGCTCAAACTGAAGCCTTCAAATTGCATTAGTTGTTCTGTAATTAAAAAATTAATATTTTCCTCAAACCTATGGTGGTACTGTGCCAGACAATATATTGAGCAGACTGGTGGGCTGGTGGGTGAACAGCGGGTAGCTGAGCAACTCAGCCAGCACAAGAAAATAAGTGGACACTGCCTGGAAGGTATGGATCTCAGGCTGTGATACATTCTGGTTGGTTGAGAAAATACCAGTTGGCACAATATGCCCTGATAAGGACATGACCAGAGGTACTTTTCATCCAATCAGGATGCAGAAATCTACTGACCCATTTTATAATTGGAGCAATAGCACTTTATAGAATTCTGTGACATGAAAGATATAGAGCTGGGAAAAAAAAACATGACAAAGACAGAAGTTAACAGTGACATAGATGACCAGTCTCATATTAAATGCATATTTTTTTCAAAATGTAATAATGCCTAAAAACTAGAAAGATGAAGAGGTGCTCGTGGGTGAAGGCAGTCCAACCATCTGGATGTGCCAACATCATGATGTGGGGTACAAACTTACTTGAAAAATAGTTTGAAAAAAGTCAGCCGCTTCCTGAGTGACAAATGGCATGAAAAAGATAAAGACGCATGTCAGTGCAAATGAAAGCAAGTGTGGCAGAAGTTTTTCAAGACCAAGGCTTCTGCCAGTGTCTGTGTTGGGGACAAGGAGTGGTTCCAGTGGACACACAACATGTGGACAGAGGCAAGGAAGCCTGAACTTCGTAACAGGCATCACGAAAATAAGTACACCTATAAAATTGTATATCAGAGAAAGAAGGAAACATTTCTGCTATCAATATTATTGCTGTTGTATAACATGACAATAATTTTATTAATAAGTAAAAATAATCAGTATAGCACTTATAATCACAAACTATCTAAACAGAACAGTTTCAGTCTGATTAACTGTCGTACACAATCTGCAGTGTGCAGGTTTTAGTAAGATTTCACATACAATAATATGACAATTGCCATCACAGTAGCTAGTAAGTAACCACAGAGTAACAAGTAATGACTAACAAATGAGAAGGTGTCTGGCAATGGAAAATTATCACATTCCCAACTCCATTCTCATTCATGAGGCACATTGGAGTGCCTTCAATAATCTGTAAAGTACAGAAGAGATGATGTGGTCTTGTACCTCATTGTGCCTTGAGATCTACCTTAAAGTCTTCCAATGCATGCCCTGTTGTGCCTTACCACTTAATTATAATTATGGTAAGAAACTGAAGCATGTGCAGTACTGCCATAACTTATTGTCTTCTACAGTTTATTGCAGTCACTCAAATGCACATCATACCTTATTACAGACCTGGCCAATGCTATAATTTACCATCTCTGGACTTTCTCTCTTGTGTTATTGCTTTCTGCATACCCCACACGTGAGTCAGACACAAGTCCAAATAATGACTGACTTTACAGTCCTGGAAAATCCATTACCTTATACATAATACACTATAGACTATGTGGTGATACTGTGATATATACACACTTTTCTGTGCATTTAATGACCTGAGGCATGTGTATAAAAAAGCACAACCACACACCCTGTACTGTATTGTCTGTCTTATAAAATGGCAACAAACATGTGTGGGGTAGGAGCCAAAAAATAGTCTGTGTGTCACACAGATTGCTGTTTCATTAAAATCAGTTGCTTGATCCTCCCATGATTGTCATTAGTTTTAGGTGATATAAAGCAGTTATATGTTTAATCCTGACAACATTTTGTAGCCAGAAAGATATTAAAAAACATATCTAGTTGAAGGGATAAATTAAGCGGATTCACATCACAGTTTTCAACCCAAGAATCTGGAAATGCTAGTCAATTGCCAGGTCTGTTCATGAAAAGGGGTTCCCAATGCCCACCATACAGTGCATACTGCATTTTAAAAAATCAAGAACTGTCAAGCATATGTTTTTGACTAAATCTGAATGCTGGCTATATGTGCAGATAAATAACATAACTATAGAATTCTAGGGTATCCATATGTTTTTGTTTTTTTTTTGATTGGGGTGTCCAGCTCCATTTTGTTGCCTTTTTCACCTGAAAAAGTGTGACATGCAAAAACACATTTCACTAATTGTTTTTGCAAGCTTTATTTACTGTTTTCCATTATTAAAGCAAGTCCACTTACTAATCTGGAGTTGTGTTTTTTATTATATGTACTCTTTAGCCCATTGTAATGCTCCTTTTTTTAATTTATGCAGCTTTGTATTTAGTGTGGTGAAAGTAACAGTTGGTGTCACAGCATGTTACATTCATCCACATAGCCCCCAAATCTGTAACTGTGCTATTAGCACTTTAAAGGATTTTCTCGCTTCTCTCCTGGTTTGTCTCCTTGTGATAACTGTGTTTCTGCCTGATCTTTCCCACAGAAGGGACAGCAACCTTCGACCTTCACTCTACTAGGAGTCACATCAGGCCCAATGTTTACCCGTCAGTCTGTGACAGTTGCAAAGTCATAACCTGCCCATCAGAACCAAGGAGCAACCATAGAGGGATGAGCTGAGTTGTGGTTTAAAACCCTTTGTTTGCATGTGGCTCTTCCATTTGTAGGGCTACATTCCATGAAGATAAGCACTGCATGCAAAAATGAGGGCTGCAGTTTCATTCACCACAGGTAGACTTTGGTTATCGTCATTCATTGATTGTTGGGCAAATTTTCAGACAGCATATTTCAGTGACAACTGCATGTCTAGGGAAAGTGCTGGGCATCAATTGTAATAGAGATTATTCAGTGTATATAGGGTGGAGAGTTAAAATGGATTTTCTTTGTGGCGTCACTCATCACGTTCACCACCACATGTGGTGTCAACCATCATACCTGCCAGTACTATTATTATTGTGAAATTCCTACAGGTTTTGTAACACTATGTCAGTTATTAGTAGTGGCATGATAGCCATGAGGCATGTTCACTAAACTTTTTAAAACTTGAAACACATGTGTGGTGTCACTTGTTACATTCACCACGTTATATGGTGTAAAGCGTCACACTTGCCAATAATGTAATTGTTAATTTTGTTCATATTTTATAGCAGTATGCCAGTCAGTAATAGTAGTATGCTAGTTGTTAGGCAAGTTTAGTACAGTTTTAGTAAGTCAAACATAAGTGTGGTGTCACTTGTTACATTCACTATGGTATGTGGAGTCAAACATCATACCCATCAGTAACATTAATTTTGTCAAATTTCTCCAGGCTTTGTAGCACTATGTCAGTCATTAGTAGTAGAATGTTAGCCATTGGGCATGTTCAGTAAACTTTTTCCTACTGGAAAAAATGTGTAGTGTCACTTGTTATGCTCACCATGGTCTGTGGTATCAAACATCACACAAGTCACTACTGTTATTATTGTCAGATTTCTCCAGGTTTTGTAGCACTTTGTCAGTTATTATTAGTAGCATGTTAGCCATTAGGCATGTTCACTAAACTTTGTAAAACTGAAACAAATATGTGGTGTCTCTCGTTATAGTCACCATGGTATGTGGTGTTAAGCATCACACTTGCCAGTAATGTAATTGTCAAATTTTTTCATGTTCTGTAGCAGTATGTCAGTCAGTAGCAGTAGTATGCTAGTTGTTAGGTATGTTTAGTATAGTTTTAGTAAGTGAAACATAAGTGTGGTGTCACTTATTACATTCACCATGGTATGTGGTGAAAAACATCACATTTGCAATTAATGTAATATAATTCTTACAAATTTTTCATTCTCATGTTTTAATACAACTCATTACTTGTTTATTAAAGTTTTTACTATTAAAACAAATATTTTGTGTCAGGTGTTACATTCACCACAGTGTGTGGTGTCACTTGTTACACTCAACACAATTCAGTTCTTTTATCTCAGGAACCTGTGGGGCTTTTATCTGCCAGTATGTTTCTTTTTTCATACTTGGGTCATAATATATTGAAATGCATCACAAATGTAATCTAGAAATAATTTGAAAATTTGACCCTCATGTCACACTTTGGTAACCCTTTTTCATGAACAGACCCTGCCAGCATAATTAATAATGACTGCTAATGATATAAGCTGGCCATCCCCCTAATTATTTAAGTTTTCCCTGGTGTCTAGTGGCACCGCCCACCCTCTGATTGCAATGCCCCTTATTTATTTTTCTTTCCCTGGTGTCTTGTACCCCACCCACCATCCACTGATTGCTGTCCCCATTATGTTTTTTTTCCTATCCCTGGTGTCTAGTGCCCCCCCCAACATCCAATCTCAGTCCTCATTATTTTTTCATTCCCTGGTGTCTAGTGGCACTCCCCCATCTGATTGCTGTCCCCCTTATTGTTTTGTTCCCTGGTGTCTAGTGACAACTACCCACCATCCAAACACTATCACTATTATTTATTCTTTCCCTGGTGCCTGTCCCTCTATGTTTCTTTAAACCTGCAAAAAAGAAAATGGTCCCTTGCCAATCTGACCCCCAACCCCTACCTCCCACTCAGCACCCACTATCCCACACCCCTAGTACACCACCACACACCCTCACTCACCTAAACAGGTCCTAAGTTTGAGATCCACTCTTCAATCAATGACTTATCTTGCTGCTGGAACCGATGAGTGCAATATGAGAAACTAAGGTAACTGTGGTTCAATGTATTTCAAAGGGTGTTTCAATGTATAGTCATAACTCATCTATTTTTAGACATTTTGATACCAAATTTTCAACATAGCCTTTTGGGGACTCCACCTTGTGAACAATATGGCTGTCATTATGCAACTCCTACCTAAAAAGGAGATTTTGCGGTCACTTGGCGAATTTACCTTTCTGTCGGGATTTGAAAACTGTTCCTGTCTTTGTTCATGAGGTAGGGGTCATAAGAGGGCTATTTTGCAAATTTTAGGTCAAAATATGTAAAACGTTATGACCACTTGTTGCAGTTTCACTGTGCACACTCATAACTTTGGAAATTTTTAACATTTTGACACCAAATTTTCAACATAGTGATTTTTTACATCACCTCAGGAACATGAAAGCATGAAAGCTGTCATTTTCCAAATCCTGGCTAAACTGTCTTTTTGAACCCAAGGCACAGAATGATGATGCATTGGTGTAGAATCACATTTTGGTAGGGAAATTTCATTACCAAGTACATGAGGTGAGGTAATAGGAAGGCTATGCTGACAATTTGGTCAAAATGGCAAATACAGTCACAAAACTATGTATACAATGTCTATGCTATCCATATATATGATTATGAGCAATAATTATGTGGTTTAAAGTAAAAATACCCATTTTAGAAACTGTTATTTAAAATCGACTGATTGTTAATCATTTTTCATTTTGATTATCAAAGGCTGCTAATCAACTTTCCAACACAAATTTATGCCTTGTAGTTGATGCCTTGCATTAATACATCTGTCGTTCCCAAACAAGCTACATGGTCTTATTTAAGGTACCAAAGTAGATCATAACTCACCCACTCAGCAACAATGTAACAGTTCACCTCCTGCCATCACCGACTTGCAGTGCTGTACAACACTGCAGCAGTTCACCAATCAGAATGAGCCAGTTACAGTGCTGCAGTCACACCCAAGTTCTCTTCAGTGCTCATACATGTTTTAAATTCAAAAGCTGTTCATGTACAGGTTTGCGTAGCCCCCCCCCCCCATCTCCCAATGTAGCAACAGGACACAATATATTTTTATGCCACATTTATGTCTTCAAAAAGTAGTAACATGTTCTTTAAGTGCAGTTGAATATACTAGATGTCATCTTGTCTCTTAAATTTGTTGCATAGATGAAAAGATATTTTCTTGAAATGAACTTATCTCATAATACGTCTTTATATCTTCTATGTTATTGCAGAACATCCAGGCTTCCCTGGCACAGCAGCACGTAGGGCTCAACTGGAACCAGTTCCAGCAGATCTAGTGAAAGAGAATGTGGTGGCTCCTGACAAGGAGATGTACCTCTTCAAGCACAATGGTATGTATCAACTACAGAATGACATTTAATAGTATTAGCTAGACATCGTGCATAGAAACATGTACAGTACTACCATCTCTTACATTCCTAGCAGTTCATATGTCAAATCATATGTGAAATTAAATTAAAATGAAGGTTACCAACTGTCTAACAAAAAACACTGCAATCCATATGTTAATACAATAATGGCATAGTCACACTTTTATTTCTTTAGATTGACACATGAACATTCACCACGAGAACAGTGCACACATCTGAATAACTGTATTCCAAAACAAACAAACCTTCTATCTCTTGAATATCTGCATATATAAATGCTTGAGATATCAGAAGCTGCCTTCTCCATGATACAGCCAGAATACAGGTATTTGGGGAAGGGGGGAATGGATGAGAGAATGCAAAGCAGCATGAATTTTATATTTCATGACCTGACTGGGCATTGCAGGGAGGGGGCTCCAGAAGGCACCAGGGACAAACTTTTCAATATCGATTCCTTGATGTCAAAGTACAATATTTGTTCAATAGCAAAGGCACAATATGTATGTATTATCATAGTGCTAAAGGCTATGTATATTACTACTTTTTTTTTTGTGTGTGTGTGTGTGTGTATTACAGAACATCAGAGCATAATAAGTGTCTCATATACAGTAACAAGCATCCACTACATTAATACTTATACATATCAGCTGAACTGCAAGCATATAATATGTATGTTTTATTAAAGTGGTAAAGTTTGAGTTTATTATTGGTTTTTTTTTTGTGTATTGCTGAACATCAGAGTATAACTGATTGCTGTAACACCACTAAATAATTGAGCTGTCCTATCGTAGTAAACAACAGCAATACTTTATTGACATGGTTCACAAGAACTATATTCTTGACTAGATGTTAAAATTATACAGCATTTGGCAAGAGCTGGTAAAGTACAACACAGTATGATATTCTATATGACAGTAGGATAAATAGGAATATTACAATATCTATGTATTAACATAATTAGGCTTGCCAATAAAAGGGAAGCAAGGTTGTCCTGGGACCCAGCCAGGAATACAGGGAAAGAAAAGGGGGAAGGGGGGGGCTACAAGAAAGGGGAGGGGTATGACCTCAGTAAAGGGTCATATTTATTTTTATTTATTTAGTTTTTGTTGAGCAGGTAAGTGCACTAAACAAATCCTGCCTATTTTCAGGCACGACCTAGGGGAAGGGGATACAGATGCATGCCGGCTGACCTTGAACCAGATTAAGCTGCTGGTGGTATTTTTAGTGAATGAGGGAAATTTGGCCAGGACACAGTGGAAACTGTGTACATTGCTTTCACAATACTACTTCTCTTCACAGGGAAATACCATTACTGTAGTCATAATTGACATCATACTGATATAGCAACAGAAAAAATGCCTTTTTCTCATAACTAATGATTTGTCTTCACAAAAATGTTTATCCTCACAAGTAAAGAGACTCAAGGCAAAAATATGTGTTTTCCTCATAACTAATACATCTTCTTCACAGAAAGCTTTATCCTCACAATTAAACAATCTATCATCACAAGTGAACAAAATCAGCATACTCTTTCTTAACTTGACCTCATGCTGCTACACCAACAGATAGGAAAATATACTTTTTGTTCTTTGTTAACACATTCTTCTAATTTACAGGTTAACAGTATACTACATTCCCATAACAGAAATATTTATACTCACATGTAAACAAAATCACCAGATAGTGTATTCAGATATGACAGCTATAGCAGCAGAAGACAATAACTGCTTCATTCTGTTCGCAGTGAAATGCATGCAAGAGCAAGAAATCCTAGCAGTTGTTACAATACACATAATACAACATACAAAGTATACTAATTTATTCTCTTTTTCTTTTGTAGCATCTGATACAGCAGTTGAGTAACTGAGGGAGGACTTCCACCAGTTCACAAGCACTGTGACAGAGGGCATAAAAAGTCTGGCAGAGTCTGTCTTGATGGTACCACCAACCCAAAATGAAATGCTGAACAGAATGTACCATTGTGACAGACTTGATCCCTAGACTTATGAGGTCCTTTTTGGTCTCCAGAGCAGCAACGCTGTTCTCACTCACAGTATTGGAGAGTTCAGCCAGAGCCACAAGGACAGAATTGCAGCACGGGATGAGTTGCTTCATAGACTGCTGGAGGAAGTGCGCTAGACTAAAGAAGCTGTTTCTGAGATCAACAGAATACTGCTGCAGTGAGAAGACCAGGCCCTCTCTGTGCGACCTCATCAGGAGTCTGAAGATTCTCCATCACATCTCCTCCTAAACTTAGTCCTGAAGAGGAGGGGGTGTGATCCACCAGATCTGTATCTCCAACATGTACACTGCCAGTGAGCACCTGCTTCCACTTGCGGTTTCACTCAGGAAGTGACTGATTGCCCCACCTCATGATGTCTCAGGGCTGGTCTGCCTCACCTCCCAAACAAAAAAAGGACTTCATGTAAAAAAAAAAAAGTTTCTACTTTGTTATTTACATTTAATTCACAATATGAAGGAACTATTACCATTTTATTTTCATTTAAATAACTTTGTGTTTTTTCATTTTTTTATCGTTTTGTTTTATGTTATGTGTTATGTTAAAATATTTATTTAAAATAATTAAAAATATATATATATTTTTATGACAACTAGCATGATGCTTCTTTATTTCCACCTGTATTAACTGTAGGAAGTTATGACTTGTTAAAGTTCGAATGTGGGAAAAAAACTCTGGGTGGGATATTCAAAAGGGTTGCGCCATGCGCAATAGGGTTGCGCCTGCGCAAGTCCAAAAGTGAGCCATTCTGCGATATTCAGCAGGAGGCAGTTGAGCCACCGAAAACATGCTGAGCAACAGCACAATGCAAATGACGGCATGCGCAACTGAAGGGGGTGGATCCATGCGTAAAGAGCGCAATGCGAATTCCAAAGACTTGCGCAATGCGCAACAGCGGACCAGCCGGAAGTTGCGCCAGCGGAAATGAGCCAAAATAAAAAGGCTCAAGGAAGCGGAGCAAGAACGCCACAGGGATGCCAAGTGGGGAAGAGAGAGAGAAAGACAGACAGTGACAGGCCAGGGCAGGCAAGGGAAGCAGGGGCCATAGGCTGCAGAGGCCAGTGGGGGTGCCTGGTGCAGTGGAAGTAGCAGTCAGGATAGGGGGTAACAGAGCAACATCAGCCAGGGGCACAAGCCAGGAGATGGACAGTGGCAGCTTCCACATGGAAGCTGTAATGAGGGGGCTGGGAATGCAAGGTGCAGGGGGACGTGGCCGTGGAGGGGCCTGTTGGCGGTACACCCCCAACAGGCAGTACCGTGCCCACATCAGCTTTGAGTTGTACACAGATGTAGAGATCGTGGGCCGGTACCACCTGAACAGGGCAATACTGAGGCGGCTCTGTGAGCTGTGCAGTGATGTGATGCAGGCACCCTCATGACGGAGTCATGCTCTGTCAGTGGAGACCAAGGTGACAGCCTGCATGTGCCTGCTCACCACAGGCACCTTCCAGAGGCCAACAGGGGACACCACAGGCATCACACAGTCGGCCACGTAACGCATCCTTACCCAATTCCTTAGCGCACTGCTGCCACATGCTGTGGAGCACATCCATTTCCCCAGCACTGCGGCAGAGCATACAGAAAACATGCAGGCATTCCATAGGGTAGCATGTATGCCTGGTGTGCTAGGGGCCATAGACTGCACCCATGTGGCCATTTGCATGCCACCTGGCCCCAATGGGGCCACATACAGGAATAGAAAGGGCTTCCCCAGTGTCAACTGCCAGGTGGTGTGTGATGCCACTGGGCGTATAATCAATGTCTGTGCTACACACCCTGGCAGAGCACATGATGCCTTTATATGGCATCAGTCCGCACTGTGCCATCGATTCGAGAGTGGGGACATCTCCACAGGCCATCTAGTGGGTGAGTATGCATGTAGGAAATGCAAACTCAGGGCAAGGGTGGGAATGCCACAGGTGCCATGGTAGTGGCAAACAGGGATATGGGCAATATGGACCTGAACATGAGACTGATCTCCGCTATCTCCACACAGGTGACAGTGGATACCCACTCCGTCCCTGGCTGCTCACACCGTACTGGTGCCCCATGACCCCATCGCAGCAACACTATAATGAGGCACATGCCGCCACACAGAACATCATTGAGTGGGTGTTTGGGATGCTCAAGGCATGCTTCTGATGCCTAGATACCTCCGGTGGTGCCCTACAGTATAGCCCCTCAAAGGCTTGTGGGATATTCCTGGCCTGTTGTATCCTGCACAACATGGCCAATGACTGTGGGATAGCCGTACAGGTTGAAGAGGGGGACAGTGATGGGGACACCAGTGGCCCCGGTGTTGATGGTGATGAGCAGCCCCCCCTTTGACGGTGGGACCCCCGGCTGATCTGGCAGGCCCAGCTGCACCGGGACACCATCACGGAGGAGCATTATGCACAACACAGGTAAGTCAAGGGGCCATGTGCAAACAACACTGTCCTGGCACAACCCACAGGCACACAGAGTAACACACCAGGGGTGCATGACGGCAAGGGGGGTGGAAGGGACTAGGCACACAAACACACCATCAGGGAGGGGCGAACAGTCATATGGACACACACACACACACACAAACACACCAGGCACAAAGCGTACATGGGCAGGTGCACAGCAGAGCAGGAACAGACATGGCAAACACAGAGATCCACAGACCACACCCACCACCTGTACTGTCCAAGCACTTGTGTCAGATGCTGGGCACCCTTGCAACTTGGTGTACAGTACAATGCAGGCATCATCATGCACACGCACCTGTGGACAGCAGTCGGGATGGTGTGCAGGTGGTCCGTATGTCGGCATGATGGGCAGGGCACCCACCAGTGCACTGCCCACCATGACACACAGTGCACACAGGGCAGCAGCAGACAGGGCCTGCACTGGGAGACAGGTCAGTCATGTTGCACCATTCCACGGCCACCGTGGATGCATGGGCAGTCCCGCTGTGACCCAACAGCACTGGCAGGCTGAGCAGGGGCCACATGGGGTGGCACCGATGGACCACCAGGGGTCCCACTGCGCGATCACGACCTTGTCCACACTGGGGTCTGTAGGATGCCAAACATACCTGCACCAGGGGTGCTTGGGATGCCCACAGCAGAACCCAGCATCGACAGGCCTGGTGTTGCATGATGCCGGGAACGGGGAGTGGAGAGCGTACTGTGTGGGGTGCGCGGTACAGGAGCACCTGCGTGTGTGCCCAATGTAGCCACGATAGTGACCAATGCCTGGGTCTGCCTGTCAATGGCAGCGGTCACATCCATCCACATATGGACCATCTCTGCATGGTCCAGAGCACACTCCCTGCTGTGCCACTCCACAGCCGCACACAGTGCCTCCACAGATGTTGCAACCCGCCTTTGCTGCTGTACTGATTCCCGCAGCAGGTGGGTGTGCTCATCCAATGGGTACTCTGCCACAATGGCATCCTGTCCCTCAGGGTGTGGAAGGTCCTGATGCACAACACCCCTTGAGGGTGGGCGCTGTTCGCCAGGACCAGGAATGGGCATATCAAAGGGCGGCGGGCATGTGCCACCGCTGGACACTGTACCCCCAGACCTGGTGGGTGACTGCTGCTGCTTCTCCAACCGCTGTGCCCCAGGGACCACTCGTTCCACCGCTGTGGCCACAACAGTGCCAGACACCTGCACAGCCACCGGTGCTGCCCCACCGGTGCTGACAGGCACAGCCTGGGACTCTGCCGACATGCTGGCACACAAGTTGGAACCAGCAAGGCCCAGGGGCATGTGCTGGCCTGCTGTGTGTCTGTCATGGGACACACACATGTCACTGCCCATTGCAGTCCTTGCATCATCAATGGTGCAGGTACGTGCTACAGCCACAGTCACAGCGTGCTGGCATGCTTGCATGCCAGACTGCTGAGACACAGGCTGTGCACCTCCCACACCCGAATCACCGACACCAGAGTTGGCAGCCCAGCGTGCATGCTGGTGCAGTGCATGCTGGCTGGTGACAGAGGTGTATGGACCCTCCTCCATGTCCAGCAGGTCATCCTCACTGCCTGGACCCACCACCACCATCCCCTGAAGATGAACAGGATCTGTAACAGAAAGAGAGGACATGTGAGTGCATGTGAACAACCTCCCCCAACACCACCACCATGTCATACCGTGCAGTGATGGGCTTCCACCTGTCTGAAATCCACCTCCTGGTATGCCCTCAATAGCACTGCGCTGCATTGATGCAGCCAGTCAGTCCTCAGCCGGGGTCAGCTCCACCACCGCTGGCTGGCCCCCGCCAGTGCCAGCACATGCCGCCCTGAGGGCTGCCACCTTCTCCTTCACCCTCCTGCGGTCTGTCCCAATATTCTTTTTGCATTCCTGCACGGAGCGCTGGTGGCTTCCATGCAGGTTCACTGCCCGGGCTACCCCCTCCCATGCAGCCGCACAGGCCTGAGGGGTGCCCCGCCATCCACTCAGTAGTGCCTTCTCCTCCAGGTAGGCCTGGAAGAGGGCCTCAGTCTCTGCCATGGTGAAGTTGGGCCTTCTCCTCCTTCACCCACCATCCTCACCCTCACCTTGGCTCTGCTCGGTTATGGCGATCTGTATGGGTGGAAGTGGACACCTGTCACTGTGCAGTCTACAGCGTTATCCCATGCCCATTGTCCAGAACATCCCACAGCATGCAACTCATCTCTCACCTGCAGTAACCGAATCTGGCCAGCGCAGCCCACTGTCGCACTTTTATAGCACAATGCATGCAAATTAGGAGTGGAGCAACTGTAATGAGATGCAAATCGCGCCACTTTCCTTTGAATGGCTGATCAGATGATTTGCATGTGTCGGCTGAATATCGCGCCATTGCGCTTTTCCGGTTGAGCCGGCTGAGCCAATAGCACAGATCTGTGACTGTGCAGTACACTGCATTGCGCATACCCAGGTAGCTTATGCAGGTGTCTGCCACGCTGATGATGTGCTCTGCGCGATCGGCAATTCAGGCCATGGCCACCATTGTGCCAGTGGCGCTACAGCACTGGGCACTATATGGTGCTGTGGCAATACTGCGCAATAGTCCACTGTGGCACTGTCACACAGGTGGTCGGTTGTGCAGGATGCGTAGATGTCAGATGGTGCTGTGCGTGGCCTTGTGTCATAGACCGCTGACCTGGTGTCCGACTTTTACACCCTGGCGCTGTTCGGCTGCCATGTGTATGGCCCTATTGCGCTGTCTAGTGACAACACTATGTGGACCGATGGCACTGTACAAACAGCGTGATTGGAACCTATGGTGGTCTATTGCGCAACATTTCCACATGGGGTTGCTGCGCTGCGGGGCGCCATATTGTCTGCTATAAAGTTGGAAGAATGGCACGCAGGAGGGCAGTCCAATGGAGCCCAGTGGAGGTGGCCAACCTGTTGGCCCTGGTAGAGCCGCACTATAGGGCACTGTATGGGGAGGAGCCCCTCATCATGGCTCAAACCCAGGTCTGGCTGCAAGTGGCCAATGACCTGGTGGGGGTCACTGGGTGGTGCCAGTCTGCCGAGCAGTGCCGGCACAGATACAGTGACCTCCACAGGAGGGAGCCGGGCTTGCATGAGAGGCTACGGTCACGTGCCAGGAGGGGCATTGTGCCTAGGCCAGGTGGGTGTACCATCTATGCACCTGTATTCTCCATAGGGGTGTGAGTGTGTTTTGGTGGCTGTGCATGGGTGATGGCTCTGACATGGTTGGCTGTGTCAGTGTGTCCAGGTGTGAGATTCATGGGTCTGGCTGTGTGGGCAGGCACTCTCACTGGGGCAGGGGGCAGTCTGCTTTGGAGTCACACTGATGTTTTTCTCAACATTTGTCTCCCACAGGCTGGGCAGAGAGGATGCATGCATGGGATGAGGAGGGCCGTGGCAGGGCCCCGGTGGCGGTCGGTGGTGCTGCAAGGGGTGGGCCACAGCAGCAGCAGCAGCAGAAGCCACAGATGCTTGCGGAGTGTGAGTATCATTACATCATGGATGCTATTGCATGCTGGAGGGGGTGGGCATGACCACCAGCCATGCACAACACAACCATGCACGACACAGGCAACATTCATCACTGTCCAGTGTCACTGCATGTCTGTGTGTGCGTCACTGGTGGTCCATGCATGCACTGGGCACATGGCTGTGGAACTGGCATTGCACCACATTGCCACGTCACTTGACAGCCTTGTTTGTGCTGTGATGGACATGGGCAGTGTGTGTGTGTGCAGTGGTGCACATAGCTGGTGCCGCCTGGTTGGGCTGGCCATGTGCATGTTCACTGTGGGTGGGTGCATACCATCACAGGTGCGGGACATTGGGCTATATGGCTTGCAGGTTGGGTGGTGTTCAGGGTTGTGGTCACTCACAGCCATTGACTGTGTTCCCATTTTCCTAGGCCTCATTGTGCTCCGAAGAATAGAGCGGGCACTGCAACAGCTGACCCAGGTGTCCATGGAAAACAGGACCATCCTCCAGGATATCCAGCGCCATGGCCTACGGAGGAGGCACAGCCAGACACGACGGCACCAGGCAGCAGAGAGACCAGCCTGCTAGGCCTTAGGCTGGCTTCCTTCCCACTTCACCCATCCCTCCCACCCTGCCTTCCTCTCCAAGTTGTTCATCCTACACCCTTGCCCACCCCTACCTTGTACCCTACTCCCTCTTGTAAATAGTTTTGTTGTTGTTCATTTTGTACTTTACATTTTCTAATATATATATATATATATATTGATATGAATACTGTGTTGGTCTCTGATTTGCAGCTGGCTATGGTTGCTCAGTTGCAGTGGTGTGCATGCCATCTGGGGTGGTATGGTCCTGGGTATGTGTGTGTATGTGTGTGTGTGTGCACATGTGTGTGTGCATGGGGAGGTGTCTCCAGTGTGGCAGTGACTTTCTGTTGGCCTTGCCATCTGCTGTCACCCACTGCTGGGTGCACAGGGTGGGTTGGTGGGTCTGGCTTGTATGGTTCTCTGCTACAATAGGTTGACATGTGCCGGGGGGATGCATGGTGTTTCCTGCAGTGCCAGTCACTGCACATGGGTGGTGTCTTGGGGTCATGGTGCAGGGTGTGCTGTGCATACAGGGGGCTGATGTGCACTGTGGTTGTCAACCCCCGTGTGTGGCAGTCTCAGCCTGCCAATGGTTGTGCTTGTGCTGGGCCCTGCTGTGCTTTTTTGGCTTGTCCCCATGGGCCAGTAGATCATCCGTCCCACCCCCAGTGATGCTGTGCTTGGGGTGTGCAGGTGTCTTGTTGGTTCTGCAGTGTGTTCCTGTGCCCATGTGTGGCATGGCTGGTGGTAGGCCCCAGACTGCCTCCCTGGTTGTGCAGTTCCATTGCTCTGCTGGGGGGGGCTCTGCTTGCGCTATGGCACCTCTGGACTGCTCAGCTGGGCTGCCCTTGTTGCGAATTGGCGCAACCTTTCTGCTCAGCTTCCCCTTCCTGGTTGCGCTATGGCACAGTTTGTGCGATATTCAGATGTTGGCTGCTTGCGTAATTTGTTCTGCTCCATGTTTGAATATTGCATCTGTTGCGCATATGCGTAATTGAATTGTGCTTGCTCCTGCTGTTGGGCACATTTTGGGAGCAGTTTGAATATCTGGGCCCCTAAGTACAAAATTGTCTTTTGTATGTAGGGATCCATTTTCATATGAATGAAAAAGCTATACAGAAAAGGACTCCTTCATTAAAAAAAAGGATCAGGAAAAATTAATCTAAATTTATTTTTTCATACAAAGGCATCCTCTTTCATATGAGTGAAAACCCCATATGAGAAGGATCCCTTCATATGAATGCACTTTTCATTTTTTATATTTTTTTATATTGCCCCAAACATTTAGGGGGAAATATGTTTTATTCTTGTAGGACTCTTTAAGACCTTTGCTGTGATATATAGACTGACATTTAACTAAGTGGAGGAACTGAGGGAATTATGATTTGTTAAATTGCCAATGTTATCCTATGGGAATTTTCATTTGTTATTTCATTTACATTACCATTAAATGTTTTTTGGGGGTATGTTCTAGTCTTGTAGTACTCATTAAGACCTTTGTTTTGATATATTGATATATAGATTGTTTCTTAAGTCCAAATACTGAGGGAGTTATGGTTTGTTGAAGTTCAAATATGGGAAATAACTAAGTCCAAAATCTTTTTTTATATGTAAGGATCCTTTTTTATATGCATGAAAACCCATACAAAAAAAAGTATTCCTTCATATGAAAAAAGAATCTGGAAAAAACTATGTCCAAATTATTTTTTTATATGAGGACATTATTTTTCATAAGAACATACAAACATACAAAAAAGGATTCATTCATATGAAAAAAAATTGGAAAAAAAACAAGTCCCAATTCTTTTTTCTTATAAAGGGATCATTTTTTGGATGAATGAAAAAAACATATGAAAAAAGAATCAGGGAAAACAATTAAGTCCCAATTTTTTTTCTGTATGCAGGGATTCATTTTTGTATGAATGAAAAAGGCATATGAAAAATGATGACATTTTTTGTATGAAGGAATCCTTTTTCATATGAATGAAAAAAGCATATGAAAAAGGATCCCTTCATGCAAAAAAAAAAGAGTTGGGTTAAAAAATTAGGTCCCAATTCATTTTTCATATGAAGGGATCCTTTTTTCATATGAACAACAAAATATACAAAAAATAATCGGGGGACTAAGTCCAAATTCTTTTTTTGTATGAAGGATCCTTTTGTATGAACAAAAATACAAAATTGACCATTTTTCATATGAAGGGCTTTCTTTTTCATATGAATGAAACAAAATATGAAAAAGGATCCCTTCATATGAAAAAAGACCTGGAAAAAAACTAAGTCCCAATTCTTTTTTCATATGAAGGGATCCTTTTTCATATGAAAGAAAAAACATAGGAAAAAGGATTAATTTTTCTATATGAATGGATCCATTTTCATATGAATGAAAAAAAGCATAGGAAAAAGGATCACTTCATATGAAGAAAGAATTGGAAAAAACTAAGTCCCAATTATTTTTTCATATGAAGGGATCCTTTTTCATATGAAGAAAAAAACATATGATAAACGATTTCTTCACATGAAAAAAAGAACCAGGAAAAAACTAAGTCCTAATTCTCTTTTTGTATGAAGGGATCCTATTGTGTATGAAAATTAAAACCATATGAAAAAACAATCGGGGGGACAAATAAACTAAACCTAATTCTTTTTTCATATAAAGGGATCCTTTTCTGCATGAATGAAAAAAAAAACATATGAAAAAGGACACTTTTTCATATGGATCTAATTCTTTTTTGGTTCCAAGCAGCTATCCAAAAGAGTGCAATGAGCATGCCCAGAACTGAAATTTATAATAACTTTGGAATGGATTAGTATTTTTTTCACCAAACCAGTAAATGTCACATGTGTGAACCATGCCTTTTCTACATTAAAAATTTCAGCTCAAAATTCAAAACTGTCTGGGTGCTAGGTGATGAAAAAACCCCCAGCAAAAACAGATTTTTTCACTTTTTTTAATATACAGATCTCCGAATCTGCTCATCCAACCAAAACAAAACTCATATCATCAAGAGATTCCTCCCCTGAGACTGCACATGCAAAACTTAGAGCAAATCCATTGAACAGTTGTAAAGATATTAAAGGTACACTGCCAACCCCCTTAGGCCTCAAAGTGTATCTTGTTTAAAAAATATATTTTATGATTGTTAACATTCTATAAAGATTGCTGATGTAGCTAGTAATTCAATTCATATTATTTTTTCTTTTAAAAAGTGAAAAACAGACTGCCCACCATACTGGTGTTAAGAAACAAAAACAGATTTGTTTACATTCCTTGATCAACTCCCACTGCATCTTTCTTGGACTTGGGAACACCCTCACCATAGTCTAGCCACTCATGATGCAGTGGGAGTTTAGGTGGATGCTGCCTCATGAGTGACTGCACTGTTTGGGAGTGTTTCTAATGTTTAGTAAGTATTCAAGAAGAATAAATTCAGGATCTCAAACAAAAACAAAGTTTTTTATAAATATACATTAGCATGCATTTCAGTTCTACTAAACAAGGAGACAGACAAAACAAACAGCAACATCAAAGAATTTTAGAGAAGGTAAACAATTATAAAATGTTGGTTTTTAGCAAAAAATAATATGGTACATAACAGGTTGACAGTGTCCCTTTAATGTGCAAAGTATGAGGTTTAATATAGAACCCCCTGCTCAACCCTAACCATGCCACTATAATAGTTTATGAAACAATTCTTCCCTTATTTATAGTAAGCCACATGTATAATATTGTGTATATTTGCAATGCAGTATATCTGTAATATCTATTTTCACTTTATTTGAGTGACTATTACTTTAACTTGGGAATTTAAATGTGTGTGATCTTTCTAGGATAATGTAGGTCCTGAGGAAGCATGTTTTTTTGGCATGAAAACAATCAGCCTAGGTGGAATGAGAGTCACAGCTGATACTGTCTGCACATCTTGTTTGAATAAATTAAAATATATCCAGCAACACTAGTGAGTGCTTTTCTGTACTCCTGCAATGTGAGACAAGCTTTACTGTGAGTACTCAGTCTTGAGTTTTGGTTCTTGTTGAGAACTAGTATTTTAATCTTAGCCATCATTTGGACTGTGATAAATTTATCCAAACCCAAACTATAAATCCTTTAATTCTGTAACTGTTAAATCATTTAACTGTCAAACTTCTTAACATTTGTTTCTCAAAACCTTTAAAAGGTACTACCTCAGCAAAGGCCACTTCTACCTGAATGTTTTGTGGAGGAATTCAGTACCATCTAAGCTGTACATGAGAGAAAAATACCACCCCCTAAAAAGTAACATTATAGGTACTGGAAAAAAGTGACCCTTTTACAAAGGGTTTCCAGATCTCAGGAACCAGACAAGCTGCTATCATGAAACTTTCCTTGTCTTGAAAATATGGCAGTTTGACTGTGCATACAAATGCTTGGGCTATTCCATTGAATGTTGCCAAAGTTATTAAGGTACAAAGTTAAGGGATTAATATTGAGCGATCTACTCAACCCTAACTATAGGTGCACTACTACACATATATATATATATATATATATATATATATAGATAGATAGATAGATATACACACACATATATACTGGAACTTTGCATACATGCAATATTGTCTCACCAAACCACTGAAAGGCACATCTGTGAGATGTTAGCTGCATTCCCTCCAAATTTCAGTCCCAAAGACCAAACTGTTCTTTTGCAGCAAGGTGGCAAAGAATTCTTGTCATTTTGCCATAGCCTAGAAAAGCAGTGTCATGATTTGTGACACCTTTCACAAAAATTTTCAAAAGTGTCACAAGTGCGACACTACTTTTCCCAGAAATTTTTAAAACTTAATTCTGGGGTGTTTAATCCCAAAATAAAGACATGGCTAGCATCCTCAGGGCTCGAATAGGTAAGCACAAAAATAATTATGACCCTAGATGGTCCCAATTTTAAATGCCAAGCATTTCTGTGATCAGTAACTGAAAAGAAAATGGCAGATTTGCGACACTACTAGGTCCATTTGCAACACTAATAAGTGTGTTTGCGAACGTGTCAAACATTTTGTTAACTTTTCCCATTGACTTATAATGGGAACTTGTTTTTTGAATAACTTTTGAACCATTTAATATTTTTTCATGAACTCTCCAAAAGGCACATCAGGGACCCTGGCTGCATATTCTCTGAAGTATTCAGACTGGTCGTGTAAACTCTGTGACCTGTAGGCACGAGCAAAGAATGCACAAAAAAATGTAAATGTGCACACTGATGTCACCTTATAACTCCATGTCCATATATCTGACTGGTATGAAAGTTGGCAGATACCAAGATCTATGGTCATGCCTTGCACCTGCCAAATGTCAGGCAAATCTGTTGAACAGTGGCAAAGTTATTAAGGTGCAAACATTTACCCTTTAACCTTAAAAGGGCTACTCAACCCTAACTATGGTAGCACTACCATGCTACCATAATATATATATATATATATATATATATACACACATATACAGTGGCACAATAGTGCCACTATAGTTAGAGTTGTGAAACCATTTCTATGTTAAACCTCAAATTTTTCTGTACTTAAATAACTTTGCAACCGTTTGTCTGATTTGCCTGACATTTGGAATAGAAGAAGATTTTTTGTAGATCTCTAGCTCTGTAAAATTGCGTGTTGATTAGATGTACAGTTGTGGAATTATGGCATGCTGAAAAACATGAAAAATCCCAACATTCTGTTTTCTTTAGTGTCCACTCTGTACTGAAGATGCATCTGAGTGGGTTCAAATTAGGTGGACTACGTGGGTCCTGGGTCGAGGATGTGCCTTTTGAAGAGTTTGTGTAAAAGTCTTGTTCCATTCAAAAGTTATAGCATTTTTAGTGCCCCATTATATCCTATGGGAAAATGTATATGTGCAGCTCTAAAATTGTTGCAATAGTATTTTTTACGGTTGAACTTGCCAAAAATAGCATTGTGCTGCTGCCATCTTGTTTTCAGTTAGCAAGAGAGAAAAAACAATATAACTCAAAAAATACTGCATTTTTCGACACACCAACCATTGGGTGTACCATTTCAGAGCCTGAGAAGCAGGGATCTGGCATTCATTTTTCACCACCTGTTCTTTAAATGTGGTTTTCAGACTTTTTTCACCATTTTGCCATTTTTTGATCGTGACAGTATCTTAAAGTGCTGCAGCAATATGCACAATCATAAAAAATACAACTGAAACACTATTTTGTACATTTGCTGTTGTAGTCCCATTATAAAGATAGAAGTGTTGCGATCATACTTTAAATGACCGCAGTAATACTGCATATTTTCTGAAATGCTGTTTTCTTTGTCACTTGATTTTGGTAAGCTGGATTATGATATTGGCCTGAAATGTTCAGTGTGGCAAGCCCTAGTATTGCATATGTGCTTTTCAGTGGTTTGGTTCCAAAATGTTCACCACGTCCCTAGTTATATCATTCCGAAGTTGCAATTTTTCCCATATGATAACAATAACATCGTGAGAGTCATTTTCTTTGTCACTTCATTGTGGCTATGTGCATTGTGGTATTGACCTGACATTTTCAGGGTGCAAAGCCCTACCCCTACAGGTGTGCTTTTTGGTGGTTTGGTACCGAACCATTGAATGTGGCCATACTTACAGCATTGCAAAGTTTGGAAATTTCTCCATAGGATAACATTGCGGCTTTGGTTTCTCTTTGTTGCCTCATTGCTGCTATGTGCATTGTGGTATTCCCTGAACTTTTCAGAGTGAAAAGCTTAGTCTCACAGGTGTGCCTTTTGGTGGTTTGCTGTGAAAACATTCAGCAGGACAAGAGCTACAGCATTCCAAAGTTCCAAATTTTCCCCATAGGATAACATTGTGGTGCCCATGACGCCTTTCGGGGCCTGTATGTCGAAAACGGTTCAAGATATGGACTTTCTGTAAAAATATTTCTTAGCCCCCCACTGCAGGACTAAGTACAGAGCTAGGTTAGAAAGTCTTAAAATCCCTGAAATTTTTAATTTTTTCTAGTGTGTACAGTTCCTGAGATATTTGCGAATTACTGTTCTAATTTGTGATTTTCATGTGCGTGGCCCACTATTATGCCCTCAGATTTAGCACTCACATTGCATTTCAGTGCATGTATCTTGGAAATGATGTGAGATACGGGTTCAGTCATTATGTGGTTGCTAGAAGTCTGCCCCTACTCCCCAGGCCACCCATCCTGAGAGTACATAGCCCTCACCCTCACCCAGTACCTGCTACAGCCAGACAGCAACTTGCCCAGTGTCTTGCAGGAGTGTACCTCCCCTGGCAGCACATTACAAGTGTCCACTGCCATTGCTGTGAAGATGTGCATCCTGTCCTCACCCTTACACCCCTCATCCACTAGCCTCAGATTGTGCCCCCTCATGCTAAGGTTGCCACTCAGCTGGACTATACCATCCATATCAACTATAATGATCCCATCAAGGACCTGAGGGTCCCAAACATGTCCCCTCACCCCCTCCTGCCATCCAGGTTGTACATGTGCAGTGATCACATGCTCTCATCATATGCCATACACTGCAGTCTAACTATCAGTGTTGTAGCTCCCTGTGGACCTACTCTACCAGGGCAATGTCCATTTTGAGGTGTGGGTAGTGGTATTTACCACCATACATGGGCTGAAGACTTGGCAGTGACCTGTACAAGGGTGGCTGAACATCCTCTCTCCCACTACTGATCCCCCTGACTATGCATCGCAGCTGCCTGTGTGCCATTGCTGCCACTGTCCTGCACTGCAAAGTGTGTCAAACCACCAGTAAGCATCACCTACAGGTCCTTCTTCTTGTTTGATGCAGATAATATCAACCCCCCAAAGTACTGTGTCTTATGATACAGGACCCTGTCAGGAGGTCTAAACCTCACTGTCTGGTTCTTTGCAATATTGGGAATGCAGGGAATCACAAACATGTTGCATAAGAGTAATAAACTTGTTTATTACTACCAAAGGAAAAATAACAGTTGTCCTAAGCAGTTCTTACCAATATGAACCAGGAGCCAATGTTAAGCGTTCCCTACACCTAGAAGTTTCTCCATGTCTCTTGGGGTCTCCGAGGTATAAGACTTAGTGTCTCACATTATATAGCTATGATAATTACTATGGTTACTGTAAGAAAGAAACATTACTAGTTACAGAGATGACCCCTATTGGCTAAATTAGAGGTGGTTCTACGGTCCAAGATAACATTATACAATTTTGTAGTAGTCATCAGTTTGTAAAACAAAACAGTACTGTGTACAGAGTCTTACACAAATTACTGTAGTAGTACAAATCACCAAAAGGTGGCAATGGTGACTTATATTTCATAATCATTTCAAGGACACAGATGTCCTGATCATCTTATGAGTAAGAAATACACAGAAAATACATGGAATATATATATGTATTATAAAGCAAAGTGTATTACAACAATATGCATACATATCCTGACATCTACTCTTACACAGTAGATGCCCTTAGCCCTGTATGTTAGTATCACATATGCCTAAGCACTAGCTGTCTACAGTGTACTTCTGGGGGTACCAATAAGGGTGCAGGGACCTCATGTAACATTCCCCCCTTGTTGCCTGCAAGGGCAACACAGGCAAATCTAGGGAAAGGTCAGGGAGCAGGGGCCGTTTACAAACCCGACATGCAAACTTTGTAAAGGAACTCCAGCTGCTCACAGTGATAGTGCAGTGTGTGCCATAGGCAGCATAGTATAAGTACCAAGAAAAAGATAAAAAATGCTTGTATAATAACAAAACCTTTAAAAGTAAGCTCTAACCATGTGTTAGTTAATGCAGCATTCATATCACCATCATTAGTCAATGAAAGTATAGCTTCATTAGCCTTATTAATATTATTGCTGATGTGGATGAGATGGGTGTCTTTCCTTTCTAAAAGTGATTTTAATGTAAGTGACAGTGGATCTATGTGTACATTAAAATATGGTAAGTATTTAGAATGGGTAAGCAGATAATCAGCGTTACCATCAATGATGTCAGCATCCATAAGGGGGGCCGGGGTAATAACGGTATGTCCAATGACAGACTTCTGGTGGGGGACAAAACAAAAATTTGGATTATCAGTAACACATGTTTCAGTTCCGTAAGTGTAGCTCTTGTAATTTGTAACAACACAGTACTCCTCGTTAGAGTTATATTGTATTTTAACAGTGGGGAGGTGACATTTTTGCAACTGTACCCCGGGCAGGTGTAGGTTGTCTTGGAAATTCGTGTTGACAGGTGATGAACCTTCTCGCAATAAGACTGGAAAAGTTTATCTGGAGCCAATGTTGAGTCTGAAAAGGCAGAGTTGTTTGTGCTGATGTCATTGTCCATGGGAAAGGACCAGTCAATACTGTTGGGACAATAACCACATTCAGGTTTAATAACATCAAATACATCACATCGACACAAGTAGATATACTGTTTCTTCACACAGCAGTCTATGTGTTGAGTGACCCGAGCATCCAGGAAAAGATGGAAGACCAGTATAGGAGACAAGTCCAGGCATTCTCTGTAGATGCTGTCATCAAGGTGCCCGATTGAATGTACAGCAGTGAGCTTGTCGAACAAAGCTGTAGTGAGATCAAAGCATGGTAAAGAGACAGTAAAAGACACAAACATTGTATCTTTGATAGAACATTTCTTAGAAGTAAAACATGGACCAGTATTAGGGTGCCTGGTCACAAAATCCAAGTTTCTAGCTGTAGAAAGATGAATAGTTAGAGATTGTTGCATACACATAGCAATACAGCTAGGGGTTTTACATCGTGGACAATACCATTTGGAAATAAGTCTGTCATGAATGATATCAGGGATTCTTCCAGATTTGAGGTCACAGAAGAGGTTATTGATGGCAGTGATAATGTATGAGCCATAGGCTGAGTATAGAATCTCTCTAGCAATGTGTTGTTTATCTGCTTCTTTGTTGTTTTTGTGCAATGTGTACGTTAATTTTCTCTTTAGAGTCTGTAAATACCTTAGCAATATCATTCATATTGTAAAGAGTGTATCTTTCTTCCTGACTAAGGCCATCCACACCATGCAATAATGGGGGTATTATATCATTCACCAAACCAGTCTGAAATTTGGCAGAATGAGATTTGATTGCAGCAATGTCTGCTTTATTCCAGATAGACATAGCCATACCTAAGAGACCTGTGACAGTACCTGTTGCACCTGTGGCATCAGAACTGTCAACTTCATGTGTATTACGTTTATGATTCTGATCATCAGGATTGGGTTTTCTCCTGAAGTTGCCTCTATGCTCAATGTTATATACCCCAGCAATAGGGTCTTGAGTACAAATCTGAAAAGCTGCTAAACTTTCAAGCAATAACATACTATAAAATGCTGAAGTGTTAGTATTGTGACACATACCAAATTCTTTCATATTCCAGTAAGTAAGATTAAACAACACAAGTATGTGCATAAATTGCAAATTGTTAATCAGTGTACCAGGTACAGCAGTAGCTGTTAGTCCACTGCAGGGACCAGGGGTGTGCTTTGGACACTCCAAAAGCTGTTTATCAGTGGGTGGTAACACAGATAGTAACATGGCAGCAGAGGTCATTTTATGTACAGCACAACAATTTTCTAGCAGTTTTTAGACAAAGAATTGCAATATGAGGGATCAATCAAGGCAGTTATACTGTATAAACCAGAATATCTAAGAGCAGCTTGTAGCAAGGACAGAGAACCATTTAGGGATAATTTATCATTAGGCTAACCCTAGAAAGTTCCCTTGGAAAGTTTGGCCACAGGGAGAATTTGTCCTTGCGATGTGGTTTGCCACTCAATTTATTTATTTTATTTATTTAATGAGGCTATCAGATTACAACCTTTGAGTCAGGGACTTAGTTCCAAAGGCTCCACATCAGGGTACAAAACATAATAGAAGGCACAGATTTATAATACATTTATACAAATATTACAGTGGAGTAGTGAAAGGGTTAACAACAGGGTTAACAAAATGTGTGAGGTAGTAGGCAGTATACAATATAAGAGCGAGAGTAGGAGACAAGGTACACATCAGGGTATGAAATGCTGCTAGTCCTATACAGATTGAGTAGCTATACAAGTCCTGTGGGGAGGTTGTGAACGTCTGTGAACTTTTAGGGTAGATTTATCAGGAGCAACAATGAAGGCAGAGAGGTAAGCATCAGAACCTTCCTGGACAGTAATCAAACTATCGGGTATTTTGATGGATACTCCCTCTGGAGCAGATGCTGGGTGATCAAGGTGAGGTAGGAGGTTTGGTACCATGCCTTGGATGCAGGGAATAATTCCTGAGATGAGGAGAATATGGAACACGATAGCCATCTTGTCAGTGTATCTGAAAAGCAAAATCAAACATTAGAAGGTTAGTACTATTCCTCCCAATGGGGTGAGGAAAAGTAATTATGCTCCTTTATACAGCTTCAGTTGGTTTACATGTAACCATTTGTCAGTCAGTTTATTGTTATGCAGGAGTCTAACTTAGACTGCCGGACTGAGCTTGTTGACAATGGGATAAGGGCCCTCCTATTTACTGGAGAAGGAATGTGTGGGATGTGCAAATCGGAGGACCATCACTTGATCTCCAACCTGCCAATCCACTTCTTGTGCATGTTTGTCGAACTGTATTTTGGATTGTTGCTGGGCCTTCCCATGCAATTGGCAGCATACAAGTGTGTGTGTATGAGGTCTTTTCTGAGTTTTTCCACATACTGGTCTACAGACACATGGTCTACAGTGGGGGGGGGGTGCAGGTCAAACAATAGGTGTTCAGGTAATCTCATCTTTCTTCCAGTCATCACCTCGAAGGGTGTCAACTGGGTGGTGGCTGAGGGTGTGCCCCTGATTGCCATAAGGAGTAATGGCAATAAGGAATCCCAGGTATTGGGATTATCCTCAATGAATTTGGAAAGCATTTGCTTAATCCATCTGTTGGCTCTTTCTACTTGACCTAAAGACTGGGGATGGTAAGGTATGTGGAACTTCTTTTGAACTCCGAGGAGCACGAGGGATTCTTTCATCAACTCACCTATAAAACTGGTTCCTTTGTCTGAGTCTACCTTAAGAAGTAGGCCTCACCTGGAGAAAATTTGCTTCACCAGGATTTTGGCTGTGGTTTTAGCAGCGCATGTTTTAGTGGGGAAAGCTTCAACGCACTCAAAGAAAAAATCAGTTACCACAAGAGCATACTTGTTGTTTCTGCTAGTGTTGGTCAGAGGACCAATAAAATCAATCTTTTTTGTTATGCCAAGGGCCAGAGTGTGTTTGTGGTAGTAGTTTGGCATTTTGTTTGGTGGGGATAGGGTTGTTTTGTGCACAAACAAGGTAGTTATCTATGTACTGTTTGACATCTTTGGTGACAACAGGCCACCAGGCAGTGGTCTTGAGCCTCTGGAGGGTATTTTCCACTCCCTGGTGTCCTCCAGTGCATGTATCATGCACTTGGTGTAAGGATTCAAACCTAAGGTGTCTGGGGACCACCCACAATCTGGTGGTGGAATCATCTGGTTGTTACCAGATGAGTTTGTCATCTGGTGACAAGTGTAACTTACCTTCAAGCCTCCGGTAGGTATTGTGTGTGGGAAGTTTTTCTTCAGTGCCTTTATCAAGGAATCTGAACACTTCTTTGAGTTCAGTATCAACGTGTTGGGCTGCTGATAGGTCCAAGTGGAGAAAAGGGTTCAGGTTTCTTTCTGGCTGCTGCAATGTGTATGGCTGCATTGGCATCTGGATGATCCATCATGCATGTGTCCCCCTTTGGGCCCCTTCTTTGGCAAGGGAATCTGCTGTGTCATTGAAGGCATGGTAGGGGTCATTTAGGGAATGAGCCTTAACTTTGTGTATATAGAGTTTGTGTGCAAACCTTTGTGCTAGTGAATGTATGTATATTACCAGTTCCTTGTACTTCACTGGGCTGCCATCAGACGAGAGGAAGGAGTTCTTTTGCCAGAAAGCAAGTACTTCTGTAAAAGAAAAACAAACCCAGTTAGAGTCTGTAAAAATTATGGTATCCTTGGTTCCATGCTGAATGAACACGAGGGTACAGGCCACCACTGCCATCTCTGCATACTGTGATGACACTACACTGCAACTCTTAGAGATTTTAACAGTGTTACCGTAAGTGTAAATCATTCAGATACCCATCCCTGCAGTTTGTTCTCCCTGATAATAGGAAGCTGAACCATCTGTAAAAATACAACACAAAGAGGTGTTTTCAAGTATTTGTGGTGTGGCAGGGAGGAAAAGACCTGGATCTGGGAGATCAGGTGGTTGCAGTGTACAGTCATGGGGTTCTCCTTGGAAAAGGAGTCCATGTGCCAGCATGGATGGAATTTTGGTTGGGTGAACCTGTATGTCTCTATCCTGGAGAAGAAGTGACCAGTGTGTCAGTCTGGTATTAGAGACTGACCCATCCTTTACTCTGTCTCATAGCAGAAGGGTAGTTGGGGTGTGGTTGGTGTTAATAACCAGTGGAGAGTATCCAATAATATACAGAAAGTGCTTGACAGCCCAGTAGGTAGCCAGAAGGTTCCTTTCACAAAGGCTTTACCTCTGTTCCACTGGGGTCAAGAGCTGTGATGCATATAGAATGAGTCTCACAGTACCATGAACCTTCTGGGCCAGCACTGCTGACATGGCAATGTCAGAGGTGGCACATTCCAGATGAAACGGTAGTGCTGGATTGGGGTTGACCAGAGCTGGAGTCGAGACCAAGGCCTGCTTCAGTGATGTCACAGCCTGGGTGTGTATGGGACCTCATCCAAGGAATGTCCTTTTTCAGTAGCTCATACAGAGGAGCAGCCTTCTGAGCAAAATCACAGATGAAATCTCTGGAATAGTTTACCATACCTAGAAACCTTCTAAGAGTTGCCATGCTAGTAGGCAATGGCAAGTCTTCCAATCCTTCTATCTTCTTCCAGGTAGGGCTATGGCCTTGATCAGTTATTTTTAGGCCCAGAAAGGTTATCTCTTTCTGACATAGTTGTGATTTTTCTGGGTTGCATTTGAGGCCTGCTCTCTGGATGAGAGTCAGTAGTTCATCCAAGAGATCCAAGTGTTGTTCCTGTGTTACAGTTGCCAACAGCAAGTCATCCACATACTGCAAGAGACATTGGGGTGTAGAGAAACCCTCAAGGGTGTCCATCATGTGCAGATGGAACAGGGACAGGCTGTTATGAAATCCCTGTGGTAAGTAGGTCCACGTGTACTGTCTACCTTCAAAGGTGAAGGCAAACTTATATTGACTTTTGGAAACCAATGGCAGTGACAAGAAACCATTGGAGATATCCAGGCACTGAACCATTTCAGGTCAGGGGTCAGAAGTCATAACACATCAGGTGCAGAGGCCACAGTTGAAGCAAAACTGGGGGTGGCCTGGTTCAGTTTCCTATAGTCAATAGTAAGTCTCCAGGTGCCTGTAGGTTTTATCACAGGCCACACTAGGGAGTTGGCAGTAGAAACACATGTTCTGATTATGCTTGGTTGAGGAGTGATTTTATTGTTTTCTTAAGAGAAGGCAAGGCCTCAGATGGAAAAGGGTATTGCTTTTGCCTCTCGTGCTGGGCCTGGCACTTCGATGATAGTGTGTATTTTGCCACAGTCATACTTGTTGACCGCAAATGCTTCCAAATGCTGGTGCAAGATGGGAAGGAGCTTTGGAAAAAGCTCATAGTTCTTGAACAAATCTATGACATCATACTCCTTGTTGTTGGCAACATTGTTGCCACAACGGGTGAGTCAAGGATCAAGATGGTGTGGTATTGGCCCTGGATCTGTATCAATAGCATGTTAGCTAAATCTACCACACAGCCATGTGGTGCAAGGAAGTCAATTCCAATGATACTAGGATGATCATGCAATACCATCAGTTGGAAGGTGTGTGAGGCCTTTAAGTGGCCCAACTCTACAGGTAAAGGGTAGAGAGTAGTATGCATTTAACCTAGTACCATCTGCTCCTGACATGTTGGTCCTCCATCCGGTGGACCAAGGAGATGTATCCGGATGGTCATTATGTAATACAGACACAGCCATGCCTGTATCCAGTAACACTGTAAGTAGGTGGCCCCTGAGCCTGGCCTCAGTGCAGGGCCTTCAGTTTGTATCCAAGACCAGCTTGTTTACTATCTGGACTGGGGCCTGTAATTGTCAATCTGTGTTGGAGGAAGCATGGAGAGGTTGGGCCTGGCTCTTTTGAACTAATTCACCAAGCTGCACTGATGCTATATAGGGAGGTGCTTCTGGGTTCAGGCCTATATGGGCCTGAGGGCCTGTACGTCTGGTGTCACATTGGCTCGTTGGGGCCTGGGTTCCCAGTTGTATGGCTGCAAGGGACTGAGCACTAGCAGCATCTGCTACAGAAGGCATTTGTCCCAGGAGTTCTCTAAACTTCCAATTTTCTTTGGCTATCTCCCTATATGACGGGCCTGGTCTTTGCTGTTGTTGTTTACCCTTATTCTTGTGCTTCTTATTCTTATGATAGTTCTGGTTCCCACCCCATTGTTGCTGCTGTTGTGGTTCTTGTTGGGCCTGCTGGGGGTGTTGGTTGTCTACGGGAAGGGATGTTTGTGTTGGGCCTGCCCTTCCACCATGTAGGGCGTCGCAGCACCTTGCGTAGGCTCCATGGTGGCAACTTTCTTGGAACTGGAGCACAGATCACGGATATAAAGTTGGTAAACTCTCTTGGTTTTCTGAAGGATGTCGGCAAAACTTTCCATGGTGGGATAAGTGGTTCGCTCTACCTTTTCTCTTACTGCAGGGATCATGTTCCTAAGGAACAGAGTCTTGTATTCAATAAGATCCACATCTGTAGCTTCTTGTGCAAGGTGCTTTCCTGTTCAGTAAGCCATCCAGAATCTCTGGTGGTAAGTCACTGGACTTTTCTTTGCATTCTGCTTCACAGGGTATCCAAGCATCACTCCTACTATGCCTGGGCTGTGTGCAGAAATGAGTTCAGCTGCGACTTCATCAAAGGTTGCATTCCCATCCTGGCAGATGGCATCTGGGAGTTTGGCCCATAATCCAGACTCGATGGTCTGGTGTAGTATTTGGACCTGTTAGTCTACAGCAAGACTAAGCATCTCGCATTTGGAATGCACCTTTCCCAAGTGGCAGCTGAGGTTGTCGACGGACTCATCCAACCAATTCTATTTGCTATCTGCTAAACAAAGTAGGTCATTTGTAGAGGATTATTAGGCTGATCAGGTAGAGGTAGGTTACCTCGGGTGCTGTCCAGGGTGGCCCAAGCTGCAGCCTTGGCTGCAGTACAAACTATGCTTTCCTGAGTGCCAGCATCTTGTAGAAGCTGCCTAATTTGGGTTTTAATGGCCCATTTGTTTCTCTCAGAGATAAGCACGTTACCTATTGCATTCTCAATCATAATTTCTATCTCCTGCCTGTCTTCCATATTAATTATGGCTACCAGTGGTGCCGTCAGGACCAGGCCTGGGCCTGCTTCCCCCCCCATAATGGGGGCCTCCATGTTGGTGTCTCACATGATGTGTGTCATGATGTCGACGACGTATGTCATAATGTGGGTGGAGTAGGGACCCGCCATGTTGTGGATGGCGGGATGGGGTTTCTGGGCCATAGTAGAGATGTGATTTGGCATTGTACTGAGAAATGTCTTCATCTGAGACCTCCCCTTCAGATGACATAGTCAAGACAGGGGCTACGCCTCCCATCGTCTTAACATGGCCAGCCAGAACCTCCCGCTGATGGCGCAGTTTTGCAATCTTGGATTCACATTCTGCATGACTCACATTTGCAACATTCACATCAACCTCATCTAGCATTTGTTTCTGCAACACTCTATACACAGCGCTCAATTCACAGTTGTCCCTAGCAGTCACTTCTAAGTCATTACGTACCTGGTTTATCTTGTCCTGTAGCTCTCCCATATCGTCACTCAACTGTTCATTTGTTCTACTTAACAAGTCATTCATATTCAAAGCCTGCCCCTTGTCCTATCTCTAAGTCTCACACTCCTGCTTCAACATACAAATTTCTTGCTCGCCAGCTTGCGCTGAATGATGCAAAAGTGAATCCTTTTCATTGCGCAGAGTTTGAAGTTCAGACTCCAAATTCTGCTGCAATCTAGTACATTCCATTTCCTGCAAACCCATCTCTTGCTTAAGAGACGAGATCTGCAGATCAAGGGTTCAAAACCTCACTTCGGAGGCTTCCAGAGCAGCATAGAGAGCCACGATCAACAGCCCTTTGGCATGACACTTATTGGCTGTTTGTCTCATCTCACAGTACTGGGTTGAAATCCCCAGAATAGGATTTTCAGATTGACTTGTGTCCCACGCAAAGTCAGTCCAGCCTCCATGGGAAGTAAGGAAGTTTGAGACATCGAGTCTCAGTTCTGCACAGACATTTGATGCGGTGGCCTTTGTGTGGGAGGGAAAGAAAAATCAGACTGTGAGAAAGGTGCCGGGCTGTGTATCGATCCACAGCAGGAACACCTTACACACAGTTGGTCTACTGTATACTTTGTAGGCTTGCAATTCAAAGCTGCTGTGGAGTGGGTCGAGTCGGCATCAACCACACCCAAGTAAAACAGCCAGACTTTGCAACTGACTACAAAGTGGTCTGAAAATTGGAGAGGTGCTGCAGGAATGCACACCTACAGTCCCCATTGGGAAGAGAAAAGTTTTAAGCAACAAGTGAAAGCATACAAACACCAAATATTGCCTGCACATGGTCACCAATTGTCAGGAGGTCTAAACCTCACGCTCACATTCTTGGCAATATTGAGAATACAAGGACTCACAAACATGTTGCATAAGAGTAATAAACTTGTTTCTTACTACCAGAGGAAAAATCACAGTTGCCCTAAGCAGTCCTTACCAATACAAATCGGGAGCCTATGCCAAGCGTTACCTACACCTCGAGGTTTCTCCATGTCTCTTGGGGTCTCCGAGGTATAAGACTCAGTGTCTCACATTATATACCTATGATAATTACTATGGTTAGTGTAAGACAGAAACATTTCTAGTTATAGAGATGAGCCCTATTGGCTAAATTAGAGGTGGCTCCAAGGTCCAAGATAACATTATACAATTTTGTAGCAGTCATCAGTTTGTAAAAAAAAAAGAGCACAGTGTACAGAGTCTTACACAAATTAGTGTAGTAGTACAAATCACCAAAAGGTGGCAATGCTGACTTATATATCATAATCATTTCAAGGACACAAATGTCCTCATCATCTTATGAGTAAGAAATACACAGAAAATACATAGAAAAAAATATATATATATATATTATAAAGCGGTGTATTACAATAATATGCATACATATCCTGACATCTACTGTTGTACGGTAGATGCTCTTAGCCCTATATATTAGTATAACATATGGTTAAGCACTAGCTGTCTATGGTGTACCTCTGAGGGTACCAATAAGGGTGCAGGGACCACATGTAATAACCCCAATATGCACAACCATGCATATCTTGTCATTGGAGCCATACTGTAGGATGCTGGACCACCACCCTAGCATTGCATGTTCTGCCTGCAGGTCCTGTAGCCCATCAGCTTGTGTCCACTATCACACAGACCATGGTGCCCTTGTCAATAGGCACATATTGACCACATTGACATCCCCTATAAAAGTGATGGAGCCATTGAACAGCACTAACCCCTGCCCCCTGCACCGAGGCCTACGGTACACCACTGGTTACCTGTCCTGTGCCACCGGATGCACCAACCTCAACCATCAATACCTGCACATGTATACCCGTACAGTGTCACACAACATACATGTCCTGAACGGTTAACAAATGCAATGCACAACCATGTATAGCACACAATGCACATACACAGTATACACAGTCTGGGCACAGTACACACATGTCAGGTGGCCGACACAGGCCTTGTGGTCCATCCACTATGTCTGTATGTGCAGATGACATCCTCACAACACAGCTGCACCTACCTGCCCACATGCCTATGCCTTGGCTACATGTTGCACCATGTACCATGCCCCGTCACAGGTAACCACCATCCCACAGGATACCACATTGTGCAGTACATGGGCCACTGTCCCCACTGCTCTCAATGTGCAGTGCACCCCCCAACATCACTCTCCGAGATTGTCCTGCCATCAACATGGCTCCATGTGCTCATGTGCCACATCACCACACCTGCAGGAATCGCACATACGTGCTGGGTCTGACAGTGCCCTACATTTATACTAAAGTGTCTATCAAATGTCCACAAATGCACAACACCTCCAGTGTGTACAGTAACACTGGTTATGCTGCACTTGTAGGTTGTTCCTCCTGGCACCTGGACCTTCTCAGTATGCCCCTGCTACATCACCTCTAGCCATCTGACACCCTGCCAGTGACGGTCAGGCCAGCACTGCACGAAGGGCATATGTACCGACAGATGTAACTGCCAGCATTTACAGGACGTACAGTGTAGCATGTCTGCTTGACTGTGTGCAGCTGGCAACACACTGTGAAGCCCACCCTCATGCCTCAGATTCTAACACAGATGAATGGCAGGTATCATTGACCCAGATGGGACTGTTCGTGTGTGGGTCACTGAATGGGGGACATGTGGCCAGTACAATGAGGACACTCCAGTATTGTGTGCATTATGTGCCATGTGAACCCTGACATCCACCTGAACAGCCACCACTATTGGCCAATGGGACCTCTGTCGCACATCACCTGCGAATTGTGGTACCCCATGAGTGCTGCCCCACCCATGCTGCAATACAGTGTCAGTATCAGGATACTGACTGGAGTGCCTGATGTGGGGACTGAACCCACGGCCTCTGACCTCCCGGACTCTGTGGCATGTGTGCTACCTAATGCGCCACTGACACAGACCCCTACAGTGCTGTGGATGTTGACCTGAACAGGTGCAGGTGTTTTTCCCAACATCTGGCTGTGAGTCATCATGCAGTACAACCATACAACATGTCAGTGTACAGTGCCACCCACCTGCGCTCTGAAGTTCTGCCCATGTGACTGGTCATGGGCACTCAAAGCCATTCCCAACCATGTTGACCACTATCTAATTCACATGCAGTCGTGAGTCCCTCCCCTGGTTCCATGCTCTCTTGTTCACACTTGTGCCCTGCTATGTAGTGAAGCCCATGTACACCATCAGAGACCACCCCTCTCATGTACTGATGTCCTCCAGTCACCAATGTGTCAGCCACCAATAACCCAACACAGGCACAGCTGTACAGATGCCTACCCTTCACCTATCGTCATGTGTCATACCCAACATGGTGAACACAATGAACACAGGATGTAGCTTGCAGCCCTGTGGCAACCGGCCCAGCCACACACATCAGGATGAGTGTTCACCCACCACTAGCACTCAGTGACACAGCAACAGCAGATGGTGCACATGGCAGTGTAACATCCATGTCACTGCCCCCAGGTAGTGTGCCACTCCCTCCCAATCTGCACATGGGCACCTGCTAACATACCTTGGTGCACATACACCTACATACCACAAATGCATGGACATCACACAGTACCTGTGTTACCCATACCTACCACTCATTCGGGCAAGTCTGCCATATGTCTCCTGTGAGGGGCACATATTGACAGTCTGTATTATTACAGTCTGTATTATTATACACATATTAACCAGTTGGCAGGTCACTCATACAGGGATGCATGCACCTGTGTCAGGTGTGCATACAGAGAATGACATACAATGTGTGTGGGCAGGGCTGTGGGCAGGCATACCCACTGTATACACATGTTTCAGTCATTATGGATCATGTGCAGCCCCATACATTACGTCCCTTACCACTATCACTGTGTGCTGCCATAACTGTGTTTGTGTAGATTACTGTGTGTCTCTCTCACTGTGCACATTTGATGACCAACACACATGATAGTAGAAGATACACTATTTGGATAGTGGTATGCAACAGTGTCTCAGACGTCTGTATAAGCCATGTTACTGTGTACAAACAGTGTATCACTTGGAGATGTAACACAAGTACCAGATACACATGCAACTGGGGGACAGCCATATGTGAGGCTGTGTGCCCTTGGTCAGAGGGCAGCTACTGCAGAGTGTGCATTCAGCAACAGTACACTCCGTCCACAGGAAGGGCTGTGGGGCCTACAGATCTGTATGTCAGTGGGCCAGAGTATATGCCACACATGTGGTGGGCCAATATGTGTGCTATCCCACTATCCTGTGGACAGTCTTCTGTGTGCAGAGTAGTATATGCCAGGTCTGTGTGCTGACACACACATACGTAAGCCATTTCAGCCATCACCATTGGGTGATTGACATACTGAACAGACGTGTGTCCCCAGTCAACCACGATGCCTACTATCCCCTAGCAGCATGGCCCCATAGTGCCCATCATCAATGCAAGCAGTGTATGCTATCAAACCATACCCTACATGACCATGGACTGTTGCTCATGGCAGCCACCACTGCAGACCCACAGTCCCTAATGTGTAACACTGTCCTTTGTGTGTACATGGACTGTGCCTGGTCTGTGACATGCTGTGCATGTCATGGCCTGTACATGTACATGGCACAATGCCCCACAAAACATACCTTTGTCTGCAGCCCCCCAATGCAACACATAGCACCTCACAGTCGAAGAATGACACAGACAACACTGGGTATGGCAACACAACAGTGCATATATAGTGTAATGACATTAACATCAACATGTACACCCAACATCTGTGCAATCCTGATGCAGGTGAGGTACATACTGTACACCACGTGTAAACATTGTTATGGGTGTACTACAACAGTGAACATTGAAATGGGGCCATCATGTGTCACAGCCCAGTTGTATACACCCCTATCATGGTCCATAACACACATATATGCAAACTTAACAGACATTGGAGACAGTGCCAAATCTGCAGTTCAGCACATGCTACGTAACTTAACTTGAGACGGTCTACTACAACATTATGACATTCACCTGTTCCACTGGGCAATGTGGTACGCACCTTACACAATGCCAGTACTGTGTATCATATCACAGTACAGATGTGTTTTTCCCCACCGTGGTGCCACACCATGCATGTGTGTTGGCACAGGACTAACATTCAAGCTCCCCAACTGTGTCCATGACAGCCTTTATGGATACAAGTAAGCTACCCAACAACTTTATCACACCTTGTAGCTGATGTCTGTCAGTGGCAGCAACACGCCGCACATGGACATCATGGCTTGCAATGCCCACGGCCCCCCAGCAACTTCTTGTCTATGACCATTACCAGCAGGGGCATCAGGCTATGTAGCCTGGCCCACATGCATTCTACTATCCATAATGTCCTGTTCTGTGTTATCTGCATTTTCAGTGGTTCCTACCACTGTGTCAGTGGCAGCAGCTACCTGTTAATTGCATTGTTGGGGCACACTATCCACTGCAGCTGACTGCGTGCCCTGAGTTGTACTGTAACCAGACTGGGTCACTGATGACTGCTCACCGCCATGTCCTGTACCAATTGTTGGACACGCAGGTGCCTGCATCTGCAGTGTGCGCTCTGCATAACTAAGTGTCTCCTGCCACTTCAGGATCCTCATTGCCATCATGAGAGCTCTCAGACACTGTGTTGGCAGCTCCTCCTCTTCATCATCCACATTGTCCTCATCATCATCATCACTGTCCCCTGCAACAACAATGGAGGTGGGACATGAGTAGCTCCCAGCCAAGCATACACACACAATACCACACAAGCCATATGTGGACACACTCTGCATGTCACATATGTTGGCCATGCCTGGCAGTGTAGGCTGTGGCCATGGTGCTGTGTTGCATGGCCAGGGTGGCATGTGACTCAGCACCATGTGTAGCATGCATATGTTGCCCATCATGGGCCACACACCTGTGCCCTTGCAGTTGGTGTGCATGTATGTTGGCCATCACCATCTATGTGTACAGATGGACCACTGTTTGTGCTGGGTGTGTGCACACATCACATACTGTCATCAGTAATACCAGTCCAGTGCCGCATTCCCACAACCCTAACCTGCATGACACAACCACTAATGTCCCGATGTTGTGCACCTACATGTGCCATGTCCTTCCATCCATGTCAATGCAGGCATTGTACACGTTCAGTATTGCCATTACCACAGGCAACAGTGGTGCCAACAGCAGGGTGTCACAGCCCAGCACATTCAAGGTGTGGTATGGACCCCACATTGCCTGTCTGTGTCTGTGCTGTGACATCTGTGTGCACTGGTTGCTGGATGCTTGCAGACACCACTCCATTGCACTCGTACAGCTGTACATTGTTGGCTGTGGTGTCAGCTGTTCCTGTATGCAATTACCATGTCCAATGTCACACTGTGGCATGGCACTGTCCACGTGCATGACCATGTGGTCACTGTGGTACTGTCATACATGTCCTGGCATATATGTGCAGGCATACATGTCCTGCATGCCAGTGGCATGGCTATAATTAATCTCAGCACTGCCATGAGTGTTACATACTGGTCCTGCATTATACACACATCACCACATGTACCCTGGCACACCCCCTAGAGGGCTTGTCACAGAGGCGTGATGGGATCGATGTGATGGGATGATCTGACTACACATTTGTCATCTACAGTACTGTGCTGTGGTTGCTTTGGAGCACTTTACTTTAGAGTACATTGGCACACAGTACCTGCATATGCTGTACATTTGTGCCCATGTACCCTGCGACCCTCACACACACACACACACTATGCAGTGTTGCGTTGCATTGCTGCCTTTGTTGCAATTTGGAAATGACACCTATGCACATCCATGGATGTCACCACTGTATCTCATCTGTGCATCCATCGTGTTGACCATGCACACAACACGCACACATGGAATGTGGCCCTTACCTTCCAGGCTAGTACTTGTGCCATCTTCACATTGATCTGTCATCTCCGTGTCTTGCTGTGAGGCTCCTTGGTCCTCTGCAGTCACACCCACCTACGGATCTGTGGAGACAGTGATGTCACATGGGTTAGACATCTGGATGGTACATGACCAGCTGGTGATTGTATCTATAACATTATGTACATGTGGTGTGCCACTCATCTGACTGTCTTTGATGGCCATGACGCATTCGTATGTCTACCTTTCTGGCCTGGTCTGTGAGGTTCTTCAAGATCCCTTGCTCCCTGTGGGACATGTCATTGAGTTTGTGCTTCAGCTGTTGGACTGTGTGCCTGACACCCATTTGCATCTGCAGTCTGGTGGCAATGCAGCACCACACCCTGTCCCTGTACCTCACGGGGCACCTTGCAGAGCCTGGTGGCATCAGCAGCCTTGACCACTTTGTCACACAGCTGACCAGCATGACAGTTTCCTCACCAGTGAAGTTTGGTTTCCTGGATCCTGAGCCTGCCATGATGTGCAGTAGTGGATCAGCCACACCTATTGTACCTACTGAGGACAAGGATGTCTTTGTGAACCACTTCTGTGGAGGTGTGCTGTGCTTGCAGGGTACAGTTCCCCTTGACCTGCCTGCACGTGCTTCCAGCTGTGGAAGGGCCCAGCAGTGCACACCCAATGGATTGTGGTTCAGTACGCTGGGGAGGTGATACTGAAAATGTGAGAGCGTTGTTATGGGCAGCGTGTACTGTAAAAGTTGTCTGTGATGCACATGCATGCTCCTGATGCAGTGTGCCACCACTGTCTGTCCTCTGTGCAGCTTGACGCACAGCAGCTGTACATGCATTGAATACCATAATGCAGTGTGACACAGGACTGGGGTACTGATGCCACTGACTCTGCATAAGATGCCGTACAACAGTGTGACACAGGGATGGGGTAGGGACACTAATGTATCTGCGTCACATGCCGTGATGCACTGTGCGCAGGGATGGGGTACTGACACTAACGTATCTGTGTCACATGCCATGATGCACTGTGACTCAGAGTCTTGGGGCCAACAGCAGCTGTGACACTATGGTGCCTGCATTTCCCCCCCCACACACACACATATGCACAATACATCACAGTGATGCTCACGGATTGGGGCACACCTGTGTGCCGCCAGTGGCTTCAGCATCAGACATGCCACCACTCTGTCACAGGGTCTGGCATCGTGATGGGTGGACTCTGTTGTATGCTGTCACCCTGTAGCACACTGTGACTACTGCATCATGTGGCATAATGTATCACATTGCTGTGGTGCCATTTAGTCAGTGGTGGGTCTGTTGCTGGCTGTGGGAGGAGTTATAGGCTGTACCAGTCGGTGGCACATGACAGGAAATGTGGGGTGCTGTGTCTGAGCAGTGTGGTGCATAGGATAGGATGGCTGTTGGCCATGCATTTCCATGCTCGCATTACTGGCAATGGCACTTCACACAGGGGTGTCCATACACCATGTTTCATGGGTGAGGGGTTGTGGCCTATCATGGTGTCCACAACCATGTGCTATGCCACTGTTGGTGCAGTGCTGTCAGGGTATTACACATCACCTCTGGCCTGTCTGTGTCTTGTGCCCTCGTCTCAGCATTCCATGTTATTCCATTGTGATGGTGGTCTTTGGGGCCCCATCCCCATGAGTTTGCCATCTGGGGATGTAGCCAATTATCACTGCATGTGTCAACACCAGAGTAGTGCTGCACGGGTGATGATGCCCAGCATCCACTTTGGTCATGTGTGTCCAGTTACATTTTGTCATTGGTGCACATGGTGCTTGGACCCAGGCCACCATCTGTGCACTGCCTGGCTGTATGTCATGTTTAGTGTCCCAATTACCGGACAGTGATGTCGACCTTGGACAGCAGGGCACATGGGCCATGTGGTGGTGTGTTGCTGTACTGGTGCATCCAACTGCATACGTCTGCAGACATATGCCAGCACATGTCTCCTGCCTGGATACAGTCTAGTGTCACACCACCACACTTATACCCATGGTGCACACACCCATCACCAGCAGTGTATTTCTGTACGTCTGTGTTTGGCCATGCCTGTTGTCTGGGTGTCCTTCATTTGCACCCAGGAATGTCCTTACATTGGCCATACCATGGTCACATCAGCATGTGACTAGCATGGGTATCCAGGCATATGCTCCACCATTCCATTGTTGTGTGTGCCTTCCTCTGTTGACATGGTCCTTCTCTGGTTGTTGCTGTGTACTGCTGCCATGGGCTGTCGGACATTTAGCAGACAGTGTCCATGTACCATCACTAGTCTCTGTCTGACAAGCACCCTATGGAACAGCATACATGTCTAGGGCTGTTGTTCCGGCATCTGTGTTCCATGGGTGCTAGGCCTGGTGTGTAAAGCATATTTGTACATCACCACGGTGTAGTGTGGTTCAGTTGGCATGTGCACACTGTGTGTCGTGTGCTTCTGTTGTGGGCATTTGATGTTTTGTCTTGCTCATGTTGCTGTTTGCTGTGGCATGGTGTTATGCAAAGTGATTCCATTTGACCTGTGCCCTGGTCTTATGTCCGGCTGCCGCTGTGTTCCTCTCGGGTGTTGGTCTCGTGCATTGTCCTGTATTGCATTGGCATCTTCATTGTCACCCACTTCATCATCACTGTCATCCATTCCCTCCTCATCCAGCATGTTCACTCTGTTGTCGATGGCAATGTTGTGGAGGATGCAGCTGGCCACGGTGATTTTGCATGTCATGCTGGGTATGTACTGCAGTGCACCTCCAGAGTGGTCCAGACACCGAAACCACATTTTCAGGAGTCCAAATGTTTGCCCAATCACAGACCTTGTGGCTGCATGTGCTTCATTATATTGTGTTTCTGCTGCACTCTGTGATCTTCTGATTGGTGTCATTAGCCATGGCAGTAGGCGATATCCACTGTCACCTGTGAACATGTTGGCAGTGGTTAGCAGTTGTGCATGCATTGTTGGTATTGTATGCATCTCTGCTGCCATCCTACATATGTCCTCCCTCGACCATGCATGCCGTGTGTTGCAGATACCACATTGGCTCTTGCACCCATCTCTCACTGCCTGCCCCTTCATGCATGTCTACATGTGTACCGTGTGTGTTCCCTGTGTCTGCTGTGTTGATGTCAACTGTATTTGTGTGTGTGACCAGTATGCCTCCCATTATCGGACATCTGGTTTGCACTGCATGGCTGTGTTGCTGTTTGGTGGTCTGCTGGGGTTTGTGTGTGGGGGCGGGGGTACTTCATGTGTCTCACGCATGTCTGTGTATGTGTAATTGGGCTCAGGGTTGCATATTCATGGACAATGCTGTCCTGGACATGGTCAAGGTTGTGTGCTGTGCAGTGCTCCACACAGCACAGTGGCATCCAGGGGCATCCCCAGTGCCATGCCTGTGTTGCCTGTCAGTTGGTTGTATGTGCATGTGTGTTTCTGATGTGAGTGGATGTTATGTGGATGAATGGTCCTCTGGTACACACACAATATCATGTGTACTTGCTCTGTGTGTTTGTGTGCCGTAGGTGTTTTACCCCTGTCTCATAGGCCTCCATACCAGTAATGGGTTCAGTGTTGGCTATCTTCAGCATTACCTGTGTGTATATTTGCATTCCATTGCACATGCACCTACCTATTAGCCATCCATCCTGTATTAGTCCATGCTCAAAGCCTTCATACAGGCCACTGTGCCTATAGATGTAGACATCATGGCATATCCCTGGGCACTGTGCCACTACGTCCAGGATCCTACAGTGACTGTCACATACAACCTGGATGTTCATTGAATGGTATCCCTTTCTGTTCACATATGCATCCCCATCCAGTGATGGTGCTTTTATAGTGATGTGGGTGCAGTCTATTGCACCTAGTACCTGAGGTAGTTGTGCAACACTGTAGAAGCCCTGCTGGATGGCCTCCTGCTCATGGACATCTCATGGGAATGTGATATACTGTGCTGTCCTGCACAGCAGTGCCTCCAGGCCTTAGGCATGTTGAGACTGCTGATTGTGATATTCCCAGTGTGTCTCCTGCGGGCGTTTGGAAGGTGCCTGTTGCTAGGACCCGGAGTGCAGCAGTGACCTTTATCTCCACTGTTAGGGGGTGGCCTCTGCCTGTCCTGCTTTGTAGGTCATCCCTTAGCTCATTGCAGAGGTGTGTGATGGTGTCCTTGTTCAGCCTGTACTGTCCCAGGCACTGTTCATTTGTCATCTCTGTGTACATGGTTCTTCTGCAGTACACCCTTGGCCTATATGGTCACTGTGCTATGTGTTGTTGCTGTTATCTGGCCTGTGCCTGTATCCTTGCAGCCTCCTGTCACTGCTGCCTGGCACATCACCACCTCCTTACTGCCCTTGCTGCCATGAGGAGGAGTATTGAAGCTGCTCTTGGCATTGTTCTGTCTTGTCTTCCACCTCTGTCTCTCTCTCAGGGCCTCAGCCATGTCCAGCTTTCAGCATTGTCTGTTGTGCTGTGTGCCTTTTTGTATGTTCTAAGGCTGCTTAGACCAGCTCTGGCTGGTCTAGCAGCTGACAGGACTTTGACCTGTTTGTTGTCAGTAGTGTAGGTTTGAAATTCCCACGGGTGCGATTTTGCACCATTTCTGTGGCGCAAGATGTCTTGTGTCATGGTGCTGCCATTTGTATGGCCCACGGCTGATGCATTCACCTTTTATGCAGGGTGGTCTGGCTTTGCCGCATGGTGCCTTTGAAATTTGGGTCTGGTGCAGTGTTTGACGCAAGACTGTCTTGCACTACTGTTGTTTGATGCAAGTCTGTTGTGTCATACCTGGGATTTGAAAATCAGGCCCTATATGCCTAGTTAAGCATACTGAAGAGATATAAAATTTCAATTTGTAATATGAAAACAATGTGTCACATTCTGCACCACATGTAATGCATAGGAATAGGTTATTCATATACAGCATTGCATGATTTAAGAATATTTCTTTTTTTTTTCAACTTATCTTTATCTCCTGCAGACCCAAAACTCTCTCAGGCCGCTCAGCTCACCTATGCCACTCCACAACCCACTGTAATCCCCACCTCCTCAAGGACAGTACTTTCTCCCTGAACACAGGTGGCTAAGGTCCGAGGAGATTGAAGGGGGCCAAGACAAGGATCCAGTGCTGGGCATGTGGCAGTTCAGCACTGTGAGGACAATCACTTATCTGGGCTGGAGGGGTATTTCCATGTTTTTGTCCTGTGAAGTCCCTCCACCCCCTGAGTGTGGCGTGCAATGACACCAAGGCACACGGCAACCCTGCCGGCACCTGCCACGCTCCCCTTACAATCTGGTCCTGCATGTTGTAATGTCTCTGATCTCCATCAGAGGTCACCAGTATGCCGGACAGCCCAAACCCCCCCCCCGGAGAGAAGAGCAGTCCTCGGATTCTCAATACACTCCCTCCCCCTGATGACCCCCGGCGCCCAGGCTTGCTCCCAAACCCAGGTCGCTGGCATGACACGAGGTGTAGTGTCCAGTGCCTCAACCCTCAGTGCCACTGAGCTGGCTGATTTAAGAGTATTTATTGTGATGTGTAACCATTATACGTTGTTTTTTTGAGATCAATAACAAATTTTTGTGGTTGATTCTTTACGTGTTAAGAGTGTTACCATTTTTTAAAGTCCATGCTTCATATTTCTTGTTATTTTGAATGAGATCTTTACAAATAATATGAAAAAAACATATAGATGAGTGTGCCAGTATGCGTGAAGACATATATTTGCGTATCTTTACATGAAGCTGTATGGTGCATGTGATTAGGTTGAGTTGTAGATTGGGAAATAGGAAAGAGCAGAAGTTATGAAGACAGACATGCATAGAATCAGTGAATACTACTGTTTAGTCCAGTATCAAAGCAGCTAAAAGTGCCATAGCAATGCAACATTTTTACTGCATGACAGACATATTGTGTGTTGTTCTTTTTTTTCTTGATGGAGTGTGGCGTTATGAAAAGAAAGAAGAAAAAAACTGTTATATGAATATATCGTTGGGAGACATCAAACTTTTCACCATTTCACTGGGCACATACCTACTTGTATGATAAGACTGCTAGTGTTAACAGTTCTATTGTGAATACTCCAATCTTAACAGTTAAATACACACATACATGTGGCGGAATGCTGTTGAGCATGGAAATACATGATCGGAATAGTGTAATAGTGTTATAGTATATAGTGGAATGTTGTTCTGAATAGAATGCTATGCCTTTCAAAATGCTATTGTACCAGAGTTCAAAGGTCATGGAATGTGATTCTACCTTACTGTGGTACAACAGCATTCTAGAACCTCTAGAGACTGAATGAGTCACTTTCATTTGAAAGGCAAAATAACTCACAAACATATTTCACACATTACTATAAACTATAAAAAATAAAGGATGACCAACTCTATGCACAACCAGTGTGTTTTGCCACCTCAGGGTTCTGATTCCCATGCACCTCTCAAGTTCCCTCCTGAGGTCACAGGGAATCAGAACCCCTCTTTGGCAGAACACACTGGTTGTGCATAGTTGACCATCCAGTATTCTCTATGTTGTGCTTGACGCAGTGTCATGATCTTCTTGTGCTGCACTGAGTATGTCAAAGGTGCAGCATAACAAGATTTAACACATTCTATGTGGAACAATAACTCTCTTTGAACTCTATACACTTGTTGAGCACTCTAAAAAATTGTTTCTAACACCCCTTCAAATGCAAGTTTACCTTAGACATGGAGGATAATTTATGGTCTTAGGTTAATAACCACACTGTGAAACTTACAGAGGTTGCTATGACATCATTGTAAACATCAAGAGCTTAGCTTAAGAGGCTTTCAAATGTCATTGCAAATGGAAGAAGTGTTTTCAGCATGGTAGTTAATCAAAGAGCATATGTAATATGTTACAGTGTATAGGCTACGAAGATTGTGTGATCACAGATTAAAACACATTACTTTACTGATTTACTTTACAGAACATTGATTGTTGAGAGCATTCTGATTTATTAGAACACTAATTGTTGTGAACATTCCATTTTGTTATACCATTGATATGACATACTCAAGAAGGGTTAACAACAAACTGATGTCATAACGATGGCATAACACAGGATATCGCCTGATGTACAGACATCTGCATCATCATTGCTGTTAGCATCAGTAAACCCTCAAGAGCACAGCTCGAGAGGTTTACAATTGCCCTAGCAACCATGAGAGATGATTACACCATGGTTATCACCTGTACATCAGGCATTGTCATTTACAGTATATGGGACTTGACATGAGAAGTTACACCCCCCCAACACAAGTAATTTAGCCTTACCTTATTAATGAATCTGCACTACTGCCACTTGATTGTGTAGGAAAACAATTTATCAGGATACATGGACTGAATGACAGTGGGCCAAAATAGCACCAGAGTTAAAATCTCTGTCAGACACAGAGATTGCTAGACTCAGTAACAGTAAACTGAGACAACTGGAATGTTATTTGAATACTGTACTGAGACTAACAATCACATTCTGGGTGTATAGAATACTGAATAACACTGGCATTCCATTTTGTAAATCCATTGCTATGACATAGATGAATAGATTTATAAGGTTCTGACATCACAACAGTGGGATTACAAGATTGTAATCTGCTTCGTTTCAGTGGGTAATAAGGGCTACCCATACATTATATAGAGGATAATGAATGGTCTTTGGTTAATAAGCATGTTGTAAACAGTTTGACAGGTTGCCATGACATCATTGCAAACCTCGAGAGCGCAGCTTGAGAGTTTTTTAGATGTCATGACAACCTCGAGAAGTGTTTTCAGCATGGTTGTTAACAAAAGACCATACATGATATTTGATAGTGTATGGGCTACCAACATTGTGTAATCACAGACTGAATTACTTTACTTTACTGAGTCACTTTACAGAACATTGATTGTTGTGAGCATTCTGATTTATTAGAACACTAATTGTTGTGAACATTCCATTTCGTTATACCATTGATATGACACACTCAAGGAGGGTTAACAACAGAGGGATGTCATAACAGTGCCATATCAAGGTTGTAATCTGCTTGATTCTAGTCAATAGTAAGGGCTCTCCATACATTATGAGGTTGTAATCTGCTTGCTGTCACTTAATGATTAGGGCTCCCGATACATCACAGGAGTATGCCTGCCCCTTTGTAACATTAGCTTGTTACCACCTGATAGTGGTGTGATTTTCATACTTACCATTCAATGGTGTGTCACTACAACAAACTGTGTGAACAGCTTTTCTACCTTATAAACGTTAAAAGATTTTATTTAAATATGGTGGAGTGATTATGTGAGTGCAATAATACAGTCACAGGGTTGACACAATTGAGTATATTGGACATCACAGAATGTATGACACTGTGTGCTTGTGCTGAGTACTGTGGCCAAACTACTGCATGATTCAGCATAGGTTGTTATTGTGCTCCCTGGATGATACTATGACTTCATTTTGAAACACAGAACAATCTGATGGAATACTTCTTACCTTCCAGAATAGTTATGGTTCTAGGACACACAGCACAGTAGTCTGTTGAAATAAAAGACAGAGGGTTAATGTAACACTTTGTGAAATACATATCGTTCATTTCACTGAAGAGATTTGGTCAGTTATGCAAACTTTATAATTATTATATATGAACATATAAATGTGGCAGCAGAAATAGACCACCTGATCTATCTGACTTTGGCTAAGTGTGCAGCTAGCACTCGTAGTGTGCAACTGCCCCAACCCTGTTCTCCTTTGTCATCTCAATTGCCATCCATCATGTCCTCTACCATCACTCTATGTTGGTCACTGTTCCATGCCCTTTTAAAGCTGTTCACAGATTCACATGACACCAGCCATTGTGGTAGTGCATTCTACTTTGTTACCATCCTGTCCTTGAAATAATGTCTCTTCATTTCCCTCCTAAGTCTTCCTCCCTCTATTCTTAGCTTGTACTCCCTGGTGTCCCTCCTCCTCCTTAGCTTGAAGACCCTGTCTGCCTCATCCTTATTGATTCTCCTCAGATACTTGAATGTCTCTATCACGTCCTCACTGTCCCTTTTATCCTCCAGGGTGTACATATCCAGGTCTGTCAGGCTGCTGTTATAATCTCTGCCCTCCATTCCACATATCACCTTTGTTGCCCTCTTCTGCACCCCCTCCAGTAGCCTGATATCACTCTTCAGGATTGTCCTCCAGAACTGCACACAATACTCCTAGTGCATCCTTAAAAGTAACGTGCAGACAGGCAAGATAACTTTTCTTTACTTGAACGAAAACTCCCTCGCTATACTGTATACCCGAGAATTTTTCTGGTTTTGCAGGTAGTTTTGTATTCTGGGCAGTATTGTTCATGGACGCTGTTACCATTATCCCTATGTTTTTTTCCTCATCAGTGATCCCGATTTTCACCCCCCACCCTCAGCCAGTGTTCTGTCCTTGAGTTATTCATCCTGAACTGCATAATCTTTTTACTTCTCTGCACTGAATCACAGCTGCCACCTCTCTGACTACTCCCGCAGATTGCTTGGGTTGCCACTGTGGCTGCTTCCATCTGTGATCTCCATCCACTACTGCTCTGATTTTCGGGTAGTCTGTGAACAGGCTTATCTTCCTCACCACCCCATGTGCAATGTCTCATGTGAAGAGCCCAAATAATACTGGTCCCAGCACCAAGCCATGTGGCACACTGCTCGTTACCATCTTTGGAGTTGACAGCTACCCTCTCACCACCACCACCCACTGCAGTCTTCCACTCAGCCAGCTTGTAATGCTGTTTGACATTTTTGCCCCTACACGTACACCAGTTAGCTACCCCCCCAAGCCACCCATGAGGCAGTGGATTAAAGGCCTTGCTGAAGTCCAAGTAAGGAACATTTAATGCCGTAGTGCTAGCTTTGGTGTCCCACACCCAAAATAATATCGGTTGCATATAGACAACTACAGACACTGACAATCAACAGTGTTGCTATGCAGTACTGAGGCCGGTGACAGTGTCACAGGAATTGCTGCGAATACCTCAGCAACATGTTTGGACATGAGAGAAAACAGTGTGGCAAGAACTCAAGATGTTAGTGAAACATCACTTAACACAATAAAAAACAGTTTTGAGATATCAAAAGAAGTGAACACAACTGCAGATTTCAGTACACAACAAACAGTAAGTCATTCAGGGGTGTTATAATGTTGTAAGATATGAGTAGGGGGCTCGATGTACTTGATATGTGAGTTAACAATGTGGGGACAGGAGGGGGGGTGTTGTGTGTGCTGAGCATGTAACAGCTTGAGGCTGTTGTACCAAGGGGATTTTTCCAGCTGGTGATACTATGCATTACTAGATGCCATGGACAGCTGTTGACTGTGTATTCTTCCTTCAGATGTTATGCATAGTGTTTACTGAGGAATTAGAATATGGCTAAAAAAAATCCAGTAATCTGACTGGCTGAGGAGCTCAGAACCCAGTGCTGATATCCCATGATGACAGCACTGGAAGAAGGTCCAGTAACCTCTTCACAATAAAATCAATAGTACCAGCCATCCCTGCAGTTTGCTATCACAAATGTGGCTGTCACCTTTACTCACTAAAAACCTTCAACTAGGCCCTAAAAATAAAAGTATCTTAAATTTATAAGCATAAGAATTAAATGTTATTTGCCTTCATAATAATCTTGTTACACACACATACATAACTTAACACAATCTAGTCAGATCCACCAAGGCTGCATACTGAAGTTAGTGAGGTTGTGTGGAATTGTTAAGGAGGTTTGGAGAAACAACACAATGATTTGTAAGTAGTAAGACTTGTTTTAGTTTCTGTTCTAAGGAAGGCATACACATTATTAGGAAAATATATGGAGGTCTACATTTTAATGGAAGGAATAGGAAGCTTACAAAAGAGCCCCAGAGCAAATGCAACTGATGTATGTGTTATGCCAGTTGATATTGGACAGACAGACATATTTTAAAGAAAACATAATTGCACATATCCCGATGATGTAAAGCATCATGGGAAACATATGCAAATCCCCATGATGGTACAGAAGGTGGCAGTACATGAAAAAGTAATGGCTAGCATATGTTCAGCCTTGGGATTATTTACACATTTATTTATTTATTTGATAGAAACAGGGTTTTTGTCCATGAGGTGATGTAAGTTATATTTAAGCAATGTGTTGATGTCAGGAAGTCAAGTTTAATGATGAACTGTTAGAGAAAATGTGATATTAACTTTCAGAGGGGTCGCTTTTGATAAGGGAAAGGTAGTTATGCTTGTGATAATGGGAATATTAGGAAAGTATGAGGTATATGCAGAATTGGAGTACAAATATGTACAGTTTCATAAGAATGTGCTCAGAGTGCAGGCAAATGTGATATGCAGGTTTGTTTTAGAAATAGGTAAAAATAGCGACACATGCAATTAATAGAAAGATAGATAATTACATAGTCATATTGATAGAGAGAGACAGACAGGCAGACAGGCAGAATAGGAATGACAGTGAAGTACTGAAGTGACGCCAACCCCACCCCCACCCTGCAGACATGGACAGGCATTGGGGTGTGCCTTTGGGTCATTGCCCATAATGCTCATGCATTTCACCTCACCCTACCCTGCAGACACGACAAGAATCGAGGTGTGCCTTGGGCTTTTCATACTTTACACTCACCCCCATTCCATAAGGAAATATGCTGAAATGGGTACAGTATAAGAGAATGGAGTAAACTTTGGGGCTGAAGAAACAAAGGCACACCTCGTTACCTGTCAATGGCTGCAGGGTGGGGATGGGGGTGGAATGGCGTGAGCATTACTGTTGACAATCCCAAGTCACACCCCTGATGCCTGTCAGTCCCTACAGTGCAGGGTGTTATGGTCAGAAACTCTAATGCCCTGGGCGTTTCTTGGTATTTTCACTCCAAGTTTTCAGCATGTGCTTTTTGAGACCTCACCGCATGAACAGTGACACTATCAGTTCATTAGACGAAAGGAGATTTTGCACAGCGACTGTGCCATTTGGCACCACAGGTGCAAAAACACATTATGAACAGGATGCAAAAAATGACAGCTGTACATTTCTTGCTTCAGTAACACAAACACTCACACACACACACACACACACACACACACACACAAGAACATGCCAGAACACAGCGGCAAACTGATTAGATTTGTCTACAAGCACTATTTTCTATGCAAGTTGGAGCACGGGGGAAGGGGTTAAGGCTGGAGATCAGTTATGGTCCATGACATAACCACATGGTCAGAATATTAAATATTTTAAAATAAACATAAATGCAAAAGTAACCATTTCAAGAAGAAAATGCAAACTGTGACACTTGACAGTTATAGGGTAAGTTAGCACATCTGGACTTATTTGCTGCATATGCATCTCAATTGATAAGGGGTCCTGACCATGTTACCCCCTCCTCAAGCCAAGCTAGCTATAGTATGTCTAACAATAACATAGATGGAAACATTATGTCATATTTTCAACAAGAAATTAGCATTTTAAAAAGACAGTGCTGTAGACTGAGAAGCAGCTTGTGTAAGTGCATTCATCATGCTAGCCAAGATATGTTCTGGTTGCGTTCCATAAGGCTAACCAGTCAGAGAAGAAGGGGAAAGGGACAGAAATATAAAATAGAACCATTTAACCCATTTGTGATTTAGAGTTGCATGACAGAAATGCGGCTTCCAGAACAGGACACCATATTCCAAATGAGGCCTCACCAGTGATCTACACAGTGACATCACCACCTCCTTCCTTCTGCTGGTAATACCTCTCTCTATGCACCACAGCATTCCACTGGCTCTCCTCACAGCTTTGGTACATTGTTTAGCCACGTTTCGGTCATCCAACATGATTACCCCAAAATCTCTTTCCATTTTGATGACCAACAGATCCCCCCTCCCGTAATCATTCCCTGAGTTCCTGCAACCCTTCCTTATTCAGCAGGCAGTTAGTGCATCTGGATTTATTTGTTGCATATGCATCTCAACTGCTAAGGGGTCCTGACCATGTTTACCCTTCCTCAAGCCAAGCTAGTTGCAGTATGTCTAGCAATAACATGAATGGAAAGATTATGCATACGAAAACTCATTAATTATGCTGTACATACCATAAGACTCAACATGTGTCTCCTTTGGCTGCCATGATGTCTGTGGTTAATCTGAAACAAAAGACAATGTAACAAGACACTGGCCTCCACTGGAGGTATTAAACAATAGTGCAAACTGCACTCTGGGAAGATTGCCTGGGACAAGATTCAATATAAAAAACCTGAATAGCAGGTTCCAGGGAGAATAAAACCACCAGGAATGTTAAAAATAACTATCCTTCCCCACTCATCCACAGGTGTCAATGAATGTATTTGTTAACCATGCTGGTTCATCTTCTTGCTTCTCTCATAGTAAAAATGTGAAACTACATTTGTGTTATTTTAAATGAGTGATAAATGGTATGTCCAGGGGGTGGCAGCTCTGATAGTTGTTCCAGTCTTACTTTTTTCCTGGCTCAGTTTATATCAGTGAAAAGAAATTAGGGAAAAAAAAAAACAGCCTTTTGTTTCTACAAGTAGTTGTTAATTGCAGCTGGTATTTTTAACATGTGCAAGGCAACTCCACTTCTCAAACTTAAAAGAAAAAATACACTTCATCGAAGGCTGTATTTACCAAGTACTGTGCCCATGATTAAATAATTTGAACCCCCTCCCACAAAAAATGTGCCCTCACATGAAACTGCATGATTAACTGTAAAGACAATTAAAACATGTATTTCTAAATGCATTACTAACAACAATGCTTTAAAAGTTTTGAAACCACTAAAAAGACAAACTATATATATATAAATACATGCATGTATATACATATATATAGTAGCACGGTAGTGCTACCAGACTTAGGGTTGAGGAGCCATTTACATGTTAAACCTAAAATTTTGCACCTTAATAACTTTGCAACTGTTCAACGGATTTGCCAGAAATTTGGAATACACAATCAAGAACCATGGATCTTGGGATCTGCCAATGTTTGTACTGTTTGGATATATGGCTGTGGAGTTATTAAGCATGATCTGCGTGCACATATACACTTTTTTGGAATTCTTTGGTCGTCTCTAGAGGTCGCACAGTTTGCGCGACCTTTCTGAAATCTTCAGGGATTGTGCGTCTGGGGTCCCTGATGTGCCTTTTGAAGGTTTTGTGAAAAAATATTAAACGGTTCAAAAGTTATTCAAAAAACAAGTTCCCATTATAAGTCAATGGGAAAAGTTAACTAAAAGTTCGACAGTGTCACAAATGCAGTTTTTACTTTCGCAAATGGCCCTTTTACTGTCACAAATCTGCCATTTTGTTTTCAGTTGGTCATCAGAAAAATGCTTGGCATTTAAATTTGGGACCCTCTGGCAGTCTAATTCTTTTTGTATTCACCTAGTCGGACCCTGAGGATCCTAGGCATGTCTTTATTTTGGGGTAAAACACCCCAGAAATATGTTTTTCAAATTTCTGGAAAAAGTACTTTGGCAAAGTACTTTTGCACTTGCAACAGTGTTGAATGAATTTGCAAAAGCTTTTGCAAAGTTCGACAGTACTTTTCCAGGCTGTGTGAAAATGACAGCAATTCTTTGCCACCCTGCTGCAAAAGAATGGTTTGGTCTTTTGGGATGAAATTTGGAAGGAACACAGCCAACATCTCACAGATGTGCTTTGCAGTATCTTGGTGAAAAAATATTTCAGGGCAGCAAAGTTACAGCACTCCAAATTTGATGCTTTTTCCAATAGGATAACATTATGGCGTCTGTCGCATTACAGGAATCCTTTGCCGCCCTGCTGCAAAATAACGGTTTGGTCTTTTGGGCTGAAATTTGGAGAGAAGAAAACCAACAGCCCCCAGATGTGCCTTTTACTAGTTTGGTGAAAAAATATTACAGGAAGCCAAAGTTATGGCACTCCAAACTTCTCTTTTTCCCCCACAGGATAACATTACGGCGTTCGCAGCACTTTTCAGGGCCCGTATCTCAGAAACGGTGTGAGATACAAACTTTTCATTAGAAAAATGCTTAGCCCCCTCATGGGGGCTAAGTATAAAACTAGCCAGGAAAGTCATAAATCATATGCCTTTTAATTTTTGTTCTACGTCGTACGGTTCCTGAGATATAAGCAATTTACTATTCCAACTCATTTTCTGCTCCGAGACCCATTATTATGCATACATTCTTTGTACTCACTGTCTTTCTCTATGCAGCTTTTGGGGACAACTAGCCTGTGTGCTTACATTACTGTTACCCTTACCGCTTCTGCTTGCGGTTCCATAACCATTTCACTTACTGTTCCCGTCTACGGCACCATGTGCGTTACCATTCACGTTTCCATTTGCGCTTGCGTTTGAGTTATTTTAACCATTTCTGTCTACAGTACTGTTTATCTTTCTGTTTCGCTTTGTGTCACCATGCGCATTACCATTTGCATTTGCGGGCACTGTGTTACTATGTGACAAGACATCACATGGCGGGAGCGCTGGTCCTGAAGGGTCCAGCGCCTCCCGCTGCCACATTACATCTACTATTTCTCATTATACTTCTAAAGAAGGAATTAGAGGCAAAACTTGTTTAATGCAGTTAGTTGGTCGATTGACAAAAGTGGTTAGCCTGTTGCTGAAAGCTCCCGCATTGCTCCTGGCCGGCATTGGGGCGATTGAGCTGTCAGTCCCAACTCTCACCCCATTCTCCTATACCTCTGTTTCTTCACACATCTGATGGAGTGAGAGTTAGGGCTGGCAACCCAATGCGCACCCCATACAGTTGGGTGGGCAGGGGGGTGGGGGTGCAAGGGGGGCTTTCAACCCTAACACTGAATTTCCTCACTTTTGTCACTGTGGAACAACCTTAACTAATGCATTAAACTGAGTTTTTTTGCCTCTAATATATATATATATATATTATAGCAGCACAGTAGTGCCACTATAGTTAGGGGTAAGTACCCCATTTAAGGATAAAGTGTGAAATTTGGCAGCTTACTAACTTTGCCACTGAAAGATGGATTTGCCTGAAATGTGGTAGGCATGGAGCTGTACCATAGATCTCTGGATTTACCAAGTTTTGAAACAGCCAGATATATGGTTGCGGAGCTATAAAGCACCATTCCGTGTCGCAATTACGCTTTTTTTGCACCATTTTTGCTCGCACCTACAAGTCGCACAGTTTGTGCAACCAGTCCAAAAATGTCAGGGAACATGCAGCAGGGGTCCCCGATATGCCTTTTGAAGATTTCTTGAAACAATATTGAATGGTTCAAAAAGTTATTCAAAAAACAAGTTTCCCATTATAGTCAATGGGAAAAGTTGGCAAAAAGTTTGACAGTGTCGCAAATGCAGTTTTTAGTGTTGCAAATGACCCCTGTAGTGTGAGTCAGTCATTTTATTTTCAGTTAGTGGTCACAGAAATGCTTGGCATTTAAATTTGGGACCCTCTAGGGACACAATTCTTTTTGTGTTTACCTAGTCGAGCCCTGAGCATGCTAAGCATGTCTTTATTTTGGGGTTAAACACTCAGAAATATGTTTTTGACATTTTTAGGAAAAGTAGTCTCTCAAAGTAGTTGCACCTGTGACACTTTCTTGATTTTTTTTGCAAAAGTGTCTTGATTTGTAACACTACTATTCGACACTATGGTGAAAATAACAGGAATTCTTTGCCACCTTGCTGCAAAACACTGGTTTGTTATTTTGGGCAGAAATTTGGAGAGAAGAAAGCCATCATCCCACAGATGTGCCTTCCTTTTGGTGGTTTGGTGACAAATTATTGCATGGATGGAAAGTTACAGTGCTCCGAAGTTGATGCTTTCTCCCATAGACTAACATTGACGCATCTGTGCCTTTCAGGGCCCATTTCTCGGAAACGCTTCGAGATATGGACTTTTCATCACAAAAATGCTTAGCCCCCCATTGGGGGCTAAGTACTAAACTGGCCAGGAAAATCATAAATAATACAAAATTTTTATTTTTTTTCTACGTCGTATGGTTCCTGATATATATGCAATTTAGTATTCTAGGTGCTCATTTTCTGGTCCGAGGCCCATTATTATGCATGCATTCTTTGTACTCACTGTGTTTCTCCATGCAGCTGTTGGGGAAAATCAGGGTGTTTGCCACCATTACTGTTACCCTTAGTGTTTCCACTTGCGTTTCATACCCATTTGCATTAGTGTTCCCGTGTACGCCACCGTGTGTGTCACTCTTTGCATTTTCGTTTGTGTTTGCATTTGCGTTACTGTTACCATTTGTGTTTCCACTACTGTTTATGTTTGCGTTTCCATTTGTGTCACCATGCGTATTTTCACTTGCATTTGCAGCCGCCCTTCCGTTTGTATTTGTCTTTCGTTTGGCATCATCGCTGCTGTTACCGTTACCATTTGCATTTCCAGTTGCGTTACAGTGACCGTGCGCATTACGGTTTGCATTTCTGTATGCACTTGTGTTTCATTTTCTCTTTCCTTTGTCATTAATGTTGCTGTTACCATTACCATTTGCATTTCCAATTGTGTTACTGTCATCGTGTGCATTATGGTTTGTGTTTCCTTATGCGCTTGCAGTTGCATTTCTGTTTCTGTTTCATTTGGTGTTATTGTTGCTGTTACTGTTATCAATTGCTTTACCATGACCATGCGCGTAACGGTTTGCATTTCTGTACATGCTTGCATTTCCATTTCTGTTTCCTTTGAAGTTATTGTTGCTGTTACCATTACCATTTGCGTTTCCAATTGCGTTACCATGACCGTGCACGTTACGTTTTGCATACATGCTTGCTTTTGCATTTCCATTTCTGTTTCCTTTGGCATTATTCTTGCTGTTATCATTACCATTTGAGTTTCCAATTGTGGTACCGTAACTCTGTGTGTTACAGTTTGCATTTCCGCATGTGTTTGCATTTGCGTTTCTGTTTGCTTTGCCGTTATTGTTGCTGTTATCATTACCATTTGTGTTTCCAATTGTGGTACCATCATTGTGCACATTACCAGTTGCATTTCTGTACATGTTTGCACTACTTTTTGCTTTGGCGTCAGTTTGCACTTGCGTTTTTATTACCGTTTGCGTTACCATTTACACTTGCATTTACGTTGCACTTACCATTACTATGAAACAAAAAAATCATGTTTTGGGAGCGCAGGGCCCAAAGGGCCTGCTTTCCCACCACCACATTCCATTCACTATTTATAGTCCTCATTCTCAAAACGAAGAGAAATTCATGGTAAAAAATTCCATTTAATGCATCAGTTAGGGTTGTTCCACAGTGACAAAAGTAAGGAAATTCAATGTTAGGGTTGAAAACACTCCCCTTGGCCCCCAGCCCCCCCAACTGGCATCGGGTGTGCGTTGGGGTTCGGTCTCAACTTTCACCTCATTCTCCTATACTTCACCACCTCAGCTTCTTTTACATGGGGTGGGGTGAGAGTTAGACTGATGACCCCAACACACATCTCAATGCCAGTTGGAGTGGTGGGGCTGAAGGGAAGGGGTTTTCAACCCTAACATAAAATATATATATATATATATGGCAAAACTCTGTTTAATGCATCAGTTAGGGTTGTTCTACAGTGAAAAAGCAAGGAAATTGCTGTTAGCATTGAAAGCCCCTGTCAATCTCCCAGCCCATTCTTCACCAGCATCAGTGTGTGTTGGGCCCATCGTCCCTAATGCTTACCCCATCACCTGTTAAACAAGCTGAGGTATAAGAGAATGGGGTGAAAGTTGGACCAATGAGCCCAATGCACACCCCGATGCTGGTTGGGGTGGGCTGGGTGCAAGGGTTTTCAACCCTAACACCGAATTTCCTTGCTTTTTTGGCTGTGGAGCAACCCTAAATGATGCATTAAACAGATTTTTTTGCCATGAATTTCCCTTCTTTTTGAGAATGAGGACTATAAATAATGAATAGAATGCGGTGGTGGGAGTGTGGGCCCTTTGGTCCACGCACTCCCACCACATGATGTGTAGCGACATAGTAACAGTAACTGCAACAGAAACCCAAGCACTAATGGTTGCACACATGGCGACGCAAACGTAAATGGTAATGCAAACGTTATTAGAAACACAAGTGCAAAGTGACAGCAAAGGGAACAGTGACGCAAACGAAGATGCAAGCACGTAAGTAACACAACTGGTAATACGCACGGTCATGGTACCACTATTGTAAATGCAAATGTTAAGTGTTACAGCAACAATAATGCCAAAAGGAACAGAAACAGAAAGGCGAACACAAGCTTGTATGGAAACGCAAAACGAAACATGCACGGTCACGGTACTGCAATTGCAAATGGTAATGGTAACAGCAAAAATAATGCCAAAGGAAACAGAAACAGAAATGCAAGCATATACAGAAATGTAAACTGCAATGCGCACAGTGACGGTACTGCAATTGTAAACACTAATGGTAATGGTAACAGTAACAAAAACACCAAAGAAACAGAAATGCGAACACAATCGCAAGTGCATAAGGAAACAGAAAGGCAAATGCAAGCTCGTACAGAAACGCAAACCGTAATGTGCACGGTCATGGTACCTCAATTGGAAATGCAAATGACAATGGTAACAAATAAAATAATGCCAAAGGAAACAGAAATGCAAATGCAAGCATGTACAGAAACGTAAACCATTACACGCACAGTCACGGTACTGCAATTGTAAATGCAAATGGTAACGGTAGCAGCAACAATAATGCCAAAGGAAATAGAAACACATACGCAAGCATGTACAGAAATGTAAACTGTAATGCGCACAGTGACGGTACTGCAATTGTAAACACTAATGGTAATGGTAACAGTAACAAAAACGCCAAAGAAAACAGAAATGCGAACACAATCGCAAGCGCATAAGGAAATGCAAACCATGACATGCACGGTGACAGTACGGCAATTGTAAACACAAATGGTAACATTAATGGCAGAAATAATGGCAAAGTAAACAGAAACATGAATGCAAGTGCGTATGTAAACGAGAACACAAAGGGTAACGCACACAGTGGCGTACATGGGAATGGTAACGCAAACGGGTACAGAAACACAAGTGGGAACAGTAACTGAAACTGTAACAGAAGTGCACACCCTGTATTTGCCCAACAGCTGCATAGAGAAACACAGTGTGTAGAAAGAATGTATGCATAATAATGGGCCTCAGAGCAGAAAATGAGCTGTTGAAATACCAAATTGCTGATATCCCAGGAACCGCATGATGTAGAAAAAAAAATTAAATTTCACATGATTCATGAGTTTCCAGGTTCGATTTCTGCTGAATGCGTAGCCCATTGTCATGCAAAAATTCCGTAGCTCACACCGTTTTCGAGATACAAGCCCTGAAAGGTACATTGCATGCCACCATGTTAGTCTATGAGGAAAAACTTCAAATTCAGAGCACCATAACTTGGCATCCATGCAATATTTTTTCACCAAACCACCAAAAGGCACATCCGTGAGATGTTGGCTGCCTTCCCTCCAAATTTCAGCCCAAAAGACCAAACCATCCTTTTGCAGTAGGTTGTCAAAGAATTCCTGTCATTTTGGCCATGGTCTGTAAAATAGTGTTACCTCATAAAGCTTGCATTCTGTAAAGTGTCGAGGTACTACACTACTTTGCTACACTACTTTTTCCAGAAATTTGAAAAACGTATTTCTGGGGTGTTTAACCCCAAAATAAACACATGGCTAGCATCTTGCAGGTCTGATTAGGTGAACACAAAAATAATTGTGTTCCTAGAGGGTCCCAATTTTAAATGCCAAGCATTTTTCTGATCAGTAACTGAAAACAAAATGGCAGATTTGAGACACTAATAGAGCCATTTGCAACACTAAAAAGTGCATTTGTGAAAGTGTTAAACTTTTTGTTAACTTTTTCCATCGACTTATAATGGGAATTTTGTTTTTTGAATACGTTTGAACCTTTTAATATTTTTTCATAAAATCTTCAAAAGGCTCACCGGGGACCCTGGTTGTATGTTCCCTGACATTTTTGGACCGGTAGCGCAAACTGTGCAACCTGTAGGCGAGAGCAAAGAATTTGCAAAAAGCCATAATTGTGCACATGGATGTCACTTAATAACTCTGCAGCCATATATCTGGCCAGCACAGAAGTTGGCAGATCCTAAGATCTATGGTGCCCCCCCCCCCAGCCTGCCAATTTTCAGGCAAATCCGTTGAACGGTGACAAAGTTATTAAGGTGCAAAGTTTCACCCATTAACCTTAAACATGCTACTCAACCCTAGCTATGGTCGCACTACTGTGCTACCATAATATATATATATATATATATATATATATATATATACATATTTTTATATATATATATATATATATATATGTATATATATATTATAGTGGCACGGTTGTGCCTCTATAGTTAGGGTTGAGCGGCCAATTACATACTAAAGTCAAAAGTTTGGACATTAATAACTTTGGACCTGTTCAGTGGATTTACCTGAAATTTTGTACACGCGTTGTTGCTCACTAGGTCTCTTGATTTTCCAAATTACATTTGTGTCAGAGTGATTATCTTTGTGTACGAAAGCACTGAAAAAGGCAAAATTACCCATTTTTGGAGGCACCTTTTGGCATTCTTAATGTGGTTGTGCATAGCCATTGTGTGGTGTGCTGCTCTGCAAGATGGCTTATTTAAAAGAGCGTTGGTGGCCTAACATGCTGCTTTTTGTTTGTTGAAAAAATATTAAGGCATTCAAAAGTTATGGCACTTTTAAGTTCCCATTATAAGTCAATGGGAAAATTTATATGTATACCTTGTGATCAAAGAATGGGGGTTCTGGCCACCCGGTCTCACCTGGCAATCAAAGAATTTGCAGCCTCAAAGTTCAAGAATCTTTGTTCTCGAGGAAATTTCAAAATTCTTTGACCGCGAGGTCCGCCATCTTGTTTTCAGTTTTCCAATCACACAAACACAAATATCTCGGCTTAGGGGTCACTTCTTTGATGGGTTTTACTCAGAGGACCCTAAACTATCAAGCCATGGCTTTGTTTCAATCCAAATCGGTCAAAAAATAGAGTTATAAACTTTTAAAATCATAATTTGTGGCTCGCTAACGATCTTTGATCGCAAGCCTGCGAATTCTTTGAGCATGAGATTCTTTGATCTCGATCTTGCATCGTGACTTAAATACTAATATCTTGGCTCAGGAGGTGGGCTAGGGACACAAATGAGGGCTTGTTTTGCTCAGGAAGGTCCGTTCTGTGGAACCATGCCATTGGTTTGGTTCAAATCGTTGAATGAATCTCATTTCACCCTTTTTTATTCTTTGATCATGACCCTGCACATTTTTTGATCATGAGGCTGCAAATTCTTTGATCATAAGATTCTTTGATCATGATCTTGTATTGTGAGCGAGGAATGAGATGGCTGAATTTAAAAATCATTATTCTCAGCCCATTGGTGCCCTAGCAAGTCATATGAGGGTGGGTTTTACTCAGGGGACTTCTTTCTGTCAAACCATAGTGGTGGTTTACTGCAATTCCTCCAGTTTTTTGATTTATTACATTTTTTATTCTTTGTTCATGAGCCTGCAAATTCTTTGATCTTGAGGCTGCAAATTCTTTGGTGGTGAGATTCTTTGATCACGATCTTGCATCGAGAGCGAGGGACGTCTGTAGGATATCTATATATGTATATATCTATTAGAGGCAAAAAACTCAGTTTAATGCATCAGTTAGGGTTTTTCAACAGCGACAAAAGTGAGGAAATTCGGTGTTAGGTTGGAAAGTCAACCTTGACCTCACTAGCCCACCCCAACTGCGTCAGTGCGACAGTCGTTAGTCTCTAACTCTCACCCCACTCACATGTGTGTTAGACAGAGGTATAGGAGAATGGGGTGAGAGTTAGGACCACCGACCCAATGCGCACCCCAATGCTGGTTGGGGGGATGGGATGGGCTGGGGTCCAAGGGGGTCTTTCAACCCTAACAACGAATTTCCTCACTTTTGTCACTGTGGAACACTTCATGAACAATACAGCTGTCATTTTTCATATCCCATCAAAAACATGTTTTTATGTCTGTGGTGTGGAATGGCATTGCAGTTGTGCACAATTACATTTTGACATGGATTTGAAACATTTCTGTATCACATTGTGTGATGTGGGGTAATAACATGGCTATGCTGACAATTTGGTCACTGTTCTCCAATGAATAGAAGCACAAGGCCTGTAGGGCCCTGGGCTTCCATTATTACATATGTATACTTATGTGTGGAGGGATAACAGCATCATAGCCTAATAACTATATAATTATGTTATCTGAAAAAGTAAGGATATTCAATGCAAAAAACTTTGTTAATGCATCAGTTAGGGATGTTACTAAAGCGAGAAAAGCAGGGAAATGAGGTGTTAGGGTTTTCAACCCTAACACCCACCCACAGCCTGCAGAGACTGACAGACATGGGGGTGCCTTGCAGTCGTCAGCCTCACACCCACTCCCTAAACCTGCTGAGATTGACAGGCATTAGAGGGGTGCCTTGCAGTTATCAGCCCTAATGCTCATCCACATCATAAGTAAATAAGTTGAGAAGGGCATACTATAGGAAAATGGGGTGAGTGTTAGGGCTGATGACTGCAAGGCACCCCATGCCTGCTAGTCCCTGCAGGGTGGGGGTGGGGTGTTAGGTTTGTAAACCCTAACTCCTCATTTCCTTGCTTTTCTTGCTTTAATAACAACCATAACTGATGCAATAATAATTTTTTGCATTGAATATATATATATATATATATATATATTTGAAAAAAACTGTTAATGCATCAGTTAGGAGTTGTTATAAAGGACAAATGTGGAAGTGTAGTATTAAGTGTTTCCAACCCTATCTCACCTTTCACTCCTGTAGACACCAACAGGCATTGGAGAGGTGCCTTGGGGTCATAAAACCTAACACTCACCCAAATCCAGAAGTAAATAGGCTGAGATGGATACAGTATAGAATGGGGTGAGCATTAAGCCTGGTGGCCCCAAGACATCCCCCGATGCCTGCTGGTGTCTGCAGAGTGGGGGTAAGGTGTTAGAGTTGGAAACCCTAATGCCACATTTCCTTATTTTTGTCACTTTACTAACAACCGTAACTGATGCATTAACAAAGTTTTTTGCAATGAATTTCCTTACTTTTTCAGATAGTTTACTTGTATCCTTATTAAGCTGTGAGAGTGTAGGACCCTTCACTCCCACCTTCCATAACTGTTCTTATGTCACATCGAAAGTGTAGGGCCCTCTGGGCCCTGAACTCCCATGCTCCATGATTTTCCTTATTTTATTGTGGGAGTGCAGGGTCCTTTGAACCCTGTGCACCCATCCCTCCATAGATGCATAATCAAATTATCAGCATAGCTTATTACACCTGCACATGTACGCAATATAGAACATTTTAAAATCCCTGCCAAAACATAATTCTGCACAACTGCAATGTCATTCCGCACCACAGGTGTGAAAACTCATTTTGGCCAGGATTTGAAAAAATAACAGCTGTAACATACATGAGATTGGGTAATAAAGAAGCTATGTTGAAAATCTGGGGTGAAAATACAGTAAAACCCCATTTATCCAAATGTGCTGGAGGGACAGAAAAAACTTCAGATAAATGGGGTTTCAGATAATAGGGAGACCATTGACAGCACACTTAAAAATACAGTACACATCACACATTGCTTACAGATTTAAAACTTTAGATTGTGCCCCTGATGTAGTGTAGCTTATTGAGGAGATTGAGTGGTTCTTCTGCACAGGTGAGCTGACAGAGTGGTCCAGCAGTGAGGTAGTTGGGGAGGCAATGCTTCCCAGGAGAACACTGCAGTCTGATGGAACATTTGTAGCAGCCACAGTTGTGCAGAGCAGAACTTTGTTCAGTCTGACAGGAACAACGCAGAGGACAGGGTGGTTTTTTGACATGCTTGGCTTTCTTTAAAGCATTTTTTGTCTGGAGTATCCCTGGTGAAGAGAGGTGTGGGTGTGGTTGTGGCACCTGCAATTACTGGAGACGTGACAGACTGGAGCGTAGGAGGCATAGCATGGCAGATAGATTAACAGGGTCTGCAGGGGCTGAGTATCAGTGTTGTGGGTCAGAGTGATGGCTGAGCAGCTTTACTGAGTGGTAGGTGTCCTCGCTAATTTACTAATTATTTTTTTTGCCTAGCAGGTATTTTAGACTCAATGACTGAAGCACCAGGTTTTGGCTGCAGACAGGTTTTACAGCACAGAACTGGAATGCAATTGGCTATCAGGAGGGAAAGTAAGTGTAATATTTTTGTGGCTCAGAGGGTATGCTGTCAGTAAGGAAATCAGAATGTAATGACTCACTGTAATCACCTAAAATACCCACTGATAGCCTGTTAATTTCTGTGCCTCTCACACCAGGTGTTTTTCATTAGGACAAACTGTTCCTGTTAGCAGCTGATTGCTGCATTTGAATCACAATGGAAGCGCTGCGTGGCTTTACTTGTTTTACTGTGCGAAAATGGGGGACATCTGTCAGTTTTGAATAACTGAGAGTTTCAGATTAGAGGGGTTCAGATAAGTGGGGTTTTACTGTATTTAAAATTTCTGAAGTTATGAGTGGGGGTACTGAAATTGCAATGAATGGTCATAACTTGGACATTTTTTTTTTTATATTTTGACCCCAAGTTTTGAACATAGTGTTCTGATGACCCCACCTCATAAACCCTGTAGGTGAAAATGTTGTAATCCATGTCAAAACATCATTCTGCACCACTGGTGTGAAAACACATTTTGGTCAGGATTTGAAAAATGACAGCTGTAACATAAATGAGGTCGGGTAATAAGAAAGCTATGTTGAAAATCTCAAGTGAAAATATTTAAAATCTCCTAAGTTACAAGCGGGTGTACTGAAATTGCAACAAATGGTCATAACTTAGGTATTTGTTTATATTTTTTATCTCAAATTTTGAACATAGTTTTCTTATGAACCCACCTCATAAAATCTGTGTCAAAACACCATTCTGCGCCACAGGTGCAAAAACACATTTTGGGCAGGATATGAAAAATGGCAGCTGTACTGTTCATGAGGTGGTGTGAAAAAATGGCTAGGTTGAAAAGTTGGAGTCAAAATATTAAAAATCACTAAAGTTACGCACTTGCATAGAAAAAATGTAAGTAGCATGGGTAACTCAGACATTTTTAGGATTTTTAATCAATTAACATGGACTTTTTGGGACCCCACCTCATGAACACTGGCACTGTCATTCCATTACTCAGCCCCATAAGGTTATTTTGTGCAGCATCCATGAAATCAACTTATTGGTCTGATTAACAAAATGGCAGTGACAGTGTTTATGAGTAGGCGTCCCAAAAACCCCATGTTGAAAATTTGGTGCAAAAATAGCTTAAAATGGCTGAGATATCAACATATGTTCAAAATGCCATTGACAGCTATTATATGGCACTTACCTTGATTCTTTAGTTCACGGTTTAGCTTTGAAGAGTGCAGATGTGCCCCTAGCCACGGAAGATGACACTCGGCAACCTTCATTGGTAAGTATAGGGCAAGGGGGGTGAGGTGGTGGCTGCTCAGTGGGAGGGTCAGGATGGGGAAGGTGGACGAGGGAGATGATGAGGGAACCTTGTCTTCTTTACAGGGTTTTAAAAAAAAAGACATTGGGGGACTGTTTTATTTTTTACAAGGATATACAATGGAAACAATGCTTGGGGAAACTGGGAGTGAGACTCCCAGTGTCCTATAGTGCTGGAGGGGGTTCTGTAGTGTATATCTAGGAACAGTGGGAGTGGGATCCCCATTGTTCCAATCTGGTGGGTTGGGCTTACAGTGCTGATAGGGGGATTTGTCATCCCACTGTTGGCAAATATAGGCAAAAACATGTTTCAGGACACTGGGAGTGGATTTACCAGTGTACCACACTGGCAGTGGGGGCTTGCAGTGCTGACAGGGGGATTGTGCACCCCACTGTTGGCAAGAACAGGGGCATTTTAGGACCCACCAAACTGTTGCACAACACCTGTGACAGTGTCACAATTTGCGGCATTTTTCAGACAAGAATTGATGCAGTTTGTGGTATTTTTGCAAAGGAAAGTCCAAACCCTGAAAGGCATATTTCTGGGCATTATTTTTTAAAAATGATGCCAGGATCATGATTCTCAGGCCCCAATTAGGTAAACACAACTGTTGGTGTTTACCAAGGGACGATGCTCTTCAAAAACTCTCCCTGAGACAATATGTCAACCTGTCTGCAGCAGTAAAATCCCTGTCCTCGAAAACAAACTGCCTATCCATGAAAACAAATATGTTTTCACACTGGACATCTATTCTTTCCCATTGAAAAATTGAATAATTTTTTAATGGATTAATACTTTCTTACCAAACCTTCCAAGGGCACATCTGCAAGGCAAAGGCTTTCAACCCTGTAAATTTCCGACTACAACAAACAAATAGCAGTTTCCAAGAAATAGTTGTTGAAAGAAATTCACCAAAACCATGTAAATTTCACATTTTTCACCACTCTGTCTCTCAAAAACCACAAAAGGGATTCACAAGAAATTTGACATGTCAAGATACCTGCCCCAAGTGACAAAGCATGCCACATTTTGTGCAAATCCATTGAATGGTTGCAAAGTTATTAAAGTGCAAATTGTGAGGTTTAAAATTAAACTACCTGGTCAACCCTAACTATACTTAAGCCCCCAATTTTTCTGTGGCACTAGGGAGCAAAGTTCTGCCGCATGGTTCCCATTTGCCACAGAACTTTTGCGGTGGTGGACAGTTATTTCTACGGCAATTCTGTGGCACAAAACTGTTGCACTATTTCCCTTATTTGTATACTTTGTTGTTGCTTTTCTTTATATTTGACTTTTTCTTTGTAGACTCAAGTGCTTATACTGTACATAAAGACATGTGCCCAAAGGACTAGTGGTTTTAAAAAAAGATAAAACATAGAAAAATCAAACCTCTGCATAAATGTGTATGGTTATGGAATGTTTCCTCACAATTGTGTATGCTGTGAAAAGTTTTTAATTTTTTGCTATGTTGAGGGTGTCATGTGATGTACTAATTACAGACTATGGCCCAGATATTCAAACTGTGCCAGGCTGTGGCGCAAGCCTGGGTGCAGTGCAACTTGGCTGTGCCGGTGCGTTGACTGGGCGATATTCAATGGAGCTGTGCCATGGCTCAGCATCATTGAATATCGCTCCCTGGCCACCCACAGTGCACATGGCGCAGTGGCACTGTGCCAGTGCCAGTGGCCAGAGTGGAGCATGGGGATGTGCTAGCGCAAGTTCCATTGCACAAGGTGCAGCAACCGTGATATTCAAAACTTGACATGCAAATGGGGCCATAATGTATGTAAGGCGCAAATGGGGCCATTTGCATGTCATTATGGCCCATTTGCATGCAGGTGCACCAATTCCCAATGACTTGCGCCTGGAGCCCTGCCAGGCAGCAGCCGTCGGGGACCAATGCTCCCTGCAGTGCGGCAATGTGCTCCACAGCCCAATCACGGGCTGCAGTAAAAAAAGGAAAATCATAAATCCCTGGTGGTCCAGTGGACCTGCCCACCTGATTGTGGGCTGAGTAAATAAATAAGAATCCTCAATATCCCTGGTAGTCCAGTGGACCTCCCCACCTGATTGTGGACTAAGTAAAGAAATAAAATCCATGTTATCCCTGGTGGTCCAGTGGACCTTCCTGCCCAATCGCAGGCTAAGTAAAGAAATAAAATCCATATTATCCCTGGTGGTCCAGTGAACCTGTCTGCCCGATCACGGGCTGCAGTAGGAGTAAAGAAAACATATCACCCTTGGTGGTCCAGTGGACCCCCTCTCCCCACAGGCCCACTGATCCCCATCGCCCGCCTCCCCGGTCAGTACGGGCAGCAACACCATTCGCTTCGCCACCCCACTGTCCGCCGATTAACATCGGTGTCAGACTGTAGCCTGTTCACAGCATGAGCTACTGGGCATGCAGCCTATACCATACTACATATTTCAGATATGTGAATGGGATCCATTCACATATCTGGAATGTGAAGTACAGTATGGGCTGCACACCCATTGGCTCATGCTTGTGGACCAATGGGCACAGCCCTACCGACGGTGACAATTGGCGGGCGCGGGCGGCAGGCGGGTGGGTGTTGCCACCCGCCACTGACCAGGGCAGGAGCGAGGCAGGGGGATCAGTGGGGGTGGGGGGGTCCACTGGACCACCAGGGATGATAGGTTTTCTTTACTCCTACTGCAATCCACAATTGGGCAGACAGGTCCACTGGACCACCAGGGATAATATGGATTTTATTTCTTTACTTAGCCCGTGATCGGGCAGGCAGGTCCACTGGACCATCAGGGATATAGGGGTTCATTTATTTTACAAATGCCCATGATCAGGCATGGGGGGGTGCTGCCAGGTGCAGCCAGAGCTCAGGTGGCCACCCACAGCTGGCAGCTGCCGTGTTGTGCCCTGATATGCGGCAGCTCACCTGTGGGTGGCCATCCATTGTTCCTTTTTTTTTTGGATCAACTTTGTGCTGGCGCAGGTAGGGGTTGCACATGCATGGCTTCGCAATTCCTGAGCTGAATATCGGGCTGTGCAGAGCATGCATGGGCATGCCCCCATTCCTGCGCCTGCATACATTACTGATGCACTCTGGCACATTGGGATTTGTGCCGCACTTTTCCTTTTGAATATCATGTCAAGAGTCAGGTTGGTGATGGCAAACACTGTTGTGCCAAGTGCAACCCTTTTGAATATCTGGCCTATGTATTTTCCTTTGAACTACTTTTTATACCACTCACCCACAGGATGGATTTGGAAACAAACTGTTTCAGAACATTATTCCTGGTAATAGTTTTGAAAGATTTTTGACATCAGACAGATAGATAGATAGATAGATAGATAGATAGATAGATAGATAGATAGATAGATAGATAGATAGATAGATAGATATACAGTTAGTCAGACATATTTGTTTCTGTATTAATGTGTGTGGGTGTACATATTTTGTTACTTTAGTCTTTATACTTTACCTCCTACATTTCAGGAAAACCAAAATTGTATTTGTGATGAAAGCAGTAAGTCTACATCTGACTACCTTCTTGTGATATGCTTTTATTACTGAAATTGAGAATAACATAAAAGGAGGGAAACTGTAGTTTGATCGCACACAAGAAGTGCGTTTAGCTGCTAATAAATCCTTTTCACAACTATGTGTCTTTGTTTTATTTGTACTGTGAATTAAAGATGTCAGATTTCCTGCACACTACCTTCACATATCTTCATCACCTTCACATATCGTTTTGAGAGTTGTGATATTTCCTGCATGCCACATAAAACATATTAATACGCATTACTTAAAACACCAGACTAGCCTTACACACGGCAATAACATGGTTTTTACACACACACACACACACACATTAGTCATGGTTGTATGTTTCATACATTTATTTTTATATCACAATAGGTGTTCAGTTCATTCATTTAGAAGGGTTGCACATCAGGATAGATGGATGGATAGATAGATAGATAGATAGATAGATAGATAGATAGATAGATAGATAGATAGATAGTTTTTTTTTTGTTTTTGGTTATTGTAGTATGATGTGCAGTGGGTCGGAGCCCAGAAGAGCCACAGAGGCTTCAGTCAACTTTTAAATCCCAATGTCCCTGCCAACGCTGGGACAGAGCTGAACTGAGTCCCATTGGGAGTGGTGATTTTATCAATAACAATGCCCTCCATGGCTGACCCCAGTTTAGTCATAGCTGGGATCTCAACTAACTGAAGCCTCCCTTGCTCTGCGTCACTCCAACCTACATACCGGCAAAAAAATGACATTAAAAAAATCATGGTGGGGAGAAGTTTTTTAAACATAATTATTCAATTATAATGACCTCCTGAGATGAATTATTTTAAACAATATTATTTTTTTTTTTAATGCTTTGCAGCTGGGCTGGAGGAGGGAGCCTGCACATGACATAAGAAATATGTCTGTAGGGGACCTGGACAAGAAGGCATTATTATTGTAAAAATAATTCAGCCCAGAGGGCAGTATTAGTATTAAATAAATTTGCAATCAATGTCACCAGCAGGGATGGTACCAACTAGGAAGGGATGTGATTTCTTTTCTTACTATGTCAGTTTCTGCATGTTCCCCTGTATGCTGGTTGGAACTCTACAGAACCATTAAAAAAAATAAACTCCTCCCCTCCTAAGTGGCACCATACTTGCTGGGGACACATTTTGTAGGTGTAATTATTTTACAAATAATGCCCTACTGGAATGAGTTACTTTATTACTTATTTTATACACAATGTAATGTAAGCCCCTCACCTCTGCCTTTTAGCAAACAACAGGTGGTATGCTGTTGAATCTGACAACAGTACCAGATGGGGGACTGGGTTCGGGGAAGACTAGGTTACTCGGCACAAGGGCTAGGTTTGGTTACTCTGCACAGGGGCACCCAAGTAAATCCGAACACAGGAAGCAATAACTGTAATGTCCAATACCAGGAATGGGATTCTAAAGTGTGACATTTATTCACATCCAAACTGAACAAACAAAGCATAGATGGACCCCCACAGGGCTACATTCCTGGTAATGCAGGTTAAGAGAAACATAACACTTCCTCAGCACTTCAGCCCTCAGGCTGTGGACCCACCAGGCACACAGCCCAGACTTGCACACTGCTTTGGGCACACAGCCTGACTTGTACACTATTTGGGGATTTCCCTGGCTCAGCTCCCCTGCCGGCCACTCAAACACCTTCCATGTGACATGGACACATTTTCCGATGGCTCCCTAAACCACCTTAGAGCCTTCAACTCCATAAGGGAAATTTCCTTTCAATCCCATGTCTGGGTACTTTCCTCAGCACTGGCCAAGTGCCTGAGGCAAAGTAAAAGGGCCACAGAGCAAATCCGTAGAGGTGAATCTGGTTACTACTGATGGGGGGGTCTCCCACCTCTAGCTTCCACAATTCATACCCAGCCATTTCTCTGGACATTAAACATCTCTTTCCGAAAAGCTTGGCAGTGTAGACTAAAGGGTAAATGCTAGGCACATTTCCTCTACATGTCTTGGCTTTCCCCTTGTGCTGGACTTGAACATACTTTTACTTGACTTAGCCCATTCCTCTAGGCCTCCCACTGATTAAGCAGTCCAATCCCCACTTTACAACAGTTCAGGTGAAACATAGGCCCTATGTTAGAGCAGACTCACCCTTGGGTTGCAGGTGCCCCACAGGAAATTCTTGAAAGCTTCTGGTGCCGCAGCACAACTTGAAAAATAAGGCAGCTTCTTCCCTAGCCAGAACCAGAAGGGTTGCCCCTGGAATGACAGGCAAACCTTTTCACCCCCATCCCCTCAGGGATGGGGCACAGAGACCAGTAAGAGTGGTCTCCACCACTTCATGAACAGATTTCTGTGTTCCTCTTTTGGTGACAACACACACCTCTCCCTTAAAGTAGCTCTATATCAGAGCTTTAAGCTCCAAGAGCCTGTGCACAGACTGCTGTGCTCCTCTCTTCAAGACTGCTCACACACAACTCCCTTCAAAAAACTCCCAACATTCTAACCTAACTCCCAACTGCATATTCCAAGTAAGCATTAATCCCAGATGAAGGTGGCATCTAATGGGGAGTTAATGCATGGTTGGGACTGTTGTGGCACAAGGCTGGGGGCCGAGGGCGTACAATGGTTAACTCCCCATTAGATGCCACCTTCATCAGGGATTAATGTGCTTGTAACATGGTGCTGCACTAGAAGTATCATGTGGATATTTTTTCCTTCTTATCACACACACATCAGCACTAGGATTTCTGTACCTTACTGCTTTTTCGTTTATGTGCGGTTGTTTCCATGGCTCTCTTTAAGTGCTACGATGCGCGTGCACGTTGCACTGCTGACATCGACTTACATAGTGTATACTAAGTTCTGACAGAGTATGACTGTGCTTTATGTTGCCACGTACACATCAAATAAGGTTGTGCCTTACTAGCCGCCCACTTCCAATCAGCTGTTCCACTCATCTGCATGCCTTTTTCCTGTGATGTTCCTGGTGTGTTGCATTGTGGGAGCTATTTCTTGACTGCATAGTTTAATCTGCCCAAGGACACAGATGGCTTCTGTCAACTCCCAGTGCAGAGCTCCGCTCCTCTCTCCGACCAAGTGGCAGTTGTCCAACACCACTCCACTTTTCCTCTTTTTGTTGTAATAATTTTTATTAATGTTTCAAAACATAAAACAAAACATAAGGTCACATTACAAAATACAGTGATCAATTGTAAAAGTACAACCAAGCCCGCCCACAAATGCTGGGGTGATATACCGATCTAGTTGTTATATGAAGACAGCAAAGTATAGCCTAAAAGTAAACTATATAAACGTAACATTGCAGCTCACAGAATAAAGACTGCTGTATAGCAACTAGGTTACATGCTCTATTATGTAAAAACACACCGCAGAATTAAGCCGAGCACTCCCCGGGTATCCCATAACCTCCCAATATCAAACATATAAAGAGTACTTACCAAAGCTTTGGATTGGATCAGATCCTTTACAATGCTGGACATACTACTCTACAGAAGTAATTTTATACTTGCCGCCAGGGGTGTTCCTTTTCAAGGCATTCGAAACACTGTGACATAGAGTATAGATATGTTCTGCAAGGGCCAACCCGTTCCTGTAAAGATACCAAAATATCCCAAGCTTAAATCTGTACTCCTAAAATAACTTCGGTATGTCCACCAGACCAGACACAGTCAATCATAGCAGTTATAGTTCTGGGAATATCAAATCCCCCATGACATGGGGTACCATTACCATTACCTTTGTTCGAATCCCACCTCGACTAACTACATATACAGCCATCAGAGGAAACCAAGGGTGATCACCCTATTCCCGCTGGAGGAGGAACTTGCACCAAGTATCTCAGGTATGGGTCCCAACAGGCTGTGAAAGAGGATAATTTGGATTTCTGTAGGTGGAATATCTTATCCAGTTTGGCAAGAGTAGCCAAAGACCCCATTATTACTGTTACTGCAGGGATCACCACGGTCCTCCACTGGCTTAATAAAGCTCTTTTGGTTTGTAATGCTAACAAGGCCAGCCATCTCAATTTTAATGGTGTCAGTTTAGGCATTACCCCACTTAACCCCAAGATACAAAAAAGGGGGCATATGGGAATGGTCTGTTGGAGAACCCGAGAAGCCAGAACCAAAATCTCTTGCCAGAGAGGTTGGATCTTGGGGCATGTCCACAATATGTGCAATAGATCTCCCCCTGGCTGTTGACACCTCCAGCAATTATCCCTATCTACTACTTTAGCTCTATATAGAATGACTGGAGTTCTATACCAAGAGTGTGCAATTTTATTTTGAATTAGTCTTGATTTGGCATCAGTAAACCAGGAGTGAACATCTACCCAGGCTTTATCCCAAGCCTCAGAGGATATAGGAGTCTGCAACATCTTCTCCCATCTAAGCCTCGCTGTCTCACATTGAGATGGAAGGGTATCACGCAAGGTAGCATACAACTGACCCGCAAGACCCTTAGTACAAGACATCCACTTAACCAATGGTGATGGTTGAACACGGCTCAAAGGAGAACGCAGAAGCTGCCTGATAACATCCCTGATCTGGAGATATCTCCAGAAATCCTCTGCTGGGATTCCCATTGCTGTTTTAGAGACTGAAATGTCTGGATATTCTTCTGATATGGGGTCAACAAGTCTCCTAGCTTGGTGATACCCAATGCTGCCCAATGTCCCCACATAATTTTTCTGCCACCTATGGTAATGTCTGGATTGTGCCAAATAGGCACATAGGAAAGAGGAAGAGTTTCAAGATTAAGACTATGATGATAGCTAACCCAGTTTCTCCTGGCCAAATCTATTGTAGGGGACGTACACTCTATCCCAAACTTATTAACCTTAGCTTTTTTAGGATTATCCTTCTGTACTAGAAGAGATAAGGGATGACACAACCCTGCGATATCTGTCTCTAGCTGCACCCATTGCGGGTGAAAGCGGGGAAAGAGGTCGAGCCCAGTTAATCATTTGAGCTAAAAGAAAGGCCCGGTGGTATCCTTCTAACCACGGGAGGTTCCACCCCCCCCCCGCCGCCAGTGTGATCTTAATTTAGCACGACTGAACCTAGGTTTGGATCCCTCCCATAAAAAATCCCCAATTACTTTATCAATACTCTGAAACCACTGAGCAGGTAAAGGGACCGGTAAATGTCTCAGGAGATAAAATAGTTTGGGTGCAGCAATCATAGTCACTGCCGCCACTTTCCCGGCAAGAGTTAGTTTAAGTAACCTCCATCTATCAAAATCTGTCTTCAGTGAGGAAAGAAGGGGTTGTATATTGGCCTGCCATATAACCTCTAGAGAGGGAGTGAGAAAAATACCCAAATACGTGATCCCTCCTGGAGCCCAAACTAGCTCCCCCGCACCATTGTCCTGCTGAACACAGTACTCATTTGGGGGGGGGTATCTCTGTCTTGTGCCGATTCAGCCTAAGGCCGGAATGCTTAGAGAATTCTTCTAGCAAATCAAGAAGCAGGGGGATAGCGGTATGAGCATCCTCCAGCAAAAGGAGAAGGTCGTCAGCATACAGAAAACTTACATAGGATATACTCCCCATGGTCAGACCATTAATCTTTGGGTGATTGCGAATGGCCACAGCCAACGGTTCTATCGCCAAGACAAAAAGTAAGGGAGAGAGTGGGCAACCTTGCCTCATCCCTCTGCCCAAAGGAAAAGGTTGGGAAAGGGTCGAATTAGTATTAACTCTGGCAAAAGGGGCTCCATATATAGCTTTTATTCTTACGAGAAAGGTGTCCCCAATCCCAAAATGAGCAAGGGTCAGATATAGATAGTCCGATTCCACTGAGTCAAATGCCTTTTCAAAATCTACTGTAATGGCAGCCGCAGGGGTGTGAAGAGACCTGGCCAGAGGAATCAAATTCATCAGGGTTCTTAAATGATCTGAACTATGTCTGCCCGGTATAAATCCCACTTGTGATGGGTGTATCAATTCAGCCAACAAAGGACTGAGTCTGTAGGCCAGGATTTTAGCATAAAGTTTACTGTCCAAATTTATAAGTGAAATAGGGTGGTAATTTCCCGGATTCGTGGAGTCCTTACCTTTCTTGGGAATCACAACTATAGTTGCCTCCCGCATAGAGGGTGGAAAGGCACCCTTGATTTCGACCTCCTGAAAGACCTGAATCAAAAGAGGAGAGATAATATCAACACTAGGCCCATACATCCCCTTATTCTTCCTTTCCCAACCTCGGATAGGAGCTCACTACCCTGGGTTGTGACATCCTACCATGCCCCACACTTTATAACATTCAATCCCGGGGCTCACACATACTCCTTTTCTCCATCCACCTTCTCTACATCCAGCTTTACCAACTCCTTTCTGTGCACCGTGCCCTCCTAGCCTTTCTCCCCCTACTTCCCTCCCTCTCTTCCCCCCTACCTTCACCTCTACCTGGTGTATATTTTTATTTTTATTTTTTTCTTCCGTTATTTCCTCCTGCAACCTTAGATAACCTGCTTTATCTTCCTATAGACACTTCTATGTATGTAAATACCGTGTAATCTGTATAATATCTGTATAATTCTATGTACATATGATCTTCTTTTTCTTCTTCTCTGTAAAGAGTATTATCTGTATTGCCTTGTAAATACCTGTGTTGACCTGTATATACAATTGTTCATGCTCCACCCAGGTCCATCTTGCAAATGAGCTTCTGCTCAACGATGACCGCCTGGTTAAATAAAGACTTGATTGATTGATTGATTGATTGAATATGGCCCAGAGTCTGATAAAATTCTGCAGGGTACCCATCACTACCTGGAGATTTTCCCTTTTTTAAGTCCTGAATAGCTACCATCAGTTCTTCCTTTGAAAGAGGGAGATCTAACCCTTGTGTGTGCTGGCTCTGCAGCTTAGGCAAGCTTAGAGAATTTAAAAAGCCTTGAGTGTCCAAAATATGATTAGTATGAGTGGAGCAATATAACTTTGTATAAAATGCAGACATAATCTCATTAATATCCCCTGCAGAGGTACATAATGAGCCAACATTGTTTTTTAGGCCAGGGATAAATCTGCTAGCCTGCTGTTTCCTTAATTGGTATGCAAGTACCTTGCCCCCTTTGTCCCCCCTTCCCAAAATGTATGTTTAAGATGTAAAATAGCAGCTCTCGCTTTCCTATTCATGATCTGATTAATTTCAAACCGAATGGCTAACATAGATTTCCTATGGTGAATGAATATTGGGAGAAGGCAGCGACTTAAACTTACTCAGCATCAGCCAATTTCCGCTCAAGATCAAGCAGCTGAGCTTCTCTTTGTCTGAGTCTAGCAGCCGAAAACCCCATAATGCTACCTCGCAATGTGGCTTTAAAAGCCTCCCAAGTTGTACAGGCAGAGGTGTCATCAATAGGGTTTTCTGCACGGAAAAGAGAGCCTCCTTAATGAGCCAAGGGGTGAACTCGGGGTCCTGTACCAGAAGTGTGTCCAGTCTCCACTGTTTAGTTGGGGGGCCACTGGGTTCCATTGTAATAGGAGCTGGACTAAAGCATGATCAGAGACACAACAAGGAAAAATTGAAACCTCCAATGTTTTAGTAGTCAGATTAGCTGAACCAAGCCAGAAATCAAGCCTACTATGTGAATCATTGGGAACAGAATGAAATGTGTAGTCTCTAGTTCTAGGGTGGAACAATCTCCAGAGATCTACTAACCCCTCGTCAGACAGCATTTGATGGAGAGCCTTCACACTTCTAGGATGTGCCTCTTTCCCCCCATCATTTCTATACAACATAGGCATCAAGGTCAGATTAAAATCCCTACCAATAAGTAGCGGACAGTCCGGAGGGTTAAATTCTTGTGTTACTTCTGCCAGCTTATGAAAAAAAGTGGGGCATCCTCATTGGGGTCATATACATTGCATACAGTAATTAAACCTGTGGGAGTGTTATATGTAGCCATAACCCATCTGCCATCAGAATCTGCACGTGTCTGGGTTAACTTCCAAGGAAGGGACTTGTGCACCAAAATCTGGACTCCATGTTTCCTGGTCAAGGCATTAGAGTACACTTACTGGCCAACCCAATCCTTCATCATACGGGTATGATCTTCCCCAGTAAACGTAGTCTCCTGGAGAAAGGCTACTTGAGAACCTTTACGTTTCAGGTATGCGAGAACTTTCTTACATTTAATCGGAGAATTTAACCCATGGACATTCCAGGTATGCATCACAATATCAGCCATTTTGTTACCCTCCTCAATGTACCTTAGTCTAAACTATTAATAGAACTGAATCTATCTATATGCCAGATATGAAAGTCCTTGTACCAATCAGGGCAAAATACGCACCCCAACAGTAGGGGGATTAGCTAACCTAACTACAACTACCTATACTACTACACTATCTAAATAACAACCAAGCAAAACAAACTACCTACTACTATTAGAGGAACTGGTAGGATTAAGCCAGCTAGAGACCTAGCCAATGGTATATCCTGTCGGTCCTGGGGGGAACCAGGTATTTCTCAAAAGGAAGAAGATCCCTATCTACTATGGAGCATATATCAAACTTCTCTAAAATGGGACAAAAGCAACAGACAGAATCTGCACTTACTAGAGCCTGCTACGGATCTGCCTACAGTCCCCTCAAGCAGCGGGGGGGGGTACTAGTCCTGTGACTGAAACCTAGAACCAGTTATTATTCTGCTGCTAATGGGAAACTCAGGACCCCTTCGTACCAACTTAATGTCTGCAGAAGATACTATAGGACGTCCCCCCAACTGAGCTTCTAATACTCCCTAACCATTTTTCTTACTAATGAATCTTTACCAACCATCCTTAGGGCCTACCTATATACCAAGCCATGTACTGCATATTCTGAGTAAAATTATGTGGAACATCTTGATCATTACCACTTACTACGACACTGATAGGACCCCCCAGGCAATATTAAGTTCTACATATCACCGATAGGGACACATTGAGTCACTTATTCCCTCCCATTAGGCCCTCGAGGCAAAATGCTACGAAGGGTGAGGTACTGTCCTAACAGAGATAATAAACTTCCTCCTATAGAAAACAAGCAGGGAAGGAAGATGGGAGGGATAGATCACACCCCTGGGGATCTACACTATCACAGGAGGATATTCAAACATCCCTTAGCCTCAGATGTACTGCCCACATTATATGTTTATGTATTCATTCCCCTTCAACCCCAGCCTATACCTCCCGAATGGGCCACCAATGGTAGCTGACATAAAACCTTCTGAAATACACTACCCCCAAGGGCTACACCCAGGTATAACTTAAGGAAGCCATACCTATTCCCCCCCACAATACTACAACATTAAACTAACAGCAATTTGGATACTTATCTAACATTAAACAGTATAATCCAAGGAAAAAGTCCAGCTGCTCATGAAATTTTTGGCTGCTTTTCCTCTTCTCATTCTTGATCCGTAGATTGACCTGGGGGGTTTAACCTGGGGCCGGAAAGTCCGATGATATACTTGCTGTGGCACTGTCCATGCCCTGAAAGCAGTCCTTAAGAGGGTCTTCCTGAAAACTTCCACCCGAATGACCCGGCTGACCCCCCCCACTGTCCATGGCTTCACAACCTTCTTCATCAGGGAGATCATTCAGAATCGCAAACCGGTTTTTGGCAAAGTAATGACTAACATATTCTATCTGAACTTCTCCCTGTGTATCTGGGGGGGGGCAGTCAGGTTGTCAGTGCTGCTTTTCCTTCCCTGTGGCTGGTCCCTTTTAGTATGCGGGGAAGATGGGGGCCTCTTCCGTACTTTCAAGTTCCTGGGTTCTAATCCCACCAGTGGTGCCGACTGAGAAGAGGTAACTGTAGTAACAGCAGCTGAAATGGGGATACTCTGGACATTTTCAGCCTGACTAGAAGACTGGGAAATCAGACCTCTAGGGCAGGAATTGGCAATATAGTCCAGAACCGCCTCTGAAGATGAAAATTGCTGAATTGTACCATTCATAGAAATTTGCAGCGTGGCCAGGTACCTTAGAGTGAAAGGGATCTTTAAGGTGTGTAGCTTCCTTCAAGCTTCAGTGAAAGCTTTACGCCGAGCTGCCAATTCCTTCGAATAATCTTGAAAAATCATGATCCTGTTCCCTTGCCACTGTAGCTGTCTGAGCTCTCTCGCCCTAGCCTGTATTGCCTCTTTTCAGCAAAATTCAGAATTCGAACCAGGATGGGGCGAGGACGTTCCCCCTGGGCAGGCCTAGGCTGGGCCATATGGTGAGCACGCTCCATTGTAATTTTAGTACCATCAGGGAGCTTCAAGATTTCTGGCAGTACCTGTTGTAGAAATGGCAAAACCTTCCCTTCCTCACAACCCTCGGGAAATCCCATTAGGCGCAAATTATTGCACCTACTCCTATTCTCCAGATCTTCCACTTTATCTTGCAGCTGATTAATCTTAGCTGCCTGGTCTCTAATTAGGGCCGAGTAGTTGAGAAGTGAGTCCTCCTGCGTATTTACCCTTTGTTCCACTGTGTCCACACGTACATTAATTTGCTGAATAGCAAAAGCGGAATTGTTAGCTGCCAGTGTGAGGTTGTCTATACTTGCCATGATCGACGCAAACATTTCCCATATCGAGGGCTCCTCTCGCTCATTTGCTGACTGCGCCATCATGTACAGCATGGATAGCTGGGATACGAATCTCTCACTCACAATCCGCTTTGCTGAATGTCCCCGGAATCCAAAGTTCCCGTTTCAGTAGTGCCGAGTTTCGGCTGCCTGGTCCGTTATTTTTTAGATGTGAATCCTCCCCAAAGGGTATAACTCCCGGGTACTAGGCTCCGTGCGACAGGAGCTACTCGATTAAGTCTCCATCTTAGACGAGTGCTAACCACGCCCCCCCTTTTCCTCTTTTTGTAAATGACTTCTTTCCCCATCTTTCACTTCTCCTATCCCATTCTCTTCGGACTACTCCAATTTACATTGGGTGCCTTGCTAAACTGCCACCATTGCAGTTTCAGCCTCTAAACCGTGTTTCTTTTCCTCAACATTGCTCAGCGCACTACAAGTCACTTAGCCGTCTGCTACACACTCTACATATCCGACCAATAGTTGGTGCTTTTTCACACAGTACGAGCCTTGTGCTCAGTCGATATAGCCTGTTGCTCACTTTTCATCCCCACTTCTGTCTTTTACGCTCCTGCTACTGCTGAGCTGTCACCTCTGTCCCTCTAACCGTCATAGCACACTTCCCATATCTTTGCTATTTCCCCACGACCACACTTCTCGCACCCTGCAACACACCACTACACTGCTTGCTTCCCACTGCACAATGTGCCTTGATACTGCCACTTATTGGTCAACCTTTCGGACCTATTTGCACTGCTTGCTACATCCCAGGCGCGCACCACATTTCCCGTGCTCGTCCACTTTACTCCACTGTTTTGATTTGCGCACTCCCGATGGCAACACAGCATTATCATGCCATAATGCCATGTTACTCTGGGGCCAGCTGACCCAGTCCAGCCAATTGTATTGCTTTCTTCCCACCTTCTCATTTTGCCCATGTTACAATGTGGCTTATGCATCTGCGCAAGTTCTATGGTGATGTCATCCCTCAGTCTCAGCTGAGACTGAGAACAGAGTGAGACAGTGTGAAATCCATTTAACTGGAGTTTCACAAGCTGCCTTCCCTGCCTACCACTAGGTCTTACTGGGATTCTAGTAACCCCGGGTAACAGGGGGGGTTACAGTAATATAGTCATTTCTGGGCAGAGGCACACTAGGAGTAATGAGTTCCCAGTCCACTTAATTATATATTCATGAGAACATTTGATGTAATAAAGTGTAGTTTTCTTTAAACAGACCAAAGTGCATGTGCAGTACAATACATACAAGGGCAAACAGTGCTACTGTGCAACATTTTATTATAGCAGTTGAATAATGAAAAAACTGTTTAACTGAGCTCTTATCACCCATCAATTTAGCCATGTAATTCACATTTTTTTTTGTTTAAAAAGGGACCAACACACATCATTGGGTACCTAAAGAAGCTATTACATGAAAAAGGGATAGAAGCAATGGATGAAGGACAAGCTGCAAAATGAATTACAGATTCAAATAATCATCTTCATTTATATTCCAGACACCCCCAAAGAATTACCAGCACAAGGTTAGCTGAACAAAACCAGTGTAGACTATGATGAAAAAATTATCACAAAGGTAACATAGCCAAGTCACTGTACCTTGGTGGTAAATTAAAATCAAGCACACACTCCCAACCTGCTTTCTCCCATGGGATTTTTTTTTAGGTTATAAAGGGAAACCAGTTAGGAGCATGTCCCTGATTTGGTGCATCCCTTTATGGTGACACCCCGATGGAAAAACAGGAAAAAAGACCATTAAGGTAACATTCATGGTAATGGTCCTTTTTCCCTGTTTTGCCATCCGCCAGTGTTCCACCCCCTCCCCAGACCAACTCCGACCTGGAGTTGGAATCTTAAAGTCTGGAGGGTGCAGGGGGCAGAGCTCCCTGCATGGGGGGTGTAGGGGGCACAGCTCCCCACAGAAAACACACACAGAACAGGCAGCACAATACCTGAATCGGTATTGTGCCATCGCTGTGCGGGAGGTTGGCATTGTCGCTGCCGACATAACTTGGTGCTTCCCCCTGATTTTAATTTACCACCAGGATATATTTTGCACTTATGATTATTTTTCATCAGTAGAGATGGGCAAACCTTTTTCTCATTTTCTCATTTGAATTTAAACTGTTCTAAAAGCCAAGAGGGAAAAGGCTCTAAAAGGTTCTCTTGTAAAATAATTAAACAGAATGCACACTTCATGAAGAGCTGGCAAAGAATGGGGTGCACACTTAAAAGTTATGGTACAAAATCTCAATGAATTATTTTCATAGTCAGATGTCAAATACAGTACTTGTGTATAAAAAAAAACAAAACAAAAAAAAACTATTTTATTAATTTTACCTTTGCTAGTGGATGGTAACAGTTTGTTTGCTGGTTTTGCTGGTCTTGACCATAATTTGCATTTATTGGGGTTTGATGGTCCTCATCATTTGAGACTACTGGGCAGGACCTGTCAATGTGTTTCAACCAACCCCCTCCCCAATAAGCAAAACAAAAAAAAAAGTACTTGTGCAGAGCAGATAAAAAAATGACAGCATGACTCAAATCCACTCCATGTGTAAAATTAAGAGAAAATGTCCCCTCCTTGCTGGCATCCTCCCTGCTAGGGACACATTAGTGCTAATACTGTCTGACTGAATTTTTTTACAAAAACAAATAAGAATGCCCTCCTGGACAGAGACATGCTACAAGGGAGTCCCAACACAAAAAAGATATATAGGTCAGTCTCATCATGGGGGGGTGGAGCAGAATGGGTTTCAGACAGTATTACAAAACAGCAGCACCAGTCTTTATTATTATTATTTATTCTATGATAACCTCATAGTCTTCAGGTGAAGCTACCTCTGGCTCAAGCTGCAACACTGGACTTGAGAATTGCAAGAAAGCGAGTAGTGCTCACAACAGAGGGAGGTGAACCTTACAATTTACAATTGTCTTTGGTTTGAAGCAGATTCCTTAGGAAAGTTAATATTCTTCAGGTGGAGGACACTTCTAACTGAAGGGTGAAATAAGGAACTTAGAATTATCAGAAAAGGCAGTCTTTCAATCAACAGAGGGAGGTGGAGTTTGCTTTCCTTTTGTTACAAGTGTGAAGGTTTTCAGTGCAGGAAGAGTTTAAACCTACATAGGCTGAATACTGTTTTCTGTGTCTGCCCTTCTGCACAGCTGACATGTGTTGGGGCTAACTGTTTTCAGAGCACAAGTCACCAGGCTCTTTTGAGGCTGGGGAAGTTTACCTGTGTCTGACTTGGATGTTTGGATTTTTCTCTGTTTGATTAGCAGGGTATTTTCTCTGTCAAAGTGATTTGAAGCAGTATTACAAATTGTCGTGTATGGCATCTTACTGACAGGAAGACACTCATTGCATCGGCAGGTCAGAGCATTTAGCTGATTGTTTTGTGAGGGCACAGTTTAGGCAACCCCTTCCCACCCCCTCACCCCACCCACCCCTAGAAATAGTTCATTTATACCTGGGGTTCTGACATCATTTCCTCAAGAGGGCAAGGCACATATCACTGTCATATCCTGTCTAGCACACTGCACTGATAATATAAGCATACACATTATATAAATACATATATTTCTATATAACGCACCAATCACACACACACACACACACACACACACACAAAAACAAAAAACAAAAAAAACTAAACAAGGTAGACAGTTATGTGGGGAGTAGTACAATGTAATGGCAGTGGGGCAGCAGTCTTCCGGGAGTCTTTCTGGAGGCTGAGATGCTGCCCTGTTTGCAGACAACTATCTGCCCTGAGGGAGGAAGTTGCCCATCTTCAGGCCGCACTGGACAGTGGCAAGGGAACCTCCCCCATCCAGAGAGCACCAAAGCCACCACCACTACCTCAGAGGTTGCGAAGAAAGTACAGCAGTTGGACCACAGTGGGCTCAGGGAGGGTAAGGGTGGTGGAACAGAGGCACACCCAGTCAGTTGTTCCACTCCACAATCCATACACCATTCTGGGGGAGCATATTTCCCCCCTATGGATGCACCTGCAGAGGAGACTAAGGAAGGCGCAGACAACTGTCACAAGGGAGGCCCTCAGGAAGGAGGCAGAGGGCACCACAGGGAAAGAAAGCAGCTCCTGGTGGGGGACTCAATTATTACAGGGATAGAAGTGGGAGGAGCAGGGAAAACTGAAGTAAGGTGCCTGCCTGGTGCCATGGCTTGGAGGGACAGGAAGCGCATCCTTAGGATCACGAGAACAGTTGCACAGGAGTCTGAGCTGGATGTCATTGTCCACCTAGGGACAAATGACTTGGCTCATCATGAGAGTAGAGCAGTGCAGAAGGACTTTGTAGAGTTGGGGGAGGGGCTTAAGACAAGTAGCACACACAGTATCCTTCTCAGAGGTGCTACCTGTCAGTGGCATGGGTGAGGTGAGGGTACTTTGCACCATGCAGTTTAACAAATGGTTGAAAAAATGGTGTGGAGCACAGGAGTTTGGCTTCATTGGGGACTGGGGTTCCACCTGGAGGGACACCAGCCTATACTGGCAGGATGGTCTGCATCTGTCCAGGAAGGGAACAAGTCTTTTGGGCAATCGGTTTAAATGCTTCATTGGCAAGTCTTTAAACTAGTCAAGGGGGGAGGTACTGATAAGCAGCAGGAAAATCTCAGCCTCCCCCTACATAACAGGGTACTAAATGAGAAAAAGACCAAGGTAGAAAGGTTAGTGGGGGATGCCACTACAGAAGGTAAAGCCATCAAAAATGGAGAGCAATGAGTACCAATGCCCGTAGTCTGGGTAATAAGCTTCCTGAATTAGTGGCCTTGATGGAGGAGGAAGATCTGGATATTGTGGCAGTCACAGAAACATGGTACACACAGAACCATGACTGGGATATAAACATACCAGGATACACAATCTACAGGAGGGACAGGGAGGGTAAAAGAGGAGGAGGAGTAGCTCTCTACATAAGAGAAGAAATCAAAGCAATAGAACAAAAGGGTAAACAGGGAGGAGAAGAAGCACTGTGGGTCAATTTGGAGGCAGACAATGGCACCACAATCTGCACAGGGGTTGTATACAGACCCCCCTCAGGGGTAGGAAATGGACAAGAAAATGATAGAAAGTATACTTAGAATGGCAGATAAAGGGGAGATATTGCTGATGGGTGATCTGAATATGCCAGATGTTAACTGGAGTGCAGTTGCAGCAGCCACTTCTAAGAGTGGGTTATTCTAGATGCCCTACAGGGGCATGCCTTAGACAACTAGTATTGGAGCCCACTCGAGAGGGAGCAATCTAGACCTGGTTCTCTCAAATGGAGATGAAGAGAGGATCACAGATGTAGAAGTGGGTAGCCATCTGGGAACTAGCGACCATCGAACAGTATGGTTCACAATAAACACAGCAATAGAGTCAAGCCATCACAAAGACAAGGTACTGATTTTAGGAGGGCTGACTTTGCTAAAATGGGTGAGTGCCTAAGGAATGCACTAGCAAATGGGCAGGAAGGAGGGTGGAAGAACAATGGGGAATAATAAAACTGCCATCACAGAGGTAACAAGCCTTTGTGTAAAGCAAATAAACAAAATGAAACGAGGTAAGAAACCACTATGGTTCTCAAAGGAAGTGGCAGTGAAGGTTCAAGAGAAAAGAAAGCATTCAGGAAGTACAAGGAATCACAGAAGGAACAGAACAGAGAACTGTATCAGTTAAAACAAAGGAAGCTGGAAAGGCAGTCAGAACAGCAAAGGCCCAAACCGAGGAAAGATAGCCAACTCAGTTAAGAAGGGGATAAAACCTTTATAGGTACATCAGGGAGTGAAGGAAGACCAAAGGAGGGATAGTGAGGCTTAATAAAGGGAGGGAGGTGGGCAGAGGGTGACTGTGAAAAGGCAGAGATACTAAACAAATATTTGTGCTCAGTATTTACAAAGGAAGAGGGGGATGTACCTAAAACAAACAGTAGAAACACTCTGGATACAGAAGTTGATACCAGCCTATTTACAGAAGAAAGGGTTCTGAAAGAACTCTTAAAACTGAAGGTGGACAAAGCAATGGGGCCTGATGGGATTCATCCCAGAATTCTAAAAGAACTAAGGGTAGAACTAGTGACACCACTGACTACCCTCTTTAACAAATCATGGGAGGATGGGGTGGTACCTGAGGACTGGAGGAGGACAGATGTGATTTCCCTTCACAAAAGTGGGAGCAAGGCAGAAGCAGGAAACTACAGACCTGTTAGTTTAACCTCAGTGGTAGGGAAAATGATGGAATCACTTCTGAAGGAAAGAATTGTTGAGTATCTAGAGGCCAGAGGGGCACAGGACCCAAGGCAGCATGGATTCACAGCGGGAAGGTCATGCCAGACAAATCTGATAGATTTCTTTGACTGGGTGACCAAAGTAGTTGATCAGGAAGGGGCTGTGGACATGGCCTACCTAGACTTTAGCAAGGCATTTGACACAGTCCCACACAAAAGATTAATATACAAGTTAGCCAGCCTGGGAGTGGGTCCCAAGATGACAGCCTGGGTAAAGAATTGGCTGGAGAATAGGACACAGAGAGTAATAGTAAATGGAGTCCACTCTGAAAAAAGGGGGGTTAGTAGTGGGGTACCGCAGGGTTCAGTATTAGGACCGGTCCTCTTAAATGTCTTTATAAGCAACATTGCAGATGGACTGGAAGGAAAAGTATGTCTCTTTGCAGATGACACAAAGATCTGCAACAGAGTTGATGCACAAGGTGGGGTGGAAAGGATGAAAAGGGACTTGGCAAGGTTAGAGGAATGGTCAAATGTGGCAGCTTAGATTCAATGCTAAGAAGTGCAAGGTAATGCACCTGGGAAACAAAAACCCAGGGAAGAGTACACAACGCGGGTGAGATACTGACAACAACAAAATGGAAAGGGACCTGGGGTAGTCATATCAGATGACCTAAAGGTGGGCAAGCAATGTAAGAGGGCAGCAAGGAGGGTTGGGGGATACTGGGATGCATAGGGAGGCATCACCAGTAGAAAACAAGAAGTTATTATCCCTCTGTACAGACAGCTGGTGAGACCACATCTGGAGTACTGTATGCAGTTCTGGAGACCCAATCTCCACAAAGACATAGACAGGATGGAAGCTGTCCAGAGAAGGGCAACTAAAATGGTGCAGGGTCTGCACCAGAAGACATATAAAGAGAGACTGAAGGAGCTTAATATTTATAGCCTCAAGGAAAGGAGGGAGAGGCGGGAGATGATAGAAACTTTCAAGTACCTCAAGGGAATCAACAAAGTCCAAGAGGGTAGCATCTTTCACAAAAAGAGGTGTGCAAGAACAAGGGGACACAATTTGAAGATAGAAGGGGGGTGGCTCAGAGGTAATTTAAGGAAGTATTTTTTCACAGAGAGGATTGTGGATGTATGGAATGGCCTTCCAGTGGAGGTTGTGGAGTCAAAAACAGTGGTGGAATTCAAGCATGCATGGGACAGTCATAAGGCAATTCTAGGAGGTGGGGGTAGAAAGAAGTAGGCTGCTGGTTAACTAGGATCTGCAGCTTATCCATCAGGTAGGGAAATGGGCAGGCTGGGTGGGACAAGCGGTCCTTATCTGCCATCAAATTCTATGTTTCTATGTATTCATTTATTCATTACAAATTGGGTTTACAACCTTTGAGTCAGAGACTCATTTACAAAGGCACCTCATCGCGAGGGGGGTCAGACATCAAGACAGTTATTACAGTGCAGATTAAAACAGAGAATAATATTACAGGTACAGTAAAAGGAACATTTAACATAGATACATTTAGGTTACATAATGTAGTAGTTTGTAAGTTACTTAGACTGCATAGTGTTACAAAATTGTGAGTTACACTCATGAATATTGTAGGTCCTCAGAGAAGACAGCGGGTTACATCCCTGTTTGGACCTAGTAGGGAAAGAGTGGGTCTGGGGGAGGGACAGGCTGTCCAGTGGACATTGTCGAGCCGGGGGCAAGGCGGTGGGTACCACAGGTTACAACAGGGGGTTATTTGCACCTACAACAGTGGGTATTAAACATATGGTTCTGAAGGGCTATTTTGAAGGAGCCAATTTTTGGCAAGTTGGAGATGCAGCTAGGCAGGGAGTTGAATCAGGTGGAGGCTCGGTAGAGGAAGGATCTCAGGGCAAGAGAGGTCTTGGTTCTGGGCACCTTAAATGTGGCCTTAACGGAGCTACGGGTGGTGACGGATGATGATGACTGCTGTAGGGAGGTGGAGACCCCGGGGGGGGAGAGTCCTAGCAGTGATTTCTTAGTGAGAAGGCAGGTCTGGTAGAGCAGTTGCTCCTCAAAGTTGAGCAGATTGGTGGTAGTATAGAGAAGGCAGGTGTGAGTGCAGCTGGGATCACCGGTCAGGAGCCTACAGGCCTTATTGATGGAGAGTTAGATTTTGGAGAGGGCAGTGTTGTCAGCTGCAGTATAGATGGGCAAGCCAGCCATAGTCCACGAAGGACAAGACGTAGGAGGTGATGGTCAGCCTAAGGGCAACCTGAGGCAGGCTGTCCCTGTGCTGGTATAGCAGGCCAATCTGAGAGTTAATGGTGGCTGACAGGGCATTAATGTGGGTGTGGAAGGAGAGGGCAGTATCGAACGTGATGCCTAGGTACTTGTATGTGGTCACTTGTTCTAGTGGGTGCAGAGTGCTGGGGATAATCAAGAGGGGGTATTTTTAGCTTTATTTTGGTGGTGGGAGAAGAGCATTGATTTGGTTTTCTTTAGGTGAATGACCAGTCTGCAGTCACTGAACCAACTTTCGGCTTGGTTATAAGTTTTCTGGAGGGATAATTGGAGGGAGATGGGATTGGGATGTGAGGCAATGAGGACTGCATCATCGACATAGAGGAGCATTTTACCAGTACATGAGCTGGGGAGGGTGTTGAGGTAGAGACTAAAAAGTATTGGACCCATGATGGAGCCCTGAGGGACCCTGGAGTGAATGAGAAGAGTGCTGGAAAGGGAGCTGCTGATCTTGACACGCTGGGATCTAGCAGAGAGGTAGCTAGAGAACCAGGAAATGGGACTGCCAGAGAGGCTAAGTTGGTGGAGAGAGTCGAGTAGAAGGGGATGACAGACAGTGTCAAAGGCCTTGGAGAGATCAATGAACACTGCTCCAGCAAGGCTGCCAGAGTCAAGAGCAACACGCAGGTGTTGGGAGAATTCCAGGAGAGCCATGGTTGTACTGTGTCCTGGGCAGAAACCATGCTGCTCTGGGCACATAATGTTGTACTTGGTTAGGTATTCAGAGAGCTGGATCAACACCACTTTTTCAAGGGCTTTAAGAGTGGGTGGAGGATGAAGATCGGCCAGTAATTGTTGGGGAGGACTGGTCCCCACTCTTATGTATGGGTGTGATTTCAGCAGTTTTCCAAGCACTTGGGAACTGACCCAGGCATAAAGACTGGTTTAGAAGGTCAGTCAGGGGGACTAGGACTTCATCCAAGACCATACGGAGGATTCTGGAGTCGAGGGGGTCACTGCTGGGGTTAGTGCTGCTTAAGGCTTTTAGCAGGTGTGGCCTGGCTTCTTGGAGGGATAGGGTGCGCAGGTAGAATGGTGGGCAAAGCAGGACCAGAGGGAGAGAGGTGGGGATTGGGTCAAAGAAGCTGCTGGGGAGGACCGAGCTTAGGTCAGAGAACACAGTGTTAAGGCAATCGACTATAAGGAGTGGATCTGTGGTGGGTGTGCCATTGATGGAGAGCTGAGACAGTGGGGGAGAGGGGCTTCCTATTTAGCTCTTTCATATTATCCCAGAAGGTCCGGGCTTAACCCCAAGTGGAAGCGAGGGTGGTCTGGTAGTGCTCTGCCTTGGGCTGCCTAATGGCCCAAGTGCACTTATTGTGTTCTGTGTTGTAGGCCTATCTATCAGATGCCTTTCCAGATTCTACAGCAATGTGCCAGAGATTATATCTGTTTTTGAGTCTCTGGAGGAGGGGTGGGGTGATCCATGGGGTATTGCATTTTTTGGAGCTGATCCTGGTGAGGGAGCCAAAAAGGTCACAAGCCTTACAGAAGGCATTTGTGAAGTGGTTCAGAGCTGAGTCAATGTCAGGGTCACGCAGGATAGGGGATCAGTCTAGCTGGGCTAGGTATTGTTTTAATTTTCTGAGGCTGCCAGGTTATGAATGGCAGTGTAGAGTGGCCTGGGACACTGGCTTCAGAGTGGAGGATGACCATAGACAGAGGACTGGGGCATGATTGCTAAGAGAGTCGGGGAGGACAGTGACATCCCGGATTTTGTAGGGGCGGTTAGATATAACAACATCTAGGAGAGTGCTGGTACCAGTAGAGTGGTTGCATCTGGTGAGCTGGGTGACTAACTGGGACATATCCAGGTCAGCAAAGGATTCCCTTATATGGGAGACAGTGGAGGTAGCCAGTTAACATTGAGATCACCTAGGATGACTTGCTCCACTTTGTGAGGGGGAGAGATGTGAGGTAGTCAATGAGGGACTGGACTGCTTGGTTTTGATTCTTTGGGGGTACATAGGAGACCGTGAGGAAGAGAGGGCCTCGGGTGGGGTCAGGTGTGATTTTTAGGGTGAGGGCTTGGGTTCCATAATCAAGTTTAGGAGCTGGGAGTGCCCGACCTATAAGGGAGTCCCGTACGAGTAGTGCGTATCCACCACCGCATTTGCCTACTCGATCTTCCCTGTAGATGGTATATCCAGGGAGGGTGATAGTGGAGTCAGGGGTGGATTTGGAGAGCCAAGTCACTACCAGTGCAGTTATGTCAGGTTGATGTTGAACGACCCAGCACTGGAGGGCAGCAGATTTCTTTAGGAGACTGCAAATGTTTAAGGATGCAAAGTGGAGGCCAGTTGCAGTACAGGGTTTAGAAGGGCTGGAAGCCATAGGTCCTGGGTTTGGGTATACATTACCAGATAATAATAATAGCAGTGTAATTATTCTGGTTAGTGGCCAGTGGCAATGGAGATCCTTGGGTCGACACCCAGCTGAGGACTTTACAATCAGGGTGCATGGGATAGATAAAGTGTGAAGGGTGGGAATGGCAGGGGAGAGCTGGGTCCAAATCAGGACTTGGAGGGTGGAGGGAGTGGGGATGTTGGCACGGTGGGGGTGTTGGGGGGTCACAGGTGTGTCGAGGGTGGGGGAGGGCTGAGTCACTGTGGGGTAGTCTGGGGATGAGGTGCCTAGTGTGGAGAAAAGGTGCTCCAGTCGGTGTGAGGTCTGTACCAAGATGGTGAAGGAGAGCAGACTTAGTAATGGAGTGTAGGGACCCATAGCAGCGAAGCAGTAAAGGAAGAGTGTCCAGGAGTAGTAGAGAGTAAGGAGATGTAGAGCAGCTTTTTCACGGTTGGGGGAAACCCCTCTAGTGGGCCAAGAGTATAAGCTGCAATTGGGAAAAATCAGCATCAATCAGTAGAAGAGGGAGGGGGCAAAGACTGATGAACAGTGATAGACTGACCACACAATAAGTGAGATGAGACAGGAACTGTATAGTGTTGGATTGGATAAGTGTGTTTACAACTGGGCCCTGTAGTGGCTAAAAGATATAATCTGCTAATGGAAAAGTCGGAACTTATAAAAAAAAAAAACAACAGGCAGGGAGGTTCTGAAGCAAGTTTTTTTTGGGGGGGGACTGCAGCAGCCTCAATAAGACACAGAGGTCAAGGGTGCAGCCCACAGACTTACAGCTCTAAGAGAAGGGGCACAGGGCAGATAACAAAATCACACTACCTTAATAACCTCTCTCAAACTTAAACCAACTCTTAAGAAATCTCCACATCAGACTAAACATTACTTAAAGTGAGAAATCATGAACATGTCAAGGAGAGGTCAGTCCTAGCATTAATTTCTTGGCAACAGTTCGTAGAAGACTCTGGATTGCTGCACATAGTGTGAGAAACACTGACAAACAGGGGCAAGTGAGATTCCTTCAGGGTAGATGCCAAAATTCAGAGTTCCAACCCCTACCTTGCTTGGAGGGCGAGTGTCAGGCAACTTCTCCTTAGTCTGCTTACAAACTACAAAATGCAGTTTGTTTGAGAGGAAACAGCCCCAAAAGGGCACAGTAGTCCCCTTGCTTGGAGGGTGAGCATCAGTCAACTTCTCCTTAGTCTGCTTACCAAACTGCAGAATGCAGTTTGTTTGAGAGGAAACAGCCCCGAAAGGGCACAGTAGTCCCCTTGCTTGGAGGGCGAGCATTGGGCAACTTCTCCTTAATCTGCTTACCAAACTGCAGAATGCAGTTTGTTTGAGAGGAAACAGCCTTGAAAGGGCACAGTAGTCTCCATTAGCCTGCACACTACATAAAATGGGAGCATACTGGCCCAGAACAGGGATATTAATATTTATAAATGCAGCGGAACTAATAACAATGGAGCCCATCTTTTATATATGTGTTATTTTAATGAAAGGGCATTAAACAAACCATCTGCATAGGTTACTATGGCAAGGAAACATTGCCAGTGATCAACAGATTACTTGGAAGTGACTTTTCAGAGTGCCATGGAATGAGTGAAAGTTTAAAAGCGTAATTTTATAGCAGATCGTGGAGCTCTGTTTCATTATTAGCCTGCTCACTAAATACTGTAAGTCCCGAGCACACCAGCTGAGAATAGGAGATTGTATTTTTTGGTATACTGGTTTGGTACATTTGGTTTCACTTTTCCACATCTTTTAATGGCATTAATATTTTATTCACTTTTTACTCTTTGACTCGCTAATTCTAAATGCAGAGATAATGATATTGGTAAATTATGTTGCATGATTTAACTAAATACATTTCCATACTCATATTACTGTGCTTTATCAAATGGTCAAAAGTATGAATGAGAGGAAGTTTAAGAACTTAACAGTCTAGTAGCAGATCATGGAGCTCTGTTTCATTATTAGCCTGCAAGCTAAATAAGTCCAGAGCACACCTGCCAAGAATGGGATACTGTATTTTTTTCTACACTGCATCTGGTCTCAGAAAACCACAGAGGAGTTTCAGACAGACAGAAAGGCACTAGTAATCTTAAAAATCCAAGCTGGCTGTAAGTGTGGATGTGGATGAGCATGGGGGGAGGCGCGAGTTCTCAGCCGGGATGGCACAGCGGGTTTTAAAATTGTAGAACAGAGAAGAAGAGGGTTGTAAAGCAGCAAGCACAGCCATCTGTCCCTGTGTGAGTGAGAGCAAGTGTGACCCTTTACTCCTATAGGAATATCCCCTAATTCAGGTTTAGTGGTGATCCTACTGTTCTATTCACTAGATGTTTTTTTGTCTGTATCTCCTCTGTTTGAAACTGCGAGCATACAGTGCTGTCTCATGTTTTACATAGAAAATAGCAAAAGAACTCCACATAGTGGGTAAGGGGTCAGCAAATACTTTAATAATGTGTATTATGTTTAAAAAACTCACCCACATTGGCATTTGAACAGACCAACAGCTCACAAGCATATTCAGCATACTCAGCTACCATATTTATAGCTCGGCAAATTCTTCAGAGAACCTTAGCTTCTTGTAGAAGCCAGTACCAGCATGTAAAATTTAGTTGCATTTTATAGACAAGAAAATAGAGCAAAAAAACCAAACCAGTAGCATCAGCTTCCCTTGGTCATGCCATAAGAAGCATGTTTTTTTTCTCTCAGTTTTCTTGACTATAAAAATACCCATCTGCTCAAATGCTGATGTGAGCATGGCATGCAATGACGCCGTGGTGCACAGCAACCCTGCCAGCGTCATCATGCTTGCCCCAAGTCCTTGCTGGTCCTGCATCCTACAGTGCTCCTGATCTTCACCAGGGGCAGCTGGGATGATGGATATCCCATAACCCTCCCCCCGGGAGAGAAGTGCAGTCTGGTGGATGCTCGATCCTCTTCCTCTCCCTCCCCCTGCCGACCCCCGGCACCCGAGCTCACTCTTGAACTCAGGTCACCAGCATGGTGAAAGGTGTGGCATCCAGTGCCTCAATCCTCAGCATCTCTGGGCTGGGTAATGTATGCTTTTTTTAATGTTGTCAATACCACTCCACCCATGTGTACTCTGTCCTTGGGGTTCTGTACCTCAAGTGCATTATTTTACATTTTTGTGTTCAGGACAAAAATGCCTTTCAAATGAGGGTAGTGACTAACCTAATTTCTTTATAGTTTATTTTTTGTTTCCTTGTGTGTATGCAAGAAACATCATGTGGTAGAACATTTCAGAGGTGTGTCAGGGATGAGTCCAATGCATAGCAATCTACAGTGGACTTGTCCCTGGCAGACCAATTAGTATGCAACCAGACTGACACCAATCACAGTTTCATAGCTGGAAGCCATTCTCTAGTTGAAAGAAGTAACTTGCTCGAATGACAGTGCTTCATTCCTTTCATTCATGCCCTTACTGATCTTACTGCTTGTCTCCCCACCCATCCTGCAGATCTCCAGGTGCACAGCCATACACTGCATTCCCCACTCTCTGTATCATAAGCAGTAAACAATCCTAGCAGTAAAAAACAAATAAATATTACTTATCATTCCCCAGACAAACTTCTGCATTGGACTTGTTAATGTCTCTGAATGAATGAAGGTGTGTATTCTTGTCCCTGAGCTCCTTTCTCTCTCTCTAGTGCTTCATGTGTGCCACAATGTTCAGTCTGAGCATTGTTCTCTGTGATGGTACACACCCCGTGGATCTCCTACTGTCCATGCTGCATCAGTGTACCCCCCCCCACCCTGCCGCACAATACAGGGAGCAAGAGTGCTGAGAAGTGAGGAAGCATTGCCTGTAGAGCTGTAGCTTAACCCTGAATGGTGGGGAGAGAGAGACACAGACTGCAGGGACAGACACCAAGAAGGAGAGGCAGCAGCCCCTCCCCAAAGAGAGCACAGGATCAAAAGAGGTGGTGAGTGGTACCAGTCTCAGGGACAGGGCAGAGAGAGAGTTCTCAAACAGTGACAGCAACATGCTGAGATGTGGCGAGTAAGTGGAATGAGAGTGATCACCAGGTGACAGGCTGTCACTATTGCAGCACCAGCTTGTCAGTGTGAAATTGGGGGCAGTGCAATGTAGTGACCATAGCCACAATTACCAGTGGGTCCCAGACCTGCACCTAAACAAACATTAATTTAATGGGTGGCCTGTCACCTGGCAAAGTCTACTCCCCCCACACCCCTCACAACTTCACCCCTCAAGAGAGACACAGCAACAGTGAGAGCTACTTCCAGTTCACCATATATCTGCAGGTCCAATCTGTTTCAGTCAGAGATGGTGTCAACCCCCCCAAACAGAGAAGTGGACTACAGTGTTTGCTCAACCTAGGTTGCCATCCATTTTATTTCCGCTCACTCTTTTGGCACCTTGCTGTCAGTCTGACTCTCTGTTTGTCTTTCTGAAGCTCAATGGAAGCAGACAGCACATACAGAGAGGCAGAGAAAGTGGCAGCAAGAGTGCCTTGATTGGGACAGACAGCAGTGCTGCAGAGTTTTCCTTTCACCATGGGGAAGTGGACGTTTGAGAGAGAGAGAGTAAGAGACCAAGAAAGATACAGTGTAAAACAAACTTGGCACATCTATTTCACCACTGTACAAAAAGAGCACCTAGATAGAGAAAGAGACAAATATGTGGGTTATATATCTGCCCCTTCACTCTGACTAGCAGAGTATATGTTGGGCACTGGATGGGCATACCTGGGTAGTTGTTGCCCCCTACATCTCCAGCTCACATCAGCACATATAGAACAATCTGCAGCAACCAGACAGATGTACGTTATTCATCTTCCCCTCCACACAGGTTGGCACAGTGACAAGATGACCTCCAAGTGGAAAGCCCAAGGTAAATAGTGGATTGTGGCCTGGCAGAAGTTGGTGATTTGTGCCCCCTCCACAGCCGTCCCACCACTGCACATTGGCTGCCCCAGCCAGAGACAGAAATGTGAGTTGCACATTTGCCACACCACACCTATTTCTATCTAGCCCACTGGGTGGTCCAAGTCCATTGGCACCCAACACATCTTTCTGTATTTCTGCCAATGTAAAGCATTTTCTCCTTCCATTTCACCTTCTGCACATTAGGAGACCTCTGCCAAAGTCAACGACAGATGTGGCTCACACATCTGTGCATCTTCATCCATCAGAGTTCCATGAAAGCTGGCACTGGGTGGGCTCTAGGCAGGTGGCTCTGGGAGAATTATACCCCATCCCATCTCCACACAAGGGTAGCACCCTGCAGCTACCAGGGATTGAGATGCAAGTTGCACATCTGCCCCTTCATACTTGTCACTGCTCCACCAGCGCTAGCATGAAAGTTGGAGTGAGCTTTGGATGATGGGCACTTCCTCACCCTATGCCACACCTCTACATTTGCAGAACACTCTGCTTCAGCTAGAGGATCTCCCACCTAACATACTCTACCCATGGAAAGCACTCTGAGATACTAAGATATAAAAATGTGGATCTTGTATCTGCCCCCCACAACTGTTCCCACTCTGCTTGGTTGGGGAGTATTATACAGTGGGTGCTCCTGAGTGACTGGTGTCCCCTCTTGCACCCCCACTTATCAACCCAATACCTTACAGCAGCCAGAGAAGAGATGTGGATTGCACATCTTCTCCATCATAAACTTTGCCCATTCCAAAAAGTTTCACACACAGGCTGGAGTGGGTTCTAGGATGGTGGCCATTAAGTGATTATTCCCACCCATCCCACCTCCACACATGGGTGCACTCCTCCTCCTCCATTACAAATTTGCAGGTAGAAAGCACTCCTCCCCCTCCATGCCTCCTTTGCATATGGGGAGCAGTTATCCTTCTCCAGCCTTCTTTCACATGGTGGACATAGTGTCTTATTTAATCATATCTGGTCTCAATCTTTGCTGAATACAATATTGAACATATTGTATACACTAATATAAAGAAAATTGCTTTATTTTAATTTATATTTTGTGTCCTTTCTTTTTGTATCTCACACCATGTATTGTCTTTATCATTGTTTGTACAAGGACAGGTTGAAGGACTTGAATATGTACTCTCTGGAGGAGAGGAGGGAGATAGAGTATATGAGAGATACATACAAGTATCTTACAGGGAGGAATAGGGTGCAGGAATACACTATTTTTAAGCAAAAAAGATGTTCCAGGACTAGAGGGCATGGGATGAAGTTGAAGGGAGGACGATTCAGAGGAAACATGGGGAAGAATTTCTTCACAGAACAGGTGGTGGACAATTGGAACACCCTGCCAGAGGAAGTGGTGGGGCCTGAAACAATCACAGGATTTAAGAATGCATGGGACAGACATAAAGGAATTCTGGAGGTCTGGGGTAAGTCGGCAACAGACTTCTAGGAAAACATAAAGTGAACTAACAAGCTCAAATGGGCAGACTGGGTGGGCCGTGGGCCCTTATCTGACAAAACTGTCTATGTATCTATGTAAGAGACCTCCCTGCAAATGAGCTTGCTTAATGGATTCTATCCCTTCACAATAAACTTGAACTTGAACATGGAAAGTACTCTTCCCTCAATTCCATCTCGACACACAGGTATTATTGCTCCACCTCCATCCCACCTCCATACATTGTGAGCACTCATCCCCTGACCCCTCCAGTATTTCTCCCACTACATTTCACCTCCCCACATGGAGAACACTTCTCCTACTACATCCCACCTGCTGCACATAGGGAGCACTCCTCCCCCTCCATTCAACATCCAAAAATGGGGAGCTTTCCTCCCACTTCATATCAGCTCTATGCATGGGGAGCACTCCACCCCTTCATCCGCTGCCCCTACATGGGGACTCCTCCACATATCTGCATCAATCCTCCTCTACTACCATCCCACCTTTGCATATAGAGAGCACTCCTAACCCCATTCCACCTTTGCACATGGGAGCACTCTGCAACAGCCAGAGACAAAGATGTCAGTCAGGCATCTGCCTTTCCACACCTATTAACATGCCTCATGATGAGCTTCAAGTTGGGCAGAACATCAATGGGGTTGAGATGTAATGAGTGGGCTGCTCTGGGAGATGGTGCCAATACCCCTTACCACCTCTCTGAATGAGAGAAGTCCTCCCCCCAAATCAATCTTTATTCTTTTCTCCACTGACCCCTTTTCTGCTACTTATCTTCCTGTTTGCTTGCCTTACCAGTTGCTCCACTCCCAAGACAGGACTACAGGACACTAGGCCAGGGTGGATTTCTCCTTGACCTCTCCTGTCTTCTCTTCAGAAAACACCACCAGTCCAATCAGCGTCTAGCACAGTCATGAAGAAACACTGCATGTTGCTCACAGCTTGGCACTGGATGAGTCAGTTCTTTCTCTAGTAGACCATACTTCAAGTTCTCCTAGAGTTCAGCTGAGGCTAGAGAAGAATAGCACACAGTACCACTGTACCACCACAACAGTCAACAGGACAACACAATTTGCTCTGTGCTGTATAGATGATGCTGACAATGCAGCACACTCACTAGTCTGTCTCACCAGGTTTCTCCTGCTCTCTCTGTTGATGATGTCTCCATCTTCGCTAGCTATCAATGGTCCCGTGCATGCACATGGTGTTGCTGCTATCTCCAACTAGTATGGAGACTGCTGAGACACTGAATTTTTTAGCAGCTGAGCCTGAGACAGCCTGAAAATAAAATACAGGAATTTGAAATTTTCTGAAGTAATTATGGGGGGGATTGAACACCCTGAATGCCCCAATGCCTATGTCCATGCAGTCCACTACAGTTCAGACACATGCAATGCTTACACTTAAAGGCACTCCTCCCAGCCCAGCCAGCCCCCCTGCCTACCCCAGTACACAAATGAACACCAACTGTGTCCCCTCCCACTTCCTCTGTAAGCAGAGAAGATCCCTCACTTTCAAGCGGTCAGTCCTGTACAAGTAGCAGAGTTGAGGGTCCAGGGTTCCAGTCAGACCTGCTGCTGTAATGGTGCTTGAGCCTGCCTGAATACAACAGGATGGCTAAACTGAGTCCCCTTAATCCCTACATATGGAGGGCTGCTGCACAGATGATTACTACAGACACTTAGGTACCACCAAGGATTAAAAACAAGATGGCAGGCAGCCTGCCATCTGCCTCCTCCTCCTCCTACACTGACTGCTTGCTGCACTTGCCCTGCTCCTCCATTGCTACCAGTGCCCACCAACAGTCAGTAGTGTTGGTGGGTGGCCCTCGTTAGAGGGGTTAAGAGAGCTCCTCAACTTGTTACTAACCCCCACAACCAATACTCTCTTTTGACTTCCTTCTGTGTCTGGTTACATTTACCTGTTTTCAGTCACCCAATATACTTTTTTTTGTAGTGTCTACTTAGATACAGAATATTAAATATTTCAAAATAAAATATAATTGCTTTCAAGAAGATAGAAGCCTTTATTATAGATTGATTTTAATGTATGGCTTGAAAACGCTGAAATCTCATCTTGATTGTTTTACTTCCTAACTGTTGGCTGGCAGTATAGCCTGGAGATTAGAAGAATGAGGTGTGAACGAGCTTGATTCAGCCAGCAGACCAGATCTGAGTTTGATTTTTACAACCTCCACTTGCATGCTGTGTGACTCTAAGCAAGTCACTTAACCACCCAGTGCTCCCAGGCCGCTCCTGAAAACAGGCACTTGTGCCTAGTGACCTTACCCATTTGCCAAAGACTAAAATAAAAAAAATGTTGTATTTTCAGGTTAAATCAAATATATAATAATAATAATAATAATAATTACATATATATATATATATATATATATATATATATATTTATAAATATTCATGGCAAAAAAACTCTGTTTAATGCATCAGTTAGGGTTGTTCCACAGTGACAAAAGTGCGGAAATTCAGTGTTATGGTTGCCACCTCTTGCACCCCAAGCCCACGCCATCCCCAGCAACAGACATCAGGGTGTGCAGTGGGGTCATCTGTCCTAACTCTCACCCCATCCCATGTGTAAACAAGCTGAGGTGTCTCAGTATAGTGGAATGGGGTGAGAGTTAGGACCAATGACCCCAATGTACACTCCAATGCCTGTTGGTGGGGATGCGATGGGCTTGGGGTGCAAGGGGTGGCAACACTAACACAGAATTTCCTCACTTTTGTTGCTGTGGAACAACCCTAACTGATGCATTAAATTGTGTTTTTTGCCATGAATTTCCATTCTCTTTGAGAATGAGCACTATAAATAGTGAATGGAATGTGGTGCGCTCTGCAGGGCCCTGTGATTTTTTGTGATACAGTAACGCTAATGGTAATGCAAACACAAGCGTAAATGGTAACACAGATGGTGACACAAATGTAAATGATAATGCAAATGATAAGAGAAATGCAAGCATCCACGTTAATAAAAACAGAAATAGTAACGCAAACGGTAATGCAAAAGCTAACGACAGCAGAAACGCAAACGATAACAAAAACAGTAACATAAATGCTAACACCAATAGAAACGCAAATGGTAAGAAAAAGCAAACGGTAACACAAACGCAAGCATAAATGCAAACGGTAAAGGCAACGGTGCTGCAGAAGGAAACAGTAATGCAATCGATGGAAACACAACCGAAAATGCAAATTCTAAGGCCAACAGAAATGCAAACGGTGACGAACACGCAAACAGTAATGGTAATGCAATTGTAAATACAAACAGTTTTTTTTTTTTATTTAGTTGTTTAACCAGGTATAGCACACTAAGCTGAAAGCTTTTTTACAGGAGCAACCTGGGAGCACAAGGAGGTTAAGTGACTTGCTCAGGGTCACACAGTATGCAAGTGGAAGCTGTGGGATTCAAACCCAGGTCTGGCCTGCTGGATATCACCAAATTTGCAGCTCAGAGCCTTAGACCACTGCACTATACTGCCTCCTTTACAGTTACAGTAACAGCAATGATGATGCCAAAGCAAACAGTAATGCAAACGCAAGCACATGCAGAAACACACATGGTAATGCACACAGTCATGGTACCACAATTGGAAATGCAAATGCTAATGGTAACACCAACGATGATGCCAAAGGAAACACAAACAGAAGCACATACGCAAACACAAATGGTAATGCACACAGTGATGAAAAATGAAATGCAAACAGAAACAGTAATGGAAACACAAATCGTAACAGTAATGCAAATGCAAGTGCAAATGAGGCCCTGTGCTCCCACCATATGATTTTTTGAGACATAGTAGTGCTAACGGTATCACAAACACAAGCACAAATGGTGACGCAAACGTAAATGATAATGCAAACGATAAGAGAAACGCCAGCACAAATGTTAATGAAAACAGAAACAGTAATGCAAATGGTAATGTAAACGCTAATGGCAACAGAAACACAAATAGTAACAAAAACAGTAATGCAAACGCTAATGCCAACGGAAACGCAAATGGTAAGAAAACTGCAAACAGTATTACAAATGTAAACAGAAATGCAAATGGTAAAGGCAATGGTGCCGCAGAAGGAAACAGTAATGCAATCAACAATGAGAAACGCAACTGAAAACACAAGTGCTAAGGCCAAGAGAAATGCAAACTGTGACAAACACACAGTCACGGTAATGCAATTGGAAATGCAAACAGTTACAGTAACAGCAACGATGATGCCAAAGTGAACAGTAACACAAATGGAAACGCAAATGCAAGTGCATATGGAAACCCAAATGATAACATGCATGGTCACAGTACCACAATTGGAAATGGAAATGCTAACAGTAACACCAACGATGATGCCAAAGGAAACATAAATGCAAACGGAAGCGCGTGCGCAAACACAAATGGTAATGCACATGGTGTCACAAAATGAAATGCAAACAGAAACAGTAATGGAAATGCAAATGGTAACAGTAAAGCAAATGCAAGTGCAAATAAAAATGCAAAGGGAAACACACACTGCGGCGTAGACGGGATTGCTAACACAAATGGTTATGGAAATGCAAGTGGAAACACTAACTGTAACAGTAACAGAAGCGCACACCCTTTTGTTCCCCAAAAGCTGCATTATACAATCGCAAAAAAAATATTGTTGGTCAGTCTGCAACTGGACCCGTGATGTTATCCCAGTACAACATCATGGGTCTAGTCCCAGCACACAGAAGACCACATCAAATGTTAAAAAAAAAAAAAAAAAATCGCTCCACAACGTAATTCACCGCCCCACTACCCTCCTTGCTGAGACCATGATCAGTTTCACTACCTGGTCTGCCTATACAGTGACAACATTGTGTTTTACTGAATAAAGAGCGAAAGTCTCCTGGTAAGCTACCTGACAGAAAGAAAACTACCTCGCGATCCCTCTTATTTTGGACCACAACGACCTAGTGAGCGTGCATTTTAAACAGTGACCGCGAGGCTCCTGTCATAACGTTCGCAGCCTCCTGAAATACATTTCTTTCTTTAATTTTTTTTTTCAAAACCCCAAACTAACCTTTCTGCCTGAAACACCTTGGCCCCTCTCACTTCACATTTTACACCAGACTGAGAGAGTGAATGACCATGTCGAGCGAGTAAATTAGCAAGGGAAAAAAATGGAACAGCAACGGGACTCAACGAGTGAATGACCACATCGAGCGAGTAAATTAGGAAGGTAAAAAAAATGGAACAGCAATGTCTTTCTGAGTAAGAGAACAGAGTAAATAGCAAAATGACAAGTTGCACAGGGGCCAAAAATACAAAACCACAATGATACACATTTAAAAGAATACAGAAAAAACATGTAGGGGCAGCACCACCACCTGCACAAGACAGGAACTGTGGACTTTTTTTTCCAATAAGTATGCCTGCCCAAACAAAAAAAATGAAATAAATTAATATTTTAAACAGCTTTTCCCATTTTTTTTTCTCAAAACAAAACGAGCCATTGTATAATAGCAATAATGCACTCCAGGGTGTGTGTTGTGCTGGGATAATGTCACTTCTGTGGTGATTAGTTGAACTCGGCCTGCAGCCTCGTGCCTAATCACCCCAAGCGTGATGTTATCCCAGCACAACACAGACCCTGTTGTGCATTATTGCTTAATTGAGCATGTATGCATAATAATGGGCCTCGGAGCAGAAAATGAGCACTTGAAATACTAAATTGCTTATATCTCAGGAACCATATGATGTAGAAAAAATATTTAAATTTCATATAATTTATGACTTTCTGGCTAGTTTTGAACTTAACCCCTTACTGGGGGGGCTAAGCATTTTTCAGATGAAAAGTCCGTATCTCGAAGCATTTCTGAGATACGGGCCCCAAAAGGGGCAGCAGGACGCCTTAATGTTAGTCTATGTGAAAAATAGTCAACTTCAGAGTACCGTAACTTTGCAGCCCTCTAATATTTTGTCACCAAACTACCAAAAGGCACATATGTGGGATCTTGACTTTCTTCCCTCCAAATGTCAGCCCAAAAGACCAAACTGTTCCTTTGCAGGAGGGTGGCAAAGATTTCATATTCTTTTAGGCATAGTGTCGCAAAGTAGTGTCGCAAATCATGACACTTTCGCAAAAAAAAAAAATCACAAAAGTGTCGTAAGTGCAACACTACTTTGTGACACTACAGTTTACAAAAATGTGAAAAACATATTTCTGGGGTGTTTAACCCCAAAGACATGGCTATCATCATCAGGGCTTGACTTCACGTGAACACAAAAAATTGTGTCCCTAGAGGGTCCCAAATTTAAATGCCAAGCATTTCTGTGACCAGTAACTGGAAAAAAAATGGTTGACTCATGACACTACAGGGTCATTTGTGACACTAAAAACTGCATTTGCGATACTGTCAAACTTTTTGTTAACTTTTCCCATTGACTATAATGGGAAACTTGTTTTTTGAATGACTTTTGAACAGTTTATTATTTTTCACAAAATCTTTGAAAAGCACATTGGGACCCTGGTTGCCGTTCCTGGTTTCAGACTGATGCGTGCAAACCGTGGAGCCTGTGGCCTTGGCGAAAGAATCTTGTAAAAAGTGTAAGTGTGACTTTTTATTGTGCTTTATAGCTCCACAACTGTATATCCAACCATTATGGAACTTGGTAGATCTAGAGATCTATGGTACCGCTCCAAGCCTGTCAACTTTCAGGCAAATTCATCTTACAGTGGCAAAGTTATTAAGCTGCAAAATTTCACACTTTAACCTTAAATGGGGTACTCAACCCTAATTATAGTGTCACTACCTTGCCACTGTAATATATTTTGAGAAGATAGAAGTTTTTATTATGACTCTATTTGGTTAGATCCACACACACACTGAAGCATTGAAGCAGTGAGGTCTCTGCAATTTTGGCAACCTTGTATCATTCCTCTGATCCTAAAAATATGTATCACAATGGTTGTGTAATTGTAGGTCCATATTCAAATGGCTTTAATTCATTATAATTACACACTAAGAATAATGGTGTTAATGATTTCATTTAAGGTTTCATAATTTGATCTTTTGCAATTTTAATACCTCCCAATCCTGGAGTCTTCATTGTGTTTTATCTAAGCATTTCTTTGCTCAGTTTATCAATAGTTCAATAAGATTTAGAATAAAATTACTTTTGAGTAAAAACTGTATAAAGTTTGGGCTTGATTTTGTGCAAATATTAACTTCTCTCCAAGTTGAAAATGCATAAAAGATTAGATGTAGACATACTTTTGTATTTCTCCACACTTTTACTGTGGAAATTTGTAAAAAAAAAAAAAAAATGAAAAATAACACTTGAACTTTTGCACAGGTCTTGACCTCCTTTAAAGGGACTGGCTTAAAATGTATTTAGGAGTCATTCAAGAGTTATCCCAAGGTCAAAATTTAGTAAACTATACATTTAAAGTGTTTTAATAATAGAAGTTGCCAAAGAGGACATAAATGTAAACCTAACTTCAATGTGTTCACGGATATAAACAAACAGTTTCTTTATTGTTTTATAATATATTAGATTGCAGTATTTATTTCAAATGTTGTGGACATGATGATGGTGTGTATAGTGTGTGTGTGTGTGTGCGCGTGTGTGTGTAGCTCAATATATTTGTTTACCCAAAAGCATGGTAAAAACTACCTGCTGATTGCTAAATATTTTGCCTGGATATTTTTACTGAAGGCCTGGCATATGTCTGAGACAGTTCTTATCAGATAGCATCTTAAGAGGTTAAAAAAACTGTAAATCTTCTTGGATTTGCTGGGAATGGGTGGCCCTTATGAGGTATGAATCTTTCTTGAAAGACAATACCTGAAAAACTGAAGCTTGTAGGAAGAACATATTTAAATGCTAAGTATTTAAATGTGCAAGTTGTTGCATTTCAAAGGGGGTTATCCAATGTAATAGGCAACCAATTTTAACAAGCTGTTTCTGCTTCCTAATGGCTATCTGATAAGCAACTTGGAGTTGTGCCTCCAACATTCTAAACAGAAAGAAGGGAGAATTTTATTTCAGTTAACAAAGTGCAACAAAGGGTCAGTGAGCCCACTAGGGGTGTAAACCTGTTGGATGTGGTCCTCACTAATGGGAACATTGTGGAGGAGGTGGAGGTGGGGGAAGAGCTTGGCACCAGTGACCACAGGGCTGTCAGGTTCAGGGTGAGAGTGGGCAGGGAGAGGGTTAGGACAAGAACCAAGGTAATGGACTTCAGAAAGGCTGACTTTCATGGAATGAGAAAGGTAGTTGGGGAAGAAATGTTGAGGATAGGGGATGTGCAGGGGGTGGATGAATTATCGGCAGCCATCAAGAGAGGGGCATTTAAAGCCATGGACTCATGTATAACAAGGGTAAGAAAGAATAGAAGACAGAAAATACCTCTATGGTTCACTAGAGAGGTGGCGTCAGGAGTCAAGGTGAAGACTAAAGCATTCAAGAGGTACAGGAGGACACAAAAGTATGAGGACAGGGAAATCTACAGGGAAAAAAGAAAGGAAGCCGGGCAAAAGATAAGGAGGGCTAAGGAGGCCACTGAGGAGAGGATAGCGAAGCAGACAAGGAGTGGGGACAAAACCTTCTTTAGGTACATTGGAGAAAGGAGGAGGGCACAGCATGTGATTGGAAAGATAAGAGGAGAAAGTGGAACAATACTGGAAGGGGACTTTGAAAAAGCAGAGGCATTAAACAGCTATTTCGCCTCAATCTTCATGGAGGAAAGGGAGGTTGGGGGACCAGGATGGGGTGGGGAGGGAGACAGCCACAGGCAGGTGGATGTGGCAGAATTCATTGCTGAAGGAGTAAGGGAAGAGCTGGATAGACTTAGGGTAGACAAGGCAATGGGGACTGATGGAATACACCCAAGGATTCTCAAGAAGGTGAAAGATGAGCTGGCGCCAAATTTAGCGAGGCTGTTTAACTTGTCCTTGGTCACAGGGTGGTGCCAATGGACTGGAAGAGGGCAGAGGTGGTCGCACTACATAAGGGGGGATGGAAGGACGAGGTCAAAAACTACCATCCTATTAGTCCTACCTCAGTGGTGGGGAAGGTAATGGAAACACTTCTTAAGATCAGATTGATAGAATACTTGGAGATGAATGGCATGCAGGATGACAGGCAGCATGGCTTCACCAAGGGAAGGTCCTGTCAGACTAACCTGATAGAGTTTTTGATGGGGTGACACAAATAGTGGAAGAGGGAGGAGCAGTGGACGTGGCCTATCTGGATTTCAATAAGGCCTTCGACACTTTTCCACATGGTGGAATGGTACATAAGCTGGACAGACTAGGGGTGGACAACAAGATCACCAGGTGGGTGGAAAATTGGTTGAAGGGAAGGAGTCAGACAGTGAAGGTAAATGGGAAACATTCCAGGGAATGGGCAGTGACCAGTGGGGTGCCACAGGGTTCAGTACTAGGACCGATATTCTTTAATATCTATGTTAGTGACCTAGCAGAGGGTCTGGAGGGATGGGTGTGCCTGTTTGCAGATGATACAAAGGTCTGCAATAGAGTGGATTCACCTAGTGGGGTGCAAGCCATGAGGTGGGACCTGGAGAGGCTGAAGAGGTGGTCTGACACCTGGAAATTGAAGTTTAATACACAAAAGTGCTCGCTGATGCACCTGGAGAGGAAGAATAGGAAGGAAACTTACTCTCTTGAGGGGTTGGTGATTAAGGAGAAGGAAACAGAAAGGGACCTGGGGATAATGGTATCACGTTACCTCAAGGTGGGCAGCCAGTGTAGCAGGGCGGTGGGAAAGGCAAATGGAATGTTGGCCTGCATTGTAAGGGGTTTTAATAGCAGAAAGAGTGAGGTGTTAATGCCATTATACAGAACCATGATTAGGCCACATCTGGAGTATGGGGTGCAGTTCTGGAGGCCTCACCTATGAAGAGATGTTGAGCTGATGGAGAGGGTGCAGAGAAGGGCAACCAAAATGGTATGAGGGATGAAGGATATATCCTATGAGAGAAGATTGAGAGGGCTGAATTTGTACCCTCTGGAGACTAGGAGGGAGAGAGGGGGACATGATTGAGACCTTTAAGTATCTGAAGGGACTTAATATGGTAGAGGGTAACAGCTTGTTCAAATTGAAGAAGGGAGTGAACACAAGAGGACATAACCTCAAACTGGAAGGTGGGCAAAACAGAGGTAATGTCAGGGGGCAGTTTTTCACAGAGAAGGTGGTGGAGGCCTGGAACAACCTGCCAGAGGAGGTAGTGGCAGCTGAAATGGTGGAGGGGTTCAAGAGGGCTTGGGATAAATTTAAGGAGTTGGGAAAAGAGGGTGGAAGCATAACAGAAGGGGGGTGGTAGGGCGTTGGGCAGACTAGATGGGCCATGGTGCCTTTCTCTGCCATCACATTTCTGTGTATCTGTGTATCTGTATAACATAGTGATTTATAAATGTGGAAGGATACATTGAAAACTTCAAAATATGTGTTCCACGATACTCCATTTTCCACCTACAGACAGCAAGATGGCTATAGGCTCCGCCCACAGTCATAAAAATTAGTTCAACCTTGTCTGACCCGTATCAGTGGCATTTTTTGCCACTGAGTAATGCATGATTTGCCACTGTCTCAAATTACTGTATGTGATGCTCAGAAAGATAGATAAAACCAGTTTTTTTATGTTGGCCAAGTGTTCTTTTGCAATTCAACATTTAAAGATACTGATATATAAATGCATTTTTTTTGGTACTGTATAATGCAGCTTTTTCTTGTCCGTTTCCCTTACAGAACTATAGGTGTGCTGTGTACATGAAGAATGCATGCCACGTGCTTAATTGTGCAATGTTTGCATGCAGTTCTCATATACAAAGTGATCCTAAGTGAACCAGGTCTAAAAAGCAAATCAGGTTTGCGTGCTGCAAACTTGTCATGTGTCCAGCAGGTAAGCTGGTGTGAACATCTTCTAAAAATTACTTCAGGTTCATGTGTTGCATGCTTGACATGAGTGCAGCAGTTAAGCTGGTGTGAACATCATTTGAACATCACATCAGGTTCACATGCTGCATGCTTGCCTTGTGTGCAGCAGCTAAGCTGGTACAAACATATTTTGCTACTGCTAGCAATTAGAGTCATTAAAATACATTTTATTTGGATTCCCATAAAATTAGGTAAACTAATTCTGATAGTTTTGCAAACTATTTAATGGCTTATGATTTTTGTCATTAAATCACCATTAATTTGTAAAGTATTGTTTGCTTACTGCATTAAATGCCTAAGATATAGCCAGTCAACATCATCCAATCCAGAAGTACAAAGATGGGCCTTCTGTGCTGTAAAGCCTATCCTTTTTGTTTTGGACCATGCAAATTCCTTATGCATATTTAGTGGTACAAATGTGTTTCTCCATGACTGTTTCATCTCACTGACTTTCACTTTATCATTCTGTATGGAGTATATACACTATGGCCATGCTCAGCACTCTTTGTGCTGAGTAGGGTCTTGGAAGCATGCACCATACCCCACATTTTGACATTGAAATGAGGGACATGGACTCTCAAAATGAGGGACAATGAGGGACACTAACCCACATAATGATCAGGACACATCATGAAACATGGAGATACAGTACCTCAGAATACAGTGGAAACAATTGCATTAACACCTGAGAATAAAGTTCTACCATTAAGCAGTGGTACCATTTAGGTAGGGCAGAGGCAGTTGCCCCCCCCCCTCGTATTTGTGCCTAGGTTGTTCTTATGGTATGGTAATAAATGGCATTAAATTTGGATTTAATCTTTAGCACAAGTGCTCACCTGACCTATGTGTGCTCATGCTGCAGGTACTCTCCAGACTCAACTGTGTCTGTATTGTGTTGTCCACTCTCTCTGCCTGTTAGCGGTGGCACAATTACATTTGATGTAGTTGAGCTCCAGCCAAGAAAGAGTGCATGAGTCTTGCAAGTGTGACACTGTTTTTCCCGCCATACAGTAGACAGACTGTACACTACAGCTTGGAGTCAGTGAGCACTGAACTCTCAATAGCAGTGTTGTGGCAGCATATTTTTGTTAGTGTGCTCTTAGTGAGTCTCCATCTCCCCTGGTAGCTGAGGGGGCGAGTCTCCATCTCCCCTGGTAGCTGAGGGGGCAGAGGGTGAGCTAAAAGTAACTCAAGACTAGGCTACCTACTTACTATACTAGGCTCACCATGCAAAAGAAACAGCACAGGCCCACATGGCAGCAAGCTAGGCCAACAGTGGTGACAGCAGTGTGGGTGGCCTTCATAGGCCTTGATCAGAGCAGTGTGGCAGCAGCCACAGCAGCAACCAAGCAAGAAGTAAGAAACCCAGGTTGAGTGGGTTTGGTTAGTGAGGTGACTTGGTTGAGGACCATGTTGGTGATCTGTAATGGTCAGTTCTAGCATCTATCTTCTGGCAGAAAGAGAGAGGAGCAGACTGAAGACTGGACTGGTGCAAGTTCTGGCCACATGGCCAGGTAAGTAAAAGTAAATAACTTTTTTTACAGGGGGATTAGGGAAGGAGGAAGGACTGAAATATTGATGTGTTTTTCATGTTTCTTCACCTTTGGGTGGCTTTGTGACCCATAGGGGATGGGCATTGAATGGAATGGAGTTGGAGAGAAAAATCAGGACAAAGTTCTTTTTTTGGGGGGGGGGGCAGAACTTCAGCCAGGAAGAAAAATGATTAGTAACTGGGTTGGTTTAAGCCCAAATCTTATGCAATGGTCCGGGGTATATACAGATGAATCTTATACATTTGAGTTTTTCTTGATTTGCACATCACTTTTCAGTCAAAACAAATAAGTTGTATCTTTTAGAGATGTTACAGACATTCTAGAGCTGTCCCTTGCATTTACGGACAGTTAAGCGGTGTGATATGCACAGACTTTTGAAGCCCCACTATAGTCATACTTATGTCCCCCTCCCTGTGAAGCTGACCTTCACATTCCCATGCTCAGGCACACTATGACAAAGGGCAAAGGAGACTGCAGGGGTGTGAAATGAGTGGGGGTATTTTTTTATTACTATTTTATACATTATTGATGGAGAGCTGGAGATTACTGAAGGGCACCGCTCGACTAACAAGGACATTGTTAGTAAAGCAGTGGCCTTCATTCTGGGCCTTCATTATTCTTCAACTTACCATCATAATGTATAAAATAGTAATAAAAAATAATTTCATTTCAAGGGGGGTACGCCCCAGCGCTCTGACCTATGGGCATCATCTCTTAAAATCTCCTGCCTCTGGCTCCCTAGTACTCAAGTAAGAGACTTTTTACTTTTATCTATACCTAGTGGGTTGTCTGTAGCACCATGGCCATACCCACTACAGTGTGTGTGCACGGGGGATGGCCATGTGAGTGTGTGTCAACTTTTTGCTAATTTTGTGTTTGTACCTTAAAGTCTGTTTGCATGGAAGCATTCAAAACTATGGAGAGAAAATAGTAGGAGTACAGGCCAGACAGATGTAATTAAGTGGTTTTGCAGGTAAGCTTGTGTATTAGGGGTGGTAAAAACCACATGTTTCCATTGGTATGTGTGCTACAGTTCAACTGTGAAACTGAGATGAGTAAGAGAAGAAAAAGAAAAATTGAAAAGCATAACAGTGGCTACAAGCATGCTGCATGCATACAGATGTAGTCAGATACAGTATGTATTAAAGTACAAGCAAGCCATATGTGTGCAGACAGTATGGCTTAATGGTTAGAAGCACTGAACTGCAAGGCAGGAGACTTAGAGACATGAAGACCTAGATTTGAATCTCATGAATCTCATCAGCCCCTACTTGGGTATGGTCTGGCCCTGAGCAAGTCCCTTAACTTTTACATGTAAAGTTATCAGTGACCACTTGCTTTTTGTTTTGTCTGCGTGCCACATACATGTAGTCTTTCCCAATTTAACATAAAAAATATGGTTTCCACACTTGCTTGCTGCACGCTTGTCATATGCATGCAGTTGGTTCCAATTTAACATTTAAATCATACTTGCAGCACACATATAACTTGGGTAGTTTTATGTGTGCAACATGAAAACATTTCATATCTTTATTTCTGTAAGGTTAAAATGCCCCTCTGTGGCCCCTCTTGCTAAAGCAACTAAACCCCATTTTATTTCACCAGTCCTAGGCTAAGCTATTTGGAAAATCAGCTGTTTTTGTTCAAGATGCAAGATGGAAATGCTTATTATTGCTATGGTGTGTACTAGCAGGACCTGGATACTACTATCTAGCAAATGCCTTGCCCTCTGGCTTGACAATGTCCACTGGACAGCCTCCCCCTCCCCAGACCTACTCCTTCCCTACTAGGTCCAAATAGGGATATAACCCACTGTCTTCTCTGAGGACCTACTATATTCATTATTGTAACTCACAATTTTGTAATATTATGTAACCTAAGTAACATACAAACTACTACATTATGTAACCTAAGTGTATCTATGTTAAATGTTCCTTTTACTGCACCTGTAATGTTATTCTCTGTTTTAATCAGCACTGTAATAATTGTCTTGATGTCTGCCCCCCCCGCAACGAGGTGCCTTTGTAAATGAGTCTCTGACTCAAAGGTTGTAAACCCGATTTGTAATGAATAAACGAAATGGCATGTGTACTGCAGTGCCTTATGTACTAAATAGGAATGGTGGTGGAGACTTCAAATAAAGCAATGTTTTTTTTGGGGGGGTGTTAAAACCACCTCAATCATGATTATAGCCTTCTCTGCTATTTCACTACTTGCTGTGTGTAAATGTCATATTCTCACATAGTGACTGAAAGTAGAAGGGGGTACTTAATTGAAATCTCCTGTAAATGTGTAATAATTAAAAAGAAATTATGACTGTGGTTTTGTGCAAGCATTGGGACATTCGATGTCATGGCCACCAATTTGAACTATGCAAAATCCTGCAAAATTCCTTTGGAGCAAGTAATTTCCATGGGTGCAGGATGATTCTTTGGCCATTGCCAAGGCCACAGAATTGTGATATGCTAGTGGCTCTGCTTAATTTCACCACACCCTATCCAAGCATTACAGTGTCAGTAGTTTACTATGTGTGATAAGACAATGCTGAAGCAGCAGACCACAGACACACTATGGTTACAGGCACTTTTTTCCCCTAACTTTTTATGTTTTGTGGTTCAATTCTAACTGATGCATTTGCAGTTTTTGGCAATTTATGTCCTTAGTTGTTACAGTACGTAGTGAAGCATGCCAGGATGAAGCACAGTGTCACAGTTTCCTGCATGACAAAAGGGATTAACTCCCACTGAAAATTTATTGTTTCCTGCAGTAACTCTGCTGCAGAATGCTATAGAATTAGGTTTCATCCTGGCTTTTTCCAAAAGTAACATCTTTCACTTTCTCAGCACAGTGCCCATGATACTGGGACTGTAGTTTGCATCATGAGGGACCCAAAATGATATAGCACTCAATATTTTGTAATACTTATGAAAAGTTTTTATTAATGTCACAAATTGTAATAATTACATTATTTTTTTTACAATGAAAAGTATTATTAAAGCCCTTTGTGACAACAACATAATGATACCACTATTAACATTTTATTTTTTATTTATTTAAGAATCAGTTTACAACCTTGGAGCCAGAGGCTCGTTTCCAAAGGTACTTCGTCACATAAAGACATACATTGCATTTCAGTTACATAGCAAAGATTTGCAAAGAATCAATAGGCATTCACCAGAGGTGCCACATCATATAGTGGTCAGACAACTACAATTGGGTACAGGGTACATGTAATTGATAACAGGTATTACACAAGTCGGTATCAAGTGAGCATTCTGGTAGATAAACATTGAAAACAGCTGGCACTCGCCAGGTTAAACCTAGGCATGGTGTACAGGGAAGTGGTGTAGGGGATGGTAGGGTGGAGAGCTGCCCGTGGGGGCATTGTCAAGAGAAAGAGGTGGAGGCTATGTTCAGAGACAGGAGCATTTTTGGGCAGATATTCAAAACTTTACCCTGGGGCAAAGTTAGCATTGCCCGGCATGCAAAATTAGCCTGGATCAAACAGTCTGCTGTATTCAAAAGGACTAGCCCAGCACTAAATCTGCTGAATATAGCATGCTAAGGAAGCCAGGCAAACTGGGCTGGGAGTAGTGATGCAGCAAATTTAAATTTTGCCCTCAGAGTGCCGATGAAGTGGTCAAATTCACATCATAGAGCACTTCGCAAAATTTTTTCACAAAAAGCAGAATTTCGCTTAGATGAAATTTCGCCTTCTGAGGGCTAAATTTTGCCTTCCGCAGTGAAATTTCACCTTCCGTCCAAGGGTGAAATTTCCAGGGTATAATTTATAAAACTAGATCCCTGGTGGCTAGTGGTCCCTCCCCTCCACCCGGTAATAAGTAATAACCTGCCTGCTGCAGAAACGTACAGTATCCCCCCCTACTGCATCCCTCCGTATCTCCTTCTCCTGTTAAAAAAAAATCTCTGGTGGTCTAGTGGTTTTTTTGTATAAGTAAACTCCCTTCCAATCCCCAGTTCCAATAAATCCCTGGTGATCCAGTGCCCCCCCACCCAGCCTCCCCAGCAGCCAGATGTCCTTGCCACAAACCTGTTCCCACCCCCATCCTAAATCCCATCAGCAGCAGACTGACACAGCCCTCCTCTCTCCTCCATGACTGGTCTGCCGACTGAGATGTCAATGAATGAGCTCATTGACAGCTCAGTTGGCGGGCCAGCTGTGGAGCAGAGAGGAGGGTTGTGCCGGTCTGCCGCTGACGGGATTTAGGAAGGGGGTGGGAAGTTTTCATATCTTCCATCTTATTTTGAAGGTCGTTGCACACTTCCACCATCACAGCAAACATAACTTCCAGGGTACATCTTTTCCACCCTCTTCTCCCTGACTGGTCACTGTGCTAAGAAATCTGACCCCCAGACACATGGCATATAGTATATCATGCAACCCATATGGCTTCACTAAAATGACTTCCCTGCATTTCACGTTGCATTTGTACCACTTAATGAGTGCCCATATTTTGCAGAGTGCCAAATGCCAATATATACATCCTCCCAATAAAAATATAGGTCTGAAAGTTGTTTTTTGTTCATATTATTATTTAATGTTGCCCATTTGGTAGAAGAGAGCCATGTATGTAACACCTCTCTGGGTATGGTTGGAAGGTTTCGGACCAGAGAAAGGTAAAAATCATTTTGTCAGGTTGCATGACAGCTTCTTTAAAGTTCTGCTATTATGCTAGCCAGAGAAGGAAGAAAATGAGACCACATGCATATCATATTCGGTCTGTGTATTATACTAGCTCCCAAACCCATCTTTTCTGGGAGCAAACATAATGCTCAGACAACTGGAACTGAAAAAAGGGAAAAGAAGAAACAAGTTGCAAGTCAAGCTTGACAGAGAGAAAAATGAGACTGCATGAATATTACTGAATTGAATATCCGGGTCTCTCTCTCTCCTGCTCATTCTCTCTCTCTCTCTCTCTCTCTCTCTCTCTCTCTCTCTCTCTCTCTCTCTCCCTCTCCCCCTCTCTCAGCATCCTGTGATGCAGTTGTACTGTAGAACACAGTACATGACAGCTGTGCATATACGGAGGTGTCGTGCACAAAATAAATGATGATGTTTACCCTGCATGAATGTACATCATAAAAATAAGGATGAAAGTCCAGTTAATTTTCATTTATCGATTGCCACGGATCACAGGAGCATGGATGGGGGTGCAGTTACCATCAACATTAGATTTCACATTGGCATCCAGTGTTGATCGTAGGTGACCCCTAAATAAATCCCTCACCCTCCTGTGCCTCTGAGAATGGCAGCAAACATCACCTCCAGGGTACATCTTGTCCACCATGTCCCCTCCCCTGACTGGTGAATGCTCTAAGAACTCTGTCATTCGGACACCCAGCATATAATTTATCCATGAAATCTGTATGGCTTCACTAAAATGACACCCCTGAACATAAGTAATTTGAGAAGAGTTAGACCCCACTGTTAACCGGACAGTACTGGAAGCCATTACAAGAAAAAAAAGTTCTGAAAAATGTGAACAGTTCATGTAATTGCACAATTACTAAATACTTCCCCCTATCCCCACACACCAGACACACAAACAATCTACTGCGAGGATTCAGAGGAGAGCTTATGATGGACTTCAGATTGATGGAATGGATAGCATGATTGTCTGGGACTTTGACATTATAGAGAACCAATGTACTAACTGATTATATTGGAGTCATTTGACAACTTTGGAACCAGCAGTATAAGGTTTCTGGACTTCTGTGTCTTTGTAGTACCGTGAGTGAGTTGTGCTGTTTTCCTTTTTTATTATAACTTTTTCTGAGTCTGTAGGAGAGTTCATAATTTCTTGCTCTGAGACATTCAAGTTATGAGATCTCTGTAAGGTAACAAGCTGATCCACTTCAAAAAAAAAAAATAGATCACTACATATCAGTTTTACAATGTTTAATAACTTTCCTTTCAGCATGAGGTAGCTGGGAGAAGTGTTATTAACTTATACACCCTCATAACTTACAAATTTCACCCATGGACGGAAGGCAAAATTTCACTGCAGAAGGTGAAACTTTGCTGCTGAAGGCAACATTTTGCCATTCCATAAGGTGAAATTTCGACACTCCTCCAGGCAAAATTTCACATTTCGCTATGCAAAATGAGTGGAATTTCAAGGATTTCTCCAAGAAGTGAATTCCGACCACTTTGCTCACTACTAGCTGGGAATGCAGGGCTGAAATAGCCCAGGAATAAGGTAGCTCTGAATATAGCAAATAAGACTGCACTGAATACAGCACCGAGCCAGGCAGTGCAAACACTCACAGAAACACAGTGCAAAGGTGAGACTGCCCTGCCCTGGAACACATGCAAAGAACCACAGTCTTGAATGTGACCACAAGAACAGACAGCAGTGCTGAACCCAGAATAAGACACACATGGCCATGTGAATGCCAAGGAACACCCAGGACCCACGTGTGACAACCACAAAACAGTACAAACTGTCCGAAATACCCGAGCACCCAAAAATGACACAGGACACAGGGAACTGAAGAAAGTGATATTTATAAATGACAAAGACAACACAGAAAAGCATAAATAACAGCACAGCAACTACATAAGGAGACAGAAAAAAATGCAATAACAGGAACAGAAAAGCAACAAACATTTGCCCAACCACTGCAACAACTGATTGTACTACAATTAAATGAAAACAATGAAGAAAACAAATGCTAACACTACAGCAAGATATGTCACTGTAAAAACTAAACTACAAGACACACTGCAACCTCTAACACTAAAGCTAGGTGAATGACTAACTAAACACCTACAGCAACAATCTAAACAAGTAAAAGAAGAACATATGTACAAGATAAACATATTTACAAGATGGCAGAGATAATGTAGGGGAAGGGGAAGTGAACACAAACAGTAATAGAGGGACAAAATAAAGGAAACAACCATCAGTCCAGTCAGGGGGATATGAATGCCAACTGAAAAGGGACCGCTCCTATGACTGTGAGTGGGATGGCTCTGGAAGCCATGCCTCCAGGATAGCAGCCACCCTCCTTGTCTCAGAAATGATCACCACCTGCTACTCAATCAGTGTTTTTTGCTGGCGGACTATCCTATGCAGGCATTTATGTCTCCCCTCCAACTCCTCTGGCTATGTGGCCCATAAAGAGGAATGATGTGGACCTATATGAGTAAGGGGGACCATGTCAGGATGGAACACTGACAAGGAGGCACAATGCAACCCCAGGCAGCCACCCAGGGGTGGACAGTATATCCCAACAACCATGTCCATGAGGTGCTACATCACACAACGTAATGCACACCCGACACGTGCCTGCATGATGAGGCAGGATGATACAGGCAGCAACCACCAACCCAATGTAACGGACATGTGTAGAAGGCTGCTGTCAACACCACAACACAGTGCACATCACACAACCCAGTGGCACACACAGTGACACAGTGCAATCAGACAGCCAGTCCCAGAGATAACAATGACAGTAGGCCATGGCACGACAAAAGCATGGGACAACGCATGTTGGGACACACTGCCCATAGGAAAAGATCTTTGATACACAAAGCAGGCACACCCACCAGTAGAATGGCCACAGCCAAATCACAGTAAGATGGCATGCAGCCTGTACTGTTGCATAGCAAGGCATGTGGCATTGCCAACCACCAAAACAGCAGCACACCCACTGCTGATGGTCAACATCATCTAACAAAAGGATGCTGGCCATGTCCCACCAGCAGCAAGACAGCAGCAGGCCACACACACATGCCAGGTACAGTGTTGCACACACCTGCAAGGTATGGCAGCCCCCCCAAGGAGGTCACCACACCAACCGCAAGGGCTGACCCACAGTACAACATGCCCATACAATAGCGCAGCACCATCCACCCTCCCAGGCATGACAGGTGTACAAGCACCAGCCACTGTACGGACATGGCACTGCCTGGCGGGACAGAAACATGGGGCCACACCCCCAGAAATAAACCATATGCACATACACTGTACACAGCAACGTCTGTCTGAACTTCACAGAGGCCCCACACAGACCCACAACCCCTGGCATGTAAACCATAATGCAGTTGCCCAGCCAGACACATAGTACATCTGGCCAATGGAGTGGCTAGCACAGTGACACGTGTCACATGACAGTGTACTGGGTATACAGCCGTGTGCATGGAAGGTACAGCAGTGTCAGCCCATTGACTTACCCACCCACTTGTGTTCATTCCAGGCACTGATTATCCAGAGTACTCATGCAATATGCCCTGCTGTCCATCACTGCTCTCCTCCAACTGCTGTGGCATGGCTGGCACCCTCCTGTCATTGCGTGGGCTCCTGGACCCTCGTACACCCTCCTGGACCCCATTGCCATCCCTGGTCCAATCTCTGTGCTGTGTTGGGAGAATAGGGTACATGACTATAAGTACATGTTTAGTTGCCACGGTATGCAACAGCAATGCCCATGATACACATGTACCCCACACTATAGACCACTCCTGACACATGCGGCATGTCACAGTGCAAGCACAGGCCCCTCCATGTGCAGGCACATTGGGTGACCTGTATCATGCACATGTCTGGACATGTGCGGCCACAATGCCCTAATGTGCAGCCACTGTGGCACAGTGTAGTAGAACTATGGCACATGCAGGCAACCATTGGCAGGACACACACACACACACACATACACACATACACACACACACAGCAGTGGCATTCACATGTGGTGGGATACAATCACATGCACAGGCACACATCACAACACACAGACACACGCAATAGCAGACTTCCACACACACAGACACACACATCACATGTCTAGTTGTTGCACCACTTGCCACCTGCATAGCACTTGTACAGTTCCATCACGGACTATGTGCTTGTAGTGCTCAAGCTGCCTGTGTTGCCTCCTCTGAAGAGTCACATAATGGCGATGGCACTTTTCCCATCCCTGGGTATCCCAGTCCTGTCTGTCAGGTGGTGAGAAATTGATGTCCACACCTGCCTATGAGGCAGATCCCCCTCTCTCACCTACCCAAACAGTCTCCTATGCCTCTGCATAACTAGCTCCACTAGGTTGGCTGTCTCTACCTCCCCCATCTCCTATCCCTGTGAAAAACAGCTGTCTGTCTTCTCCTGGAGGACATGCTTGTAAAATCACTGATGGGCACACCTAAAACACCAAACAGTGGCACACCCTGCACTAGGCCCTAGCCTGCACTATGGTAATTGCGTTGCGCTACGCTGCAGTGTACCTAAGCTATGCTATCACTATAGCACAAGGCAACTAGGAAGTGAAGATGCTGCACATACGCAACCCCATAGTGAACCCTACAACACTGCTATGTGATTGCACACCCTACAGTGCAAACATCTGTTTGTGCAGAGCTAACATGATAGTAAAGCACTGTGGTAGCAAACCAGCACAGCGCATGTGCAAGATCAATCTAGGCACACATGCGCTATGAAGTTTAGCCCGGAGCTAAAGTTTGGGGAATTCAACGACTGTTTGCAAATCATGCTCATTGTGTATGCACAGAGCAAACACACATATTAGCATATCATTATGGATTAATTTGCATCCCTACCAAGGTGGATTGCCTTGCTGTGCTATTTAAGGGCAAATAGTTATCCACCTGTGTTGCTCTCAGGAACTGCAGTGCTGTATGCAGGTAGTGACTGGAAACAGTAAATGCAGAATGTCCCAGGGGATACAGCAGGAGAATGCAGGTATGCAGACACAGCAGGCCATTCAGCTGATATAAACACAAAACAAGGGATGCAATGGGAACTGTGGTGCTCTCGAGAGGTGCTTAAATGTAAAGTACTGAAACTCAGACACTCACTTCCCACTCACACAGTACAACAGGGCTACTCGGTTCTCTGGTAGAAGCACACCTGTATGCCTGAAAGTATATAATGGACCATAAAGCCTGACATGGTTAGGAATACAAGTGTCCTTGAGCAAAGGCCTGGCAGCACAGAAGATGAATGGGTGGTACTCGGAACACATGTGCAATATGTGGGCTGATGCTGTGCCATCTGTGTATGTTCAGTGTAGGCCACACTGATGCTGGGCAGCACCATGGCTGGTACCAACATCCTCTGCACAGTAAACTGTGGGACCGCCACGTGGCATTGTGGTGGTACCACTGACAACACAAAGTTTGACATGGCCGCATGCACTCTGCCAACATATCTGTTGCAGTGAGCTGCGTGCAGCTTGGGACAGGGGTGGGCCTGGTGGCCTTTGAGCCACACTGGTGATGGTAGACATGCAACAGCACTGCACTGTACAGGACAGTGTACTGTCACCTTGAATAGTGCAACAGATGCAGCTTGTGGCCTGTGGCATGCACAGACACATTATGGGATGACAGGTTAACATGTCGCTGTCACTGGTGTATGCCACACATGCTGGTGTGTGTGTGTGTGTGTGTGTGTGTGTGTGTGTGTGTGTGCACATACACTGTGGCAGCACAGCTGGGGGCACCTGCAGGGGTGTGTGTGTCACAGGCCACATGCTGTGGCAAGGAGACAGGCTGCAACATTATGCACCATGCCACAGTTCCTGAGCACCATGCATAAGCCAAACATGGCAGACACACGGCCACCATGGGGTACACACACAAACACACACTGTGCTAAGACATGGCCACTATGTGCTATGTGACATCCATGGATGTTTGGATGCATGGTGCTGTGTGAGCTCAGCACTTCACAAGCATGGACTGTGTGACAATGTTGCCATCTGGTGCACAGGCACAGGCATGGGCATGGTGGTGATATCCGGGGTGCACTGTGGGCATCTCTGTAGTATGTGTTTCAGTGTATGTCAAAGCAGTCCTGTGCCTCAGACACACAGAGCCTGTCATGTACTTCCAGGTGAGTGTGTTGACATGTCCTGCAGGTGCATTGATGGTCATGCAAACATCATCACCACTGTGTATAACAAGTAACATTCCATCTGTCCCATACAGTTGATGCTGCCAGACAGGAGAGGACCCTTGCCCACAAATTTACTGGAGAGGAGCTAAGGGCATTGGTCCATGCATTTAAGGAGAGAGAGAGAGAGGGTGATGAGGTGCAACAAGCCCACAGATGCCATTCTACGCCAGATGTGGGACAAGATAGGTGCTGAGGTCAACACAGTGGGAGGCCATGGTTGCAGCACTGATGCAGTACACAAGTGGTGGAATAACCTGCTGCATACAGCTTAGGAGGAGGAGGAGGCCAAGAGGCTGTGTGAATGGCTGAGGAAAGGTGGTGGCCTGCAGACATTGGAGCAGCATGACTGGGACTCAGTCATGAGATTGTTTGCCTGGAACCTGAGGCCAGTGGCGGTGGAGGTTGTTGAAGATGGTGGCTGTGAGACACAGCTAACACCACCAAGGGCAGATATGTACTCGTCATGAGTACTACATTGTTGGCATGACACCTGCATGGGGGGGTGTGTCCCTTCCACTGTCACGGACCAGTTGCACTTGCCAGACACACCTATGTGGAAGTCGTGGTGCACTGGCAGTGCGCAGGCAACATAGCACTGTTCATGTGTTGGCATTGCACAGCAGGCACCATTGTACAGATGCAATGTATGGTGTAGGTCCAGGTCAGAGGCATGTGCATGGGTGCTGCTTGCTCATACACACAGTCTGCACAATGAGGGGGCATGGGCATTCAGCCGGATCTACACTGTTGGGTTTTGCATGTCATGGTGGTGGACTTGGCGTACAGTGTGCTATGCAGTATATCTGACAAAGTTTCATTTGCTTCACAACACAGAGTGGTCATCCAGCCAGTGTACAGGAGGAGTATGGTCCAGCAGATGTGGAGGATGTGGAGGACGCATGACAGGCAGAGCCATCAACATCAGGTCTGGGGGTCGCATCTGTGGTAGAGCAATGGCAGGGTGCATGTGGCCATGGCACACTTCAGGCGGTGAACTCCATTGTTGCCTATGGGGATGATGATGAGGACATCACCTGTGGATCTGTGATCTGTGATCCCCTTCACTGTCACCAGTGACCATGCATGGGACAACTCTGGGACTGAAGATGAGCTTCCTGTGGGAAGCACTGTGGAAGGGGAAGTGGGTTGGAAAATGCAGGGTCCACACATATGCGTGCAGGGTGAGTGGGGGGTGCACAGGCCCATGTTGACAGTGGACTGCAACTTTATGGGGGGCATGCAGATGACCAGCATGCACCAGTGGACTTGTGCTGCCAACCTCATGGTGCAGCACAGTCCCTGGTGCAGACACAGACCTATGCTAGGACAACACAGTGGCATCAGCAACATCAACTACAGCACCAACATCAACAACAGACCTCTCAGCAGCCCTGTCAACCCCAACAGCTGCCACACCCACCACTCGCAGGCAGAGGCAGGGTGTTCCCCATGGGACAGGATGACCAGAGTACACGGCCTATGCTCTGGGCTGCACTTGATTCCCAGTATGCTGCACAGCAGAACCAGCATGACTTCCACAGGGAGATGCACCATGAACTGGCCCAGTTGCAGGAGACAGTTGGGGTGGCCATGCTCCATGCTGAGCAGTGGCAGAGGAGCAAATGATGTGGATCCTTGGCACTGTCGAGTGGGGCTTTGGGGATCTCACAATGGTAGTGTGTGCACATGCAGACATGACACTGGCTGCTATCATGGCTGGTCGGCAGGGCGCTGCCACCGCACCACACAGGATGTCCCTTACTACTCCCCGGCATGCGTCCCACACATGGGATGTGGGCACTGGGTCCTCCAGCCTGTATCACAGTCCACTGTAAGCCAGACATGGCAACGTGGCCACCCACCCTCCATGGCTGGTTCAGCATCCAGCTGTGCTCACAGGTATGCTGCTGTCTGAACATCCCCACAGTCCTCACCCCCTGTGTCCTCAGCACAGAGCACACTGACCTCTGTGTCCCACAGGCATGATTCATGCAGTGTGCATGGCAGTAGGCACCAGTGATAGACTTGGCTAGCCTGGACAGTGCCCCATTGGGTCGCACGCACACACAATGTCAATCATATGCACAGTCCCTCACCCACATACAGGCACACAATACCTATGGTACCCCACCTACCTATCCACCCCCACAGCCCCGCACCATGCACACACCACACTCTTCAGCCATCCAACCATGTGTGCCGTGCACTGCACACTGCCACACATGAACACATCACATGTGCACTGTGACACTGTGTTCCAAACCTGGTGTTTGCACTGTTGTCACTGTTCTGCACTGTGCATATTTTACACATATATTAAAGGCACTGTTCATGACTTGTTGTTTGTCTGTGTTGTGTTCACTCACCTTCTCATCTGGGCCAATGTGTCCACTATGCTGCTCCGGTGCTCCAGGGCGCCAAGGCCATTTGAGGGTCTCACCTCTCGAGTTGCTCTACTATCCCCTGGACCTCTGGCTCTGGGTCACTGTCTGACTGTACCTCAGGTTTGGCATGTATACCATGGTTTAGCACCATGTTGTGCAGCATGTAACACGCTAGGAATATATGGCATATATTTCAAGGGCTATATTGTAGGGCACCGACTGAATGGTCTAGGCAGTGGAAACACATCTTCAGCATGCCAAAGACCCTCTCTATGATGTGATGTTCCTTGTGGCGGTGTGTGCCTCATTATAACTCTCCTTGGCCACTGTTACTGGCCATTGTACTGGTGTGAGTCTCAGGGGATAGACACCGTCCCCAGTGAACATATGTGTACATGTTAGCTACAGTGTTCTACTGTTTGGGCATTGCACATGTCTGTCACATGTTTTGCTGTCCCATTGCCCCCTGCCCCACCCATCCATCCTGTCTACACTTTCTTGACACTGTTCCCACTGTAGTGTTTACATATCATGGCTGCACATACTCACCGACAAGGTGACCACTTGGCATTATGCCCCCCTTAAGGCCTGCCACAGCATCGATTGGTGCCATATGAAGGCATCGTGGGCATTGCCAGGGTACTATGCAAAGACATTGCTGATGCACCCTGTTGCATCACACACCACCTGGCAATTTATGGAATGGATTCCCTTCCTGTTGATGTGTATGTCACTGCTATCACCAGGCAGCGCATGGATGGCAACATGGGTTCAGACAATGGCACCAAGTACTGTTGGTAGGTGCACAACTCGATAGAATTGCTGCATGGTTGCTCTGCATTCAGCTGCCGTGCTGGGGAATATTATGAATTCAGCTGTGTGCAGCAGGAAGACATCTAAGAACTGGGTCAGGAGTCGTGAGGTGGCAGTACTGCAAATGGTGTCTCCCACTGGGGTTTGGAACATCCCAGTGGCTAGAAAGCACATCACTGCCGTGACCTTCTCCTCCACTGACATGGCATGGCTGTGTCTAGTGTTGGGCTACAGCTGCTCATGCAAGTGTTCACATATCTGCTTCAGTATGTCCTGTTCATCCTGCACTGGCCAGTGATGTGCTCATCAGGTAGGGTCTCAAAGGAGACTCTGGGCCTATACAACTTGTGTAGAGCGTATCTCCTCCTTGGCCTGTGGTATGGGCCATGGTGGGCCTGATCCCTCTCCTCCTCCTGCACTACTTTCTTCATGAGGTGCATCAGCACAGCATTGCTAAAATGCCATTTTAGGTTCCTGTCCTGACCACGCACCCCCTCTGTGGATTGCCCGGGGATAAGACCTGCCTTTTATAGATGATAAATAGCGCCTCGCTAAGTGTCACGCAAAGTAGCCTTGCGCCATGCTAAATCTTTGAATATGCCTTTGCACCTGTATTTTTGGTTCCCACCCTTCACTTAGCCCCTTGTATACATTAACTTTTTGCACTGGAGCTAATGCGTTGCACTGGTGCTGTGTCTTACTTTGAATTTTACACACCTGCGTTATCCTTGTGCAAACTGTTTGTGTGTGGTGCAAACATTTGAATATCCAGGCCTTACTGCAAAGTAATTATCATGTTTCAGTTCTTCTAAATTTCTGTTCATTCATTTGATAATAAATCAACACATTGTTTTATTGTTTCCTCTGTGCATTTCATGGAAATAAGCACGCACCAAGCAGTGGAGTCTGAGCAGATTATGAAAGCTAATCTGTGTGCTTAACTTTGTTTCTTTCCAGCAGCTGACAGCAGAACTCAATTTCAGCAACAGATCTGAGTAGGAAGACATGATTACAGGAATGTGGATCAATAGGGGCTGATCAGGAAAAATGCAAGAGAATTTAAAAATCATTGGGATTTTACATTTTGGGAACATTCCAGGAAAATAAGCAAGGGCCAAGTTGTGGGATTTGAGAAGATCTTGAAAACTACCCTATCTACTTAACTTTGTTTCTTTCCACCAGTTGACAGCCGAACTCAGTCTCGACTGCAGATTTGTGTGAGTAGGTGGGACTATAGGAAAGTGGGCCAATATGAGCTGTTTGGGAAACCCAGAGGAATTTTTATAATGATATGGGTTTTACATTCTGGTCACATACCAGGAAAAGAAGCAAGCACAAAACAGAGAGGCTTGAGCAGATTATGAAGACTAACCTGTGTGCTTAAATGTGTTGTTTTCCAGCAGCCAACAGCAGAGCTTTGTCTCAGTAGCAGATTTGGGCAGAAAGGTGGGACTACAGGAAGGTGAACTAATAGGGACTGACCAGAATGCCCACGGGAAACTTAACTAGCATTTGTCAATGCCGAATGTTTGCTTGCTGACATTGGCATTGGTAGTGTAGGAGTTACAGAGCTGCTTAATAGGAATGGCAGTGAAGTACTGAACTGAAGCCAACCCCATCACCACCCTGCAGATGGTGAAAGGCATTGGGGTGTGCCTTTGGGTCGTCAGGCATAACGGCCATGCCATTTCACCACACCCTACCATGCAGACACCTGCAAGAGTCACAGTGTGTCTTGGGGTCTTTGGCCTTTATGAGCACCCCATTCCATCAGGAAATACGGTGAGATGGATGCAGTATAGGAGAATGGGGTGAACTTTGGGGCCGATGAGTCCAAGGCACACCTCGATGCCTCTTAGTGACTGCAGGGTGTGGGTGGGGGTGGAATGGTGTGAGCATTGCAAGCGACAATCTCAAGTCACAGCCCTGATGCCTGTCATTCTCTACAGGGTGGGGAGTTATGGTCAGAAACCCTAACGCCTCAGGCATTCATTGGTATTTTCACTCCAAATGTTAAGCGTGTTTTTTTTGTGACCCCCACCTCATGAACATTGGCAATATCAGTTTGTTAGACAAAAGCTGCTTTTGCATAGCGACTATGGCATTTGTCACCACAGGTGCAAAAACATATTCTGAACAGAATGTGAAAAATGACAGCTGTACTGTTCATGGGGAGGTGTAAAAAATGGCAATGTTGAAAATCTGCAGTGAAAGTATTTAAAAAAAAACTGGTGAAGTCACTAGAGTGCGAAGAAACTGTGCAACACGCACCCGTAATGTAATTAGTTTGGGGATTTTTTACAGCAGATTGTCAACACAGGCATTTTGGGACCTCCGGACATGAACAGTGTCACTGTGATTTTCTTTATCTGTCCCGAACAATGATTTCCCACAGTGACCACGCATTTCTGTGCTGAAAATGTGAAAACACATTTCAGTCATGTTGTGAAAAATGGCAGATGTACTGTTCATAAGGAAGTGTGGGAAAATGCCACTGGTGAAAATCTGGACCGAAAATATTACAAATTCATGAACTTACGAGGGTGCGTGGAAACTGTGCAATGCTCACTAGTAACAGTAATTTTATGGACTTTTGTCACCAAATTTTCAACATAGCCATTTTTAGACCTCTGCTCATGACCAGTGTCACTGCGATTTTCTTAATCTGTCTCAAACATTGCTTGCGTACACCGACTGCACCATTGTGCGTTACATGTGCAGAAACACATTTTGGGCGAGATGTGAAAAATGTCAGCTGTATTGCTCATAAGGAAGTGTGGTAAAATGGCAATGTTGAAAATCTGGCGTGCAAATATTAAAAATTTGCAAACTTGTGAGAGTGTGTAGGAACTGCACAATGTGCACTCCTAAAACAGTCATTTTTGGGAATTTTTTCACCACATTTTCAACATAGCCATTTTAAGACCTCTGCTCATGAACAGTGTCAGTGTGATTTTCTTAATCTGTCCCAAACATTGATTGTGCACACCGACTGCACCATTGTGCGTTACATGTGCAGAAACACATTTTGGGCGAGATGTGAAAAATGGCAGCTGTACTACTCATAAGGAAGTGTGGTAAAATGGCAATGTTGAAACTCTGGAGTACAAATATTAAAAATTTGTGAACTTGCAAGCATGCATAGGAACTGCGCAACATGCGCCCCTAAAACTGTCATTTTTAGGAATTTTTTTTCACCAAATTTCAACATAGCCATTTTAAGACATCTGCTCATGAACAGTATCACTGTGATTTTCTTAATGTGGCCCATACATTGATTTCGCACACCAACTGCGCCCTTGTGCGCTACATGCATGGAAACACATTTTGGGGGAGATGTGAAAAATGACAGCTGAACTACTCATAAGGAGGTGTGGTCAAATGGCAATGTTGAAAATCCGAATGCAAATATTAAAAATTTAAGAACTACAGCATGCGTAGGAACTGCACAACACACGCCTCAATAGCAGTCATTTTAGAATTTTTCCCCAAATTTGCAACATAGACTTTTGAAGCTCACCTTATGAACACTGGCACTGTTTTCCTTAATCAGTCCCGAAAGGTGATTTTAGCGAGTGACCACGAAATCACCTTTCAGGCCTGATTAACACCATGACAGTTCAAGAATTCATGAGTAGAGGTCCCAAAAACCCCATGTTGAAAATTTGGTGCCAAAATTCAAAAAAATGCCTGAGATATGCATCAAAGTTGAAAAAAAACCTTATTTATTACATTATACAGCTTACCGGCATTTCCTCAGTTCACAATCAGCTTTAAAGAGTGCAGATGTGTTCCCGGTCCACCAAAGATTGTCGCGCCGGACTCCAGAGGTAAGTATGGGGTGTGGGGGGTATAGGGAGGCAGGGTGCACAGTAAGTGGGTGCGGGTGGGGGCAGGGAGACTACGAGGGACCTTTTTTTGTTTACAGGCTTTTTTGAAGACAACGGTGGACGCTTGCCATGCTGGGGTGGGCTCCCCAGCATGGCAGCAGAATGGCTGTTTTGGGGGCCTGAGCTGACGGGGATTGGGCATCCCCATTGGCAAAATAATTTTGCCATGCTGGGGTGCGCCCAGCGTGGCAACTGGAAAGCTTGTTTTGGGGGTGTGAAGTCAAGAGGGACTGGGCACCCGCTTAGTCATACAGTGTGCGTGGGGAAACATGAGCACACAATATGCGCAGCGCATGTGTAGAGATGAGTGAGGTACTGTCACTCAAGCGGTGCTCCCCTTTCAACTGTATGGCACTGCATTTTAGATCGTCACACTATGTTTCTTGCACATGCGTGCAAGCAAACATAAAAACGATTGGATTTTCACATTCTGGGCACATTCCAGGTAAATAAGCAATCACCAAGTGGGGGGCTTGCAAAGGTTGTGAAAACTAACCTGCATGTTTAACTTTGTTTCTTTTCAGCAGCTGACAGCAGAACTGATCTCAGAAGCACATTTGGGAAGGAAGACAGTACTACAAGAAAACAGATCAATAGGGGCTGATCAGGGAGCCCAGAGGGAATTTAAAAGCAACTTCTTCTTATATCCCATTCATGTTTGTGTCCCAGAGCATGACTGGAACAAAGCAGAAGTGGAATGGGTTGAGTATCTTAGGTATCGACTGTCATCTGCAGGTGACAGCAGTCATGCAGGGAACTCTGCCAGTCCACTGAGGTAATGTAAAATATCTGTATACTTGCAGCTGCCTGAGTAGGAGAGTGCAGAGAAAGGCAAGAGGGTAACTGCAGTGGGGAAGTGGTTCATATAAACGGAAACTATCTGTGTGTGGGAATGGAGGAAACATTCTATTTTGGGTAAGCTTACAGAAGAGTAAAGTTAAGAGGTGAAATCTAGTATCATCTGTGGTGTGGAAATAGAGCTAACAGCCTATCTGGGAAAGGGTAAAAAGAGGATAATGCAGCTAATAAGGGAACCTTTAAACACCCTATCTATGGTTATTATACAAAGGGGTTAGTCAAAACAAAAAAGAGGAATAGCAAACAAACACTATGTAGGTTAAAAGCACAAAGGTATTTCCTCTTAACATAGAGAGTGTAGGAATGGGAGTGCTGGCAGCACTGCAGTGCAATGGTTGTGGAGCAGCAGTTTTCAAGACAGACCTTCTGGAGACTAAGGTGCTGACCCATTTGCATGCACCTGTCAGGCCTGAGGAAGGAGGTCACCAGACTCTGGAACAAGTTGGTTAGGATTCAGGGGACCTCTTTCCTCATCCAGGGGCCATGGAGTCTTAACACCATTGCCCCACAGGATGCCAAGGAAGAGAGCCAGCTGGGCTGTGGTGGGCTGTGGGATGGTGGGGTGGCAGGTTGGGGGAACATTTCTTAGCTGGTGCAACTATGAAACTCATTCACTGCTCAGGTGGGACAGGACTGCTAGGAAGAGGCACCTGTGGTAGTAGCCAGAGA